>OX421415.1:10000000-11250000 GCA_949126915.1 Musotima nitidalis | reverse complement strand
TTCGAATTTGGCGGTCTATAGCGCCGTCAATTACGGTGTTCGATTACACACCGAACAGGGCATTCACAACACACTTGCATTTTAGGAAAAATATAACGCAACACTATTTCAATAATACCATTTGAAATAACATTCTATAAATTTGACCACAGTTTCTAAGGGTTTACACAGCAGCCGCAGTAACAGTAACAAAACAGTCAACATCAAGTAAGAGTCGGTAACACTTGTTAAAAAAAGCAACACGATATATATATTCACAATAAGTAGCTAAAAATGCCATACAAATCACTTGTTGCTGAATCATATATCTTAACACGATAGGAAACATCAAACCAAGATCGAGTGATCGAATAAGTTACATAATGGTATCATATTAACATCTTGCCAAATGTTGCTTCGCAGAAATGGATGGGGATTTTGCCGATCAATTATTCTTCTTTGTCCTCTTTTTTGGATCTAAATTTTCTCTACAAACTATTAAAAAAACAGAGGTGATTTTTTAAGGATAGAAAATCATATAATGAGAGCCTCCCTCAGTGGGTGAAACTAAAGGGGTCGAAGAAGAAGGGATCGACTAAATGTCGAACTTCTACTCTCTAAAAGCCATCCATGTTCCTTCTAGAGCTCTTTATATTTCGGGCTCGCGGTAGCCGTTTCAGACAATCCCGCAACCAAGGCAGGATTGGTGGCACACAAACGCGTCCTGCGACAGCCGACTATTCCCTCTCGCTTCGAACCACGGCGTTTACCAGGGCTGAACGAGTGTCGTGAATGCACCATATGAACTGAACAAAAGTCAAAGTAACAGTGCAGGTGCCATCAGAGTTTTCCATAGATCATTATCGGAAAAGAATTACGCACTATTTGAGAACGTGAATCTCTTCTCATTTGTGAGCCCGTGTTTTATATCTCCTTTAATATAAAAATACATTCAGTAAGGGACTTTCCAAATCACAATGAAAGCATACTGCGGAATCCTTACACTCTTAACGATCTATAAAAATGCCGATTCACAATAAAAGACTCAGTACAAAAAGAGTTTTCTTATTTTTAGATCGCCAGCGACTGAATTTGTGGAATGAGATTCCCTTTAATTTCTACTCAAAAATACAAACTCATACCAAAATTCAATTCAAATTCAGAGCAAAAATATAAGTTTATAATTCATGAGCCTAATTGTTGTAAGTATTTTACTTATTAAATTGCTAAGTAAGACGTTAATCTACTTGACAGCTTTTTAATTATACTATAACAAAATTTGTTTGATTTTATAATTAGTTCGGTGAAATATGATTAATAAAGTTATAAAAGCAGGCTATTTTGTTTTGCGTTAAAATCCAGGCTAATTAACTATTGACTTCTGGGCGGAAAAGTAAAGCATCATGTCTGCAGTTCTGTTTTATTATCTAAAACTTGTGATATTTCGAACATTAATGTATAATAACGGTGGATTATTAACCGTTAAGTGTTTGAAAACGTTTATTAGTGTTGGTAAATGAAGTAAAACATAGCAACATCGCTTTTTAAATTCTCTCAAGAAGCCCCTGTGATCTTTATATAGTCCCACTTCTTTACTGAGGACTCTTACTCAGGGTTTAGGGGATAGCATCTCATTTATCATCTTAATCACCACTCATTGTCATTTAGTATGTTATTAATATATCTATAACTTGACACTGGCCAAATATTTTAAACTCAGGAAACAATTATGAAAAATAAAAAGTAACTGTCTGTCCATTATCATTTGACTCCTTAACCGCTGAACATGAAATTAGATAAGTTGGGATCCTAAAAGGGCAACAGATAGTTATATCGCTGAGGTTTAGTTTTTGGGTTTTGGTTTGTATGGGCTCCTAATATTTTTGAAGGGAGGCATATAAAACTCAAATTATATATTTTGTAAGAAACAAAGAATGTTGCAATGTTATTGATCGAGCAAGCTATCACTCATAAAACTTACATCGGAACTGATTGCAGACCAAGGCAGCTTTCTTGAGAGAGCTATGTTTCTATAGGTTTATACAAACTATAAAACACACGATGATGTCATCCGGAAAAGTATGGAACTCATCTATATAGCCCACCCGGTCAGCACGTTAAAACTGCAAAGTTCTGGTCATATAGGCCGCAGAAACAACTAAGTTGTGGTAAACAGATTCTAACAACAATACCTAAACAAATATTTACTTTATCATAATTCCGTGTTGTTTGCTATTCCATAGCTCAAATGTAGCTTCGGAGGTTAAAATTATATTAAACTATTGCGAACAAATATTATGTACGGAGATTTCATCTTTACTCAAAAATACAGTCAATAAATAACAACTCAACGATAATCAGAAAAAGAAAGCAAAACGACCATAAAGTGAATAAAGATTTTTCTTAAGTAAGTAAGCCTCCTTAATATGGTATAATCTCGAAATCAGATCTTGAGCTCTACTTATAAACAAGTAATACAAGTAGTATTTATAACAATAAGAGAATACACTCTTATTGTTATAATTCCGCAGCGGTGAACTCAATCCTAACAAAGCCTTTACGGTTTATGCCGCTTAGTACAACAATGGGTACTTATTCCCTAAAATAATTTCTAATATTTTTGGCAAATCATTAATTAATCTGGCCATCGTACCATTGCACTAGCCGTTGTATGTCCCCAGTATTGTGTCTCCCAGGCGGTAAACAAACGGGTCGATTCTAATTACATTACACGCTATAATAATAAGAAACTTGCAAAAAATTAAAATAACATTAGTTGGAAGCCATTAAATCAATTAAGCGATCCTTACAAAATTTATTTCGAGATAGTTTCAAATTTCAAACAATGTTATGGAAAGTGTACTATAAAAATAAAAGAAAGAGTAAATAAAATAAATATTTTCTGACAATTACACCAATTATTTTTTGTTATGGATACTAAATAACGGATAAACATACATAAATACAGTTTTTTTGTAAATACTTACTTAATATACATAGGAAAACACCGAGACCAGAACAAATATTCATGTTCATGCACACAAAGATTTGTCCTGCGTGGGAATCGAACCCACGACCTTAGGAGCGGAGAGCGGGTATTCTCGCCACCACGCCATATCAGTCGTCAAATATAAGAGTAAATAATAAATGTATTTATATAAAAAAATATTAAAGCCTGTGAGAATAGAGGCTTTATTTAAAATGGATCTCGGACCCAAATAGACAAAATATTAAAACAAAAATATATCTCTTCGAGAAATCATACAAATAAATAAATTAAATAAAGTAAAAATAATGAATTGCGAGAGGAAATGACGAATCATAAAAATAATCCTCGAGCCCTATGGCAACTATTAAATGAAATAACTGGCAGGTCTAAAACTCTTGCAGATACCATAATTTATAATGCATTACTTAAAAATAATAACACAACCTCTGATATCGCAAACCAATTTGCTGACTCATTCTTAAATAGTGTTAAAAATATCATTCCCAATTGCAGCATAAAACTTTTAAATAAAGAATAATAATTGTGCGCTACGTCTGTTGACGTGACTTGTAGATTTCACAAAGTACATTCTTACTCAGTTCTTAAAAAGATCCGTAATTTTAATTTTTATTGATTTATTGCTATATTTAAGGCTCCAGGCATGGACAGCATAAGAGCAAAAGACCTTATGTCAATCGAAACAAAAATTGCTATTATTATCGTACAATTCATCAACACCTCTATTAAGGAAGGTAAATATCCTAACGCACTCAAAGAAGGAAAGCAAAGCAATGCCTACACGACAATTACAACAGTAACTTTGATCTAGGATAACATATAGGAAAATGAACAAGTTGTATGTAAGTTGTATGTAAGTTGTTGTTGTATGACGACCGATATGGCGTGGAGTGGCGTGTGGTCACTATACCTGCACTCAGCTCCTGAGGTCGTGGGTTCGATCCCACATAGGAAAAATCTTTGTGTATGAATATTTATTCTGGTCTGGGTGTATTCCTATGTATATTAAGTGTGTATTTACAAATAAAAAAAGATATTTAAGTGTGTTTATTCGTTTCTTAGTGTCCATAACACAAGTTCTTAATGATACTTATCTTTATTTATACTTATCTTGGAACTAACTTATTGGTATAATTATTAGAAATTATTTATTTATACAATTTTCATTGTCTAAATTATGAAGTTTACGCAAAAGCGGTAAGCTTATCTAGGATATCTTAGAACTTATTTATTTAAAGATGGGTGAAAAAAAATTAGAAAATAGAACTCTGTCAGCCATTTTATTTTAAATTTAATTTATCACTATAATGCATCAAACTGTAAATTGTCCCTACCTCAATTAGGTATTTGTACACCAATAATAGTTTTTAATAGCAAACTTGAATGGTATTATCACCTGTTCTATTCCAAGCTTAATTATTAACCTTTCTAAAATAAAGGTGGCCATAAGTTGTGATCGTATTTATTGCTCTTCTGCTCGCGTGTTACATTAACCAGATGTTTCCTAAACTATTCCATTACTCATAACATAGTGACAACGAAGTGTAAACACGTCTGCTTCTGAAAAGTACAAAGTCATAAAACCAAACCACAAACACTTTTTATTCTAAATATACCCAATCTCATTCCTAATCGTGAACGTTCAAGCCGCACTCAGATATTTATGTGATCAGGTACTATGGTTTTTAATATGTTTAATAAATATTTTCTGCGAAATATCATTGTACGATTTTTTTTTAAACCTATTGCGAACGTCTTTTAATCTTTTCAATATTAATCGAAGTACTATTGCCTCAGATATCGATTTAAATATGGCTAAGTGCTGACTAGACTGATCGAAAAATAAAAACCAACTGTACCTACGTGCATACTTAAATTTCGTTGCTTTGCCTAATTTCTTTAATCTAGACATTACGTAAAAGCCACTAAAATATTCCCTGTTTTAGTTTATAATGTAGTGTCCGAGTAGCACTCAGCGTTTTGCAAGGTAATCTAGTAGTTTCTTACTGTATTTTTTCTTCGTGTAGTAAGATTGCTTGTGATCCAAATTCACAATTAGCTGAAAACAGATAGGCCGCTAATGCAGGATGTTATTAATAGACTCGTGTTAAAGCAATCAGTTTCCTACGCATGATCTCGTAAGATCTAAAACGTAGTTGAGAAACATTTGCTGTAAATCAATGAAAACGTACTTTTTATGTGAAAAACAAAATGTAGTCATGAATAAAGAGTTTGTAACAAAATTGCAACGTTTTTTCGTACTGAAAGATTTTCAAAAAGAATGCGGTTCTCAAAAAAGTTAATATCAAATAATTGCATAAGTATTTATCGCCTTCTGATATATATTAACTAACATACCTTATTTTGATTACTGGAGTAGATTGATTTAACTGTAAAAATATGGTGTAGATGCGTGAGTGTGTGGTTTACACCACGAGGTAAGTGAGTTTAAAAATACATAGTTATTTTATCCTATTAATGGAAGAACACACTAACAATAATAATAATTTTTCAATAAATATCATCAACAAAGATGAGTATCATTAAGAACTTGTGATATGGATACTATATAACGAATACTTAAATACTTGTTTTTTTTTGTAAATGTATATTTATTATACATAGAAATAACCATGAAGACAAAGATTTGTCCTATGTGGGAGCCGAAACCATGACCTCAAGAGCAGAGTGCAGGTGTACTGACCTCCACGCCTAATCGGTCGTCAGAAACCCTACTACCCTAACTAAGCCTTTATACTCGTATACAGGTCAGTTCATAATCTAGGGCCCTATTCATTTATTCCAGAGTACATAGATTTTTTATTTAAGATTAGATACTAAGTATTTCTAATAAGTCAGATTATAAAAAAGTTATTTCTTTCATACGTGCCTTGTACCTAAATATACCTTGTAAATATTATTAAATCAAAATAAATCCTCATACATCATAAAAGCACAACTCAACCTCTGCTTAGGCTTTTCTAAAGATATGCCGATAACAGCGGTCACATTTATGTATCAATAGAATTTAATATCTTAATCAGAAATTTTTGTGACACAGTCAAGTTTAATTGGTGCTTTCATTAAGGATCATAGCTATATTTTTTAGCTTAATACTAATTTAAATGTTACATCAGTTAATACATTCCTTAGTCCTTCACACTAGCAGTTGAGTAAATATACTGTGTTTATTTTAGGATCTTCGGTTACAAACCTGCAAAATTAGTCTCGATATTCTGTTAGTAATAAAACTGAATACCGCTTTAACCTTTTTCATATGTCTACTGTGAATTTCCCGAGGCTGGGCTTCTGCTATGAGTGAATAACGATTCACTTAAGGCTGCGAATACACATAAGCTATTAATTAAAAAAAAACATATAAATCTTAACAATATAAAAAGAAGTGCTGTGAGCGCATAAAATCGCTGGAGTACTGATGCACCAGTGCATTATTTGCTGTACAGTTGCTCTCGTACCATGTCGCAGAGCTTTTGATTACATTGCTAATTGTGTCCATTGGATCTGTATTCGTACCTTACAACGAAGAATCAATAAACACAGTACGTGTTCAAGAATAACTTGTAGTCCTTAGTGAATGATAGCACCGTTATTATCGACAGCCGCAAAAAATGGTTGCGAACTAGTGAACGGTATTGTGCATACTCATTCCAAGTTAACAAACAAGTACCTACTTGTATAAAAAGAAAAATAAAGGCAGACTGATTTAGGTCTGAATCTGATTCTATGATATTGGTAGGTAATTATATATAGCATTTTACAAATCACTGTACTAATTCTGAAAATAAACGTTAACATTAAGTTTTTTTCTAACACACAATAATTTATTATAACTAATATATTAATACATTATTCGTAGCCCACGGGTTATCTGCTACATAACTAAAATTGAAACCTAGGGTATATAAATAAATAAATATTTCTGACACTTACACCAATTATTTAGTTCCAAGATAAGTATCATTAAGAACTTGTGTTATGGATACTAAATAACGGATAAACATACATAAATACTTTTTTTTTTAAATACATACTTAATATACATAGAAAAACACCCAGCCCAGAACAAATATTCATATTTATACTCACAAATATTTGTCCTGTGTGGGAATCGAACCCATAGTGGAATGCGGGTATACTCGCCACCACGCCATATCGGTCGTCAAACGTATATCTTACTAATATTATAAATGCGAAAGTTTGTGAGTATGAATGGATGTTTGTTACTCTTTCACGCAATAACTATTGGCCGATTGTAATGAAACTTGTTATGCTGCAGTCCAGGAATAAGAATCACGCGGGTGACACTGCGGGGCACTGCTAGTTTTTCATAAACCCATACAAACAGAGAGAGAGCTATGCTCGGAGTGTCCCTACGTGATAGAATCAGAAATGAGGAAATCCGTAGGAGAACCAGAGTGACCGACATAGCGAAGCGCGTTTGCAGGCTGAAGTGGCAATGGGCGGGGCACATAGCTCGAAGAACCGACGACCGATGGGGCGTTAAGGTTCTTGAATGGCGACCACGAATTAGCAAACGTAGTAGAGGGCGGCCCCCAACGCGATGGACCAATGATCTGGTCAGGGCGGCGGGGAGCCGGTGGATGCAGGCGGCAAAGAATCGATCTACGTGGAAAGCAATTGGGGAGGCCTATGTTCAGCAGTGGACTTCGAATGGCTGAAATGATGATACAAACAACTTTAACCATTGAAAACTTCGCATTCGTGAAAAATGCAAGTGTAGGAAATAGCAGATAATTTTTTCTCGAATACGAAGTTCGTTCCATAGTAAAAGTTAACTGATGTGAAGAAAAAGTCTTTATTAAGTATGCATACACAGTATAATAGATATTTTAACAAAAACATGGGCCCCGTAGATAATAAGCAATTGCCATTCACCAGTCTCCTGTTTTTCCAGATGAATAAAAGAAACGTGTGGTTATAAAACAACGATTGCAAATATAACGCTTACCATATCAAACTAGACACTAGGGTTTTGGGCGCCAAGTGGAAGACACATTGCGGCAGTATTTTAAAATATATATAAAAAAATCAAGTTTTAAGTGTAATAAACGAGGTGACTTTGATTTAAAACGAAATTCTGAAAGAATCGCTCGTGTGTCACAGTCAATTTTCTCCGAATGTACCAGATTTATTTGCTTTACATATTCTACATAATATATATTTTCTACACTTTAATAAATAATTGTAAAGATAAATAGGTATTTTTGTTTGCATTGAAAGAAAATTTTTAGTTTAGAAATGTCTGCAAACGAACGCAAAATGAAACACGGTATCCACCTTTTACACAAAGGTGGAAAGGTGGTACTCGAATACTACTAAAGATAAGAAAAGTATTTAATAAGGTTAGGTAAAATACATTGGGATTCTGAATAGGTCTTACTACCAACCTTTAGAATATGAACCCGCGCCCTTCTCTAGCCGAGTAATGAGGCTTAATGTGATTTATATTAGTACTAGCGGCCGCCCCATACTTCCTATGCATGGACTACAGGGACTTTTTTTAAATCGCGCGGGAAAGGTATCTTTGGAAAAATTATAAGTAACATTTAAATTTCTTTACTTAAGAAGTATTTTCTAGTAACTTGTAAACTGTACCATCAGAAGTAAAAAAGTTTTGTACATATTTTATCACATTAATTTGAAGGTAAAATTTTATAAAATCTTGTCTATTTACCTATATCTTAAACAGAACCATACAAATTTTAAGACTTCTAGCACTTGCACCTTTCGCTTTGGTACAACATAAACAGGATTTACGATTTCTCAAACACATGATAACCTAATTAAAATTCATATTCATTTATTCAAGTTTGGCTCAAAAGAGCTCTTATGAACGTCAAAACTTAAAACCATTCACTGTGCGGGCGGGAGCTTGATCGTAAAAGAACGGGCAAGAAAATCGTCAAGGTTAGTTTTTTCTTCCGCCAGTTACAAGAAAATGTACTTAGTAGTAAAACAATTTGACAAATCTACAAAAACCTGTGTTCTGCAGTCACAAGATTTAAAATAAAAGAAGAAAATAACTTTTTTTTTAAGTTATACGAGCATGAGTACGAATAAACATAGTAGACATGAGCAGACCAGTCCCCACTGGCGGCACCCGTTCACGATTATGACGCATGAACCAAGTAGCTCTGCGGTGCTCAGCGGTCGAAAACGATCACCGAAGTACGGCAGAGTTTACAGAGGTCAGTCCTTGGATGGGTGACCGTTTGTGTGGCATTTGATATCGAGCACTTCCGTGCTTCGGAAGGCACGTTAAGCCGTTGGTCCCGGTTATCACTAAATGTGGTAGTCATTAAGCCATGTTAGAGGCCTAATGGGCGGCTTGAAAAATTCTAACAGCAGGACGCCATACACCTGCCTCCGCCAATCCGCACTGGGTCAGCGTGGTGGAGTATGACCCAATACCCTCACACCTTGATATGTGAGAGGAGGCTCGTGCTCAGTAGTGGGACGTTAATGGGAGAAATGATGACATACTCAAGCCACAAAATAAAAAGATTTATACAAATGAGAAATAACAATAATATTATAAAAATCAAACAGCTGCAGACCACAAAATTGTTTGTTCTATGATAGATGTAATTTACAGCCATGCCGTCTTATCATTTATATAATCTTGCGTACAATAGTATGCTTTCTTAATCAATGTTTCTTTAATAGCTACTTTAAATTTTTTAGGGCAAATCCAATATATCCTGCGGAATTTTGTTGTAGTATTTCATACCTTGCCCCATAAAAGACTTCCGAATTTTTTGGAGTCTTAGGAATGGATTTAACAGTTTATTTTTATTTCTTGTGTTAAAGCTGTGACGTTCACAGCGTTTAGAATAATTATTTATATTTTTCCGTACAAACAAAATACAGTTAAAGATAAACTGCGAGGCAGTAGTTAAAAAACCAATTTCCCGAAACAACTCTCTAAGGGATGATCTAGACCGTAGTTTATAAATAAAACGTTTAGCTCGTTTCTGTAAAATGAAAATAGTCTCAATTTCAGCAGCAGATCCCCACAATAAAATACCGTAGGATATCAAACTGTGAAAATAGCTAAAATAAACAATTCTAGCAGTTTCGACATCCGTTATCTCACGTATTTTTCGAATCGCATATGCGGCAGAACTCAGTTTACCAGAAAGGCTTTCGATATGTGGGCCCCATTGAAGGTTTTTATCTAGTGTTACACCTAGAAATAAGGTTGAATCGACCATTTCCAACCTCTGACCATTCAATTATATATTGGTTTCAACAAATTTTACATTGGGTAGTGAAACATTAACACATTTAGTTTTTTTAGCATTCAACTGAAGATTATTAACAGTAAACCAGTGAAGCAACTCCGAAAGTGCGCTATTTACATCGTCATAATTATTTTTGTTTCTGTTGGTTTTAAATATTATTGATGTGTCATCCGCAAATAACACCATTTTACACTTTCTACTAATAAAGAAAGGAAAATCATGGGAGTTCCTCAAGGCTCAATCTTAGGAGATTGAGCCTTGAGGAACTCCCATCAGTATACACGAACCAGATGATTTAGTGCCATTAATATCTACTTTTTGTAATCGAGATGATATGAAACTATCAACTTCTGAGCCAAATCACACACGCCATAGAAATTAAGCTTAAGAATAAGGATACAGTGGTTAACGCAGTCAAAACACTCCTATGGCGTTTTGCGACCAGGTATCATAAATATGCTGTAGTAACGCAGCACCAGCATCAGCTATAGAACGACCCTTCATGAAACCGTATTGTTGACTGTGCATAAGTTCATTTAAATAAAAGTATGCAGATAACTGACCTAAGATAATTTTTTCAAAAACTTTACTTAAAGTTGGCAAAATTGAAATTGGTCTAAAGTTACTTTTATCCTCCTTTGAGCCAGTCTTAAACAGAGGTATGACTTTACTAAGTTTCATAAGATCGGGGAAAGTCCCTTCATCGACGCACTTGTTAAATAATTCTGCAGATAAGGAGCAAGAGAATCCAAAATAGTCTTAATAACTTTTACAATAATATACCACAGATCGCGAGTATTCTTCAACTTAATAGATTCAAAAGTTTTAAATATGTATAATTGATGAATATGATGGAACTTAAATGTGGAATTATAATTAGGCAAGGATTTCTCAAGCACAGCAAAGGCAGTGGACGGTGAAGATTTCAGCTCAGAAGTGGTCAGTGTAGGAATCTTTGCAAAGTATTCATCAAATATGTTTGCAATTGCTTAATTATCATTAACGACTCCCTTATCCTCCTTAAGAGCGTAGTTATTATCACGTGGTTTACACTTTCCATATTCGCGACTTATAGCGTTCCAAGTTGCTTTAATTTTGTTAGTGTATGTCAATATCTTATTTTTTGTGAACAAGGATTTGGCCATTACACACACCCCTTTAAATATTTTTAATAATTTTTGACATGTTCTAAGAAACTTGAGAATTGATTATATTTTTTTAAATAATATAATTAGTAAAGTCTATTTCTACTCTTGTATATTAAGTGAGTTGCCCACTCACAAAATTGAAGTTTATTTGTAGGTTTAATAGATTTAGGTGTGAATATTTTGTTAAAATCTGTTTGAATAACATTAAATAAATTTTCATACATTATATAAGGATTTTTACTAACATTTTCTTTGAAGCATTCTAACCGTTTACCTGTCACAGGTCTGTATTGAAAAGATTTTGGTTCATGTACCTTATCAATGTAACTTACTTGTAATCCACAATGGTCAGAAGTCAGAGAACAACATACTGATTTATCTACCGGTATACACTCCGAAAAAATATTGTCCAAACATGTAGCTGATTGTGTGGTGATTCTAGTTGGTTCAGAAAATTGGTTAACCAAATTAAAACATTTAAACAAAGAAACCAGCCGAGTGGTCAATGATGAACTTTCAAGAATGTTCACATTGAAATCCCCACATACAATAATATGTTTATTTTTTAATTTTAATTTCTTTCATACCTTTTACACGTTCTACGGAAAGGCTAACAATATCTTTTCGATATTTACATCTAAGACTGTCTCTTACAAAAATTAAAGAACCACCGTGAATTGCTGATACTCTAACATAAGAACTTATCATATCATATTTACCAATGATGTATCATTTTTCTTTATCCAGTGCTCAGTTACACAAATAATATCAATTTTGATGCACAATTTAAAGTTTAAAGGGCTTGGCCTCTGTCTTGTGTCTAATTTTAAACTGGGTGATGTCAAGGCATTATTTGTAAATGAAATATTAGTAGGACTACTAACTTGTATAATATTAATTTTGGATTGTGTTACAGATTTTATAACAGAATCCGGAATATTAAATGCTAACAAAGAAGCAGTTCATAACTTAAATATATAATTTAGATACATTGTATCAGAAGTAAACTTAAAAAACTTTATAAATTTATTTATATCAAAAAATAATACGTCGCTATGACGACATGTCAAGTTATATAACAATAAATTCAAATGATATAACAATAGATGCAATTCGCTGATTTTGTTCCCGCGTCAGATTTGTGGCATAGGGGAATGCACTAATAATAAATTAACATTTTGTGTACGCTTGTAGCTGAGTCAAGATATCAATACTAACCTAATCTGTATAATAGTATTATACGAGTAGTGTCTAGGGCAGGGCTCGTACCAAGATCTGAGCAGCCCAAGCCACCAAGCAAGGTGAAAGTGGTGCACCTGCCGATTAACAGATGAGACTCTGGCGAACATAAAAGATCCCGGTAAGCGGCAATAGGCTAGCCACCTCTTACGTGGAGTGGAGCCAACAATATAACTTGTGAAATGTGGGCGTATAAAGTGCCTCTGCCTACCCCTTCAGCAAACAGGCGTGATATTATGTATGTATGTAGTATTATAGTGGCAACGCATGAGAGTTAGACTTTTGTAGTAAGCAAAAATAGAAAATGTTTGTAAAGCGGGAACTATTAAAAGTCCAGGTCTCTCGCGCTGTGGGGTTATAAAAAATGTATAAAAAGTATTTTCAATACACAGCGACTTAATTACAATGTATCACGTGAACGAGTTTTGTTTACGATGTCTAACAAAAAGTATTGGACTAAACTAATATGCTGTGCCCTACAGATTCTAAAATTATCTACCAGTACAATTGCTATTATAAGATCTTATAAACATAATTACATAAAAAAATTGGATTAAAAAATAAAGAAGTGAACTATAATATTATCTACCTAATTTGTGGCCTTGTACACATATATATTTAATATTTGCTATGCCTATGTATATTATTATTAAGAACGTAATTCATAACATGTAACTACAAAGGCTTTAAATTCCTCGCCTACTTTAGCGGAGGCTATTTTAAGAGATAATATAAACATATGTAACACCCATAGATATAATTAATACATTTAACACTCTTAATGTTAAGAAGACTGCAGACCTCTGGGGCAATTCCATCGTAGCTATTTATTATTTATTTATTCAGTTAACAACTTATTTATAACATAGTCCCACAAAACCGTGAGTACGGTTTAACTGCGGGGTCTGATAAAAAACATCTTGGTCGGTTACCAAGCATATCATTGTTTCGGTGGCGCACAGTTTAGCTATAATATTTAATAAATGTATAGATTGCGGCATGTTTCCAGATTTAATGAAAAATAGTAAAATCATTCCATTATTCAAATCGGGCAGTACAGCAGACCTATTTCAGTGCTGCCTACTTGTAGTAACATTTTTGAAAAACTTATATACAACCAAATGTTAAGATTTTTTAATAAAAATGGGTTAATGCATTCAAAACAATATGGACTCACTAAGGGTCGCTCCACAACCGATGCAGGTGTTGAGCTTTCGAAACATATATTTGATGCTTGGGAAGATTCTTTGGACGCTTTAGGTATTTTTTGCGATCTTTCCAAAGCTTTTGATTGTGTTCCTCATGAAACATTGATAAAAAAAATTGATTATTACGGAATAAGAGGCTCCGCATTGGATCTTCTTACTTCTTAGTTAAATAATAAGATTCAGAGGGTTAAAGTTAATGGAAAGCGTTCTCAGGGTTCTGTAGTAAAAATGGGGGTACCGCAGGGCTCGATTCTCGGCCCTGCGGCCCTCGGCTTGTTTTTAATATAAATTAATGATTTGCCACATTTGGTGAAGGAAAATCACGAGATAGTATTGTTTACTGATGATACATCATTATCATTATATAAATAAAGCGATATCAGAACTCAGACGATGTAAGCAATGCGATCTCAAAGGTGGTTAACAAATCTTTTAAAGGTGTGTGCGATTCTATAATAAAATCCCAAGCAATATACAGCAATTAAGCCTAAATAAATTTAAATTAACAATAAAACGCAAGCTGTCTTTAAAGGGATACTATTCTATCAAAGACTATATGGCTGATAAAAATGCTTGGGATGATACTGCCGTTTCATATAGGCTATTCTAATATGAATGAATTAAAATATGAATACTGTTAATGTTATTGCATTGTATAGCTTCACAGACAAATGAAGATTGTAACTAACCAATTGATAATTTAAAAGAGCATAGCCTGTGAGTTTCTTGCCAGTTCTTCTTACAGAGCGGTGGCTCAGAACTGGCACTTAGATTCACTTACACTTAATTTTTTTTTTTTAATTGTTTGGTTGCAAGTGAGTCTAAGCTTCGCGATTTTAGTATAATTATATTTTAATTGTTTTTTTATAATTTTGACGTTTTCAAGTACTATGTAATAGTTTATGAAATAAAAAGTTTTAAATCGGTAAACAAAAATAATATGGTTTTTTTTTTCTTACCTCATTTAAAATCACTTAAGCAATCCTAGGTGTATTTTAATGGGGAGCAGTTACCTAAGAAGCGCTCGTAGCTCCAAAGTAGGAAACGATCACCGAAGTAAAGCAGAGATTACTGAGGTCAGTCCTTGGACCCCCCCGACTGGTCACCTTGTCGTGGTGGGGGGGGCTAAGTACCTCCCGGTAGGGCGCAGGAGGCGCTAGGGAAAAGGCAACACCCAGAGACCGACGACTCTGGGTGCCCTTAGTACTGACTACCGGGGGGGAAACTAAGAGGGACCTGTGGAGGGCGCAGTGGGCGGGCCAGGAGGGCCCGCTCAGCAGCGCCAGGAGGGTCTAGGCAGTGGGGGAGGGGGCCCCTGCTGTCTAACCATGGACCCTCCGGGAAGTCGGCCACACACGCTATGGTCGCAAGGGGAGGTAGGAGGGGCGCGTCCACTGCGCCTCTCTGAGGAGGTCCTCCCGGTTTTGGTCCGGGGGACGTTGGCCGCAGGCGGGGTGTCAGAAGCTGCAACACAGGTACTGGCCCTCGCCTCTTTCTCAACAAGCGGCGGGCGTCGTCGGAAGATTTTTAGTGGGTATTACTTGGCGGTCGTGACTGCCGGTGGTGAGTCCCACACCCCCTTTCGGTCCCCCTTTGGCCGAAAGGCAGTGCGTAAATGCATTTTGTTACCGACGTAAAAAAAAAAAAAAGGTCAGTCCTTGGAAGGGTGACCGTTTGTGTGACAGTGGCATAAGCCGTTGGTCCCAGTTAGCACTAAATGTGGTAGTCGTTGAGCCATGTTAGAGGCCTAATGAGCGGCTTGAAAAATTCTAACAGCAGGACGCCATACACCTGCCTCCGCCAATCCGCACTGGGTCAGCGTGGTGGAGTATGACCCATTACCCTTGCACCTTGGTATGGAGAGGAGGCTCGTGCTCAGTAGTGGGACGTTAATGGGCTGAGGTAATGATGAAGATACCTAAAGCTCTGTCTTTTAACATGCAATGCTAACGTGCAAATTTTGATAAAGTGACTCAACAGCCTTGTCGATAACTTCAATCTGGGCGATGCTTTGCCTTTAACAAATTGCACGCTTTGCTGCAGTTAAATGGATGCGAACCATGTGTCTCAAAGTCACTTTACAGTGTCAATAGGTGTTAATTATTCTAGTCACCGATCCAAAGAATTACGTCTGTGAACATTGCTAAACTTTAGGGATATTTTTCTAGCAGTCCCAAAAGTTATATGCCACTAACACAAGTTCAAATAAAATATTTATGCTAATACCCACAGTATTTAATAATATACCCAATATTCATTGATTAATTTATAAAAGGGAAGAAACCACTTCTTCCACAAAAATTTACATTGTAAGGTCTAAAGTTCCTATTCCTTAATAACACCGACTAAATTGGCGTACCTATACACCAGTTATAACGATTGACCTATTAAAACTAAACTTTGCCTTTTCCTTCGAAATAAAAAAACGGTTTTATTTAACTAAGCGTTTTTAATGGACCACCTTTAGAATCCTGCCGTTTGAAACGAGAGATCTAAAGAAACCTTTTCTGTTTTAACTAAACATTTTTTTATAACCTTTGCACAAAAGCTTTTCATTAATGTGAATGATCAAAACACTATGGCTCGGAGCTATCTTCCAGCATTAGTCGTCAAAAGTCGGCTTCCTTTAAAAGACCCCGGCGTCTCATTTGAATGTGTGTCAAAATTCATAAAGTAAGTTTTAGACATCATACTAACCCTTATGGTCCCTTCGTTCGCATGATTATGTTTCCTATTTTCATTCCATAATCAACTCGTACAACATCAAAAAGAATTAAACAGGAAGTTTTTTTTATTACAAAGATCTAATGAACAAAGTCACCAAAGGAGCAGTAACTTTGAAATGCAAATTTAAAAATATTTAAATATTAATGCACGATAAAAACGGGTAGCGGTCAGCGTAACAAAAAATCTACTTTTTGCGTCGACCGTTTGATGTATAAATATATACCTAGATATATACACAGTATTAAGTAATATTATACATTTATATATAATTAAAAGTTTTTACAAACATTAATCATCGCCGCGATCGTCATTTAGTTAGTACCCCTCATTGAATAGGTGCGTTATTTATTTTATTATCGTTTTTCATTTACACTTTTATTCAGACTATTAATCTTTTTTGGCAAGAAGTAAAAAATACTACTAAATTGAAATACGTCTCCACCGTAGGTTTTTAACGGCTCAGCGTTAAGAAGCTATGATGCCACAGATAAGATAAGTCTACAGATAAAAGTGTTCCATACATACAATTAGTTCTAACGAGAAGTTAGTAAAAACAGCACTTGTTTGCGTCAAGGGATATAACGTAATAAATACGGAACTCTTTATTACACGTCACTTATTGTAGAGCTACCACCACCTGGTACTAAGTGATTGATTATAATTATTCTTGTCATCCTTGCTGTGAATTGAGGAATTGAGGTAACAATTCTGCGCACATGACGTAACAAACAGATAGAACGAACAAAATTTCTCCACATTTCATTGCATGTCGTTCTTCAAAATAAAATACAGTGCATATGACTTTACAATTCAATTTCTCCGTCTGCCGTATGTGATCTATTTTTATACAGCGGCTAGCCTCGAGCCCGGTTCAAAATATGTAATGTCATAACTTTCAGAGTAGTTCTATTTAGGCTGTTTAAAATATAAACTAGTATAAAATAAGAATTGTTTATTTCGTTTGACACACCTTTGAATATCATGTAATCACTACTTTTAATGTGTGTATATGGAAAGTGGAAATTATTCAAAGTTTTGTGATCGATATCGTTTACAACTAAAATATTTATTTATATCAACATCAATTCTTATTTATATACTTCGATGTTAATTGTTTACACATGTAAACAGATAGAGTAAAGTCTGTTTCAGCGTTTCATTGTTTTTGCTGACCCACTTTGATACTTTATTAATTTGCGGAGTAAATTTTAGACAATGTATTATTTATAATTGTGCTGCTTTTCACATTTGGATTCTAACTCATTATTGGTAGCGCTATGTAATGATATTTCCTTACAAACTTTGCGATTTTTTAAACTGACATTTTTTCATTTAATTATAATTTTTAAGGTTAAAGACCTGAAGTTACCTGACATCTGATGCTGACGGTAGCGGCGATAGCCCAAAGATATTTTCTGTTAATTTTCGAGCCTCACCTACGGCTGATGACTATTGTAGAAATCGATCATATAAAGACGATAGTGAAATCAGATCCAACTCAATTTACGGCTAAATTTGTAATGGACTATGTAGTAACTGTCAAAACAATATAAAATAAATTAAACTAGATTAGTGGCTGCCACTCGAACCAAGCAAAAACAGTGACGGCGGATGTTTACTGCTAAGAATTGCAAAATACCTATGTGAAGATCGCAAACAAGATTAGTTAATCGCTCTTCTTCATTGCTACTCCACGATAACGCGCGAGCGCCCGCTTCATGACCATCGCAAAGCTACAAGAACTACAGCTGGAATCTCTCCGTCAACCACCTTACTTACAGGACAAAGCCCAGACATATTTCTACCTTTTTTAAAGTGCGACAATTTTTAGGTGGGATTGACACGAAGTAATTTTATAACACCTTTAATCTCCACATACACTTGATAACTTGATAAAATTTGGGCTAATTCTCATTATGGCAACCGACTCGCTAATGGACTACTTCTCATTAGGGCTACTTCTCACTTGGGCTACTTCTCACTTGGGTTACTTCTCACTTGGGCTACTTCTCACTTGGGCTACTTCTCACTTGGGCTACTTCTCATTAGGGCTACTTCTTAAAATTTGGGATAAAATAAGTACTGTCTTGAATGTATATATAAACAAACATGTTTTTTTTTAATGTCATTTTTTTAAGAATAAAGTCAACAAATATTCAACGACAACTGTAACAGTGCGCAATTGTATTATAGTAAGATAATAATAGATCTCATTTCGGGATATTTGTGACGCCTAATAAGCTCGGTTAGTAGATTATAAACCCGCGCTTCATAGGCTTTTACACTAAAAAGATAAAAGAATTATGTAGGTATCAGTCTTCCTTTGTTTTAAATTTTTATTTCAAATGGCTGAAAGTAATCCATGCTTTACGGATTTCCGGAATATTCATTCAAGCGGAAATAGAAAACATCGTCGGTTATCTTTATAAATGCGTGTTGTAAGCCCAAAACGTTGACACAACAAAACAGCTAAAATAAACAACCCGTGAAGGTTTTATGTGGTAGCATGGTACAGAATGGTCTCTGTGAATTTAGACCTGCTCGCTCCCGGAGGTTAATGTGGTTTACAGTGTCAGACAAAATGTTATCAAGATCCGTCGTTGTGCATATGTTAGTTGCACAGGTAAATTATATGTACATTTAGAAGCTTTTTGTTTAAGCGGAGTTTATTTATTACTTTATTTCACTAGGTGACAAGATTAACGAGTTGCTCACTTAATTGTATATTTTATGGGAATTCATTATCATTGCCCAAAAAATCAGTTTTTTTAATTAATTAAAATATGTACAGTCCATCCATGCATTTTTGCAATTTTAGGTGGATTTTATTGACTCAGACGGTTCAGTAACGTGACGCAGTAGTCGATGCCTGTTTGTTGGTTTATATGGTTTGCTTAAGTCATGTGATACCCATCTTTCAAGTTCCTTCACTTTTCCAATGTTTTTTCCAATGATCCAAGATGGTTTTATCATTCTCACCGATGCCAGCAGCCAACTTTGACGAGGTTTGAAATGTATCGGCTTCCACGATTCCTCATTGACAAATAGGGTGCCCGGACCTCTGACCGCGAGTTTGCTCTGATGGTCAAAATTTTTACAGAACGATACGATTATTACGAAACAATACTGTATTTTAAATTTACCATTTTAAGCACAGAACGATGTTAAATCAGATTAAATGGCGCAAAACAAATGAATTATCACATTTAAAACATAAATAGATATGTAAGCATTCTATTAAATTAAAATAAATAAATTTGAATTTGGAATTCCTAGATCTTTTGAGATCAATGTGACTCAGTTCAGTTTGATAGAATGTCAATAACATAATTATGTAACCTTTCTTTCTTTCTTTTAAATAATGGCTTCGTGCGTCTAGCACATTTAGGCAGTGTCAAGTAAGTGATATATTAATAATATTAAATCATATAATATCATCTAATCATATAAAAATTAAATTGTATAATTATTAAAAAGAGAATAAATGGTGATAAAGATGAGAAAAGGTAAATGAGATGCGGCGTAAACCTCTTGGGTCCTCAATAAAGATGTGGGACTATTGCTAAGATATAGTAAATATCCTAAAACATAATAAATGTACAAGGGGCATAAAGATAGGGATAAACATTAATCACTTTTCCCCTAAGGAAAATTCCTTACCAGCAGAAAAAGTTAAGGTTTAACATGAGTTAAAAAAAGAAACATGTCTTGACTAATTGCAAACACGACGTTGTATAACGACTATCCGTATAACCTTCACATTATTTAGATGAACATTTTACTAAAAAAAGCAATAAGGGCGTTTGCCCATCGCGTAGTAAATAGTTAATAGATCTTACCAATGCCCCTATTGTGTTCTCAGTTAATAGTTTTTTATAAAGCATTTCTAATTCCAAAAAATAATTTAATCAACAATAACACTCAATCTTTGCTAATTTATTTATTTATTTATTGAGAAACCAACAGCGTATATAGTAAAACAATTAACATAAGTACCTAAAGCTAGTACGGCCAATAACAAGTTTCCCTAAAATAACAAACAATGTAAGTGGTAAGCAAAGAAACTATAACAAGTAATAAAATATAAAAGAGGCAGTTGCTGTGTAGTGCTAATAACTCCTGGTAATTCTGTCAGTTCAATAAGTGCTCAATATATTAAACCTCTGAATGAATGTAGTATTAAAGAAGTATTTAGTAAACTTTCTTTTAAGTCGGATGTACACATATGTACACAATAATAAGCCATGCGTAGGGTGTTAATAAACCAATTTGATATTGTGAATTATACTTTTTTTTATTCACTTCTAGATTAAGTTCGGCAAGTTCCGAAATTACTTTTAAAAGAGAAAGGCTCAAACCTGTAGATGTGTAGATGAACCCACTCGTAACACGATATTCACGAAGACTATGGAATATAGCAAAAAAAATAATCAGGTTAAATAAATTCAGGAATGTTCTAAAGCAATTCTTTCAGAATAATTAAGTTAAGTAACTTTAGTTTTTAAGTTCTTGTGCCATGCTTTTCACAAAATGTTTTGAATTGATATGTCAACATGTTTAGGATAATAATCTAGTACAGGAGGTGTAATTCATTACTGTTTATTTTTGATGGTTGTTGTGAGTTTGTTATCCGTATAATTAATAAATAAACAGATAGATTCCTTAAAGCAAAACCAAACTAGTGACTAAATACACAATTGTGGTAAATTCGTTATATTACAAATTTGCATGCGCTGTCACCGCTAAAACATAGGACCGAAACGTGATCTCTAAAATGACGTAGGACGAAGGTTTGACTTGATAAGTTATCTAATATGACAACACATGGGCCTGCCGTTCGCGCTCTGGCTTGATCGCAGTACCCTCTAGATTATATCCTTCAGATTGAAGATCCACTCTAACGCCTTGACCTCTGAAATTATTGCTTTACATCAATTTTATTTTCCTACCATCTAATATTGCGGATTACAAGCGCTTCAAATTATAAAAATAATCTAACATGCAATACTTATCAACATTTCTTTTAAAAATGTTTACAATAAAATATGCAATAAAACTAAGTAAGGATATTTTTATGAGATCAAGCTTATGCCCGCAGTGTATAGATGCGTTATGTTTTAAGTCGTTAGCTTTAAGTCGCCGTTCATAAGAGCTTTGTTTAGCCAAACTTAAACAAATGATTTTGACTGTGACGTACCCTAAAACTTGAATATCTAAAAGATCGTTAATAATCACAACAGAAATGATATTATTTATATTTATATTACATTTTTATTTTTGTATTTATTTTTTATATTTTTATTACATAATTTTACTTTCGTCGCTCCATGTAATTTATGGGTATGGTATTTTTGGGTGTATAGGAATCCTACCAAGATCGTAGGATTTGACTTGGGATCCTAAGATCCTCAACTGCAAGTGGTGCACCTGCCGATCAACGGACGAGGTTCTGGCAATGACGAATGTTCTCAGTTAACGGCAATGAGATCGCCACCTATTTGGTGCTATCGCTTGGACCAACATTATAACCAAGTGTGGGCGTTCAGTGTGCCTCTGCCTCCCCTTCGGGGAGAAGGACGTGATTGTATGTATGTATGTGTTTGTATGCTCCATATAATTTTATTTTTGTGAGGGATAGGTGTATACATAAGAAATCAGTGATCTTTCGTTAACCCGAATGGCGCCATTGAAGGTATACGCAAAACTTCATTTTCATTTGGTGACGTCAAAATTCGCGTTAGTATTGGTAAAATTGTCAGGGTTTTGTCTGTCCGTAGTAGATTTATCCAAAAATCAATATTTAGCAAATTATTACGTCCTATGCTTAGTATTCGTACAAATACTGATTAAATTAGGGCTATATGGCAAGGTAAGTAGAAAATAGTTACGACTAGGAAAATTTTACACCATGGGCTCTAAGATTAAGTCTAGGGCAACCGGAATAACGCTAGGAATAGGCATTCCTGCATTTATCTTATGATACACATACTCTCTTACAGTGATAACATATTCCTCTAGGTAATCAAATAGTCCGATAAAACTTTAAAAGTGTCAGGATCTAGGTCTTTTTAAAGAAACGAGCGTACTTTTAGCACTTAATTTTATTTTACAGAATAACACCAACGTAAAGTTTGAGCTCCCGAAAAGGAATGACCAAGCAGCTGATCATCCTTTGCTTTTATGCTAAAAATGGCAAAACTCATGCCGATTCAAAAGTCAAAATATACACTTTTTACTGTAAAATTAAGGCCATGAGCAAAATAACTTACTCTAACAAAAATATTATTAAATATCTTACTAAAATTCATCTTATTAATTAAAAGTAGTACATTTCAAAAGGAATAACAAAAACTACAACTGTATTATCAATAAATAGCTACTTTAAAAGCTTGCATGGCGGAAACGGAATACCTTTTGTTACTAGAACGTTACTAGAACTACTACTACTACTACTAGTTACTAGAACTAGAACTAGAATAATTACTGGATATTTTACCAAACCTTACAAGAGTGTGTCTTGAAAGGCCTGCCAACTGCAGGAATAGTTGTTATATCACACATACAATGATAAGTGCTCTATGTTTTTTTAATAATTTATTGGGGTTATTCGTAATCAGGACTGGCAAGATAAGATTTTTAGCATCAGTATGTCTGCTGGTTCTAGAATCATCGGGAATTCTTTAGTAGATAATAATATGGTATTCCATAGTTTGTCATCGTCTCAACAACCATTTTCTCGCTCAAATCATTTTACGCACTCAATCCATCTTTTTTCTGCCGATATCGCTCTATCCGCCCGGTAATATTAAGATTCGAGCACATTATGCCGGGCCGCAACGTGTCGGAGCTTAGCGCAAGAATCCGCTCAAACTATTTAAAAACAATATATTTTAATTATCGCTCACTGTGTCGGGTTGCAGCGGCTCTCATTATTGCGGATTTGCAACGTGCGATGTAGCCCTCCCCACCCCGCTGCGCTCCGTCAACATTATAAAGGGAATTGGATTCTTCCTTTATTATTCCAAGTAGGTACCTAATTGAAAAAAGCAATCAGAGGTCATACGAAAATATCCCCAAAACTTGTCTTTGTCTGAATCGCCGAATTCTTCTCTCTTGGAACATTCGCATAGGATGTATTCATATTTTTCCTTTTTTTTGATGATATTTTTGTCTATGCTGTTCTTTAACTTCTTCTAACAGCAGGCAAAAGAAAGAAAGTTTTTTGTCAGAGTTACCCATTACGTACATTTGCACGCAAATATTGGCAGTATACTTTTCTCAAAATTATTCAATACACTGCAGCACCCGGGAAATATCAGCATTTAGCGCTGCGTTATGTGCTCGAACGCCTAATACTCATTACTCAATGTAAAAGATAGGTCATTCATCTCTCTTTCAGTTCTATATGCAAAAAACTGTCCTTTGAATTACATTTTACTCATTTATGAGTGGCAAACAAATAATATTCACGAAATCGCCATCTTGAATTCTCGGGTGAGATTTTTTATATTATTTACTCACTATAACTTTTTGTTGTCCGTAATTATTTAAATTGTCATCTGAAGAATTATGGCGCTTAATATTGAAGGAAAAGAATAATGGTTCCGAAAAACAAATTAATCTCTAGCGATCTGCGGGTGACTATTATTCTAATTAACCAGCGTTATTACGAATAACCGACAAAAAAACCAAAACATACCGAAAAACAATAAAAATAAACAAACAAATAAGAGCACGTATAAAATGAATTTCTCTCAAACAAAATTTCAACTTTGAATAATAAAACTACACTTCCGAATAAAATATTGAACTTCCGAGAAGACTAAGTTACGTCGGTAACAACAGAGCTTATGTCAAAATAATCATACTACTCGTATTAAAACTTACATGAACTTCTAAACTTTAATTTTTATCATTGATTAAGAAATATAATTTAAAAAATGATGAAAAAGCTGTTCGGTCTTCGTTCGCTTTCGGCTGTTTTTGCCCTTTACAGGGCCGCATATGTGTCATGATCATAATTGAGAACAGTTATAATATAGTTTCATAAGCCTAATAATGATTAATATTCCCCCATTACATGCGTGTCCGTTTCAATATTTGACCTTCTACACCCCGCCCTAAGCGTTCCTGTGTAACTAAGACCCTTGTTTTCTCTCCTTAAAACACGAAGTTTCTCGTAATTCCTTACCAGCCCGTGCTGTTCGAATGTGTAACAGTCTTCCGTCTCAGACCCGTGAGAGACCACAGCTGCGTCCTTCAAAATTTAATTGATAATTCACTGCATGTCAAATTTTGCACTTAATTAGCACTGTGTAATACTGTTCTATAAAAATCTGTTAGTTACAAACGACATGACTTAAGAACTCTGTGTACTACTTAAAAATTCGGCTATCAAACAAGTTTACCCCAAACAAAAATGTTTTTTATTAACGAGGGAATAAATACCTATATTGATTTTAATTTAATAATATCAAAGGAACTATAAAAACAGGATTAAGTCCCAAATTCATAAATACTCTACGTACATTGAAATACATGATTAGGGGATTATTCTATACAGCCTTCGGAAGCCAAGTCTCTAGCTTAGCAGCACCCATTGTAAATGAATTGCCGAAAGCTGGAGCACTTTATAATACAGAGCTGATGAGAAATTAAGAGAGGGTCCCATACCCGGAAACAGGATGAAAGAAAGCTTACTGTAATGACGAAAAAGACTAGAAGTTTTTAAAGTTTCCCGCACGTTATTAATAAATTAAATAAGAAATTAGGAGTGTTTTTTTTTATGTATTACATTTTGAGGAGAACCTACCTTAAACATATAATCTCAGAAAGCCAATGATAGGTGTCCACTAATAGAAATATAATCTTATATAACAAAACAACATACCCTCATAAACACAAAAACTTGTTAGGATTGAATGCCCAAAGAATAACTTAAATTAGTCCTTGCCGAAACAATATTTGTTCACAAAAAAACTAAATCTAAGTTATGACTATAAAAGTTAAGAAATTGTAAGAGTTAATAAAGTTATACAATCAGTAGTTCTTACAATGTGTAAGACAAGGCCTGCAGAGACAAATAAACACACAAAAAACTTTACCTTATAATATAATATCTTTAGGCTTAAAAATCTTTATTTAAAGCTTTTTATACATATTTATTTTTTTACATCACATTGTGATATGCGTGTAAATAGGCAGTATATTACAGTTGAAAAAAAAAACACGTTTCAGCACTGTACTGCACTGCACTGACCTCCATAAAGCATTCTTTTTCAAATTTTTCAGCATAGTCATTATCTCATGAAGTCGTGGGTTCGATTCCCACACAGGACAATTCTTCGTGTGCATTAATATGAATATTTCTTCTGGTCTAGATGTTTTCCTATGCATATTAAGTATGTATTAACAAAAAAAGTATGTATATATATCCGGTAAAACACATACACAAACCCACACAAATTCAGCTTATACACATATCACTTAGTTAAAACACTTGTAGAATTGGGTTATTTAGGCTCAAGATTATCGCACCGTATGATAGCCACGACACAGACTGTGCCTAGTGTGACAATTACCGTAAAATGGGATATGTAAAAAATTTATCGATTAAATTATTATTATTTAGTATCCATTTACTTATTTTGAAACTAAATAATTGATTTAATTGTCAGATTTACATTTTTTTGTAGCTATAGCACCTTCCAAACTGAAATAGTACTGTAAAAATATTTCCAGTATGCCCCGTAAGTTTGAGTGATGATTCCGTTGAGTTGCGAATGAAAGACAGTGTAATATAGGTATGTTACTCTGTTTATATACTATCTGTTTATATTTTATCTGTTTATATACTTTCTGTTTATATACTACCTGTTTATATTTTATCTGTTTATATCCTATCTGTATATATATAATATTTGGCTATGCTATATACTAGTTTGTATAATAAACATTGATTTTGATTCGTAGCATGTGATTTATTGAAGAAATAAAGTACCGTCAGTCAGCAGCAACAAAAGTTGCAATAGGACTATTCCTTAGAGGATGAGCGCGATTTGGTTTCTAATCACAGCACTGTTTCAAAGTTGTTTCGTGTGAAACTAAGTTAATCAAAAGTTTATATTCCGTCCCAGTGTTTCATTGGGGGCTTTCATGATCGCAATAAAAGTTACATTATTCTTACAGCGTCCCGACTAAGTGCAAAACTGGCCTATAATCTTTGTCATTAATCAAATACAGCTATTAGGATGACATATCATAGTTTTCTTGTTGTTATTGGAGAAACTTTTAGTTAATTTTATATAAATCTGGCTATTAGTAAGTTCTTTAGTTATATTTTATAGATTTGTAAGCCATTTAGATTATTGTCAAGTAGCACTTCTTTGGCACGTTTAGTATAACTGTATTTCCATATACTAAGCCTGGTATGAAACAAGATTTATTTAACCACTGCAGCGTATTATATAACAAATTTGTCGGCGGCTGCCTTTATGATAAACAGGATTAAGTAACAATATATCTGTAAATATACTTGTCCAAATGTACAATTTCAAAGTCACAATGCATAAAATACTATGCCGCAACAACCAGATGTCTGAGATGTCTGAGCATTGCAGGTTTTAAGGTACAAATTGACAGATCTTTATAGGGCATTCGCCCAACAGCGATATGGGCATGTAGAAGCATGTATTACGGTATCGTTGTTCAGCGACAAAAGCCTAAGACTCTTTACTTATTTAATTTCTGTAAAACATTCACAATATTACAGTCTGCTTATTATGGAGCTGGTTGTCGCTGTATAATGTGGCCAAGAAATGATTTTTAAAATCAACGGAATATATAAATAGAGATCAAAAATCAACGCGTCGTATCTCAATCGATCAGTCATCAAAACCTTGGCATACACATTATACAACACAAACAAAAGCCATTGATGTAAAAAGCAGGGCCAGTCATTATTCTGAATAATTCATTCAAAACAACCTTTTTTTTCGAATGAAAATCATCTAATGACCTTCTCCCGATGTCGGTGGAGCGGAAGGGTGTGTCAGACGTTTACTAACTACTAGCAGTCGCCCGCGGCTCCGCCCGCGTGGATGTCGACTACCGCTGTAAAATGCCTACCCAGAAAAGACACGGTCAGCAAAATGATTTCCAGATCAATTCACAGACAAAGGCACTAACATCGACGACGCAGTCATTATGCGCAGGCTGCATAGATTGTCTTTATGTGGATGTTGAAGTTGTTAATGATGAAAATATTTAAATCTAATTAATACTTAGTTTTTACTCTTACCGGCAGTCCCGGAGAGCAACCTGTTGTTTTGGGATAGATAACTAAAGCGATTATTGTAAATCTTCCCCATAAACAACATTTGACATTAAATTATTTTTAGGTGACAAAATAAACTGATGGTCGGGAGCTGTGCAGCAGAAATCGTAATAATTTAAGTTCGCCATAACTTCAAAAACAAACGTCCAATTTTGATCATTCCAAGACCAAATATTATCTACATAAACTGCACTTAGTGATGAAATAATTAATTTTGATAGGGATTAATAGCATAAGTAAAATAAATTCGTATAAATATAGTACAAAAAAAAAATCAAGATTTTTATATAAAAAAAGGGTTGTTGTGCCTCACTCGCCATATATAGGTATAGTGTGTCGCGGACTTTTTAGTAGGTGGTATAAGATCTTTAATTCATTCATACATTTTGTGGTTCTATCTTTTATAGTTTAGGCAGCGTACGCAACTGTTCTAGTTGATTTTTACACTTTGTGTCCGAAAAACCCAAATATTTTACGGAACCCTATTTTTTTCGAAATTATAATATAGCCTATTTACTCAGTGATAATGTAGCTTTCTATTGAAAAAATAATTATTAATATCGGTCCAGTAATTTTTGAGTTTATTCGTTACATACAAAAATACAAATCTTTCCTCTTCATAATATTAGTATAGATTACATTGACTCCCCCCCCCCCGTACCACCCCAGTGACGCTTACATGGAGCCTACATCGCATGCTGGCTAGCTGAGCGGCACCACGCGACTTTTTTCTAATACTTGCATTTTTAAACTCGTGATATCTTCCTAATGAAATGTCCGAATTGAATAATTCAAAAAGTTTTGAAAAGGTATTAAAGCCGTCTTGAATATAAAGTATTTTTTTTTGATAAGGATTAATACCAAGGTACAAATATAGAGCCTTTTCAAGCGGCGGCATATGAATTAAATTTTTAAAATAAAAAACCGCTTACTGTGACGTAACTATAATATTTAGACATATGCTGTCGCGACACTTTTTGTAGATAATGATGAGTACTGCAAAGTCGTAGTACATAATTTAGTTCTATCATCAATAGTTTTCGCTGCGCACGCTATGTAAGGAATTTTTCAGGTAATTTTTTTACACCTTGGGTTACATTATTGGATTTTTAGTAAGGTTCCCTAATTTTTTTAAAAATATAATATAGCCTATGTTACTCGGGGATAATGTAGCTTTCCAAAGGTGAAAGAATTTTTGAAATCGGTCCAGTAGTTTCGGAGCCTATTCATTACAAACAAACAAACAAACAAACAAATCTTTCCTCTTTATAATATTAGTATAGATAGACCATCCATGTTTCTTCTTGTGCCTGCTACGTAGCACTACTGCTACTACAGGGGCCGCGGTAACCCTTTCGGACAGTCCCGCAGAATTCAAAACAACTGAGTGACCATCATTACTTCAAAATCATCGTAGTTTCAAATGAATCCCATTATGGTGAATGGATTTCGTGACGCGACATAGTTTAGTAAATAGTTGCAAGTCCATCCTTTTACGAGGTTTGCCTCCTCTGGTCCCATGGGTGCCATAAAAGTGATACCGATGGGTTAGAAGGAATTTCACATCGACAACTACTCTGCGGAGATGAAATTGGAGAATTTGGGACTTATTTACAATACCTTATATCTAAATAAAAAGTTAAGTCAAGTCTAAGTTATAGTTTAAAGCTTAACCGACCCACTGGTTACAAAAGAAGCTTACAAAGTCTTACAGTGATCTTGTACGCAAGATCACTGAACAAATTTTGCGCAACTCAGAAAGTGTGCCTTGATTAATAAATTCTTTTAACCATAAAAAAATCATAAATATTTTTGGATAAAAGGAACAACCTAATGAACTAGAATTTGAGAACTACCATTAACTTACGTCAAGTAGGTTTTTTAAAGTAAAGGGTCGTACAAAATAATTGAACATTATTCGTATCCCTTATAAGTCAGTCAAATAATCTTGCCTTTTCTTGGGTCGACTACGCTTTTAAGTACAATCGATCAATTAGCGTGACCGGAAGTGGATATTGGCCTTCGATATGAGATTTTGCCACGCTACTCTGTTCTTAGACACCTATTTTTGTTACCCTTATCCCTGCGGCCTCCTTCGCTCTACCGGGAGGTACTAAGCAGAGGTCACCACGTCAAAGTAGATCAGTCCGGTGGGGGTGTTCTTGGCTGCCTGATCCGATCGATCTAGGTATGAACTCTTGACAGCTTGATCTGACTCCATGTGGCCGACCCAGCGCAGATGACTTGGCCTCACCTATTATGTTTAGCTCGCCTACAAGCTCATAAATTACGGCATTGACCGATCCTTGGATGTAAGTATATAATACATATAAATTATTCAATTATTCAAAACTTTACGAAATGGTAACAGTTTTGATTATATGAGACATTCCGGCCCACTGAATGTTAGCGGTTATGAATAATTTAAGTTATGGACGCAATTTGTGTATTCTGTTTTCGGTTTTGGCTGTTTGATTTCATCAGTGGGTAAAAGAAATCCTATGTTAGATCAATATCAAGTCCTTTCAGATACTTAATTCTGTTCAACCGTTATAGCCTAAAAAGGTTAAAAAGTATACATGTTTTCATATCTATACTAATAGTAGCTTCCGCCCGCGACTTCCTCCGCGTGGAATAGTTACTTGGGGCTAACGCTAAAATAATAATAATAATATCTTTAATAATAATAATGGTTTTGTGGGAATATGTTATAAATAAGTTGTTATAACCTGTACTTACTGAATAAATAAATAAATAATAATAATAATGCTGTCGCGGACTTTTTGAGGGGAACAATTCTGTCATACATGATTATTGTGAAAATTTAACCGTTTACGCAGCGCACGCAGCGTAAGCTCTCTCAATAGGAAAATATCCGATTTTGAAACGTTCTTCATTGGTGCTCCGCTCCTTTTGGTCTTAGCGTGATAATATATAGCATATATAGCCTACCTCGATAAATGGGCTATCTAACACTGACAGATTTTTTAAAATCGGACCAGTAGTTCAGTAGACCAGTAGAGGGGGAAGGGCGGGTTGTGCACAGCCAACTACTTTTTAAATTTGTTCTTTTCAGAATATCATCTTCATAATACTTTTTAGATTACATATAATATATGAGTTTCTTTTTATAGTATTTAATTTATAGGGTATTGTTTTTGATTATTGTGGATTGGCAATATTTTACGGTATTATTTTAGCGTTAGCCCAAAGTAACTATTCCACGCGGATGAAGTCGCGTGCGGAAGCTAGTTTTCTTTTCGATTCGGACTTGCTTTGCGGTTATTACTTTACTTTGTGCTATTTATTCAAGAAATTGAATGCTATAGCTGAACCGTTACTCAAATGTAACACAATATTAGAGTTTAAATAAAAAAATTGCTATTATGGTGTAGGAAGCTGCACAACTTTTCTGATATAGTTACAACGTGAAACTATTGAAAAAAAAGTAAAATTATCATATTCTCAATACTTTAATATGGAAGAGCTTTTTCAAAATCTATCTACCTTTTTCACCATTGTCCTTTGACAAACTACACTTAGACCAGTCATGAACTCGGCTAGTTTCATATTAAAGGTACAGTAGCCGTCACAGTGCATATTGGTATAGAATAGAAGACAGTGTTTAGTAAACGAAATGTATCATGGCGTTTTTCATCTTGTTTACTTTCCCTTTGTATTCCGAGGAGAGGCATCGCCCACTGTTATGTGACTACTTGGCTTTTGACGTGAACGTATTGAGCTCGCTCCCCTCAATATGCGCACTTGAGAAAGAGCGCCCAGTATAATAAAATAAATCGAATCCATTTATACATCCATTCTCTATGAATACTATCATTATTTGGCGAGCCTATTGTAGCTTACTGGGAACTTTTTTATTGCCAGAGCCTCGTCTGTTGATCAGGTGCACCACTAGCTGGTGAGGTTGGCTTGGGTTCAACTGACCTAATGCTTTAGTTGTAGGCAGTTGTCACACCCCCCCGACTGGTCTCCACCTTGTCGTGGTGGGGGGGCTGAGTACCACCCGGTAGGGCGCAGAAGGCGCTAGGGAAAAGGTTACACCCAGAGATTGGCGACTCTGGGTGCCCTTAGTACTGTCTACCGGGGGGGGGAAACTAAAAGGACCTGTGGAGGGCGCAGCGGGAGCAGGGGGTCTTTACTGTCTAACCACAGACCCTCCGAGAAGTCGGCCACACACGCTGTGTCAGAGTTGCAACCCAGGTTCTAGCCCCCCGCCTCTTTCTCAATAAGCGGCTTTCACCACCAGATGATAGCAAACTATAAAATCAATTGAGTTTGGGTACTCGTAGTAACCAACTTGATTGTTTCCTAGCAAGAAAACAGCAGTAGACAAAATGCATTGACTAGCATAGAATAGCATATAAAATAGCATAAACACTTCAACAACGAAAAAATCACTGATTCTTATAAAACTTTTTACAAGTATCGCCGGTAACTTATTTAACGTTACTTAACGTAACTTATTTGAAGTTACTTTTTTCAGACATTTGCTTATGCAGTTCGTTCCTTTGATAAATAAAGTATAAGTCCTTTTTATGTCGCCATATTATTCTTTAAAATTCTTCTTTTACGTCTCGGTCTAAAAAGTCTTAATTTGTATTTCAAACAGATTAATTTAACATTGCATTAAGTAAGTGTTAAAAAATTCTTGCAACTCCGGACGATTTGATAGAATCATTTAGTACTGACTTTACATTTTAAGATACACAATGAGCATGCCTACAACCTTAATAGATTTGTGACTCAACTTTTTGATCATTTTTTAATGATATTATATTCAACTCGGAAACATTTTTCTGCCATTCTCTGTTTTGTTGTTGTTTCTGCCAGTGTAGTTCACTGCTAAGCAAAGGCCTTCCCTATACATTTATACACATAATTTTATTACATATACATTTTTATGGACAGACCAAAGGGTCTGCCTTAGTGATTATGCAATAAATCAATATACCAATTGTGGAAACTAGTCGGCGTTCTAGCTCAGTTTACAGTCAGATGTTCAATTCTAACTTGTAACGTAACTTAAAGCAGAGTGTACCACCTAGCAAATTTATATTAGGTAATTGGATTCTGCACGAGACGCTCTAGCTAGAGTCTAGAATTTATTAAAGAGAATATTTGGTGCCATTTTGCATTTTCGTGGCTTAAGAGAGTTTCTTAGTCCAGGGTATTGATATTTCTAATATATATGTTATAATGTAATGTAAAGTTTACATATATTAGGTAATTGGATTTTGCACGAAGCTCTAGCTTGAGTCTAGAATTTATTAAATGAAATATTTGATGCCATTTTGCATTTTCGTGGCAGCGCAGCGGTTTCATTTTAATCAGACTTGTCTTCGGCGCCTTAAATATTTTTTTACATTTCAGTATGTTTAATTCACATTGAGATATACTTACCTATATAAATTTTAGACAACTAAGACATTATATTGTTAAAAAAAGATGAAGAATTTGTATGCCAGTTGTATTTCCTGGCTCATATAGTATCTACGTATAGCTTTACTAGGTTTTATAAGCGGGGCCTGAAAAAGCATTTATGTAGATTGTCATAAGTAAGCACGCTTGTGCCTATACTTAACTTAGCCATTCTTGTTGGTTTTGAGTTAAAAAACACCTTTTGGGTTTGTTTATTAACAGTAGGACGCGGGCTTCCCCTCCAAACATTTCAATTCATTAGTTTATCATAAATTGCATAATCTACCTCCATTCCTCCCCTCAAAATAATCAAACCATCTAAGCCTACTTTTCTTAATCCTCGTGACTATATCTTTCTTCACACCACAGTTACTGATATCAAATTAGAAAAAAATATAAAATACAATAATTTATTGTTCTTTTCTTAATTTATTTTTATTTCTGTGAGTCGTGCACTATATTTTGTTCTATTATTTATTTTTACAAAGGTTGCCTGGAAGAGATTGCTCTTAGCGATAAGACCGCCTTTGCCCACTAATTAATTTGTAAGTGTTGATGTATTTTTTGTGTATTATAGATATTTATAGATTAACACTTGTGTGCACAAGTGTTAATCTATCTATCTAAAATAAACACAACAATAAAATATCTTCAATCACAAAAATCATTAAACCGTAACAACGCCCACTTCTGGACATAAGCATTGCTCGTATTTTTCCTCAATGACCGATCCTGCGCCGCCCTGATCCATCAGCTTCCCACACATTAGTCAAGGCACCGACAAACCTAATAGAGCGACTACCCACGTAACGTTGTCCGGTAAATGCTCGATTTTTTCCTAAAAGAATACTTATTATTGCTAGCTTTCGGCGTTGAAGCCTAATTTGGATGCATGGTTTTTTATTGTAGGCATTAGGAATCGCTCAGTGGAAATGTACTGTCAGCCTGGTTTTCTTGTTATTTTTTTTAATATGACTCTTTGTAAAGTCCACATGGTCTGACCTAGAGTAAGCACTTTTTTTTTATGAAGCGCTCCATGCTCTATGGTTATAACTCATGATGGCCTGCAATTAATAATATAAAGCTTTTAAATTACCCGCATAAAAGACTCGGGCCAATGGGCAGGGCTGGGTATAGGGAAACTCATACTTCCAAAGCCGGATAATCTCACAAAAGAATAAGTGTGTTTCAAACTTAATTAAAATGGCATAATCGAGTAACGATAATATTGTTATAAACTTACATACTTATAATATTAAAGAATGTAATATGTTTTAAATATATCACAACTGCACGGTTAAGGCGGTCTGAAATTTGCTTTTGTTAGGGTAGGGCCAAATGAGTCGTAAATGACAGGTAAGGGATATAACGTCAAAATGTCATGCCTCGTTTAGTACCGCTTACTTTGTTTGCAATGCATAACAAAAGGATATATCCATGTAGGACTTACTTGGACGTAATAGTATTGTTTGTTATTTAAAGCTTTGTTGTTGCTGATTTTAATTTTTTTATGACTTAGCGCTTCGACTAATAATCAGTATGGAGCGTAATATCGTGTCAATTCAAACGTTTCTATAAATGAAATTACGCTGTCAATAATGAACTTCAATATGCCTCCCCTTTTCCAACGCTATAATTATAATGCCAAGAATAATGATGACTAATCAAATTTACTCTGCTTCAGAGTTGAGTAGGTACCCATTGTTCATCGGTAACAGCACCTTGTATGTCTTATCCCTGATATTCGGTGCTATAAAATTACTTTTTGAATTGAGTGCCTAAGATTGAGTAAAAGGTTTTAAATAAAAACCTGATTAAGCATTGGGATATCATAGACCAAAAAAATCCACCATATGTTTTATTCATAGTTCGTTAATTATTGCAGCTTTGCTTCAACGAAACAACAGTACTGTTTCGTAATTCACAAATTATGGCGGACTTTCTTTACGAGGGCATCAGCCTATTTTATAGAGAAAATCATATCAAAAGGACTCCTGTGGTCTTAGAAATAAGCCACATGCTTTGCAGGCAGACTGATTGTCACTATAAACGACGGGAAACTTTAAATTACAACAGTATGTAATAACTTTAGGAATATTATCTTCTGCCATAATAGCTCACAGGTAGCGCAAGTAATCTCATAATCTTGTAATAGTCGTTTTGAAGTCACGCTAATTGTAATCACACAAAAAGGTTGCTCGCACCTTAAATATTATATTATTTCGATTAGGTGTGTACGTCTTAATGGAAGGATGGAAATGTAATTAGCAGGTATATTTTCTCATCCTCATTATCAGCCCAAGGAAGAAGCTAAACTTAGGCCTCCCCCATTAATTTCCAACGTGACCGATTGTAGGCAGCTTGCATCGGTCGTGATTCTGCGACCTTCATCAGATCGTACGTCAATCTTGAATGTGCATTAAGTATACATCACTTATAGAATTGTAACGAATGAAGAGTGTATATAGCTGCAACTATTATAATCAAATATTTTTTAATGATAAGAAAAAGAAACAACCTCAATCTAACCCAAAAATAGAAGTATAAGTATCTCTTCTTCTTTTAAATAATGGCTTCGTGCGGTTTGCACATTTAGCCAGTGTCAAGTTAGAGATATATTAATGTCATATAAATTATAGTAAATGAGAATGAGTGGTGATAAAGATGATAAATGGTAAATGAGATCCCCTCCCCCTAAGCCCCTTGAGTCCTCAGCAAAGATGTGGGACTATACTGAGACCTCACATGGACTTCTTGAGAGAATTTGAAAAGTTATGTTGAACTGTTTTATTTCATTTACCAACACTCGTGTACGTTCACAAACACTTAACGGTTAATGATCCACCGTTACTAAACATTAATGTTAGAAATATCACAAATTAGAAAATAAAACAATACTGCAGACATGACGTTTCACTTTTCCGCCAAGAAGTCCAAGTATCTCTTTTTGGGTTAGGTTGAAGTTATTTTTTTTCTTACTATCAAAAACATTTGATGCAGCCCACCTAAATTAGTTTGGACTAGGCTTTACTTTTTTTTAGGCTATGCGTTTAGACTAGTTTGTCCTAAAATCGGATTTGGCCGGTAACATATATATGGACAAAGTGTAAGGCCAAAGCGAATTTATTTAATCAACAGTTCCGCGACCCATAACTTACAAAGTTAGTCATATTGCCCTTAACCATGTCAGTTTCTTGATAAGCGTCAGCTATATCCGAAAAAGGTATGAGGTTTATTATCAGCATAAAATCTCATAAAGCTGTTTGATAAAAATCTGCAAGACGTTACTATTTGCGTATCACATTTATTGACTCCCTTTTCCGGGTTGTTGGCGCGCGGCGTAATTTAACTCCACTGGTTTTAATCCTTCAAGCCATGAAGTAAAAAAAGTATCAGAAAGTATCATTGAATTTAGATCATAATTCTAAATAGTGTACTTCTTCATTCAAAATCAAAATCATTTATTCAAGTTTAGCTCAATAAAACTCTTATGGATGTTATACATATAAACTAACGCGCCCAGTCACTGTGGGCAAATAAAAAAACGGGCCAGGAAATCGTCAAGGTTAGTTTTTTCTTCCGCCAGTTTTAATAAAAATACTGAACATTAGAACAACACAAACTTGTGTTCTGCAGTCACAAGATTTCAAAGAAAAGAAGACAAAACTCTTCAACAAGACAAAATTCGGAAACTTTAGCCGAATATTAAAGTGGAATTGTTCAAAAACAAATGAAGAACTAAGTTAGGAACACAAATACCCGGACCTAAAATATAAATTTGTATGTCATAATCAAACATTATTTGTCACTAAAGACAAATACTACCTAGTTTGACAAAATGCCAATACTTTAAGTTACTAGAAATCTACAATTACTGAGAATGTTTAATTTTACATTTATAACTAATATTCACTTATATTACAAACACTATGGCATCTTTTTTGCGTATATTACTTTTTAAAACTAGGTAAGTGTACTTGAAATATACTAAGTACTAGTACTTTAAACATGGCATGAGCTAAAGTGTCATTTCAATTGAGTGCATATGAACCTCTTATCGACGTATCCACCAATTGATTTTTTTAACATCACTTTTTCTCGATCGCGTTCGCAGAAATACAGCGTTCAATTCGTCCCGTGTTATTTATTCAGAAACATTTATAAAGTTTGAATTAGTAAAATCGTAATAAATTCCTTACAATAACGAGACATAGGATAGGTCGCTGTAGGATTCCACTATTGTACATAGCTCACCCATAAAAAGCCGTAATTAACGGCTTTAGGCTCTTTCCATCAGACACTCGGCAAGCTTTATCAGGTCGTCGACCCTTAAAGAGAGGACCTGCCTACATTGTCATTTGTTCCTTTAGTTCGTCGCACTCTAATAGGAAAGAAACTCTTTTTTTTCATTAGTTGTCTGTCACGTCAAAATTTATTAAGCAAAATAGAAATAATTTAAAAAACAGTTAGAGTAGCTTGCACCAAAATTTAAGGCGATTAATTCACCGTGAATCGAAATTGATTTTGCACGCCGCTTTTCGACAATACTTTGATATAGAATTGAATGCTGCAAATTAAAATGTTTTTTTCTTAAATCATCAGACCTTTCGGTGGATCTGTACTGTCTCAAATGGAAAATACCAGCTTAAACTATTCAAGAACAAACTTATACGTAATAAAACTTTAAAATAGTCTATAATCTAAAAGATCTAATTAGCCTACATTCTATAGACACTCAGTAAAGGGAAGGTAAGTTAGGTATTTAATAAAAAAATACGACTTTTATCACAGCCTTTACGTCTCAGACGGCAATTCTCCGTTGGCTTTGTCAGGTTTATTACACAATCGTGATTTAATCGCGGTTTGAACATAACAATATCATATCAAACACATTAACAGTAACTTCAACTATATCCCGGTTCATTAGAAGGCTTTTTAAAGTTAAAGAAGCTAGCTACCAAACAGATTTATGGAAAATAAAGGGCAATATTAAATTGCGCCTGTTAACGCAAACGAACGAACACAATATTTACAGTAATTATTGTCGTAATATACGCGTTATGTATTGCGGGTAAGATTTAAACAAACCCCTCGGAATATAGTATATTTATGTACATTCCGAACAATATATATAAATATTTTGTAATATATATACATATACATTGTTGTAACCCCTATAGTTTTATCCTTTATCTGTAATTAAACGTAGGAGTCGGGCTGTGACGCCCGTGATATTGCAAATGTCACAGATAAACTATTATTAAGCTGAAAAATCATCATCAAAAAAATTACCAATTTATACAGCCACTATAAAACTTCTTATGATAAAATAAACACAGGTGAAGCGGAAACTCGAATTCCTTGTAATAAGGATAAATTTCCAACTGAAAGCAAAATTTCACCCAAGATAATTTTACCACAAATGTAGATATTTCTTTATATACTGTCGTATATAAAGAATGTCTTCAAGCACATGGATTACCTAATGGAAAGTGGTATCTGCAGCCTAGACGCCTGCAAAACATTTGAAGAGTTTCACGCTGTAATCTCTTGGGGAAAACTAAAAAAACCGGTGTCACTATCTGCTTTAGGTAATGCCTTATAGATACCAAAATGCCTTGTGCTCTGACTGTTTGTTTTTGTTATTGTTTTTATGAAATTTTAATGATGTTTGTTGTTTTAATGAACAGGCCAAGGTCGAAGGACATACTGTTTTATCATCAATCTTCTCCTTTACATTTTCTGACTTTTGTTTCGTTGTGAAATGGGAGTTTTAAAGCGACTTGGCATTTGTATATACTGATCTTCCTAGCTGTGACTTAACGCGTTGTTTATCGGTACTTGGTATTCATTGAACATAACCTCAAAATCCTTAAGATTCAAGAACTTACACAAGAAAACTATCCCACCTGATGGTAAGCAGTAAATACTTTCTGCGTGTGACGTCCTCCTATATGAGGTACGTTTAATGTGCTGTCTACTAATCCCTTTTCTGACGTCAGAACTCCTGAAAGTAACCTGCTCTCATACTTTTAATCGACAGCAAACAGCAAAATATTATGACAAATTTGAACAACAAAAAGTCCTACGACCCACCGACCAACACGGCTTGAGTCGGTTGTTTTAGGATCAGCTCCCAGAACATAATGGTACTGAGTTTAAATTTTGTATCGGTGCAAGCCTCATAAAGACTGCGACCGGCTTTTGGCCAGTTGAGATAAGTTGACGTCGCCAAGTATGTGTTAGTATTGTACTAGTTATTACTTTAACACGACTGAGGTAAATAGCTGAATGAAACAAAGCAGAATGTTGAATATGCAATAAGACTGAGGATGCTCAATGGGGCCTTTGGTGACTCCTTGTCGTGTTGTTTATCTCTCGAGTTAAGTCATGTGTTAAATTTCGTTTGTCATATACCTATCACAGTAGGAATACTTAATGAGGTAATCACTGTGTGTTTATCAAAAGGCGTTGTTTGTTACGGAATAATCCAACACCGTGATACTATTTGCAAATAATTTACATGTATTAAAATATTGATGGACGAGACAAATATAGATGCCTATATATTAGTGTAAAGCTCTTTTTTTTAAATTATGACTTTGTGCGTTTAGCACATTTAGCCAGTGTCAAGTAAGAAATATATTAAGAACATATAAACCATAGTAAATGATAATGAGTGGCGATAAAGATGATAAACGGTAAATGAAATGCCCTCCCCCTAAACCCCTTGAGTCCTCAGTAAAGATACTGAGTTCTCACATGGACTTCTTGAGAGAATTTAAAAAGTTATGTTGCACTGTTTTTTTTTTTTTAACCAACACTCATGTACGTTCGCAAACACTTAGCGGTTAATAATCCACCGCTATTACACATTCATGTTCAAAATGTCACAAAATTTTAAAAATAAAATAGAACTGCAGACATGACGCTTCACTTTCCCGCCAAGAAGTCGTGCAAAGCCTGTTAATGAGTATGTGGCATTTTTTTACGTGTCGCGTCATAAAGACCACCCTCAACCTGATGGTAAAAGGTCGATGCTGTCCAAAAAAATTAGATCCCTCGACACTGCGGGGAATATTCACAGAAACAAGCGCACTCGGTCTAACAGGGGATCGAGTTCAAAATTTTTAAACTAAACCGAAATGGTTCCAGTGATGATAGTCTTCCTTCATAATGAGAGAGTGGTTCCGTCACGTAATGAAAAGTAAAGGAGAAGACAGGCGCTATAAAATAATTATTATAGGTTGTGTTGAGTGTTTAATTTAATTTGGCCTGAATCTTTTTGCCTGCTTTTTTAAGTAGCGTCAAACATTAAAAAGTATACTGTGTAACCACTAACAAAGCAAATAATATTTTTAAGAGAAACGGCCATTTTTGGTGACTTTCGTTCTGATAAATTAAACTTATAGATATTACAGTCACGCCCGTTTCCCCGTAGGCGCAGGCAGAGGCATATCCTGCGTCCACATTTCGCCAGATATATTGTTGGTCCCAAGTAATAGGTGGCGAGCCTATTGCCGCTTACCGGGAACTTTTTTGTTCGCCAGAGCCTCGTCCGTTGATCGGCAAGTGCACCACTTTCAGTTAAGGTTGGCTTGGGATCCTCAGGTTTTAATAGGGTCCCTATACTTATTCCGTTATGTAAAATAATCAAAATAATTTCTTATTTATTTCTAATAATATGAGTTATTCTGCAGTTCAACGTGATAGTTTCGGAATGTCTGTTTTTAAATGTTTGCTAATTTGAAAATTGTGAAACAGGTTCATAGTGCTTTTGTGTAATTTTTTAGTTAAGTAATGTAAACGCTCCTAGACAATAATTTACTTTTTAATTTCATCACCTAAATATAGACGTTATATTAGGTCGGGGAAAAAGTCTTTTCGCATAACGTAGGTATAAACTTATTATAAATTTTTTTTGACTGTACTATTTGTGTCTGGCTGGTTTTGGTAACATTAAAAAGGTTCCATTATAAAGAAAAGAAAAAAATTAAAAAAAATTGTTTCCCGCTATTTTTCATTTGTTTTTCTCTCCGTTAAAATGAGTGAATCTAATGAAGAAATTCGATACATTTTAAAATTTTATTATAAAAAAGGCAAAAATGCAACTCAAGCAGTGAAAAAAATTTGTGATGTTTATGGACCTGATGCAGTGTCAGTAAGAGTAGCACAAATTTGGTTCAAACGTTTTCAGTCCGGAAATTTTGATGTTAAAGATGCACCTCGCTCTGGTCGCCCTGTTACGAATAAAATGGACGCCATTTTTGAAAGAGTGGAGCAAGATCGGCATATTAGTAGTTACGATGTAGCTGAAGAACTGGGAATTGACCACAAAACAGTTTTGACCCATTTGAAGAAAGCTGGTTCTACAAAAAAGCTCGATATTTGGGTGCCACACGAGCTCACTCAAAGAAACTTAATGAACCGTGTACTCATTTGCGATTCATTATTGAGACGTAATGAAACCGAGCCGTTTCTGAAGAGATTGATAACTGACGATGAAAAGTGGATCACGTACGACAAGAACGTGCGCAAAAGGTCGTGGTCGAAAGTTGGCCAGGCTTCACAGACTGTGGCCAAACCTGGCCTAACACGAAATAAGGTGATGCTGTGTGTATGGTGGGATTGGAAGGGCATTGTTTATTATGAGCTTTTACCGCCCGGCAAAACCATCGATTCTGATCTTTACTGCCAGCAACTGATGAGATTAAAGGAAGCAGTCGAGAGAAAACGGCCGGAATTGATCAACAGGAAGGGTGTGGTCTTTCATCACGATAACGCTAGACCACACACATCTTTAGCCACTCAGCAAAAATTAAGAGAGTTCGACTGGGAGGTCCTAGTGCATCCACCATATAGCCCTGACCTTGCGCCTTCAGATTTTCACCTGTTTCGGTCTCTGCAGAATTCTTTAGGTTCTGTAAGGTTGACCTCAAGAGAGGACTGCCAAAACTATTTGTCCCGTTTTTTTGATCAGAAGTCCCAAAGTTTCTACAGTAACGGGATAATGTCTCTGCCCACAAAATGGCAGAAAGTTATTCAACAAAACGGTACATATATATTGTAAATAAATGTAAATAAACTTTGAAAAAAATGTCTTGACTTTTCATACAAAAATACGAAAAGACTTTTTCCCCAACCTATTATATTTTATGAAGACTTTTAAAAATAGGTACTTTATAACCTTCAAACTGTTACTTTAATCTAAATAGTAACAATAATTTATGAACTACCTATATTAAAAATTTATTTAAGGCTTGGATCGTGGACTAATCAGGCAAAATTAAATATCGAACGCTTCCTTGCTTCGTAAAGCACGTTAAGCTCTTAATTCCGGTTATCACTATATGTGATAGTAAAGCCAAATTAGAAAATCCGCACAGTGTCCGCGTGGTGGAGAGTTATTAAATCTATATATATGTAAAAAAAAGTCGTGTTAGTTACACCACTTATAACTCAAGAACGGGAGAACAGATTTGGGTGAAAATTGGTAGGGTGGTAGTTTAGAGCCAGGAGACGGACATAAGATACTTTTTATCCCGTTCGACTGCGTTCCCGTGTGACTTGACATGAAACGTCAGTCACTATAAAAAGTGGTATAACACAAAAGAATCAGACTTGGAATAACAAAACACAAATGACAGCTATGTAAATGACGTATAATGACAGCTATGTAACGTATGGATGACAATTTGATATTTGTAAGAAATCAATATTCAAACTATTTCTGACTTTTTGGCGGGAAAGTAAAACGTCATGTCTGCAGTTTTGTTTTATTTTCTAAAATTTGTGATAATTCTAACATTAATGTATAGATAATAACGGTGGATTATTAATCGTTAAGTGTTTGTGAACGTACATTAGTGTTGGTAAATGAAACAAAACAGTGCAACATCACTTAGATCTAAGTATAGTCCCACATCTTTACTGAGGACTCAAGGGGCTTAGGGGAGGGTATCTCATTTACCATTTATCATCAAACATTCTCATATACTACGAATTATCTCTTTTACTATTGATATATCACTTACTTGACACTGGGCTAAATGTGCTGGACGCACGACGCCATTATTTAAAAGAAAGAAATAAACTATTTCTATTAAAAAAATAATTAACAATTATAATGTAATGATAATGCCATTGCCCATTCGTATTAACAGCGAAGTGTACTATAAAACTCGGTATGATTGAAATTGATTTGAGTTTTGAAATAATTTTTTAGGTGAATTGAAGTGAAGTGAAGTTTAATTAATAATGCCGCGAGCAAGACGATCGAATCTTTCCCGACAAATCCATAATGCAAGAAGAATACGAAATACTGCAAATGAAAGGACTGAAGAAGAACAAGAAATTGCACGTGAACAGCGCCGCGATAGTATGGCTCGACTTCGTGCTTCTCAATAAATAATAATAAAACAAAAAATGTCGTGTATCACGAGGTACTTAAGTGAAGAGCAACCTATATACTAAAACACAGAAATAATAATGAATAATTATTGTAGATATTTGATTTTTTTGTATTTTTTCCAATTAAAATAACACAATCTGCTTATTTATTGCCATTAAGGCGGAACAAAGTTCGCCGGGTCAGCTAGTAATTTATAATACAATACTTGACTTGAAAATCAAAAAATTTCGCACAAAACTCTACCGACAATTTGACTGTACTGTATGATCTTTACAAAAATAGAATAGAGTGCGTTTATGGTAGAATAATTTCATTATCCATCTTATCGAAAGCAAACATAGATCCATCCATGTTTCAATAACGTCAGCAACACTCGTAGTTGTTAAAATAAAAACACTTCACCAACCAATGCTCGCTTTATTCAAGTCATCATCATCATCTCAGCCCATAAACGTCCCACTACTGAGCACGAGCCTCCTCTCACATACCAAGATGCGAGGGTATTGGGTCACACTCCACCACGCGGACCCAGTGCGGATTGGCGGAGGCAGGTGTATGGCGTCCTGCTGTTAGAATTTATCAAGCCGCCCATTAGGCCTCTAACATGGCTTAACGACTACCACATTTAGTGATAACCGGGACCAACGGCTTAACGTGCCTTCCGAAGCACGGAAGCGCTCGATATCAAATGCCACACAAACGGTCACCCATCCAAGGACTGACCTCTGTAAACTCTGCTGTACTTCGGTGATCGTTTCCGACCACCGAGCACCGCAGAGCTACGAGCGCTTCTTCTTATTCAAGTGCAGTGAATGTATCTTTGTGCAAACTTGATTTTGTGCAGGCTTGTACGGAAGACCAGCGCCGCGGGGCCATAGTGACCCCACGGCATATGCTGAGTATAAGCCTTTTCGGTGCCACATGTGTATATTCATTTTTATTTTTGTATTTTTGTAAACCAATGTATCATGTGTCACAGAATAAATTATTTTCTTGCTTTCTTTCTTTCAAACGACTCGATCAAATTGTCAAAATGAAGGCGATCGTGATCAGTTTCAGATATAAGTGCAGGAGAATCCCTCAAATTTAATTTAGTCAGTTGATTCTATTTGTTAATATATACCAAGACGTAAGGAGCTCAAGACAAACTCAACTGGCAGTGGTGCACTTGCCGATCAACGGACGAGGCTCTGGCGAACATAACAGTTCCCGGTAAACGGCAATAGGCCACCAAATACGTGGGGGGTCGTGGGACCAATTATATAATTGGCGAAGTGTGGGCGTATAGTATGCCTCTTTCTAGCACAGACGTGAATGTATTTATGTATTGTCATAGGAGCTAGTATATTACAGCACAATTTATTTGGTTATTAGTCTTTAGCTATTGTCTATGCCTCAAACAAAATCACATGTCCATTTTGTCTCTAGTCTCTATTTATTTATATTCTATTACATTCTGTCAGACTGTCTCCATCTTTATTTTATTGGTTGCGATTTTATTAATATGTAACTTGTTAACATATTCTACAGTATTTTTGTCAGTCTGTCAGTATATCATTATGGAATAGACCGCATATGGTACCTTCATTTTCTAAATAAAAACACAAAGCTTTATTGAACCAATTTGATCCATCTGTTTAAGAGAAATGGGGTTTTGAAAGTTATTATTTCAATTATGGAGAGTTATTGCCTTATTTTTTACTTACATAAGAACTGTAGGCACTTTCACCTCACACACACGCCTACGCAATTGTTAATCACAATAATCGTTAATATTGATACAGATTTGATACCAATTGGTTTTTAGATTGGCCAAGTTAGTCGTTCTGTTTGACAGTAGAATTAATATTTTTGAAGTATTTTATTACTAGCAACGTTGTTACATTTATAAGTTGTGCTTGTAGTTTTAGTTACTTTCAATACTCAGTATTAAAGTCGAAGTCAAAATCATTTATTTAAGTTTGGCTCATAGAGCTTTTATGACAGTCAAAATTAAAACCTCAAAAACTAGCGCGCCGATTCACTGCGAGTGGGAACTTGATCATAAAAGAACGGGCAAGAGAATCGTCAAGGTTAGTTTTTTAAATATTCTTATACACAACCCCGGACCCAACCACTGATTAAAAAATAAATTAATATCACTGGTATGTATAGTAGAGCTACCACCGATACAATAGGCAAAATTCATGGAAATATGTTTTTGTAGAATTTTTTTATACCCACATCCCCACGACATCAGGACCAAGTGAAGATTTACTGACCATCACGTATATTGTATGATTCTATTATTTTGGCATACGTGACCTGAGTTACCCGCAAGCGTGCCAGTTTATGAATGAAAATCTAGGCTAGGTCTGAAGAAAAGAGGATTCAAGGAGGTCACATAAATAACGTCTAAGTAATGCGTCTAATCAATAGTCCACTCAAACGATTATACTTAACTTCACAATATGTTACTTTATAGCTTTACTCATTACGTCAGAAGGCTTAAGTAAAATAAAATGTACTATTGCTCAATTATAATGCCATTTACTGTTTTTTATGGGAATTTTATATGGGCTGATTTGCCAGTGTCAAGTAATGTGATAAAACAAGTTATTTTATATGACTTCATAATATGCAGGGTTTTCGTAATTTAGTCACTGTCAAAATCAAGTTCGGCACAGTCAAGTCCAAGTCCTATCCCAGTGGATATTTTACTAGAGGCTTTTGAGGAGTTTTGGAAACATCACGGTGGAGACAATGGGTCCATGGGGGCCGGAGACAAAGCAGCTTGTTAGGCATTTCAGCACTCGCCTTATTGATGCCTCCGTTGATTAGAAGGCTGACAGCTACTTCTGCCAGCGTATTAGCTTTGTAATCCAAAGAGGAAATGTTGCCAGCGTTCTTGGCACCGTACACATGGGCCCATAGGTGGAAGACAACTTTTATGTATAGTTTTAAGTAAAGGTAGTTTATTTAAGTTGTTTAGCTGGACCTTTGTTTATTTTGTATGTTATCGTAGTTAAGAAAAATAAAGTTCTTTATTACGGGAAATCAACTTTTACAGTATGTTTTCTAAGAAGTTTGGTATAAAAACACAACACATAACTAAAAAACAACAATAAAAGTTTACAAATAAAAAGTTTGAAAAAACAGCCGCGATTTGTTATTTCCAGCTTTAGCGCCAAAAATCCTATTGCACTTTATTTCTACATCCTAATTTCATGTTTTAAAACCATTAGCCTACGTAGTTATTGTTATTAATACATCGTAATACACATCACATAGGTACGTTGTTTCAAAGGCAATAAAAAGTGTCTGTCTCTATCTATACCTTGAAATAGCAGATCCTAGCGTTATCCCGGTTGCCCTTGACTAAAACTTAGGGCTCAGGGTCTGCTTACTTTTTTTTCATGTCGGTTACAAAATGCATTTACACGTGCATTTTGTAACCGAATTTGCCTAACAGCCAAGGGGGGACGGGGAGGGGTATGTGGGACTCACCACCGACCTACACGACAGCCAGCAGTGATCTTCCGACCGCCGCTTGTTGGCAGAAAAGAGCGGGTGGCCAATATCTGGGTTGCAGCGTCTGACACCCCGTCTGCGACCAGCGTCCCCCGGAGCAAAACAGGCGACCCTCCTACCTCCAGATGCGACCATCGCATGTGTGGCCTACTTACTGGAAGGATTATAGTTAGAAAGCAGGGGCCCCCTACCCGTCTCTCTTGGTTTCCCTACGCGGTAGTCAATACTAAGGACACCCAGAGTCGCCGGCCTTCGGGTGTTACCTTTTTTTCCAGTGGCCTCCTCCACCTCAACCAGATTTGGCTGAATTTCAGTTAATACACAGGGCGACTACCGTCTGACCTTTGCAACCCAGAAAAAAACATAATTCTATGGTTTGAATTAGCTATCAACGTGTTACAAGACACTGAGTTCCTAATAACAAGTGCTTAAAGACAAATTTTCGTTGCCGTTGGTCAAGCAAATGCTTTGCGAGGCACTTACCAAGTGATAATATTCAAAAGTTATTGACCAGGTTTTAAACCATTCGACTATCGATGCATTTAGAAACGTGTACTAAAGTAATATAAAATTCTAAAATTGTGTATCTTCTTAATATAACGCACAAAGAAGCTAAAACAATCAAAAAGTAATAATCTACGAAACAATGTACATACAGTCAACAAAGTATCAGGAATGAATGTTTTGTTTATGGTTCCAAATTCAACCATATGTTTTTTTTTGTTGTTGTTAGATTGGCATAATTGATTTCCATTTTGGCGCAAAGTTTGAGTTGCATCTGAATGGACAAAAACATTGAACAAAGAGTTTGTCTTAAGTTTTGCATCGGCAATGGAATTTCGTGTTCGGAGACACTGAAAATGTTACACAAGGATAACGTGAATTGACTTTATCAAAAACACGTGCTTACGAGTGGTACAAAGCGTTCAAAACCGGTCGAGATATGATGGAAGATTTGCCTCGTTCTGGTAAGCCATCAACGTCTGCAACTAAAGTTAATATCGCAAAAGTGAAGTAAATAGTGACTGAAAATTCTCATTCAAGTTTGAAAGAGATGGACGCCGAACTTTCTGTATCTCACTAGTCGATCCGTACCATTTTAACAAATAATTTGGGAAACGTGTTGCTACTCGGCTAGTACCAAAAGAACTAAATTTTCTTCAATAACTCGCATAGGAGTCGCTGAAGACATTCTAGAACGGGTCAATACCGACCCAACATTCATGAAACATGTGACGAGACGTGGGTTTACGAGTTTGACATGCAAACTAGTCTGTTGTTGCTGTTAGCTTCGAAATGGCGCCTTCTAACTGAACCATAATCAAAAACCACGTCAAAGTCGATCAACAGTCAAAATCATGTTGACTGTTTTCTTTGACTATCGCGGTGTTGTGCACTCAAAATTCTTGCCGGAAGGTCAAACGATAAATAAAGAATAATAATTGAACGTTATGTGGCGTTTACTATAGCAAATTCGACGAAAAAGGCCAGATTTCTTGACAGAAAATTCTTGGATTTCGCACCACGATAATGCGCCTTCGTACAAGGCCATCATTTTTAACGAATTTTTGTCCAAATACTCAAGAAATACCATCGAGCAACCACCATAGTCATCAGAATTATGGCTTCAGCCGGCTTCTTTCTTTTTCCTACACTCAAATTACCTCTTCGTGGCACCCGTTTTCGATCGTTAGACATAAAGAAGAATTCGCGGCAAGAACTGAACTCAAATCCGGAAACAGCGTTTAAAAAATGTTTTGTTGATTGGATTATTCGTTAGCGTAAGTGTATCGTTTTTAAAGGAGCATACTTTGAAGGTGATAAAATATTTTTGGATAAATAACAAAAAAATAGTGTTTTATTGAATTTTTACCGGTACTTTCTTGACAGAGTAGAAGCTGTTATTTCATTAAGTTATTAATCATCTCTTCGTATTACCAATTTCAACAAACATTTTGTATTAATAAGCGACGCGTGTCGCCACTTAGGCGCTTATTGACACAATGGTACAGAAACAAGTCAATAATTCCATAAATTGATATCCCGTTGATAAAAATATCCTATTGAGTATCAAAGGATCCATAATGACGACCGATATGGCGTGGAGGTCAGTATACTTACTCTTCACTCCAGAGGTCGTGGGTTCGATTCCCACGCAGGACAAATCTTTGAGTGCATGAACATGAATATTTGTTCTGGTCTGTGTGTTTTCCTATGTATATTAAGAATGTATACAAAAAAAAAGTAGTTATATCTGTTTGTCGGTTTTTTTAGTATCCATAACACAAGTTCTTAATGATACTTATCTTGGAACTAAATAATTGGTGTAAGTGTCAGAAAATATTTATATATATAATAAGGTTAACAAACCACGGCTTTTATAAATTTATTTATTTATTCATTCATAAAACTTACAACTATCTTAAGTAATTTAATGTAAAAAATTAGTATATGGTTTAGGGTTCAAGGGTCAAGAAAGAATGTTTCTTTACAATGTCCGCCTGTTTGTGGCATACCTCAGCCACAGAATTATATAGGTAATTAAAAAAAAAACATTTCCAAAAAGTTTTCAGTTTTCGCACGTGCGTGTCTAATTATTGTCTAGTTAGTACTAGTAGTTAGTAGTAGTAGTTATACACAAAAATTATATAAATTTTAAATAAATCTATAAAAGAGGAAAATGATATAAAAGTCGTAAGTTAATATTCATAAGCATTGACATGAGATGGCGGAAGGCTGCCGGGACACAGAAGCAATATAATTTCACTGTTTCCACATACGCGTGGCTGAAAGTTCGATGAACCAATAAAGATGAGGTCTATAAACATTATTTGACAACTACAAAATATCCTGTCCACAAATAAGTCAGTGACCTGCCAGTCATTACACTCACTCATCCTACGGCGTAGTTGGGAAAAAAATATGTTTAATTTATCTGGAATCGACGAAAACTGTTGCGAGAATCGTCTCTGCTACCAAGTCCCTAAATTATTCAAAGTAGGTGCTCGTATAGCTTGAGTAATCTATTGAAAACATCGCTGATTTATGTTTGATGAAGCTGTTTATTCGATCAGTTCATAATAATTTTATGATAGATAGATAGACATAGGTACCTTTTATTAAAAAAAAAACTGAATACTACAAATTACAATAAATAACGATACAAATGAAAATGCCAATCTAGGCGGTAAGTGTATGAGTACTTAAGTGTACACCAAATGAAACAATAAAGAATTATGATTATGATTATTATCGCTAAAAGGAAAAAACAGGAAAACAGAAGACTGAGCATAAAAACTTTAAAAAGAATAAACACAACAACTATTTTTAAGGAAAAGTGGCCGCCCGCATCTTTGTTCGCGTTACCTAAAGGTACTTTCTTATTTTCGGCGTTGAAAAGTGGCCTAAGAAGGTCATTATATCTTCAAATATTCACTGTGTATTGTTAAATTTAATTGATAATTTAAAAAAGCATAGCCTGTAAACTTCTCACAGAGCGGTGGCTCGGAACTGGCACTTAGATTCACTTAAACTTAAATTTTATTTCTTTTGCATGTAGGTAAGTAAGAAGTAGTAAGAATCTAACCTTCGTTATTGCAGTGCGGTAATATATAGTTTTTTTTATATTTTGTTTTGACGTTTTCAAGTGCAATGTAATAGTTTATAAAATAAAAGAACTATTTATTTCAACTTCAGCTTACTGCCGATCATTATCTGGTCAAAATCTATTCAGTCATTTCTCCCCGAGAAGTCCTCCCGGGAATTAAGTCCCGTTCCTGCGGGAAAATAAAAATTATATAAGTTAATCAATTTAACACTTTACCTTCTTCTCTGCCATGTCTCATTAAGTTTGTTCAATCGTATCGTAAACATATTCCGTCATTTGAAACTCAGTTCCCGCAGGATAATGAATAATGCCCTAAATGACTCTAACTAATCTGACGGACTGAAATTTAACATTGAGTTGCAACCGCTTCTGTTTTACTCGATGTAGGTAGTTTCTACATATAAAAAAACAATTCCTTATTAATTGTAGTAAAGACTATATAATACTAATAGTAAGTAAACTTACTACTAATCCTATAGAACTAAAGAACTATAAAATAAGAATACTAAAGAACGGATAAACATACTGAAATACTTTTTTTTTGTAAATATATACTTAATAATGTATATTAAGTGGAAAACTGTAGAGTAACTGGAAAACACCCAGACCAGAACAAATATTCATGTTCATGCACACAAAGATTTGTCCTGTGTTGGAATCGAACCCACGACCTCTGGAGTAAAGTGCAGGTATACTGACCTCCACGCCATATCAGTCGTCAAAGTATAATAGTATATGAATATTTCTAGTATTTTTTTAGGCTTTTTGGAATCCCTTCTATTAAAACTATAGAAGTTTTAAATAAATTACTTATTCTTAGTGAGCACCTAGGCACGTAATAAGAGGAATCCCCATGCAAAATTTTATGTCTTTTATTCGCTGATGACCTAAAGTTAAGTCTGGGCATTAAAACTGCAGCGGATGTAGTGACTTTGCAGAGGGATATTGATGCCGTGTCTCAATGGAGCCAAGACAATAATCTCCCTTTCAATAACGACAAATGTAGGATAATAACTTTTACGCGCAAGTTACAACCGGTAATTTATGATTATTTTATATATGACGCTCCACTGGAAAGAATAGGTGAAATTAAAGACTTAGGCATAATATTAGATTCCAAACTAGATTTTCATAAGCACATTATAAATATCTGCAAGATGGCTCACAAGATGTTAGGCTTTGTTATAAGAACTGCATCACAATTTGACAATGCAACAGTAGCAAAAGTATTGTATGCTGCATACGTTCGCAGCAAGCTTGAATACGGTGCAGTTGTTTGGAATCCCTATGAGGAAAAGTACGTACTCATGGTTGAAAAAATACAACGCAAATTTGCCCGATGGCTATATAAAAATCTTTACGGGTACTATCCCTATTTATATCCATCTTTATTTGTTTCCGGTATGACTGAAATGGAAACTCTGAAACTTAGAAGAGCCATGCTTTTGATAGTACAATATCTTTCAATACTGCACCAGGGGATCGACAGTCCACAGATACTAGAAAGGTTCCGTATCTTGGTTCCCACAAACATCTCTTGGGACGCAGCGGGGCTGGTGGCGCCGCGACGCCGGCAGCGCCTCCTGGCGCTGCCTGCCGCTCGGACGGAGTATGGTAGACACGCGCCCACTAATCGTGCACTACGTACTATCGGAGGCCTACTTGCTCAGCATTACGAAATTGACCTATTTGCCGATGGTTTAGGACACCTTTGTAATCAATTTAGGAAATATTTAAATTATATTCAACACTGACCATAGACGTAGGAAATACTGACATTAATTTTAATTAGTTCTGATCTGACATTCGTAATTTGACTCTTGTGTACTATTTGATTGTTATTTTTTATGTTATTTGACCTAGATATATTTATTTCTGACATAAATTTTATTGATATATAATTTTTATTGCGTAGTCCGGACGATTTATGAATTCTTTTTTAATCTAGATGTGCTAATTCAATTTTATTCAATTTAATTTCAATAATTTGACATAACTAAATATTAGATTTAACATGATTAATAATGTATTGGAAATGTTTAGTTCTTTTAATATAATTGCATGCAGTATCATGTTCATTAATCTTTAAAGCGCCTTAGATCCATGTATCTGTTAGCTTTAAGGACTATGTGTGAATAAATAAATAAATAAATAAATAAATAAAAACTTATTCTGGTGACACTGGCTCTTGACTCGTAATATCACAATGGTGATCCTCAATTATTACATGGCCTGTTGTCCAAGTTTTCGAAATAGTGCCTGATATAGATATTAAATGTTGGAGTTTTAATTTGTTAAAAGCGTTTGGAATTGTGTGCCAAAGTTAAAATCTGCTCTAATGTTTTTTAAATCAATATCATGAGTAGACATATTTATTTAAATATAACAATATACTCTTGGACATCTCATACAGCACTCTTAGCATATACATCCACGCCATATCACTATTCTAACAGGGAATGACGTACTTTTGCAAAACTACAAGTCATCATCACCTCAGCCCACTTTCGTCCCACTACTGAGCACGAGCCTTCTCTTACAAGTCATGGCGGGTATTGGGTCATACTCTACCTCGCGGAGGTAGGTGTGTGACGTCCTGCTAGAATTTGCCAAGCCGTTAAACCGCCAAATAAAGCCTCTAACATGGCTTAACAACTACCACATATAGTTATATTCGGGACTAATGGCTTAACGTGCCTTTCGAAGCACAGAAGCGGTCGATATAAAATGTCACACAAATGGTTACCGATTCAAGGACTGACGTTTATAAACTATGCTTTACGTTTCCGATTACCTAGCACTGCCGAGGTACGAGCTACCTAAGTGTAAGTGTAAGTGTAATATGAATTTTGGTACCGACCTAGAATAGTGCCACCCCCCACATCTGGATTTGTAAGAATCAACGAAGAGAAATCTTATCGGATGATGGGAGCGGCGTCATCCTGCGTAACTGGCTAGAACTGCGATCACCAACCCGCCTGCCTAGCGTGGTGATTATGGGCAAATATTCCCAACAGATTGTAATCTATTGGGGAGGCTTATGTTCAACAGTGGACTATATAAAGCTGATGATACTTATTTTAAATGCGACAATTTAGGCACCTTTTCAAATGCTTTGAGTACAAATTGTTACTGTTAAAGAATCTATTTGTTAGGGTTTATTTTCTTGTAGTGTTCGTGATACAAGACTCTTACTTGTCCATATGTAAGCAGTTATGTTAGTTACACTTTTAGGTTAAGCTCTGTATGACATATTTTTATCTAAACTGGTCTGAAACTAATATTCTTTATATTCCAGTATATGTGCCCTAATTCAAAGTCACTATAATTATCTGGGCCTTCTCCCTATTTAAACTGGATGGTATTCTATTTCCTAAAAATCGCTGCCCATGATGCCGTAATATAACAAGACATTTATTTATTTAAAATGCATTGTGACATAGCTCAAACGTGTAATGTGTATTTTTTTTTAAACTGAGCTAAAATACTTGAAATGTTGATATGTTATTTTGTGAGGATTCAATTGTAAATGCTTTTTTTAAAATGTAAACCTATTACTTCCACTTCACTTAAGAAATGTAGCTATTCATTAACATACTTGTATGTCAGTGTTCAATATTATTATTATTATAAACATTCTATTGATATGCAATACGATTGAGAAAAACGTTAAAAACATATAAAGTGTTTAAAATGTAAATTGATGTCTAAAAACTTTCAATTTTTTTTCATGAAACCAGCATTTCTTTCATTCTATTTTTGAATAAGTAAGTTATAAAAACACACATAAAAATCATTATTAAAAATTAAACTCATGTCAATAAATCATCGAACACTGCACTTTATGCAAATAAATTTAGACAGCAAAAAACTAACCTTTTATAAGTTTAATCCCCTTTTCCAAAAAGCACTTTAAACTGTCAAAATACACATTTAAACTGAAATTTTAACACAATTTCAAATCGAACTTGAGTACTTCACTAACAAAAACTATTTTTGATGCTAAAAGAATTATTAACAGAACACAAACTATTTTCAAAGTTACAATGATTACTAACAGAACACTTTACTCAACATTGAAAAGTTCGTACTAATGCGCGAAATACAGCGTCTCTTGGCTTCGCCGGGCGACCGGAGCGTGCGCGAGCTATGCTGAAACTGAAATGTGGCGACACACACCCCTACAATTCAGGGGTTCTATTAAACAGCTTTTTATATCAGTTTCAACCTCATTTTTCACAATCTCCTTGGTTAATTGTTCAAATTAATAGCGCGAAAGCTTTATTTCTTACTTTTTTCTTGGAATATGCTAAACTTTTTGAGCAAAAGCTTTATAAGAGTTCAGTTTTAATCTATTTGTTTTTTTTTTGGTTATACGTTATAACGTTAGAAACGTTAAAATATGCGGGGAAAAAAATGAAAATATGATTTTCTTATTACATAAAGCTTTAATTGTAAGCAATATTTATTAGTTATTTTGCTATTCATTTAAGGTATATGTTGTTTAAAGTACGCGTATAAATACTAGATAATAAAATTACACCTATGTATGTGGTGTGTAAGTGTGTGGTAAGTGAATTATACTTACAAAAATGTGACACACAAAATTTATATAACAAATTTATATGACAAAAAGACATTATTGTCAATTTTATTTTGGTCTGTTTATAATTTTCAAAAAATATGTTAATGTACCTATTTAGAACTAAATAAATATTAATCATATCCTAATGTAGTAGACAAGGCAGACATATTCTTTTTAAATAGACTAGTTTGCATACACTATACCTACGTAAGTTGATTTTGGCGATAGTGCGATCAAATAGACTTTACATAACGAATTGTACAAACAATTGAAAATTACGACGGCGCACTACACGACTATGTTACTAACTCATAATGGAATATTTGCAAACACACAACCATAGATCTGAGTCGAACACTTGGGCCACTTTCACAAACGAACCACAAATTACAATTGTAAAAACAGAGCATGACTACAAGTTTACGTAGCACTATCAATCAATGACTGACAAATAATTTGAAATGTAAAACTGCATGACAGATCCGGATTTTACCTGTAACTTTTTGCGGTCGTAAAAGGGCTCTTGACCTTTATATTATTACAATAGAAAATTCAACAGGCTCTTAAACATCTTTTTGAGAGGCCGCTGCCATGATTATGCAAGCTTTGCCAATGGAGTGAAGTTTATGTACTTATATCAACTCTTCAAAAAACCCTTATTTATTCCTACTTGTTCTACTCATCTTTAAAATATGTTCACATAAATCTTTTAGTAAATAAAAGAACAAAGGGTAATGTCAATATGGATATATTACGTGTTTTTATTAGTATATTAGATGACCCGGCGAACTTCGTATCACTTACCTCTCAAAATATACCATATAGGTATATTTAAGACCCAGTAGCTTTATTAAGGCATCATAAGATACTTGAAATATCGGCTCCATGGTGGGCTAAAAGAGTGGGCAAATCACGCACCCATGTCCGGGCTCATAATTATTATGCATAGTCATGCAATAATTTTTGTCATATAATTTGACCATTATAGACATTTATGTTAACAATTAGGTACCAGCCTATTCTTATTTTCGGTCTGTATTGATTGCGCCACATTACTAAACGTACTTAGTAGTATGGGACTTCTTGGCAGGAAAATCTGCAGATTTGTAAAATTTTCTAAAATTTGTGTTATTTCGAACATTAATACAAAATTACGGTGGATTAATAACCGTTACGTGTTACTGAGGACTCAAGGGGCTTAGGGGATGATATCTAATTCACCATCATATTTTGATAAATATGATGGTGAATTAGATACCATTGTGATCCACTCATTCTCATTTACTATGATTTATATGTTATTAATATATCTCTTACTTCACACTGGCTAAATGTGCTAAACGCAGGAAACCATTATTTAAAAAAAAAATACGCGACACCCATTCCCACAAGTCAGTATGTGGGACTTCTTGGCGGGAAATTGAAGCGTCATGTCTGCAGTTTTGTTTTATTTTCTAAAATTTGTGATATTTCTAACATTAATGTGTAATAACGGTGGATTATAAACCGTTAAGTGTTTGTGAATATACATGAGTGTTGGTAAATGAAACAAAGCAGTGCAACATCACTCTTCATATTCTGTCAAGGAGTTCATGTGAGATCTCAGTATAGTCCCACATCTTTACTGAGGACTCTAGGGGCTTGGGGGAGGGTATCTCATCTACCATTTATCATCACTCATTCTCATTTACTATGAATTATATATTATTAATATATCATTTACTTGACACTGGCTAGATGTGCTAGACGCACGAAGCCATTATTTAAAAGAAAAAAAAAAAAAAAAAAGTCAGTATGTGCCCATTGTCACCACTCTGGGCGCCTGGGTTAGTGATCACAGTTCAAGCCAGAACGTGAATGACGCTGCTGCCCATCATCCGGTAGGATTTCTCTTTGTCGACTCTTCCGACCCCCCGTGAGATGAGAGGTTTAGTGCCAATCTTGTTGAACAACTTAATTCTTATTTTGGTATGGGATTTACTAATGTATTGTGGGGTGTTTTCAATGTATATGGAGTAGGTATATACAAAAAAGAAAGGTAATATATGTTTATTCGTTTTTTTTTTCTTTTGAACAATGCCTTCGTGCGTCTAGCACATCTAGCCAACAGTGTCAAGTAAGTGATATATTAATAATATATAATTCATAGTAAATGAGAATGAGTGATGATAAAGGTGATAAATGGTAAATGATATCCCTCCCCTAAACCCCTTGAGTCATCAGTAAAAATGTGGGACTATACTGAGATCTCACACGGACTCCATGAGAAAATAAAATAAAATATACTTTATTGTCTTTAAGATCAACATGATCATTTAGATTCGTCGAACATTTACACAAAATGGAAATTCCATATATTTTTTTACCAACAATGAAAGAAATATGAGCGGTATCATAATAAATGCGCCCGAGTTGTCAGACCGCTTTCCACTCGGAAATAATATAATTTAGGGATCTGTAGGTCTAGTATTAAGCAAATTATTTTTAAAATTAACTTTTATGTGTAATGACTGTTTGTATCCTGAATAGAATAAAACAAAGGAGAGAATTTGAAAAGTGATGTTGCACTGCTTTGTTTGATTTACCAAAAGTATATTTACAAACATAAACGGTTAATAATCCACCGTTATTACACAATAATGTTAGAAATATCACAAATTTTAGAAAATAAAATAATACTGCAGAAATGACACTACACTTTCCCGCTAACAAGGATAACCCGCAGGATATACAAACTCTGCGTTCGAGCTCTATGATCATAGGAATTTTGAATTGTTATTCTAAAGAAGAAGAATATCTTTGGCCCGGCGGCGCTCCAAACTCTAGTGTTTTCCTTTTCCCTAGTGATATTTTATATTATGGAGATTAAAATATAATTTAAAGTCAAACCTTTTAATTAAATGAACACCGCTATCGCTAAAATCAACTTACGTAAAACGTATGCTAAATAGTTGGTGTAATTGTAAAATAGTAATTATTATTATCATAATTATAACAATTTAAATTTACTCTATCCCATGTCATAAGTATAGCATGCCTTTATTTATAACATGGATAGATAGTTTATAACATGGGATATATAGGTATATACCTACCTATTTATTAAACTCTTCATATGAATAAGTAAATAAAGATTGAACAGAATCCACACGCGCGATAAATCTAAATTCTCGTAGATAAATGTTTACCCAGTAAAATTACTTGCACTCACCGAGGGATTTCTAAAACCTTTGCTGGAAAGACACCCACTAACATATAACTACAAATAAATAGAGTTACAAAAGATGAAATAGCATATTAGCCGAAATTTTTAGACCCTTGATAATTACAATTGTGCAAAAACTTTCTTTGAGTGTGGACCGTTTAGTGATTCTTTTCAAATAGTGACAATAACGAAAACTATAAGAAATAAACAGACACTACACAAATTAGCATTTAAAGGACTGTTTTTTGAATCATCAGTTATGATTGACTTATCCAATAAGATATCAATTAATCAATTAGTCAGTGAATCGGCGTCCACTGCTGAACATAGAGTAAAATGAAAAAAAAATATCGCTTCCCTTTACATAATTATGATAATTCACATTTTAAGGTTGATTTATGAATATTAGAATTTTTCACAACACTTATTTGCAGTAACAGAGACCGAACAGCATGAGGTGGTGGCTTAGCTTGTGCTATACAGTGTATGACACTCCAGACGGCGCTGGTTTACAGCCACACAACAGGTGTCCTAAGATGGTTAATAGGAAATATGTGCTAATGGGCTACGCTTAATTAACAATTTTACTTCCTTAATAAACGGGTTTACGATCATCTTATAACCTACAAGTTTGAAACATTTTAATATCTCTCTTAGCATGTGTGTGACTTTGTGGACTGTAAGTGTTTGTGTTGGTGTGACCACAATAAACACTGATATATGTGTGTTTGGGGTCCCTATCGGATCGCCTAATTTTTTGTACGCCTAATTTGTAATGGCACCCAAAAGAAAAGCCTAAAATTTTTTCGCCTAATTTCACTCTTTAGAATCGTGTTTGCCCTAATTTCACTTCGCCTAACTTTTTATCGCCATATTGTCATTTACCAAATGAATGACGCATTTGGCAGAACAATTCGTAATCCCTAAAGTTTACAATTCCTAAATATTAATTCGCACAAAATTAGAAATCATATAGTACAAAACAGGTAAAGAGCAGCATGCAAGCAGGCATGCATCATGCATGCAGACATGCAGCATGCGTGCAGTCATGCAGCATGTAAGCGTGCAAGCAGGCATGCAGCATGCATGCAGGCATGCAGCATGCATAGTTTCCGTCACGGCTTAGGCGCTGCGGGACTCCGGCGGTCCCACGCGAGCTTTTCGTCGCAGATAGTTTTCGCTCACCACCGAGTCTTCGCCTTGCTGGCCGGCGAAGCCGCCTCAGCCCCGGCGGCAAGCTCAACCCACCTGTTCCTTAGCTCACGGGCCGCCTCGCCCCTCCGCGCCTACGCGGGCTTATATTGCACTCTAGGGTAGGGCAGACAAGACTACGTGGAGTCGGGTTTGCAGCGATTCGCAGAAGTAAATTTATTTTCTCAATACAATTCTATGCTTTTATTCCAATACATTATTGCCACATTTCATTTTAGATATGCTAAAATTAGTGCTTTTACAAATTTGCGAAATAATCGTTATGCCAAAATAAAGTTATGCCAATATAGTTTAGGCTATTTTACATTAGATATTCTAAAATTAGGCCTTTCAATTCTTAGGCCAAACTATAATGGTGGCAAAACTATTTTTAGGCGAAACAATTATTGTACGTTTTAAGTTTAGGCGAAAACGGTTTGGCCAAACCATCCTAATATGGTTTACAATTTTAGGCGAACCAAAGGGCACCCGTGAGTTTGTTGTGGGTATTCACTATTTGACTTTTTGTTATGTAGGGTTTTCAAGTAAAATAATTTGTAATTTCTACAATTTGGATTTATATTTATTTTTGAAGAATCCTGTGCTCATTGTGCGAAGTGGCGGGTCGTTCAATATCCTTGCTGCTTAAAATTTGAAACAGATCTCCAACCGTATGGGAAGTATAAGGAGCCGACCAATATCTTACGACCCCAAGACAACCACATCTGCACTTCTGGCGAACTTAAAAGTTCCCGGTAAGCGGCAAAAGGCTTGCCACCTAATACGTGGGACCAACAATAAAACTGGCGAAATGTGAGCGTATAATATGCCTCTGCCTACCCTGTCGGGGAAACTGGCGTGATTATTTGTATGTATGTATCTCCAACCACAACTAAATATCATAGCCTTGTAGCGCTCGTAGCGCTACGAGTATGAATAATCGAGTTAAACGGCGTTCACAGATACGGGTGTACACCCTTGGGAATTGGTGTGGAATTTCTTTCAGCTTGTGACCGCCGTCATGGTTCGAAAGGGACGTAACGTGATCCCGGTTGTCATTAGGCGATATTGGATAATCCAATTATAAGGCTCTATTGGACGACTTGATGAATTCTGACGACAGGATGTCACACACGTGACAGCCAATACGCACGGGGCCTTAGTGTTCACTCACCTTAATTCCTCTGCCGAAATTAGGCTTGTACGATAAAAGACTGAGGTAAATGAGATAAAATATGTTGCTAACAATCTCTTGAAATCTATGCACTGCAAAGTGACATAAAAATAGATAGTGCAAGGAAGGTAATAAAATGTAGAAAAAAAATTTGTTTTGAAACAGAATTTGTTTGCCAATACCATTTGAAATAGATGGATTTTGTCTATCGAAAGGCCATATCTATCAGTTATATAGCGGTATCTGGTAGTCATCAAGCCAAATGAGAGGCTTGATCCTGGGGCGGTTTAAAAACAGTCGCACACTGAATGCCGCACACCAGCCAGTCCAATTCACGTGACCTTAATCACTCTCATCCTAGTTTGGGAAGTCTTGAAGCATTATTTACTTTAAGAATATTGAACCAACCGTTCAGAAGTATATAACATAAACAGAAAAACGAAAGATATTAATGAATATTTAAAAAAAAAAATAACTGTTGACGACCGATATGGAGTATACCTGCACTCTATTCCTGAGGTTGCGGGTTCGATTCCCTCACAGGACAAATCTTTGTGTCTATAAACATGAATATTTGTTCTGGTCTGGGTGTTTTTTTTATGTATGTTAAGTATATAATAGGTTGGGGAAAAAGTCTTTTCGTATTTTTGTATGAAAAGTCAAGACATTTTTTCCAAAGTTTATTTACATTTATTTACAATATATATGTCCCGTTTTGTTGAATAACTTTCTGCCATTTTGTGGGCAGAGACATTATCCTGTTACTGTAGAAACTTTGGGACTTCTGATCAAAAAAACGGGACAAATAGTTTTGGCAGTCCTCTCTTGAGGTCAACCTTACAGAACCTAAAGAATTCTGCAGAGACCGAAACCGGTGAAAATCTGAAGGCGCAAGGTCAGGGCTATATGGTGGATGCACTAGGACCTCCCAGTCGAACTCTCTTAATTTTTGCTGAGTGGCTAAAGATGTGTGTGGTCTAGCGTTATCGTGATGAAAGACCACACCCTTCCTGTCGATCAATTCCGGCCGTTTTCTCTCGACTGCTTCCTTTAATCTCATCAGTTGCTGGCAGTAAAGATCAGAATCGATGGTTTTGCCGGGCGGTAAAAGCTCATAATAAACAATGCCCTTCCAATCCCACCATACACACAGCATCACCTTATTTCGTGTTAGGCCAGGTTTGGCCACAGTCTGTGAAGCCTGGCCAACTTTCGACCACGACCTTTTTCGCACGTTCTTGTCGTACGTGATCCACTTTTCATCGCCAGTTATCAATCTCTTCAAAAACGGCTCGGTTTCATTACGTCTCAATAATGAATCGCAAATGAGTACACGGTTCATTAAGTTTCTTTGAGTGAGCTCGTGTGGCACCCAAATATCGATCTTTTTTGTATAACCAGCTTTCTTCAAATGGGTCAAAACTGTTTTGTGGTCAATTCCTAGTTCTTCAGCTACATCGTAACTACTAATTGCTCCACTCTTTCAAAAATGGCGTCCATTTTATTCGTAACAGGGCGACCAGAGCGAGGTGCATCTTTAACATCAAAATTTCCGGACTGAAAACGTTTGAACCAAATTTGTGCTACTCTTACTGACACTGCATCAGGTCCATAAACATCACAAATTTTTTTCACTGCTTGAGTTGCATTTTTGCCTTTTTTATAATATAATTTTAAAATGTATCGAATTTCTTCATTAGATTCACTCATTTTAACGGAGAGAAAAACAAATGAAAAATAGCGGGAAACAACTTTTTTTTATTTTTTTCTTTTCTTTATAATGGAACCTTTTTAATGTTACCAAAACCAGCCAGACACAACAAGTACAGTCAAAAAAATTTTATAATAAGTTTATACCTACGTTATGCGAAAAGACTTTTTCCCCGACCATTAGGTCAATGAGATTAATTTACAACAAAAAAAGAGTATTTATGTATCCGTTATTTAGTTATCCGTTAGAAGCGCTCGTAGCTGTGCGGACGTTAAAGTGCTGAGATGATGATGATCCATTATTTAGTATCCATAACACAACTTCTTAATGATACTTATCTTGGAACTAAATAATTGGTGTGTCAGAAATATGTTTTATTCATTATTTTAACTGTTATATTCGAAAATTACAGTTTTATTCAGGATGTAAAATGACTCCGATCAAAGCCGAAAGCTACAAATTCAGCACAGCATTAGATTTTTTTTCGATTTTTTGCCTGGGAAATTAGTGTCCTCAATTTTATTTTCTTTTTTTTCATGTGTTCGTCGTTTTGGCACATTTAGCCAGAGTCAAGTTAAAGATATATTCATAATAGTAAGTGAAAAGGAGTGGTGATAAAAATGATAAATGGTAGATGAAATCCCCTACACCCTAAAATTCATGAGTCCGCAGTAAAGATGTGAGAATATCTTAAGATCTGACATGGACTTCTTGAAAGAATTTGAAAAGTGATGTTTCACTGTTTTGTATTAATTATAATACTCATTTACGTCCACAAACACTTAACGGTTAATAAGTTGGATTTTTAACTGTTAAGTTAATTTGTATTAATGTTCGAAATATCGCAAATTTTAGAATATAAAACAAAACTGCAAAAATGACGCTTCACTTTCCCGCCAAGAAGTCCAGCCTTAAAATTAGTCCTTGCCTAGAATAGTGTCAATCCTGCTTATTTTTCAAGGAGTAAAAAACGACGAAAAGAAATCCTACCGGATGATGTGCAACAAAGCGTCATCCTGCATACTGGATGAAACTGCGATCACCCACCGCCTGCCCAGTATAGTGATTATGGGCGAATGGCTAAACATTGGTCTACCCAATGGTAGGTCAATATTTAGCAGTGGACTTCATAAGGCTGATATGATGATAACTACAGATATATATATATATATATATATATATATATATATATATATATATATATATATATATATATATATATATATATATATATATAGATAACGCAAATGCATGTGATTCGCGTGTCCTAACCACCACTACTTACAATCAGTGCGCGTCTGTTAACCGTTTATTTTGCAATATGCTCTAAATGCTAGGCTATACATGGAAATTTATATTTGTAGATAATTAAGCTATTATAATAAATATGCCTTGGAAGAGGCAGTTAAATAACCTCAGTGGGACGCTCGTCACTCGCCTGAAAAGCTTGGTATTTGTAAAGTTATTATATGTTTAAAGATTTGTCTCATAACTCTTTTAAAAATATTAAAATTCTCTCCCTCTGCATTTGTGTTTTTCAGCTCTTATAAACCCGGGTTATTTAAACGGGGCGTGAAACAGCATTTATACAGCGTCATGAGAGCTTTCATATTTTTTAGGCTATAACTTCAGGCTTAATGTAGTCGTTACGTGATGTCTGCCGGACATTTATGGGGCCGGATAACAAATAACGCTTGCGCGATATAAATATTTTCACTGACATCTTTTGCCATCCTTACTAACTAATATTTATATACAGTTTTGAACAATATGAAAACAGTCGCGTGAACAATGAATGATTTTTCTGTTTTTATGAGTGACATAAACATATACATAGTCTCTTAATTATATATTATTAATAGAAGCGAACATTAAATTAGCGTTAATGTATAGAACCTAAGTTTATAAATTACAAGGCGATGACATAGAAACTTTAGTATAACCGTAGAACCCAAAATATAATTGGCGAAATATGATCTTTTAATATTCCTCTGAGAAACAGGCGTGATTATCTGTATGTATGTTATACTGGTATGTTGTACTTAATAAAGATCGTCTTTAATTTCGGGTATACGATAAATAATAATACGCGGTTTCACACATAAACCATTTTACTAGACTTTCATTAATTCGCATGCACCTGTCGTGTCTGTGTGTTCTAATGCATCCACTCTTATTTTCTCTGACGTTGACGTACAATAAAAAAATATTTATATAAATTGACCTTTTACAAAAGAAATGTAATAAGATTTGAGTATTTCTACAGACATACTTTTTAGAGGATTAACTGACAAACCTTGACAAAGAAGCCATCTTTATTTTCATTCTTGATAAAATAATAAGACTCTTGAAATATTTCTTTTATTATTGTGAAAATAAAATATTAAATTTAATTTTTTTTGTATAAAAATTACGGATCTAAATGATTCTGTTGATCTTATAACAATAAAGTATATATTTCAAAAATCAAATACAAACGTTGATTCGTAATAAATAAAATCTTTAAAAGAGAGTGAAATAAGAGATGAACGCTTTTATTAGTAGTAGTCTGACTTTTAGCTAGAAACGTGAAACTTTATATTTAGGCTTTTGACTAAAAATAAATTCAAGTTTTAGCATTTTTGAATATTCCATCCTTAATCAGATGATGAAATAGAAGAATCTCCTTCTATCTGTAAAGCCGCGAATTATCTGTTATTTCAATGGAATAATAATAAATGAAAATCAATAGGACCGCTCCAAACACTGCAAGGATCGAGATGAAATTTGTCATACATATAGTTGTCGGCGTAAAGATATGAGAAAAAAAATAAATATGATGCAGGTATAAGATAGCCTAAAATAATTGCATGCTCCTAGCTTCAAAAATGATGGTGGCAGTACGTCCCAAAAATGAAATATAAAAGCAAATCCACAACCCCCAAAACCCCCTTTTATAGAGGGACCCTCTGAGAGAGCATGAAGTTTGATATATTAGCTAAACCATTGCAGAATTTTAGATTATAGAAAGGTATTGCAGTATTCAAATCTCATTTATATGTCTTCCCCGCAGAACGATTTGGAACACGCAACTGAGTACACCCGCGGAAAACATACACCACCATAAAAATACTGAAAAAAACATTAATTGCGTGTTTTTTATTAAACCTAACCGCGGCAAAGGTGACAGTGTGACCAGCATACACGAAAAGTTAAGAAAGGGCGAAACTTTCTGAAAAACTTACGCAATTAACCTAAATTCCGGCATAGTCACAAATCAGTAGCATGATTTAGAAAATATACCCTTAAATGGTATATGCTAAGACCATGGCCCACCTAATCGAATGTCCACGGTGTCCTGAAACATGTAGGCGTTAGTGCCTACTAAGAGCTTTCGCCCGTGTATTGGTGATGGTAGTATTGAGCTGGCAACATATCCAATTTTACAATTTTAAACAAAAGCTTAATTATATATTTATCAGTAGTCTAGTGACCATAGTACAAGCTCTGTTTAGTTTGGGACTAGGTGTGTAACATGTCATTAGAATGTTATATAATTTTACATTAATATTAATTACCTGATCAATGATCTTAGCTTCCTTTTCAATAATGCTTTACGTTACAGAGATTATTAATCTCCAGTAAGCACCTGTGACCTGTCGCTTAGGTTTTTAGCTGTAAGACGCCTTAATGACTTTGTTTGTGGTTGAATAGTAAAAAGATAAAACATGACTTATCTATCTACGCAGAATTCAATCAGTGTAGTGGGCGGCTGAGACTGAAATACAGGAAAATTTAGCTTGTAGCAATAAGCAATCAAATTAATGATTTTGAAATGAAAGGGGAAAAGGGTGTAAGTACAGTTTAATTTTATTCAGCTACTTAAAATATTGCATTCTTTATAATCCCAAAACCAAATTATATAATGTGCATTATATAAAGTCGACTAGAGGAAAGCAAATCAACGAGTATTTTAGGTTCAGGGTTATTTTTTTAACTCATAAAATGATCCTAAAAATGTTCTCTTGAGTTAATATGAGCAGAATCTGTTAAAAAAGTATTTTTACGAAATGAAATTTTGTAAAACGCTCAGGTCATAAACCAGCGAATTTAACATACAGGCGATGACTTCTGGACAAATAATGAAGTCAACATCCTTAAAGAAAAGAACCAATGTTACACCGTACAAGTTTATGAAACCTACCGTTTCCACCACCAGTGTACCTGCACAAAAATATTTTCAATATCAACAGACAAGATGAAAAACACCGTTTGCATAAACAAACTATTAAAGATGTCTGCTCGCGCCGCTCGAATTATAATCTGTTGAGAGAATGTTCGGCCGACGACGCCTACCTTGCCCAGTAATTGCCACGTTTATTTTAAAGCTATAAAGTTATTTACAAAGCGGGCATCTTGCAAAAAATAAACAACAGCTTATAGTTATTTTAGGAAATCTGAATTTGGGTGCCTTTTTAATCATGATTGCCGCTTAAAGGTTAGCGCCCCCTCGACACCAAAGCGGTGCATTGGCACTTAGAAATATTTCAGGTGTCACATTATCTAACAGGCCGTGTGTGATTGATTACAGACCGGAAAATATTTTTAATATACGTTTTGGGCTTTTGGCAATTTACGACTTCGTTGTTCCAAAGCATGCTTGCTTTTTTATAAAAATCTTGCCACTTGCGATTTTAAAACGCCTCACCAATGTTTACATATTGAAAACATTTTTCAAAGATGCGCTGCACCCGCTGCGATAGCAAAATAAGCTTTGCCCTGTACCCAAACATTTTTAGTTTTAAGATTTTCTATTGTCATATAAATATAGCTTAACGTTAAAGTAAAAAAATTAATGACCCAGGCAAAGCGCAAGGGCGCTATCTACCTTTTCTCAAAGCACTTCCTCGATGTTTTGAACCCTCATAATGGTGGATCTGAATTAGTTACTCCAGAGAAAAAAAAATCTTGAAATATGATGTCCGTAGTTGCCATAATAACGAGTTGAAGTTTCAATTGCTTAGTTCTAATATTTTTATTTCACAAGTGTAATATTTAGATCTTTTAACTACAGCGGCCGTTTATAACATTAGTTTTTTAATTTACTGTATAGTATATCTTGTAGTAATAAAAGGGCTAAGCCACATTTTTCGACTCTTATAAAAATATTTTGGCATGAAGTACTTGGCTCAAATGAGATCTGATAACTTTTTGACAATGCGAATCATATGGTCAACATTTTACATGAAAATGTTTTTGGTATTCTGTATTTCCTAGAAAATATATCAAATCTTTCACCCACAACAAAATATGCGTGAATACAATTCATCTTTAACTATTTTAATAAGTTGGAGTAACTTCGCTGCACTTCACTTTTTGTTCAAATAAGCCAATTAAAACAAGAGTAAGTATAACTGCCATGTGGTAACGGCCTAGAATAATGCCACCCCTTCTCATCTCACGGGGAGTTCTAAGAGTCGAAATCCTACCGAATGATAGGCAGCAGCGTCATTCTGCGTACTTGCTTAAACTGCGATCACCAGCCCGCCTGCCCAGTGTGGGCAATGAGCCCTTTCTCCTTGGTTCGTGAGGGAACGCCAGCGCTCAATAGTGGGACGTTAAAGGGTGGTGAGATGATGAACTTGAGGTCGATTTTGCAACTTCTAGTTAAATTTTACTCAGCTGATATTGGATTAAACATACAAATTGTCGTCCAATGTCATCTAGCATTCACGCATTTACTTGTGACATTTCCTTTTGGTGGATTAATGATTTATTCGACTGATATATTTTTTTAACAATAGATAAACCGACCTAAGTTATATGATTATAAAATTGTAGTAGAAGCAGTGATAGCCCAGTGGTAAAAGGGACTTATGTACAAATCCTGGTCGTGCAACTATGCCTTTTCGAAGTTGCGTAATTTGCTTGTTCCATTCCTTAGTCCCGACTGTCATGAAAATCTATGGCAGTCGTTATTAGGGAGTTAGTGCCTTCTAATATTCTGATAGCTGTTTTAACCACAGAATAATGATTTTGGCGGAAATCCTTGGGCTGTAAAAGTAAGTCTAGGGCACAATCGAATGATAAAAGTGTAGGTATCCTGTAATTCGATAATAAGTTTTAATAAATAATCATATTTATTCCTTACAATTTCTACTTTTATACAAGGTTTGCAGGTGTTTATTAACAAGTTTGAATAAATATTCCACGTTTTGGAATTAGAATAATGGTTTGTTTGTTACGGCTGATCTAAATATACTATGCCTAAGTGTGATAAATTACACGCCCTTAGCGAGTAGTCGTACGATTGGTCCATTACTCTATTTGTTGCTTAAACAACAAATTACTAGCGTTCCCTTAAATTATGTACACAATGTTAAAAAGAGAACGCAAGCTTGTTTATTACTCTTTTAAGTATAAACCACCTGAGCCGATTTCTAAACTATATCAAGTGTTTTCAATGCACATACGATGACTACTTTAATATGTACCAGAAAATAGATGGGTCTTGTAGAATTTAATATTACTATTCTATATTCCCATAGATTTCACTACTACCTACAGACACATATTAAGATTGCAAACTTTTTGTTTCTTATCGAACAATCTCTGAACGGGAACCAACCTTCAACATCGGAGAGCTTGAATTAAAAAAAAAACAATTTATGTTCCGATTTTTTTCGATTAAGAAAGCGGTTTGCGTTCAGTAAAGCTGTGGCAATTACTGTAAAAGCTTGCAGAACTTTGCGACGACTGTAGATTTCAAGTCTTCGCCTACGCTTTCAACCGGTGCTAAAATGGAGCAAAAATTGGGCTCCTTCCTTTCGAGTACCTACATCAGAATATGAAACGGAGCATACGTTTATAGCTTACTCGTGTAAATGTTTCGTTGTTTTAAACTTTTTAAAAAAAATAAAATTGGATATTAAAAATATTGTTGGGATTATACTTTATTATCTACACTTGCCTACCTTTTAGGGTAAGTCGTCTGACTGACTGCCGGTACTTCTGTAAAGCCCTTTTTCTCAGGAACTTGTGATTTAAAACTGAAATCAATAATTCTGTGAAGCGTTAAAAATGCATTAATTACACATCGGTTTTATTGCACTCAAGAAATTGTATCAGCTTATACTTTGCCATTGAACCCAGTGCAGATAGACGGAGGCTGATACAGGTCTACCAAAGCTGAACATAGGTCTTTGAAAAGTAAAAAAAATGTAGACAATTCATGGAGTAAGTACTTATTACTACGCGAAGCATTTATAAAATCAATACAATTATAAAGTAATTTGTATAAGGAATAAAAGAATATGCACATAAAAGAAATCAATACAAAGGTATGTAAAGGTACAAAGTATGATAAAATATTAGAGAAGAACGAATAGTAAAAAAAGTAGGCAATTTAGATCCCATAACGTCAGTCTAATTTTCAAACAGCGTAACTCCAAAAAATACAAAATTGAACTTTTAATGCCATCTAATGTAAAATTTCTAGATATGTATTAGGTCGGGGAAAAAGTCTTTTCGCATAACGTAGGTATAAACTTATTATAAATTTTTTTTGACTGTACTATTTGTGTCTGGCTGGTTTTGGTAACATTAAAAAGGTTCCATTATAAAGAAAAGAAAAAAATAAAAAAAAGTTGTTTCCCGCTATTTTTCATTTGTTTTTCTCTCCGTAAAATGAGTGAATCTAATGAAGAAATTCGATACATTTTAAAATTTTATTATAAAAAAGGCAAAAATGCAACTCAAGCAGTGAAAAAAATTTGTGATGTTTATGGACCTGATGCAGTGTCAGTAAGAGTAGCACAAATTTGGTTCAAACGTTTTCAGTCCGGAAATTTTGATGTTAAAGATGCACCTCGCTCTGGTCGCCCTGTTACGAATAAAATGGACGCCATTTTTGAAAGAGTGGAGCAAGATCGGCATATTAGTAGTTACGATGTAGCTGAAGAACTGGGAATTGACCACAAAACAGTTTTGACCCATTTGAAGAAAGCTGGTTATACAAAAAAGCTCGATATTTGGGTGCCACACGAGCTCACTCAAAGAAACTTAATGAACCGTGTACTCATTTGCGATTCATTATTGAGACGTAATGAAACCGAACCGTTTTTGAAGAGATTGATAACTGGCGATGAAAAGTGGATCACGTACGACAAGAACGTGCGAAAAAGGTCGTGGTCGAAAGTTGGCCAGGCTTCACAGACTGTGGCCAAACCTGGCCTAACACGAAATAAGGTGATGCTGTGTGTATGGTGGGATTGGAAGGGCATTGTTTATTATGAGCTTTTACCGCCCGGCAAAACCATCGATTCTGATCTTTACTGCCAGCAACTGATGAGATTAAAGGAAGCAGTCGAGAGAAAACGGCCGGAATTGATCAACAGGAAGGGTGTGGTCTTTCATCACGATAACGCTAGACCACACACATCTTTAGCCACTCAGCAAAAATTAAAAGAGTTCGACTGGGAGGTCCTAGTGCATCCACCATATAGCCCTGACCTTGCGCCTTCAGATTTTCACCTGTTTCGGTCTCTGCAGAATTCTTTAGGTTCTGTAAGGTTGACCTCAAGAGAGGACTGCCAAAACTATTTGTCCCGTTTTTTTGATCAGAAGTCCCAAAGTTTCTATAGTAACGGGATAATGTCTCTGCCCACAAAATGGCAGAAAGTTATTCAACAAAACGGTACATATATATTGTAAATAAATGTAAATAAACTTTGAAAAAAATGTCTTGACTTTTCATACAAAAATACGAAAAGACTTTTTCCCCAACCTATTATATCGATTAGAATTGGTTTATACCTCAAGTCCCATAAATTTATATCTAAATAGTTATGAACTATATAAAATAAAACTTATATGCAAAAGTGTCTTAACTATAAAAAATTTACAGTTTTTACTTCCTCCTACAAAATTTACTCAAAGGACATAAGCAGTTTGAAAATTAGGCTGACGTTATGGGATCTTTAAAAATAAGAATATAGGCAGGACTTCTTGGCGGGAAAGTGAAACTTCATGTCTGCAGTTTTGTTTTTTCTTTCTAAAATTTATCACCTTTATCACCACTCATTCTCATTTACTAATTTTACTATGATTTATATATTATTAATATATCTCAAAAATAAATCAGTGTCTTAAGACGAAAGTTTTTGACCAGTGTGTTGCCAGTGATGACGTACGGTACTGAGACTTGGTGCCTGACTATGGGCCTAATTAGAAAGAGTCAGTCAGTCGCTCAGTGCGCAATAGAGAGAGCTATGCTCGGAGTGTCCCTACGTGATCGAATCAGAAATGAGGAAATCTAAAGGAGGACTGAAGTGACCGACATAGCGAGGCGAGTTTGCAGGCTGAAGTGGCAATAGGGCGGGGCGCATAGCTCGAAAAACCGACGACCGATAGTTCGAGTTCTGCAATGGCGACCGAGAACCGGCAAACGTAATAGAGGACGGCCCCCCACGCGATGGACCGATGATCTGGTCAAGGCGGCGGGAAGCCGATGGATGCAGGCGACTCAGGATAGCTCTATGTGGAAATCAATTGGGGAAACCTATGTTCAGCAGTGGACGTCAGATGGCTGAGATGATGGATATATCTCATACTTGACACTGGCTAAATGTGCTTAACGCACGAAGCCATTGTGTAAAACAAAAAAAACAAAAATTAATGATTCCGTCAATTAAGGAGGTAAATGTTGTGTTTAATGTAAATTGAGTGAATTTTACGCCTCGATATTTATACAAAAAAAGCAAAAGGTCTCCTTTGTAAAGTAAAGTGACCTTTGTGAACTTTTTTACACTTAAAATGTCGAACAAACCTACTTCACAGAAATGGAAACAGTCATCGAGTCTTTGTGACAATGTTGCCCATTCACCCTTGAGCTTTGGAGTATTCTGAAAGAGGTTCTTTACAAACCCCACGCGCTTCGCATTTAAGAGCTGTCACCATACCTAGCCTTAGAAATAGTTTCTATTTTCATTTTTCTGAGACTCGCGGCGAGTTTGACGTTCACCTATCTGGTGCCTATAATCATTAGCGTTTGTCACGTCATATCTTTTCATAAAAGGATTGATTTTTAAATGTTTTATATGGATAAACAATAATAAACATACATGAACATTGTTTATTATTAAATGCTTATCTCACAACGAATCGAAAACCTCCAAATAATTTGTTTATATCTATATATGTAAGGGGGTTCGATCTCACGGTATTCTACGCCCACATTTCGCCAATTGTATTGTTGGTCCCACGTAATAGGTGGCGAGCCTATTGCCGCTTACCGGGAACTTTTATGTTCGCCAGAGCCTTGTACGTTGATCGGCAGGAGCACCAGGTGCAGGTGAGGATGGCTTGGGCTCCTTGGAACCTGATAGGATCCCTATACACCCAAACAAAAATATTATCAATATGAATAAATTATTATTATTATACTAAATGCTTTGTAAAACATAAATAGTTATATAAGTATGTAACTTAAGTAAAATTATAACTTTATTTTAATTCAGTCTTTTTTGCAAACGAATAGAAGATATAATGGTTATGTCACACATTTAAATGTATTGTCTAGCTTCAAGCTTAATTGTATTGTCACGTATTCCTTGCTGTTTGATACTGTTTGTGTCTCGTATGAAGCAAATAAATAAACCAATTTCCCAGAGAGAATAGGTTTTTTTGTATCATGTCTCATTTTGTACACGACACAACAAAATCATACATAAGATATGTAAAACATGTTGTATCTTCTACTTTCCTTCGGGCTAGGATCCGTCACGGACACAGAAAATATTAAATCGATTGTGCCGTCAGTGGTATTGAAAGGCTTAAGGGCACTATCAGAAAATTATATTTGTAAAGATAAAACGGCCTGCAGATCAGGTATTATAATAACGTTTATATAAAGGTTTCACCTTATTATACAGCAAAGGTAAAAAAAAAGGTATTTAATTGCTTGTCAACTGGCAGTTGCGAGTTAAATAGTGTCATAAGACTAATATAGCAAAAATAATCTCTTATGATACATAATTAATTTACTGTTACTAATCTAAAATAAACTAATAATTCCTTAAAAGTGCATACGTACATTTATTATATATATAATAGCTGAGTTTTGAAATTCGCAGGAAACAAATGATGTCTGAATCTAATCTAATTTATTTAGGTTTCGCAGGTATCCATGGTATATATACGCCATGATCTAAGGAGCCTTTCTTTTTTTTTGTTTTACGTCGATAACAAAATGCATTTACGCACTGCCTTCCGGCCTAAGGGGGACCGAAAGGGAGTGTTGGACTCACCACCGGCAGACACGACCGCCAAGTAATACCCACTAAAAATCTTCCGACGACGCCCACCGCTGTTGAAAAAGGGGCGGGGGGCCAGCACCAGGGGATTTGTAGTTACTGGCACCCCGCCCGCGGCCAACGTCCCCCGGATCAGAACCGGGAGGACCTCCTCAGAGAGGCGCAGTGTGTCGCGCCCCTCCTACCTCTTTTTGCGGCCATGACGTGACTGGCCGACTTCTGGGGGGTCTATAGCTAGACGGAAGGGGCCCCCTGCCCCCGCCGCCTAAGACCCCCAGGCGCGGCCGGGCGGGCCCTCCTTGCCCGCCCGCTGCGCCAACGGCGTAGCCGGAGAGAGAGCGGGTCCCGCTCCCTCTCCCGCTCCGCGGCCTCCTTCTGCGACATCACCACTTCGCAGAAGGAGGCCATCGCTTCCCATGCCGTCTCGCTGTCGACCATCTTTTGCATGATGGTCGGCAGCGAGAGAGCCACTCCACCCAGGACCGCGGCCAACGTCGACCGCGGCCCCGCCCACGCAGGGCACGCCACCAAAGTGTGCTGCGCGGTGTCTTCCGCGCAGTCACAATGGTGGCAACACCGGGTCGACTCCCCCCCGGCGACGTCACACAGATACTTCCCGAAGCACCCGTGCCCGGAAAGTACCTGCGTGAGCCGGAAGGTCATCGACCCAAGGAGCCTAAGCCAACCTCACCTGCAAAAGGTTCACCTGCCGATTAACGGACGAGGTTCTAGCAAACTTAAAAGTTCCCGGAAGCGGCATTAGGCTCGTCAGGCACTTATTACGTGGGACCAACTATGTAAGAGGCGAATTGTGGGCGTATAATATGCCTCTGCATATCCCTTCGGGAGCTAAGGCGTGAATTTATGTATGTTTTAATTAAACACTCCGGCCAAAACTAATAGTCACTCCCAAACACACGAATACTTTTATCCACAAATTTGTTAGATTTTAATCCTTAGAAGCGAAGTGCAAGTATACTGGCTCCCACGCCATATCCTTTGTTATTTCCTGATACTTATATAGATTCAATTATATTTACATCGTTTCTTTTTTGCAGATAAAATACTACTTGTTTTTTTTTCGATAAAGATGAGAGAAACAATTGCTTTTAGAGAGCTTTTTTCACAAAATACACCCACGCCTGTGAGTTATGTTAAGCCCCATGTATTGAGTGATAAAGGAATATAAATGTTTGTTTTAGTTGTGTTGTCATTGTCCCGTCTCAGAAATAAATTTGCAGAGGTGACTAGGTACCTACACTAATTTGGTACTAATTTTAACTATTACAATTAACTCATAGTTTAAATAGTGATAATGATTAAATATAACGGCTTAACGTGCTTTATCGCTTGCTTCGTGTCTCGGAAAGCACGTTAAGCCGTTGGACCCGGCTGTCATGAACATCTAGGTATGGCAGTCGTTATGAGGATGTCAGTGCCTTCTAACAGACTGACAACTGGTTTAACTATAGAATGATGTTTCCCTTTGGGTTGCGGTGGTTAGACGGCAGTCGCTCCACGTAATAACTGAAATTTAGACAAATCTGGTTGAACCAGTGAGCAGACCCTGGGCCCTAAGCTTAAGTCCAGGGTATACGGGATAATGCTAGGATAAGATGAATGATAATGATTGTAGATTTATAAAAAAGTAAATAGCGACTAAAAGATTTCTACCAGTGGGTTTTACAAAATTACCAGACTTAGCGCTATTTTTTAATAATTTCTAATAAGGCAATAAACTAACAACATTATTTAATTTAAACATAAATAATCCACCTCCGCATAGCCACTGGGTGAAATAAATACTGGATGCTGAAAGAAATAATAAAATCCAAAGAATTAGGAATGTCAACAAAAAGGACGTTTAACTCTTGCACACTTCCCTGCCTAACTTATGCGCAACCTAGAGTGAGAGTCCCAAATAAGAAATAACGACCTAAGATCAATAACAAAACTTACCGACATACTAACTCGAGTCGATCAACAGAAATGGAGATGGACAGGGCATATGATACGTGATGAAGTAGGGAAATGGAGCAGGAGGGTAACAGAGTGTATTCAAGAGATGGTAAAAGAAACCGAGGAAGGCAAAACTCCAGATGGAAGACGAGCTTAAGAGGACTGCAGGTCCTAACTGGAGAAGGGTTACCCAGGACAGATAACAATGGAAAATGTTGGAGGAGGCCTTTAACAGAAGGCTCGCCGAAGTCAGAGATATTTTGTAAAAATGTTTTTATGTATACTGTAATTTTGTTTTCAGAATAAAGGGCTTTAATTTATAATAATACTTACGATGTACATAAAACAAGCTATTTCCATTTGGAAAAATATTATATATCTTTTACAGATAATACACAAATTAGAAAATGTTAGTGTTTAATTTAAAACCTTTCCTTAAGAAAAGATTAAAATCGGATTCCACTACGCGGACCTAGTGCGTATTTATTGGCAGAGGCTGGTGTGTGACGTCTTGTTGATAATTTCTTTTAGGCCGCTACATGTAGTGGTAACTTAAACCAGCTGCTAAGCGAGCCTTCCAAACAACAGAAGCGCTCGATGACAATGGCACACAAGCGGTCACCCATCTTAGAAATGACCACATTGAATATCTACTGCATAATTTTAGTAATATGTTTCAACGCTGCGGTGCTATTATTGCTTAGTTACTCTTAATCAAAATATTTTGAAAAATTATAACTAAAAAATATTAGGACCATTGTTTAAGATAATTTTAACTCACTCGTAGGATATGCTTGCCACGAGAAGGGTAAGCTTCTACTTCAAAACGGTGCAATCATAAATTTTGTGACAACTTTGACTGAAGGCGCAACGAAAACTTATATTGCATTGTATAGCTTCACAGACAAATGAAGATTGTAACTAACCAATCGATAATTTAAAAGAGCATAGCCTGTGAGTTTCTTGCTAGTTCTTCTTACAGAGCGGTGGCTCGGAACTGGCACTTACTTACTTACTTTAGATCCACTTACACTTAAATATATTTTTTTTAATTATATGGTTGCAAGTAAATCTAAGCTTCGTGATTTCAGTATAATTATATTTTGATTGTTGACGTGACAACGTCTTAAATTAGGTTGCGGCTGGGAGTCACTTATGAAAAAGTGTAACGCTCGGTAACGTTACGATGAGTCACCGAACGAGAGAGAGGCCCGGCGAATGCCTTGCGTCTCTCTCCCACTCAACTATGATCGGTCTGCCGCGCGCGCAGCACTAGAGAATTAGGCGCATTATATTTCTATAGTTAAAATTTGTGCAATTCTTATTTTCATTCAATTCCTTGTTCCTATTGTGCAATTTAATTATATTCATATCAATAAATATTCTACCGAGAAAAAGACGTTGTCACGTAAAATCTTCGCCCGTAAAAACGACTTTACAGGCAACCATTTTTTTTTTTTATATTTGTTATAAATTTTGACGTTTTCAAGTACTACTTTAAGTAGTTTAAGAAATAAAAAATTTTGAAGTTTTGAAAAGACCCCCCATTAAAATATTACAAGTAGGCTTTGAGTCTTGGATATATCGTAATATACAGCAGAAAAATGCATAAAAGGTGATTTGTGTTTATTATGTTTGTTTGATTACTGATTTTGGCACCGTTATGACATCTTATCTTTGCTTATTATGGAGAAGTTGGGGATCGTACTTAGTTTGTTATCTTAAATTTTCATCCTTTATAAATAATAGAGAGTTCTTGCTCTGTTTATTCGAGTAAATAAATTTGTTGGAGTAATTTTTCTACTTTCCAGTCGTGTACACGTAGATTTTCGGCACAATAAATAAAAACCTACTGTCAATTATATTTGACGTTTAGTTGACACATGACCAATAATAATTAACTTTCTCATCTTACCCATATCTCACCTCTCAGTTCACCTGAGAATCACCTGCATTATTTTATAAATAATCCTAAAGCAATTGTTTAAAATAACCACTAAGAATATAAGTTCCGTAAAATCCGTTATCAATGCCCTACATTTTGATAAGAGGCAATCTTGCATCGTATGGGCATAAAAACCCGTGGCGTGTTTTGGTATCTGGCTTGAAAGGTAAAAGTTATACAAATATTTGTTCAGTAATATGTGTTGTGTATTTGTGTACTCTTTAAAGATAATTGTAGTGTTTGTTATGAACTAGATAAGATTGTATTATCGTCACTCACTGTTCGTCGTCAAGCTTGAAAGCTGCATCAAAGTAACGATTTCCCTTTATGTAGCTGGGGATATAGAGCAGCTCAAGAGATTTGCTTGTGGCGGTTATTGCGACGACTCCACTATCGTCTACCTGCAACATCCTTGTGTTATTCTGAGTGCGTTAGAGGTAAAATACTTTATCTGAATCTTATTAACATAAATATTGTGTAAAGTTATGTCATGAGTATACTCACTAATTCAATTTATTTTACAGGTATTGGGTTACAAGGTTGTAGCTTCTAGTTCTACAGCAGTAAAACAAGACTATAATGAGTACATGTGGACTATGAGGAAAGAATTCTCTGAACCAGAGCCCTCTATCATTGTGGAACAAGACAATATTACTAACTTCAGCAAGGAGGCTATGCACCTTGGAAATTATCAACATCAAAATAAAAATGAAGCTTAACAATTAAGCTCAACTTATATAATTTTCAAATAATATTGTTTTTATTGTTATGGATACAAAAGGCAGTTCAAAACTTCCACCAAGCAGTCCCTCATTTCAGTATGAGGTACCTACAAAAAAACAAGGCATAACTTACATTGCAATCAAAGGATCTCTGTATGCAACTGATTGTTCAGTGTTTGGACTAGCTGAAGAAGAAGTGAAGACTCTGAAAACAAAGTATGAACCTATCCTTAATGGGTTTTCTATCAAAATGAATGTACTGAATGGATTAAATTGTCTTAGCCTTCTTGGTTATTCAATTGTCTCTACCACTGGAGAGGCAGAAATCACTTGGACTATGCAAAAGCAATTTTAAATTATATAAGCTTACTCACATATGTTTGCTTATTAACAAAATGGATCACAAACACAATTGTGACCATGCACAATGCACAGCAGCTGTTTCTAATAAATCAGTATCACAAACTCTGTCTGAAATGGATTGGGAGAGGGGCATATGGTATGCAGGTAAAGTATCACATTTTGAAAACCCTAAAAAAACATACAATCACACCTATTTTCCTGAAGGTTAGGAATAGGCATATTATACATCCAGTGATATTGTGGGTCCTGTGTAAAATAGGTAGCGAGCCTATTTCCACTGACTGGGAACTGTAATGTTTGCCACCACTTCTGTTTATCGGCAGGTGCAAGCTTGCAGGTGAGATTACCTTGGGCTCCTTAGATGTTGAAAACTCCTATATACACATAACTTAAAAGTAAATAATTAATTTCTGTGATTATGATGGTATGTAACAATTACTTTATTTGAGCTATTTTGAAAGTTCAACTTTTGTCATGGTCTTTAGTAAATGTATTGCTGATCAAATTTTAAAAGATAATCTAATATTCTGAATGCTAAAGTGGTTTTTTTGGCATGATATCAATTGAAATTGAAGAATACTTAAAATTTTGCAATTGGATCTCAGTTACTTTTGCTTCTAATAAAAATAAGAATGGATCTAATTTAGTGGGATGAGAAAAACTAGAAGTCACCTAAGCAAAGCTAGTCCTTTGATCCATTTTGTTTCCAGAGAGACTTGACCTTTACTTCGTTGTTTTAGCTTTCAATGGAGAGAAGGAAAGAATCAAGCAACTAATTTCAAAATCCAAAAATATTAATGCAACTGTGAATGCCCCTGATAACTCTGGGTACACTGCTTTACACTATGCAGCTCGAAATGGCCTAATAGATATTTGTCAATTACTATTAGAAAATGGGGCAAATATCAATGCACAAACTAAAAGTGGAAATGCAACACCTCTGCATAAAGCATCTGCTGCTGGTAAGAATAAACTGGTGCTTTACAGTATTCATATTTTTATAGGAAGGGATAGGGGGTGTAAATATTGTCTTGGGCTGTTTCCTATATCTGTTCTTTATTAACAGCATATTATAAGTATGTACAATTACATAAGTGTAAACTTCTTATTCTTAACCATGGTAATTCTTTGTTACCCACTGTACCACCAATGTTTCACTTTTGTCTACTATGATTATGTTATTTATAAATAACACAAATATATATCTAAGTCCCTAACTTAATTGTCCGTATTTATGCAAAAAGGAACCACCCCGCAAGGTAAATGACTCGGGGTGGTTCCTTTTTGCATAAATACGGACAATTAGTACAATTTCTAGGAAAAATAATCTTCCCATCTTACTACCCGCAAATTAGGTTATACTATGAGTTTATTGCCCATGCTACTTTTGATATATTATTAACTTTTCACTAATATTCTATTTAAATTGATGTTTTATTCTTTGCATAAACTCTTAACTACTCTTGAAGATAACATGGTACACATTCAAACATATGCATGTTGCTTTCTTTTTATAAGAAACCCTTTTTATATTGTTCACAGTAGCAAACACAGGGTTTCCTTGCATAAATTTTTTAATTCAATCTACAGGTAGTGTAGCAGCTGTTAAATTCCTCATTCAGCGGGGAGCCACTGTCGATATACAAGATGTAGATGGGCAAACAGTCCTTCATAAAGCTGTGGAAAATAAAAAGTTTGATCTCATTGATGTGTTGCTCAGTGCTTGTCCACAACTAAAGAACATGAAAGATAATAAAGGTAATTGTGCAGTAATTCCTTTTTAGCTGCTCTTAAAACTATGTTGTCATTTAAATGCATTTATTCTAATTTTATTTATAAGCAAGATATTATATTTAAACAATATTTTATTATATAGTTTATACTATTTTTAAGTTATAGACATAATGTTTTTATTTTATTGCCGTAATTCCAATTTATTTATTTCATAATAATTTACTATTTAGCTTAGTTGAGGAGAAAATAAGAGTATTGTTACATTTTATGTCTTTTCATTGATTTTATTTAAGTTAAGAAATAAATAAAATTGTGAACATTACTACAAATGTAAGTATTTACATTTTATAACACCCTGCACTTATGAACATGATAATTATTTCAATGATTAATGTATACCTAAAACATTCATATCACTTATAAAGTAGTTTATTATTATAATATGTTTTTTGTACATAATAAATAAGTAGAAATCATAATAGTAATAATAGTATTTATTTATTACTAGTATATATACACTAGTAATTTGTAAGCAAGATACAGCTAGCTGAAAATAAAAAAGTTATTAAAAGCATAAATAAAAAAATGACAAAATGATTTTTTGTGAAACCTGCAAAAATTCTCTCCATTTTTTTTACAATTTGCAATGTCTTTGTAAAAAGAATTTTGATATCAGAAATTTCTTATGATTTTTAATTTGGAAACATGTTCTTATTTAAAATTATAGTTTTCAGTCAGCTGTCTCTTTCACACGTTTTGTAAGGACCGCAGCACGCATAATTTTAGAAGAAAGCTGAATGTCACAAATTTTGCAGTTTATAACAGACAGGGTGTAACTAAAACAGACGCAAAGCGTCCTACAAAAATCCTGTGCGATATTTTAGTATTAAAGCAATAACATAAAATAGAGACTAGTATTATATTTTGCAAAAAGTTTCTATGTGGTCATTATTTTTACATAAACAATCCACAGGCTAAACATGTAAATCGAGTTATTGTGCCGTCATGAGTCGATGCTCTCACACTGGTTTCTTGGATTTAAATGTAACAACGACATTTACTAAATAGTTACTTCGCTTATTAATAATAATGAGAATTTGAGAATTCTGGCTCAAAAAAACGTTTCCAAGATTAGATTGATATGCGGACCTCAGATTGGCGACTGTGTTAGCTACACCCTTACCTATTATACTGCTGCTGCTAATAAAAAATATTTTTTTATGTGATGCAAGTAATGTTACAGTAAGAAATTTACGAAATACCCGTTGTCCTCTGTCCCCTGTCCCCATTTGATACACTTTTGAGACAGCCTTGCATATATCTTTAGTTATTGAGGGAAACTCAAAGCATGCATTAATAACGTTTCCTTTTAGATAGTTTCAACTATAGCATAACCTGCTTATCAAAATGTTGCTATATATCTCTCAGAAATACTATAAAACATACAAGAAAATGTGAACTCTATTTAATAAAGAAAAACATTTGTTGCGATCTATTAAGACGTCCACTTCTCATATTCTTGCTTGGCGTTTTGAATGGTTCCATAGCCAAGCAGCAAAACAAAATAGGCCACTTCAATCTGTCAATTCATTTATATATAATTAGGTAGACAACTTTTTGGTATTGCCTTAAATACGTATGTCAACAAACATTTCTCAAAGCTGTATCTGATTTTTGTCGGAAATGATTATTTAAAAAGTAAATAGATGGCGACACTAGCATTATAGAACCAAAATCAAAAGTGTATCTTGTGGTTACGATTATTTAATAATACAATATGAATACTGCATAAAATAGTAAAAACTGCGATAACTTCAACGTTAGATAAATACTACTCATGATAATTTTAGAATCTCAATTATAATTTTGATGTGAAATTGAGTTCAATAAACTACTAATTACATCAGTTGAATGTCGTTTACTGAATAGAGGTCATTCATAGTTATTTTTTTACATTATTCTGCTGTCATTTTGTTATTTTATTTTTAAATATCTGTAAAAACAAAAGCGATGCAACCATTTAGTATGATCTTGAGACGTCACCGTACACAATAAAATTGAACTAATCGTCACATACAATTTACTACCTTTTCGAATTCTGACATAGAATCCATTTTGCTCTTATTATTGTACAGCTTATATGACTTTTATTATTGTTAAAAAATTCTCAATTTCCAGTTTGTTCCTAAAAATTTGTCTAAATTTAAATGATCCTGTTGCTCTTAGAGACAAAGTATATCTTATTTATTTATTTACTATAATAAAACGTGGCGTGACGTCATAGGCAGCTTGTATTATTTTAAGATTGAACGTGCTTTTTTTTCAATTTCCAGGATATTTTACTACTCTTTTATAGTGTAACTAAATTGATTACCAATTTAATTAATTGTTGGCTTATTATAAATTCATATTGTCTATTGTCATAGATATAATCCAAATTATTTATATGTTTTTAAAATTCATTCCATTATCCAGCACCCAAGTGGTTTTCTTATTTTTTTGGTTTGTGTACTAAATAAATATATACACATTACAGTTTTCACTAATTTAAGTGCTGTCAGCTGCATTATTAATATGGCAATCAATTGCTAAAGTCTAATATTAACTTACTAAGTAGAATTCATATTAATTGTTCAATAACAATTATTTAATTTTCCCCTATATTCATAAATATTGTTTAAAAGTGGTTTAGAAAGAAAATATTTTTATAGAAATGAACTATAGACAAGATTAGGATAAAACATATTGAAACTAAAATGCTCATTATACTTTTTGATGAATAATGGGGAACTTAATTACTTATTTATAGGATTTTCTACCTCATGGTGTGACTGGGTATTATCTTATTTTTCATTTTGAATTCAAGTGCAGAATTTTTTTCTAGTCATATATTTGAAATTGCCAGATCGAATTTAGGTAAAAAGTAAATTATTGACAGTATGAAATAAATCTGGTTTTTGCCCAGACATCATGATGTAGGACATTTTAAGGATTTTGAATATATTATCATACTAAATTACTATAAAAAAATATACAAATAATTTATTAAAACACTCCTTGTATTATGTCTGTTTTACATGAGATCACATTTGTAAAGATATTTAAAATAAAACTGTATTATTTAATATCACTAATAAATATTTAATTTATATTAGTACTTTGTGCATTTTCACTTACTTTTAATGTCAACATTTCGTGTCCTATTGGAATGGAGACCAACATCATCCATCATTAGGAATCTTTTCAAGGCCATAGGCAATGGTAACTTGTATACAAAAGTATACATAAAGCTATATGTACACATTCGTCGGATTTTAATTCTACAGAGGTCTGATAAGCTTAGTGGTTCTTTACACGCGCAATACAACCAGAAGGCGGTCATGCCAGGCTTGACGTTCAAGCCAACTTCAGGTGGTGGCAGACAATGCCCAGCTTTGATAAGAATATTAGCGAGATCCGGGGATTGTCGTCTACTAGCTATTGATAAGTTATCCAAGCCGCAAGAGTGTAGATCGCAAGAGTGTAGATCGCAAATGTTAACATCAGCACCGTGTCGTATCATCAGATCAGCTGCATGATCTCTGCAATCAGACATATTTTTTTAAATCAGATGCACAGTTTAGGTAAGGTTTATGATGGAGTAAGGATTAATGCAGAACAAAATAAAAATTACTTTCATTCTCTTTACAGCATGAGCAGCGACTAAGCCTGAGCGACCTCGTCCCTCTGGGTTGCTATACTACATAATGCCAGTTAACATAATAGTTATTAAATACTGTAAAACGTTTTAACCATAGTGGACACTCCGATATGTTCTATTTTATATTCATCCCTTAAGCGGGCTCGAGACCACAATAAGATTCATATTTAATTGCCATTAAATACCGTTGGGTAGTTAATGGCAATTAAATACGAATTTATGGCAATTGAATATATTTTTATTATTTTTAAGCGGTGAAGTAGTGCTTAGTTAAAAAAAAGTTAATACTTGTATGGCACAGGTATTCTGCGTTTCCTCAAAGCTTAAGTTAGGTTTGCATGGGGGCCCCCCCGACTGGTCTCCACCTTGTCGTGGTGGGGGGGCTGAGTACCTCCCGGTAGGGCGCAGGAGGCGCTAGGGAAAAGGTAACACCCAGAGACCGACGACTCTGGGTGCCCTTAGTACTGACTACCGGGGGGGAAACTAAGAGGGACCTATGGAGGGCGCTGCGGGTAGGCCAGGAGGGTCTAGGCAGCGGGGGCAAGGGGCCCCTGCTGTCTAACCATGGACCCTCCGGGAAGTCGGCCACACACGCTATGGTCGCAGGGGGAGGTAGGAGGGGCGCGTCCACTGCGCCTCTCTGATGAGGTCCTCCCGGTATATATATATTAGGTCGGGGAAAAAGTCTTTTCGCATAACGTAGGTATAAACTTATTATAAAATTTTTTTGACTGTACTATTTGTGTCTGGCTGGTTTTGGTAACATTAAAAAGGTTCCATTATAAAGAAAAGAAAAAAATAAAAAAAAGTTGTTTCCCGCTATTTTTCATTTGTTTTTCTCTCCGTAAAAATGAGTGAATCTAATGAAGAAATTCGATACATTTTAAAATTTTATTATAAAAAAAGGAAAAAATGCAACTCAAGCAGTGAAAAAAATGTGTGATGTTTATGGACCTGATGCAGTGTCAGTAAGAGTAGCACAAATTTGGTTCAAACGTTTTCAGTCCGGAAATTTTGATGTTAAAGATGCACCTCGCTCTGGTCGCCCTGTTACGAATAAAATGGACGCCATTTTTGAAAGAGTGGAGCAAGATCGGCATATTAGTAGTTACGATGTAGCTGAAGAACTGGGAATTGACCACAAAACAGTTTTGACCCATTTGAAGAAAGCTGGTTATACAAAAAAGCTCGATATTTGGGTGCCACACGAGCTCACTCAAAGAAACTTAATGAACCGTGTACTCATTTGCGGTTTATTATTGAGACGTAATGAAACCGAGCCGTTTTTGAAGAGATTGATAACTGGCGATGAAAAGTGGATCACGTACGACAAGAACGTGCGAAAAAGGTCGTGGTCGAAAGTTGGCCAGGCTTCACAGACTGTGGCCAAACCTGGCCTAACACGAAATAAGGTGATGCTGTGTGTATGGTGGGATTGGAAGGGCATTGTTTATTATGAGCTTTTACCGCCCCGCAAAACCATCGATTCTGATCTTTACTGCCAGCAACTGATGAGATTAAAGGAAGCAGTCGAGAGAAAACGGCCGGAATTGATCAACAGGAAGGGTGTGGTCTTTCATCACGATAACGCTAGACCACACACATCTTTAGCCACTTAGCATAAATTAAGAGAGTTCGACTGGGAGGTCCTAGTGCATCCACCATATAGCCCTGACCTTGCGCCTTCAGATTTTCACCTGTTTCGGTCTCTGCAGAATTCTTTAGGTTCTGTAAGGTTGACTTCAAGAGAGGACTGCCAAAACTATTTGTCCCGTTTTTTTGATCAGAAGTCCCAAAGTTTCTACAGTAACGGGATAATGTCTCTGCCCACAAAATGGCAGAAAGTTATTCAACAAAACGGTACATATATATTGTAAATAAATGTAAATAAACTTTGAAAAAAATGTCTTGACTTTTCATACAAAAATACGAAAAGACTTTTTCCCCAACCTATTATATATATACAGGTTTAGGTATAGATATATATTTATAGGTAGTTTTATATATATATATATATTATTACTCCAAATATTATTATGGTTTTTTAAGTGGCCTTAATATTAAATACTTACTTATGTAATAACAAAGCTCTACTCAACGCGGTGTCACCCGTTAGAGCTGTAGAGTTCATATCTATACTATATTGTAAAAAGCAAATGAGTAATTCTTCAAATTCTTCAGGGCAGCCTATATATTCCACAGCTATATGTAAGGCATTAGCTCCCGTAATACTATTACAAGCATTCACATTGGCACCTGTAAAAAATGATTTATAGTGAATTTACTGAACAGACGACCGATATGGCGTGGATACTACTAGCACTCCGCTCTTATGGTCGTGGGTTCGATTCCCACACAGGACAAATCTTTGTGTGCGTTAAGACGAATATTTGTTCTGGTCTGTGTGTTTTCCTATGTGTATCAAGTATGTATGTATGTTTATCCGTTATTTAGTATTTATAAAACAAGTTCTTATTGATACTTATCTTGGTGCTTAATAATTGGTGTAATTGTCAGAAAATATTTATTTATTGGTAATACCATATCAGGACAAATCAACTTTAACAACAACTTTTTAAATATAAAACTGTACAGTTTAGTTTTTAAATAAAAGAAGGTGAGTAGCTCATCTTACCTTAAGGACAGAAAATTATCATATTGTAAGTGCAATACAGGTGATATTTTGCCATCAGTCGACGGTATAACGAAGTAATACACTCGCGAGCAACCAAATCGACTGAACTGCTAACTACATCTAAACATTGTTTTAAGTAAAAGTATACAAAATTTTAATAAAAACAATATGTCATTTGAAAGCGTGAAACTTAAAGGCAGCAATGTTTGAATGTAAAGTTTGCAGTTGAGTCGATTATTATTGCTCGCGAGTGTTTTACTTTTTTATATCGTCAACTAATGGCAAAATATCACCTGCATTGCACTTATAATATCCCTATTTCACTCATCTTTAAAAAAAATCTGGAAAAGAAGGCTCTTATGACAAGTTTATAAAGCTGTATGCAAACAAGAAAATTCACTGACCACTATTTATAATAAATATAGGTACTAAATTTACCTCTTTTAAGTAATATTCTGGCAACACTTGGTTGTGACAGTCGTGCCGCCAGTAATAAAGGGGTGTCACCATTGTCATCATGCAAGTTAATCCCTCCACCACTATTAGCAAGCATTTCAACTATTGCGTCCTACAAAAACAAAATTATATAGTTTGCTTAATTCAGACTACATTCCCATAAAAATACTTTGTTTATTGATTAATTTGAATCACCTGTCTTTGTATTATTGCATTATGCAATAGTTTATGTGAATGTGTTATCCGGGCCCCAGATGATAGCAATATTTCGACAACTTTTTTGTATCTTTGCCATACAGCTTCAAGAAGGGGAGTATATCCTGAAAGAAAAAATAAATAAAAGACGGATCTGCTACAATACAATTTGTAGCGTATGTAAATTGCCCCAGCTGTCTCTTACGTCAACGCTTTAACCGATTCATTGCGTATCCCACTTTAGGGGACTTTTGTCCATGGCGGCTAACAAATTTTCTGTGACGCCTCTGTGCGTCAGCCGCCACCCATTAAAGTGACGCCCTTGGGCGTCTTCAGCCATGATTGAACATATTTTGTTTTTTGTTAAGATTTTGGCGTGTTTATGCGTGTTTACATTCAGTCGGCGTCAGATGTCAAACGTAAAGGTTTTGTTAATTCGTTTAGAGTGTTACAAAGTGACTTATCTACGTGATTTCGCTGGAATGGCTGGTAAGTGATTTGATTGGATCAGTTGTTATAAACCTTTTGTGTATTTTTAGTAGAGGTTTACGAAAGGGTGTAAAAGGAGTGCCTATATTTAGTTTATTAAGTTTAAAAACCATAATTAAATGCAAATTGTAAATTGAACTTTATCAAGTCGTCTGTGCGTCTTCGTAGTAGTTGCAGATCTTCGTCTGAGTTTTTAGTGAAACGAAAATCGTGAACTATTCTGCCCTAATAGCCATCCATATTTATAAAGGCGTGTATAAGTGTGTAGGCACAAGTCTTGCATTCAAAGTGTTCGGGATCGAGTTCGCCTTCTTTGATTTTAAGAACAAAAACCTTCATGACACCATGTGGCGTCATACGCCATTCGTAAAAGAAATTAAATTTGGTTACAAAAGGTTTGCAACATCTGAAGTTTTTAAATTGGCAATAAATCATAAAACGGTTCATACAGGCTTAACCTACGTGACAAATAATGGCAATTCTGTTTGTTTGAACTCTCTAAATAGCCATTCCATAGAATTACAGAGGAATTCTTTGAGACCATTTGGCGTCAAACGCCATACGCAAAAGATATAAATGACGCCATAAGGCGTCATCCGCAATAAATCGGTTAAGAATGTATAAGTACTACACTTGGCAATTTTTAAAAATATTTGTAGTCACAAATTCGACAACCGTTATAGCTGAGGTCATTATACCCGTCCTTCGCTCGAAAGGGCGTGTTCTATACCCACAAATGAACACATATTTGTGTGCATATTTTTACAAAAAGTATAAAATTATGTTTGTCCCTTACCATATCCATACAAACTCAGCTTAGTTTGGGGATAGATATTAATGGCTCTGTGTAAAATGCCAGGATATTATTATAAAAATATGGAACCGGGTACGAGCTTGCAACGTTCGGTGCACAATGCTCATTGATGTGGCTTAACATGCATGAGCAAAATATTAATTGTGTTATAAATACTTAACAGGCCAAAATAACTTACCATGCATTTGTTCACTATTAACATTAGATCCCTTTGTAATGAGATACTCTACTACATCTACGTGCCCTCTAACCACAGCTAAATATAAAGGGGTTCGTTCATGAATGTCTCTCGCTTCCAAATATGCTCCATTATTGACTAAAATTTTCACCTGGAACCAGTCATAAAAGTGCAAAATAAGTTAGCCTTTACGTTGTGATATATTGACCTTAGAACGATTGTTTATCTTTTTTTAATGTGACACGTCATAATGAGTGTCGACCGATATGGCGTGGAGGTCAGTATACCTGCACTTCACTCCAGAGGTCGTGGGTTCGGTTCCCACACAGGACAAATCTTTGTGTGCATGAACATGAATATTTCTTCTGGTCTGGGTGTTTTCCTATATATATTAAGTATGTATTTACAAAAAAAAAGTATTTAAGTATGTTTATCCGTTCTTAAGTATCCATAACACAAGTTCTTAATGATACTTATCTTGAAACTAAATAATTGGTGTGATTGCAATAGAATATTTATTAATGTATTTATAATGACTGCATCTTGCCTGATGGTAAGAAGTCGATGCAGTCCAAATAAAATTTAGGCGCTTCATACCCTGAAATAAGCACGGTAAACGCACCCACTCATGACGGCCTGATAATATGCCGTTTCACGCCCCGCTGAAAAGACCCGAGATGATAGAAATTAGGAAACACATGAGCCGGCAGCGATTTCCAGAGCTTAGTGATCTTACTCAGAAACGACCTACCAAATTTCTTGGTTCGAGTGCTGATAGTCTGCACAGTATGTGGATGTTTTCTAAGACCAGCGCGTGTTGTTCGGGAGAGGAAAGGAGAGGGCGGGATGAGATCAAAAAGCTCCACAGAACTCACGCCATAGTAGTTCCGGTATACGTACATAGTACGTAGCTGTAGATCCTCGAGTGAAGCTGTTTTACCTCAGCACCCTCTTGATGCGAACCGCACGCCGTTGCAGTCTGTCAAAAGCGTCGAGGAGATACTTAGCAGAACCGTTCCAAAGATGGGAACAATACTCTACACTCGATCGCACTTGAGTCTTGTACAACAAACAGCGCTGCTCGGGAGTGAAAAACCGCCTCACCTTATTAAGTATACCCAACTTACGGAAGGCAGTTAATATAAAACCCTCAATGTAGCATTTCGGGTTTAGGTCCTGGCCGATGTCCATGCCAAGAATGCTGAGATTCGTTGAAATGGGCAACAGAGAGTGAAGAAAGGGAGGAGGAAGAAAGGGATTAACCTTGGACGAGAATGCACCAACCTGGGGTTTGGTGGCATTAAACTCGACCAGGTTTTCAGATCTCCACTGAGAGGCACGATCGAGAGTCCGGTTCACTTTGGCAACCAGGTCTTGCCTTTGCTCCAGGATATCGGCTTGCTTTGCCGCAGGATGTCCCAACTACCGCTCATGTACAGTATTATAAGAAATGTGCATAACAATGAATATTGCCCAAGGACAACATGTCATTAACATGTAGAGAAATAGGGTAGGCAAGAGCACCGATCCCAGAACTCGGAGGAACTGCCCTTACATAAGACACGAATCCTCCAATCATCTAGAAATCCAACCACGTAGGCGCACAAACGGGGCGGCACACTGAAGGCCGGCCACTTGGAAAGAAGGGAACGTTGCCATACTCCATCGAAAGCATCGGCGACATCTAGGGTTACGGCAAAAGATTCGCCACGATTGTCCATCACTCACCCCATGTGTGAGTAACGAACACTAGTAGATCATCCGTTGATCATTTAGGTTTAAACCCATACTGGCGATCGTCAAGTAGAAAATGATCTTTAAGGTAACGAATGAGCTGAGCATTTATCACCCGCTCAAACACCTTGCACAGCCAAGAAATGACAGCGATGGGTCGATAGTTGGCAGGATCCGAGCGATCCTCTTTTTTGGGGATAGGTTATATATTATGTTCGCTTCCTTCCAAGACACCAGCACAACACTGTTATCATTGGACTGCCTAAATAATCGTGTCAACACAGGAGAGAACTCAGCCGCGCATTAGAGCAGTACAATTGCCGGAACACCATTCGGACCGCTAGCCTTCCGCACGTCGAGTGACCGCAGCACGGCACGTACATCACCCTACCTGATACGAATATCAGGCATGGTGGACCTACAATGTTCTAAATTAGGTGGGGCGGCACCACAATCGTCAACGCGCGACTTTGCTGCGATGACGTCAGCCAACAAGTTAGCCTTCTCTAGCGGCTGGTAAGCCAACGATTCATCTGGATGTTTCAGCGGGGGCCGCGAGGGCGAGCAGAAGTTGGCCTGCATAGCCTTAGCCAGTCGCCAATAGCTCGGACTACCCAAAGGGTACGAAATCAACTCCTTTTTTTTTGTTTTACGTCAGTAACAAAATGCATTTACGCAACGCCTTCCGGCCAAAGGGGGACCGAAGGGGGGTGGAACTCACCACCGGCAGACGCGACTGCCAGCAATAATCCCCACTAAAAATCTTCCGACGACGCCCGCCGCTTGTTGAGAAAGAAGTGGGGGCCAATACCTGGGCTGCAGCGTCTGACACCCTGCCTGCGGCCGACGTCCCCCGGACCAAAACCGGGAGGACCTCCTCAGAGAGGCGCAGTGGACGCGCCCCTCCTACCTCCTTGTGCGACCATAGCGTAAGTGGCCGACTTCCCGGAGGGTCTATGGTTAGACAACAGGAGCCCCCTGCCGCCGCCGCCTAAGACCCTCCTGGCGCTGCTATATAAGCAGAGGGCCCGCCCGCTGCGCTTTCCACAGGTCTCTCTTGGTTTCCCTCCGGGTAGTTAGTACTAGGGGCACCCAGAGTCGCCAACCTCTGGGTGTTACCTTTTCCCGGCCTCCGCCCAACCGGGAGGTACTCAGCCCCATTGGCTTTGATAATATCTGGATTACCACATTCATGTCATAAGTACTCAGCCACACAGGCCCAGAGCGGAAGAAAATATTTAAAAAGGTTTAGTAGAAAATAAAATACACTTACCATATCCAGAAATCCTCGAGACGCCGCAAAATGCAGTGCTGTAGTTTTCTTGTGGGTCTTATAATTTACATGGCTGCCGGCAGCTAACAACAGACGAGCGATTTCCCCATGACTTTTAATAACTGCTATGTGCAATGGAGTCAAACCATCCCCAGCTGTTAAATCTGACTTAGATCCTGAAATGTATATTACAATATTTTATTTCACCACTTTGTTGGCATAATTAATTTGTATATTAATTTAAAATCTTTTATTCGTGTTTGGCTCAATAAATCTGTTATGAATATTAACTTAAAAACTAACGCACTCATTCACTGCGGGCGGGAGCTTGACCGTAGAAGACCTCGGCTAGAAGCTCATCAAATTTGAGGTTTTTATTACAATTTCCTACTGCAAATAGTTAACTCACGGACAGGCAGACAGGCATGTCGAAACTATAAGGGTTTCTTGTTTAGGTTTTCGTGAGATCAGTATGCATTAAAAAAAATATTAAAAATCCGAAAGTGATGGTAGATCTCTTCATTGAAAAGAAAAGGACTCCAATTGCGCACTTTTAAATGTTAGGATACCCAAAAAAAATAAAAAAATTTGCTTGCCGTGAAAATTCACATTGTCTCTTAAGTGTACAGATTGTACAAAGTAGCAAAGAAATGTATTCTTTTGCCTACCCCTGTGGGAACATTGTGTGAGTTTATGTTATAATTAGGTAAACAAATATTTACCGGCACTGAGCAACAAAGAAATAACCTCAACATGTCCTTGTTCTGCAGCATAATGAAGAGCTGTCCTCATGTATGTGTCTTGTTGGTCAATACCATTGGGTGGTGCACCTGCAGCTATTGCTGCTCCAGTACATTCTAGGATAGCAGCATACCACCTGGATAGTTGATAGACATAAACATTTAAAATCCACAGTAAAGATTTCCTTTAACAAAATTGCAATATTGTTATCTTTATAGACATATTTCTTGGTTGTGCCAAGCGCTATCTTATTTGATACTTAAGAAGTAAAATCTGACCTAATTAAATAAGTATATCTTGAAATCAGATTAAATAAGTATATCTTGAAATTTTGCATTTCTAAGTTCAACATTAAGGTATTTTTTTTCAACCAATTATATTTTTTAAAACTTCAATCAATAAAACAGCATTGTTTAACCATAACCACTAACACTTAGCAAATTATTTGAATTAAGTAAGATATTAAGTTCACACAGAGTGATTCAGATATCAAACAGCATAATTTTCAACAGGTGACACGTCTAATAAAGCAGACCCTGAAGTACCCTAAGCAGGTAGTTACAGCTTGCAGGATGAAATTTTTGTGAAAAAGTTAAAATCCCAGATATGACTATTACTTAAGTAATGGATACATTTCTTAAGGAAGGGTGGAGTTTGCTAGTCAAACTCAGAATATCATAAGCAGATGTTAGGGAGTGAATGTACAGGTTTAGAGCATACAAGTGATATTGGAAGGAGACAGTAAGTAGGAAAATTTAGAAAAATAGCATACAGGGAGAAAGATATCACCTTGAGATTTACTAGCCAGTATTTGATTAGTTTACTTACTTGTACATAGAAGTCCATTTCTCATCTTCACTAGTACCAACAACTGGTGTATCTTTATCAATTTCTTCATCCCACTCCAGATCAGACTGAGGAGATGGCGTCAAGGATGATTGGCTCAGTGGTGATTTCTGACTAGAAATCTTGCTCTCATCACTACTGGAACTTTCACCATGTATGAATACAAAATAGCCTTGATTCATATCACCTCTGCTTGTAGCCTGTCTGGCCAATAAGCTAGGCTCATGCCCAGAATCATAATATTCTTTTAATTTTCTATCACTAGCATTTTTATATTTAACCACAGTCTCTGACTGAGCACCATCATGTCTATATTTTCTCTTTTGCGACTTTATATGCCGTTTTCTGGACACTACTGGTAAATTGGTAGTTTGGTTTGAGGAACTTCCAGATTTGGTAGCATCAATCATGAGTTTCACTATTTCAACATACCCTAAATTTGCTGCTTCACCTAAGCAAGTTTTGCCAAATCTGGCAGTTTTATTGGGATTTGCACCTGGAAATAAAATTATTGGAAAAGTATGACAAGAGCTTGTTACAAGCAAACACGACAATCCTTTGAATAAATAGATTTATAACACAACTTTTTATAAACTACACAATTCTTGAAAGTTTATGTGGTAAACTCAAACATTCTGTATAAAGAAAACTCTTAGGACTTTCGAGAAAATTTTCTGATCGATATTCCGATGTATCTGAAGCAACACTCTAGAACAGTCTGGCCACAAAGGTTTTATTTACTCCACTCACCCTTAGAAAGCAGATCTACCACAGTATCCTGATCTTTTACCAATACGGCCTGGTATAGTAAATCTTCCATAGATTTTTCCATTTAGAATCTCAGATCAAGTAAAAAAAGGTAGATAGCGCATGGCCATTGATAGCACTGAAGTCACAAAAGTAAGCTCATTTGTGTAAATACACGCGCTCACGCACACACATACGTAAAATGAGCTTAGTTTTACGTTAGTTAGTATCTCCCGAGACACCGAGTAGTAACTTTGTCAATAAAATGCCGTCCTGTGTGATTAAATGGTGCTAAAACAACACTAAAGCGAACAAAAAGTCTGAAGAAATATCGTTTCACACATAAGTTAACACAAAAGTATCTTTTTTTATGTTTCAAAATAATTTGTAGGTTATTCGGAAAAAATATTGACAAAATAACCCGAGTTGACGACTTGACGCAACCAGACAGTGTTGCCAGTAGTTGGTATTTCTAATACTCAACAAAAATGTGGGTACTAAAATCGGGTGCTTTGGCACGAATAAATAAATTCGCCATAATCATTTTTAATTTTGTTTGTTTTTGTCCGGAGGTCCGGAGGAAAGATATTTTTACTAATATAAAAAAACTAAATTTAATAGACCCACATTTATTTAATTCATTAAGTGAAAATATTACAATTATAAATTTATTTAATATTTTATCTAACACTTGACTATTATTCACCAAAGGCATATGAATACGTGAGGCAAACTTTTAATACTTGTCTGCCGCATCCAAGTAATATTATACACGTCATAATGACTACATCTTGCCTGATGGTAAGCAGTCGATGCAGTCCAATAAAAAATGAAAGCGCTTCATACCGTGAAGTAAGCATGGTACAAAGCGCATCCACTCATGACGGCCTGCTAAAATGCCGATTCACGCCCCGCTTACAAGAACCGGGATTATAGGAAATAGGAAACACATGAGCCGGCAGTGAATTCCACTTGCTCAGAAACGACTTCCCAAATTTCTTGGTTCGAGTGCTGATAGTCTGCACAGTATGAGGATGGTTTCTAAGACCAGCACGTGTTGTTCGGGAGAGGAAAGGAGAGGGCGGGATGAGATCGAAAAGCTCCTCAGAACACTATCATAGTAGTTCCGGTAGAAATTACTGAGAGATGCAATGATGAAAGAGACAATTAACCAGCACACATATAAGGTCACTAAAATTTTAGGTTATTTTACAGGTAATAATAAAACTTTTAAGAACCTAGAAAATGACCATTACAGTGCTGGTCATGGGCATAAAGTAAATTTAATCCGATTGGTAATAAAAAAATATTTGGACATAAGACTGCATCATATTTCTAAAATAAATACACTGACGATGACACTGAGCTCTAAGCCCCAAACATTTTAAAAAACTTATACAGCATAACGTGTTTTAGATTATTGTTTAGTTTTTGCCCCTCCCAAATATATTACTTTGTGGAATAAAAATACTTTACAAAAGCTGTCTGTTTTTTTTACACATTACTATAAAGTTTAAAAAAATAATTAAAATATGCCTGATATATCGCAAAATTCTAATTTTCTTATTGCTGTTGATGATACTCCGAGGTGGTAGGAATAAAATAGCGGACTGTAAATATAGGTAGGTTCGTATATTAGAGATTCTAAGAACGCGCGCCTCTGGTCCGTGTCGTATGAGTGAATGTTGGTGTCAGCCGCGGCGGTGGCGGCGGCGAATGTCGGGTCCTCGTCCCCCGCTCCCCGCAAGCCGCTGTCGCCCTCCCGTCAGCGCTGTGGCTCACGGTGCGACGTTTTGTCGCCAACATACTCCCCGGGTTGAAATGGGCAGGAAGGCTGCTGGTTCAACAATCAGGTTCTGGAAGGGGACAAATGTTATTAAACGCCCTTCGAATAATGGTTCCTCCTTTAATCCTTATATCGGCGACTCGAGCAACTTGATCCTGAGCTCCTGGGAAAACGGCCACACAGCGACCCAGGGCCCAACACAAGGGAGGAACCGCTTTGTCCTTTATGAGAACTAAAGAACCCAATTTGAGTTCGCTTGATGCAGTAGGCCACTTCGTCTTTTGCTGCAGAGTGGTGACATATTCGTTGGAGAATCGTTTCCAAAAATGTTGCTTGACGAACTCGATTCGTTTGTATCGCTCAAGGCTTGTTATTCGTTCTGTCAGCTGTGGATGTGGAACTGACACAAGTGATCGTCCTATTAGGAAGTGAGCGGGTGTTAAAGGTGTGAAGTCTGTAGGATCAGAGTTTAAGGCAGTTATAGGACGTGAATTAAGAATGGCTTCCACTTGAGTCAGACAAGTGTGCATTTCTTCATACGTGAAATGCGTAAGTTGGAGAAGTCTACGAAGATGATATTTAGTGGAACGGACTGCAGATTCAGCCATACCATTGAAATGGGGTGTGTAGCTCGGAATGAAGAGGAAGTCTATACCCTCTTGGGCGACTGCGGAACTAATTTGGGTACTTGAGTCCTGTAAGAAACGATGTAACTCGTTACAGGTACCTACAAAATTAGTCCCATTATCTGAGGTTATGCTTTGAGGCTTCCCTCGACGAGCCACAAACCGATTTAAAGCGGCCATGTATCCCTCTTTAGTAAGATCTGTGACGAGTTCTAGATGCACGGCTTTGGTAGCTAAACAGACAAAAATGGACAAGTAAGATTTAATTAGTTGGCAACCCCGACCTTTACGGTTAGCTATCTTAACTGGGCCGGCATAATCCACCGAACAATGTAAAAAAGGGAATTCCAGTGTAGTTCTGGATTCAGGTAACTGCCCCATAATGGGCTGGACATTGCTGGCTTTAAATCTGAAACATTTTATGCAAGCTTTCGTTATGGATTTAGACAGATTCCTTCCTCCTAAAGGCCAAAAGGTTTGACGAATACTGGACAACAATAACTGAGGTCCAGCATGTAGAAGTTTCAAGTGATGCATGTGAAATATGATTTTCGTTAAATGATGTTTTCCACACAATAAAATAGGATGCTTTGTGTCATAGCTATAAGGTGAATTATCAAGTCTACCGCCTACTCTCAAGATATCATTTGAATCTAAGAATGGGGTCAATGATATTAATTTATTTTTCTTTGGTAATGCGTGACCTGATTTTAAGATAAGATATTCATTTGGGAACATTTCTAATTGTGCAATGTGTATAATAAAATTAAATGACCGTTGCAATTCTTCACAAGAAAGATGATCGCGGAATCTGTTTGTTTTGGTTTTGCAATTATAAATAAATCTGTATATATAGGCAATAACTCTTTGTAAACGTGTAAATTGTGAATATTTAAGGATAAGTTTTGTAAATAGTTTATTGTCATCATTTTTGTTAACGTCATTATTTATAATAAGACAAGGTTGGAGATCCGGTAGGTCCCGTTTCTGGGTTGCATTAGGCATTTGTGGCCAACAATGTTCTGGTTCGAGTAAAAACGATGGGCCCGACCACCACAACGATGCGTCGCTAATAATATCAGCCTTCACCCCGCGAGAAACGAGATCCGCCGGGTTTTCCTTGGACGGCACGTAGCTCCACGTGTAACCGCTGGTGCTTTCTTTGATTTCATTAACACGATTCCGTACGAATTGATTAAGTTGAATTGAAGGGGTGGACAACCACCCTAATACGATCGTGGAATCGCACCAAAAACGACAGATGTCAATGTTTAATGTAAGTGAATTTTGTACCTTAGTACACAGTCTTGCACCTAATAATGCCCCACACAGCTCAAGACGTGGGATAGTTGTGGGTTTTATTGGCGCAACCTTGTTTTTTGAGACTAAGAGCTGAACACGCACAATCCCTGAGTTACACACAGACCTAATGTAGACGCATGCCCCATAAGCACTTTGAGAAGCATCTGTGAATACATGGATTTCGATCTTTACACAAAGATCACTAAGAACCCAACGTGGTATTTGTAACTTATTAAGACAGGGTAATGTGTTAGCAAATGAAGACCACAGATGTAAAATATCTGACGATACTTCTTCGTCCCAAGAGCATTTATTGACCCATAATTTCTGCATAATCAACTTAGCTTCGACAACGCATGGCCCAACAAGGCCTAATGGGTCGAATATTTGGCTTATAACGGAAAGAATATGGCGCTTGGTTACCATCTGATGAAGTTCAATATTGATTGAAAAAGATAAGGTATCCTGCTGACAAAGCCAATATAAACCTAATGTTTTTGATGCTGTATTTATGTTATCTGATAGATCTAAAACTGTATTTGAATCCATAATTTGACCTGAGAACAGTTCGTTAAGAATTAATATGTTATTAGATTTCCATTTGCGAATATTAAATTTTGCTGAGTTTAAGGTGGCAATAATTCCTTTACATAAATCTACAGCTTCGCTTAAAGTACTAGCTCCGCTCAACAAATCGTCACAATAAAAATCGTGAGCTATACTATATTTAACGCTATTATCGCTAACTGTGGATGCTAGGCTACTCAAACATTTTGTCGCAAGATATGGCGCTGATGCGGTCCCTTGACAAACTGTATTAAGTGTATAAGTCTTTAATTGATGCGATGAATCATACCTAAACACTATTTGCTGTAATGAGCGTTGACTGGGTACAATGTCAATGGATCTAAACATTTTTTCGATGTCTGCCGATACTACGAATTTATGCTGGCGGAATCTGAGGAGAATTGATAAGAGATCGTCTTGGACTGTAGAACCGACCATCTGAATTTCATTGAATGAAATTCCTGAAGTGGTGACGGCAGAAGCGTCAAAGACTGTACGCAACTTTGTCGTTGTACTGGACTCCCGAAGTACGCCATGATGAGGAAGATAGTAGTTGGCATTGTCACTGTACGGAAAAAGAACTTTATTGTCAGTCATGTGACCTAATTGTTCGTATTCCTTCATGAAGTTTAAATATTTCTCCTTGAATATTGGTTCTCGTTCGAATTTTCGTTCAAGCGATAAAAAACGTCGCTTAGCCATCTCAAAGGAATCGCCTAAGACCTGAGGATTTTGCTTGAGAGGAATGGTGACCACAAAACGACCATCGTTGTTTCGAGTTGTGTTGACGATAAAACTATTCTCACACGCACGTTCCTCCGCGGATTGAGAATGCTCAAGAGAAACACTATCTACTTCCCAAAAACGAGTGAGGTCAATGTCAAGTTGACCTTGAGTAAGAAGACATTGACTGAATGTACTTTTCGGACTCGAGATGTGACCAGTGACTATCCATCCGAACTCCGAACTACGTAACATAGGTAGATGCTTGCCTAGGCTAATCTTTTTGTTACCTAGAATATCCCAAAAGATGTCTGCCCCGATAAGAATATCGACCTTAGAAGGTATATTATAAGTGGGGTCAGATAAACATAGGCCTGCTGGAATTTTAACATGGCACGTGTCAATGTATGTGATCGGTACTGCTGTGGTGACGTTGGTAAACACATAACAATCAATGTTATTCCTATAGCTAGTATTCAATGATTCAATTGTGAGATTGCAAGACTGTGTACTATGGGATACATGACTATTAAAACCTGATACCGTGGAGCTCACGTCCCGCCTCGGCAAACCCAGCTTACTGCAAAAAGCTTCGGAAACGATATTTATTCCGCTACCGTTGTCCAAGATCGCTCTGGCGGTGTGTTTGTTGCCCTTGCCGTCAACCACCTTCACCAACGCTGTAGAAAGAAAAACACGCGTCGGAGTAGTAATCGGTAAAATATCAGTTGTCAATACAATGTCTTTTGAAGACGTCGATGACGAATCGCGAGAAGTAGATTGCTCCGATTTTTCGACATGCAAAAGAGTGTTGTGCTTTTCATTGCAATATTTGCAGTGTGACAAAAAACATTTCTTTGCTACATGACCGAAGCGCAAACAGTTGAGGCACACATTAAACTCTTTTACTTTTGAAATCCGAGATTGTACAGGAAGACTTCTAAACGATTCGCAATTGAACAGCTGATGTGACTCATTGTCACACAATGGACATGATTTACGTTTGAAATTTTTCTCTTTATTTTTGTTATTAGTGCTATTATTATTATTTATTACTAAAGTTTTTGCTTTTACAGGTTCTGATTTTAATTTATTGTTTTTATTATTTTCTTCTAAAGTTTCTAAGATGTCTGCTCTTTTATTTAGAAATGTTATGAACTGTGATAGGGTTGGGGACGAAGCCAATGTATTTCTATGTTCTTCCCACTCTCGACCCGTCACATTATCAAGTTTAGTTGACATCATATAAATTATGATCGTGTCCCAAATCGGTTCTTTCAATGACGCGAGAGCCCTAATGTTCTTGTTAGTTACATCAACTAGATTTTGAATTGACTTACATGATTCTGACCGAATAGGATCTATGTTAAACAAAGCCTGTAAGTGATTGTTAACTAGTAAGCGACTGTTATCAAATCGCTCGCACAATAATTCCCATGCGATTTTATAATTGTCACCTTTAAAGTCAATATTTTTAATAATCACAGCGGCATTTCCTTGAAGAGAAGCCCGTAAATAGTGGAATTTATTAATATTATCGATGCAATCACTGTTATGTATAAGAGAAAGGAATGTGTCTTTAAATTCAAGCCAGTCTTGATAGCCACCGCTAAAATGTGGTAAGTCAATTTTCGGTAGCCTAACCAAATCTCTCACTCGCCCACCTGATTCTGCATCGCTGAACTCCGCCACAGATCCGCTGCCCTTTCCCCCGGAAGTAAGCAGGCTCTTGGCCCTGGCCACAAGCGGGTAGTAGTCGTTGTCAAACTGCACACGCTCCGCGGGAACCTCATCGACCGGCGGCTCGTCAGATAGGATCTCGATTTCAGTCTGTAACGTATCGAATTCCTCGCATAAGGGCTCAAACTTTCGTAAACGGCACTCTAAATCTATGATTTGTAACTCCGTTAAGGATTTAGAAGTTTCAATTAATTTAATATGATTACCAAAAATAGTGAGCTTTGATTTTATAGCTGAGCGTTTTTTAATTAAAGTTTTAAGTTCAGACATGATCACAAAGCAAACCTCTATTCGTTATAACGGCAACAGCTGATTTAAAATAACAAGCTACTTGATGCACCGTTATAAAGATATTATTATGTATGCAAAAAATTATGTCCAGGTAGCTAAGCTAAATGACTTTGCGTTTTCGATTTGAAGTAAACAAGATGATTCATGCAATAGGCATTCAACGCTCGAGTTTTACGACCGCAATTAGCGCACAAAGCCCCGCATAAATGAATTGTCAACGAAATAATCAGCTACAATATAAAAATAACATAGGTAATAGGTAGGTAGATACTATTGAATAAATAGAACGTATGAAGAATGCACAAAGCATTGACTCAAGTTTTGCAAAATGGGTATGAAATTGAGTAGGCAGAATATGAATTTGAATAGCAAAGAGAAGATGGAATAAGAGGAATAATTAGGAACGAACTCACAAGATGTCTTATCCTTTGTCCACAATGACTTGACGGTTTGTTCGTCCTTCAAATGTCCTTGCTTGACCTTCTCGAACGTCGTCGCGTAATGGCCGGCGCGTACGACTCGTTAAGTTTATTGATTTCTTGACACGGAATATTCTCCAAATAAGCTTCAAGACGTTCTTAAAATCTTCTTTACGGTGAGAGGACCATATGTTGATGATACTCCGAGGTGGTAGGAATAAAATAGCGGACTGTAAATATAGGTAGGTTCGTATATTAGAGATTCTAAGAACGCGCGCCTCTGGTCCGTGTCGTATGAGTGAATGTTGGTGTCAGCCGCGGCGGTGGCGGCGGCGAATGTCGGGTCCTCGTCCCCCGCTCCCCGCAAGCCGCTGTCGCCCTCCCGTCAGCGCTGTGGCTCACGGTGCGACGTTTTGTCGCCAACATTGCCTTGCGTCTGTTTGTCATTATGTCAAATTATACTATAATTGTAATAATATTTACAATAAGTGTTTTAATTGAATTAAAATTCTACTTCGTACAGAGCTGAAATTTGCAAAAATCGTTAGAAAATTTGAATTTGGTATATCACCGGGTAAATTGATTCTTGTAAATTTACTAACGTAAATCGCTTATATTTATTATTAATTAATTATACTTGTAATATCTGGGAAGATTTTCAAAAAGTGGCAACACTTCAGTAACTCACACATAGTTAAAAATATGGCTTCACTTTGTTATTAGTCGTAAGGTTATTATATCGAAAATCAATAACTGTCAAGTTGACATTTTAGATAGGTAGGAAACGTTTAAAACCTAGAAAGAAAAATATATTACCTACTTAAGAAATTTGTTGAAATACAATTATGTAGTCTCATATCTTTTGCACATTCCAATTTCGGTTTTAATTTATATGTAAACACTAATAATAAAATGAACTGAAACTTTTTAATTTTACAATATATACCCAAGTGCCGTCCAAAACAGACACTCGATCCCATTTATCAATATTTAAGGACTTACAAAAAAGAATAAATAAACTTTATTCATTCATTTTATTATTTTTGTTTATTATAGTGCATTTAAATTATGTGTATCAGATTGGCAAGCTTTTTATATCAATTCGTGAACTTGTGAAAATCAACGTTTTTGTTAAAATCTGAACCTGAAAATTCTCTAGCTACTTCTCACCCACCTTTACATTTTATTAAGGCGACAAGTACCTACTTTATTTATGTAAAAGGTATAACCACTTAAACGAATGCAAAACTATATTATGTCTAGCTGCTTCCCACAAACAGAAATAGTTCATAGGCATCAGGCGCCTATTGACGTAAACTTAAACATAAGGAGGTTTAAACTAAATAGTTTAAAATAATCGAAGTCTGAATTACGTTCGATATCTTTTCGAGAGTTGACAACTCCCATTACTTTAAGTTTGTTGAACGCACGGAACAGAAAAAACTATTTTTTTCTGTTCCGTGGTTGAACGAGTACTTCACAATTTTTGTCCTGCGTCTTTCTGTCCTTTTCCCGTTCTTGTAAAGAAAGAAAGACTATAAAATATGGTCACTTGTACTATAATTCATTTATACGTGTGTAGTGTTCTAATCGCCATAATTAATTCGCATTCACTATTGTAAATATTTAAGTTCTGTATAAATATAAATCTTACAATATTATGTTGTCCAAACAATGTAATATTGAATTTTCATGGTTTAAGCACGATAATACGACTGTACAATGTTTATATGACATGACAGTAGTAGCAACAAGTCAAAATATGGCATATAGGATTTTTCTCCAAGCCTATATAAATAAAAAAAGTCAGAAACCTATGTCAGAAACTATCAAACTGAGTCGAACCGAGTGACTGCTGATTTATTTTTGGATTCCTCTGAAATGTGAATTTATTTTGTTGAGAGTGATTATCATTGCTACCATTGCGGTCTAGTAAAGAAAATTTGTTATCATGTGGTTACTTAATGATTAATTTGTCTTGAAGAATTTTAAACTAGTAAGTATGCGAAATCAAAAAGAGTAGGTACCTACGATCCCTAAAGACGTACATTATTCGCTCTTCCTGTTTTGGATAAAATTATTTGTGTATCATGGACTACGAATTTTTAAAGTCAGTCATTTTAATAACTTCTTCTTACGATTGCCTTATTAGGATCAATAGTGAAACAAGGACTTATAAGTCATATATTAATGTCTTATCATGTGTGTATGTTATTCTTTGAAAACTGTACTGCTATATTTATTGTGGTTTTGTAATGATTCTCACTTCCAGAAAACTATGCTGCTAGTCTTCATGTAAAATGTCAGTCGAAAGTTGTTTAGTGAAGGCTATATATTCCTTCAAGGGAAAAAACAATGATGAATTATGTTTCAAAAAGGGAGATATTATCACAGTTACCCAAAAAGAAGAAGGAGGATGGTGGGAAGGTACCCTGGGTGAAACCACTGGGTGGTTTCCCAGTAATTATGTCACAGAGTTTAAAGGTGAATATGATTGTCATACTTCTTAACATGTTGGCTGCCTCAACCTTGGGAGATTTTATATGATTAAAATAATTGTTACATTGCATAGAATCCAGAAGGATTTAATATAGTACTATAAAGCAACATCAATATGGGCTCTTGATTGGGTTATAGAGCTAGAATGAGGCATTGGATTTAACCCTTTCATAGGTAGAGCTTGCTGGAATTTTTTATTGGTTTTGCACCTTAACTCAACTATCTTCATCATGTATTTAAATTGTTATTTTATTTCAGATTCATTAGGCTCAGTTACAACTTCACCAATCAGAGCTGCTTCAGAAATTCAAGCCTTTAGAAATGTTGTGCTCAAAGATATCATTGATTCAGAGAAAGCTCATGTGGCAGAAATGCAAGGGCTGGTCAACAATTTCCTGCTACCTCTTGAGAGAAGTGAAATGTAATGTATAAATGAACAACTTTATGAAAAATTCAACCAACACACATTAACCAATGTTTTGAAAATATAAATAATATTTTGAGTCTTTGAACATGTTTAAAATTCTATGAGTATCTGCAACAATGTGTTCTTGACTTATATAACTCGTTTAGTGTTATAGTATAAAGTTGTGTAAAAAAACATAAATATATTTTAATTATATAGTAAAAATATTTCTCTGTGGGTTGGTTGCATGTTGCATAACTATGTCTAAATGTAATGATTTTTTACAGTTAGGTGCACTAATAAACTCATTAGTAAAAAAGTATGTCAATGGAATATTGTAAAAATTATAATAAACTCAGTAAAATTATTTAATTCCAGGCTTAATAAACAATAAAAAAACCTTTGACAATTAACTTAAGTCACTATGATATAAATCATCATTAGAATAAATAATAACAGCACTAAGAAGTGGAAATGGATTTGTGTAAATACTTTTTCATTACTTAGTGTAGTTTTTGGATTTTGGTTATTTTACATACTGTAAAATATTTTTAGTAAAATAGGATATACTACTAGTGCTTTCAACTGTATAAGGTGTTAGTGATCATTATTCTTTAATGCTCATTTATGTTGCAGGCTAACAAAAGATGAATTTAAACAGTTAACTGGGAACATCAACGAAGTTCTTCAAACCCATGAGCAATTTCTTTCTTTACTTGAGGAATGTGCCACAAAGACTGGTCCAGATCAAAGAGTTGGTGGTCTTTTTCTTCAATGGGCACCTAAGATAAAATCTGTACACCAATCTTACTGTGCAGGACACCCAAAAGCTGTTTGCATACTTGACAAATACAAGTTAGTATGAAATAGTGAGGCTTTTTTTTATGAGAAAATCATTAGCAGTCTGTGTGCCTAGGCTGTTGTTGGCTAGCTGACCAACACCAGATTACCACTTAAGCTTCTGCCTGCAAGCAGAGCATAATTCTTTTTTGTCTTTTCAATTTATTTTGTAATTATAATTTTGTTCTTTAGAACAACTACTTAAACATAATGTATAAAATAACCATATTTAAAATTAAAAAAAATTGTATGTATAAAAATATTCATTTAAAAATGTAACTAGTGAACAATGTTTTAAATGAAACATAATATTATACAGATTAGATATGGAGCTTTTTAATTTTTGTAATTTTTTGTTATGGAGTTCATAACCATGCGTTTTTCAATATGCATATTTTGTTTCAGGGAAGATTTGAACACATGGATGGAAAATGCTGGTGCTGTTTGTCCCGGTGTGCTAGTCTTAACTGCGGGCTTATCCAAACCATTTCGACGGCTTGGAAAGTATCCGGCTATGCTTCAGGAGCTGGCGAGGCATGTGCACGAAGCTCATCCTGATAGGGGGGATACACACAGAGCTTCTGTAGTGTACAAAGACATTGCTGTAAGCACTGTTGATATTGTTGATTATATATTTCTTATGATCATAACCATTAATTTACAACATTTTTAATTCAGAGTGCTTGTGCTGCATTACGCCGCCAGAAAGAGTTGGAACTTCAAGTGATCACGGGTGAAGTTCGTGGTTGGCCAGGTGGTGAACTAGCAGCTTTGGGCGATGTCTTACATATGGGCAGTGTTGCAGTAGGACCATCTCATCAAGACCGATATCTAGTATTGTTTCCTTCTGCCCTATTGTTGTTGTCTGTAAGCAAGAGAGTTTCTGCTTTTGTATATGAGGTAAGACTAAGAATTTTCTGACAATAAAATAATATTATAGGTCAATTTAGATTTGAGTATCAATATAATTTTGTACTTTCTTCTGGTAGGGTTGTCTTCCATTGACGGGTATAATAGTATGCAAATTAGATGATACTGAAATACGAAAAAATGCATTTGAGATAAGTGGACCGATGATAGATACCATAGTCGCCGTATGCCAAACAAGAGCTGAAGCTGATAATTGGGTTAGCTTGCTGCAAAAGCATTCCAACACCAGCAGTCCTGCTCATGAACCTGGACAACCACATTCCTTGCCTCATGTAAGTATTCTTGATTTTAATCGCATTTAAATGTAAAAGAATCATTCCTTTACATAATTTTATATTTGAAAGATATTTTATGTTTTAAATAGCTGGCCCGCTCTCCGTCTGAAGGAGCGTTGTCTAGTATCAACAGTAGCCGCCGCAGTCTATATCACGTGACCCTACCCCCACCTAGCTACCCTTCTGCATCACCATATTACTCTTTAACCAAATACTTCGCGAGGCTTGTTAAAAAAAAAGTAATTACACGACAAATGCTGCGTAAACTTCTACATGAGAGAACATGGGCAAAGGCGTTTGAACTATCTGGTTTGCCAGTGAAACGGCGACATAAGAATCATATTCGCTTGAGAATTGGGGACGATGGGACTGTAGATGCAGAAACAGATTACTCAGATAGTGACAGAAATTCAGATGAAAGCGATAGAGAAACTGATGTAACTGACTCATACACAACATCTAGTTACACGGACACTGATGCTGCAAGTTTTAGTAAAATGCTCAGACAAAACGCGATGGATAACACCAGCCCTCGAGCAGTTTCGTCGTCGATTACAAGTTGGGGAAGTAATTTCGGTTACGTAAGGTGTTTTGATAATAATCCTGATACGCATTTCGACATAGAACAGTTGTCTGTGACAGGAGATTGTACAAAAAATATATTTCAGTCGCTGCCACGGTATAGCGACGCCATCAATAATAATTTGTCTAAAGAAGACATGTGTCATGATCAAAGGGATAATTTGCAAGTTAATAAACAACATTCTGAAAGTACAGATAATTCAAGTTTTGAAGCAAGACAATATATGGCCTGTGAAGATTTAGTAAATATTGACCAGAATACACAAATTGGCACATTAAACAATGAAGAAATGGATTTCATACCAACGAGGCGAAGTTTTCCTAACTGCAAAGCTAAACTGGATGCAGTTCCAAAGTTGTGGAAGTCTACAGAAGAAAACTATTACCAGGATGAAGGTGATTCTGACTTAAATGCATTAAGTCTACTGCAAAATTTATCTCCTCCACCAGAACAATGCAGTGAATACAACTCAATTGATACCATTATTATTGATCCTCCGCCAATGTTTCGGAATAATGACGATAAAATGAAAATTATTAATGTCAATCTCAATACCAATGTACCTTTTAGAAAGCATTCACTTAATTCAGATAAAAGAATCAGACGCTCGTTATCTAAGTCTATGGTGGAGGCAGATTTTAACAAATGTGATGAGTCTCGCATTGAACGAATAAGCTCACAGTCAGAAAACCATACTGTTTTGAAGAAATGTGAGTGTTGCAATCGTTCCTTGTGCCCGAGCCCTAGATCATCCGACTCGGGAGTTGTAGGCAGTTGCAATTTAGCATCTCCAGAACTGAATATGCATGATTATTCAAGTTCTTTGAATACAGGAAACGATTTGGTTAGTCTCGATAAAAGAGTATTCAGGAATTGTCATACTAATATTCAAAAAGAAAATTCTTATGAAAGTAATCGTAAGAAGCTAACTTTATCACAAATAGAAGCTGCTGCTTTTGAAGAGCAATGTAGATGTACATCGCCATTTGGATCCACAGCTAGAACTTCATGTGTAACCAGTGTGACATCTGAAAATAGTCTTGATGTCATGGACTTATCAAACACGAACCTTACTTCAACCTTTGCAGTTAATCCACCTGTTATATCACCACAAATCAAAAGGACATCTATACGGAGAAACATTGAAAGTTATGTTCCTGAAATTAAGTTGAAACCTGAACCACCTCCTCGAATATATAGGCAACCGAGCACTCATCTGGAAGTTCCCAAAAATGTTAGGCAGCCAGTGCCTTGTCAATGGGGTACCCTCAACATAACTGAGCGCACGAAACCAAGTTTGCATTATCATATGCGAATATATAAAGACAGTTCCGAGACAAATAGACAATCGCGTCTAAATGCACCTCGAAGGCGAGATTTGGTCGATAACGAAAGTTCACAATTACGAAAAACTAGGTCTCGAAGCGAAGACTTGTCTAAATTGCAGAAGGGTTTGTCTGTGGCTGGCAACGGTTTTATGGTGTACCGTTCCGATTTGTACGCGCACTGGTGGATGAAAACAAAGTTACCGATTACCGTCGTCAACGACTCAGGCAAGGATTAATTTGTAAAGAGATACTGTTTTGTGTATCACTGGTTTGAACATAGTATTGATTGCCTTGAATCTATAACCGCTAGATTAATCTTTTATTAGTTACCCCAGTGTTGCAGTGCTTTACTTGATCATCCTTGCCTGTGTTTATTCATCTTACTAACAAAAGAAAACAACCACCATAGTCCTGATTTTATTAACATTGACAAATGCATGGAAAGGCTTCTTTTCATGTTTAATAGATAAACATGTTTTGGCTGTGTATTACATGTATGAAGACCCGTTGTTACGTGGTTTTGCATTATATGCGTCTATTTTTATCATGTTAGCAAGAGTATAAAAAAACGGTTTTGATTGATTGATGTTAGTTTAATATCTAATTAGACGAGTCAACTAAATTCTATTTAAACCAAGGAAACCACAAAGAATGCTTTCTGAAGTGTATATTTATTCAGTTATTGAAGACCCCACATGCTTTGAAGTATTTAAAACATAAACGTCTGGGTGAAAGAGGTCGACCGAACATATGGCTCGACAAACAAAATGTCGGAGACGCTGATTTAGCCGCCTCACAAATATGTGCCATAGTTTATAGCTGCGCTTAAAATAGTGTTTGGCGGAAGCCATTACTGATATTGTAAACATTTAAGTGAAGGTGTGTATTTCGTTGTTAATCTTTTTCTTCTTTTTCAGATGGCCATGACCGACAGTAATAACTCTGACCTCTCTTCCGGGCTAACTAACCATAAAAGATCACACTCATTCAACAACCATCATAGTTACACACAACATACGCAGCCCTCGCAAAAAAATAAGCAAAAGAATCAGTCCGCACGCTGGCTGTTGAACTCTTGCGACTCCCTTGACCAATCGCCTGCAAAAACAAACAAGAGTCCTATTGGAAAGAAATTCTCATCTGTTGATTTCATTGACATTTCCAGCTCGAACTACAGCAGCAAAGGTAAGAAATAGAACGGGATCTATATTTAGGGTTCGTTACTATTGAAGAGTCGTGTGGTGATTATGACAGTAAATAACTGAACTGTAAATTTGTAACCAGAGATAATTATTTGATATTAATCATACAATAAATTATAATGTTTTATAATTTATTGTAGGAATAATATCAAAAACTATAACATTGAATTGAGTGTAGGGAAGATATTGCTCTGACAAAACACAATCAGTTATAAAAATAATTGTGTGCTAATTAATATTACCCGAGTTTCCCTATTTTAGTCTAGTATATAATTTACTTTCCGTCATTTCCGAATAGCAATTATTTTAAATATCTCTTACCGTATATTTGTTTGTCACCGTTCTTATATACGTAAATTGTAAACTCTATCAACATTATTGTCTAGTGAGGGGTCTTATATAAATAAATAAGTGTGTCACTTTGTCTTGTAATATATTATTTTTCCAAAATATATCAAGTAGGTTTAATCAGATGAGTACATATGTACTTAATTGAGCTTGTAAGAAGATACAAAAGCCCTAAATTTTTTAGGGTGGAGTATAACATGTTTGCGGCCCGCACCACCCCTTCGCCCGCAGTCATTCACAATCGGCTCGGACGAGAACATTGGCCCTACACACCCTTACGCCCCGCACCAAAGGAAGTCTAACTCTTATGAAGAAGACGCCCTCATACTCAAGGTCATCGAAGCATATTGCACATCGGCGCGTTGTAGAAACGCTGTCAGTTCTGGTGAGTTTTTTTTTGTTTTTACACTAAATTGTATTGATAACTTTTAGTTTATATATTAACTAGAAGACAGTATTTTTTTCCATAATTACCCTTTTACTAAAAAAGGACAATGAGCAGGCTAGTTCCACCTCTCAATAGCAATATTTGTTACGATATATTGACATAAAAATGTATTTGTGTATATCGACTAATAAGTTGGAGAGAGAAAATATTTAATTTTTTTTCCTTGAGCATAAACCAGTCGTCGCCTATTTTGCTGGCAATAATAACTTATCTAATTATTATTATTTATGCACACTACCTAAAAATATATTTATAATAATATAATTTTTGGTAGTAAGATCCCTACCAAGACCTAAGGAGCCCGAGCCAACCTCACCTGCAGTGGAGCACCTGCCGACCAACGGACGAGGCTCTGGCGAATATAACAGGGCTCCATAAGCGGCAATAGGCTCGCCACCTATTACGCGGTACTATGTAATTGGCGAAGTGTGGGCGTATAATATGCCTCTGCCTGCCCTTTGGGGAAACAGGCGTGAATGTATGTAGTATTTACAGTTATGGTTATATATTTTAGTAAAGTCTAAAATAAAAAAATCTTAAGAAGAGGTAAAAAATAAAGCAGATACAACTATTTTCAATACGGCACTAGGTTGATGTCACATTACTTTTCTTATGGTCAGGGGTTTCTTGACAATGTAGTAGAATTTACAATAAAAAAAGAAGTATTCAAGTACTCATTTGCTAGTACCCATAGCTCTGCTTATTTTGGGGCTCAATAGTGCTGTGTGAATGTCCAAGGAATAATACGTATCTACTAAAATTCATCCAATTGTAAGTGGTCTTAGAAACCATCAACATACTGTGCAGACTATCAGCACTCGAACCAAGAAATGTTGTTGGTTGTTTCTGGATAAGACTAATTAAGCTCTGGAATTCGCTACCGGCTCATGTAGAAAACATATGAGCCTATAATCCCAGATCTTTTACACGGGGCGTGAAACGGCATTTTAGCAGCCCGTCATGAGTGGGTGCGCTTTGTACCGTGATTATTTTACTATATGAAGCGCCTTCATTTTTTTGGACTTCGTCTCAATGCTGAATAATTTTGAAGCAGCTTAGACAAGAAAGCGTAATAAACAACCTCACTTAACCAAAATATATAGATGTAAAAAGATTATTACCTTACTCAAAAAACCCGTCTAAAATGAACAGTTAAAATGATCTATAGCTCCGAACGTAATGTGAAAGCCCGAAATTGTGAATGCTATTACAATAAAAGAAGGACCTCTGCAGAAATGTATCATTTATTGCTATTAGGAGTATTGGTGCTAAAGATTTATGCGTACTGTCTTTGTTTTAGCTGAAAACTTAATACACGATACAATTAAAATGTTTTCTGTGAACTGTTCTCTAGTGAATATACGAAATGTTGTTGATACACGGTGACGTACGATTTGTTAATGATCACGACAATAACGGCCATTTGTTTAATTACTATCGTTACACTAATTGCGTCGAACGTTGTAACCTAATCGCCATCATTTACGAATGAACCCATTTATTTCCGGGAAGACAGAGTGCCTAATAAATTAAATTGACTGTATATTATCTGTTCAAACTGCATTATTTAAAATTAATAAATTCAGTAAACTTTTTCATATGATTTTATAAACAAATTACGTTACAAAATTAGCAAGAGTAACTAATAGAGACGTATTTATTATGCAGTACCCAATATACCACTGGAGATATTCGAGTCAACAAGGAGGCGACATGCAAAATCAAGAAACCGTATAATCAGTTGGTTATTAGAATAAACGATCTGTATACGTATCGTAACCAAATATCGCTAGTCATATAAAATTAGCGCTTGAGATTAATATTATCGTTGTTCAAGTTTTTGTTGTTGTCGGTGTAACTTTTAACGCACCTGTATCACTAAAATACTCTATTTACATACTTGCATTATTGATATGAGCACTCGTCTCTAAATGCATGAAAGTGCAGCATGCCTTAATAATACCTACCTTATATATTTACTCGTAGTTCAGAATATTATACAAACTGTATATGTAGAGTAAGAATATTTATTCCTTTAATTAATATATCGGTACAAAGTAGATAGATAGTCTTTAAGCAGTACTCGTTAGACAGTACGTAGTTAACAATATAAAAAAAAAAAATTATGCAACTTTGTCAATATATAGTGTTATCAAGAATCTCACTTCTATTTAATGGATCTGAAAAAAAGTCATTAATTTAGTCCTCAGTTGGTTTTTTTGTTTACTAAGAATACAAATAGCTTAGCACTTTTTTGACATATTATTATTTTTTGCATTTTGTATAATAATAAGTAAGTATTACGCAACATAACGCGTCGTCACTAACAGAGTAATTGAAAGCCTTGATTAAGTCTTCTTTCTGAAGCTGATCTGTGTACATATAACACGAAATTTGCTGGACGTCGCGCCTCGGTACCTGAATGTTTCTATTTTGTTACATGCGGCTGCCTTTATATCGCACCTGCAGTGGACTGCGGTCACTTTTCTGTCGGTAAAGTACAATATCACGCACCCGCTACTAACTTTTCTCACTATAACTATACTAAATTGCCGATCGTGCAAAGAAGCGAGACACCTGAGCGGTCTGGCTGTAGTAAGTCATCAAAAGTGAAAAGGAATAAGAGTTCATCGGCGGCGGACGTGTACCTCTACCGAGGACCGGAAACCAGGAAGCTGCTTTCGGATAGAAAGTTCCAGATTAACCGGTCTAACCCTAATCTGTGGGAGTGTTCGGAGGAACGTAGGCAGAAGTTGAGCTATGGGCGGGAGCGACGCAGCGGGTCGCACCCGAGTCTTGCGCCGGCGCTGGTGCCGTTAGTCACGCCAGCGCCTGCGCCTGTGTCGCGATCCGCCAGGTCGTCCACTTGGTGTTGCGGATCATTCATCAAACAGCTTCAAAAGTCCCATCATTTTGACTGACACAAGTAGACCCACCTTTCGGTGCTCGACTTTAACTTCGATTTGTCTCCTGCCTCCCCTGGAAAAAGCTAATTTCTTATTCGTTTCTTTTTACTAATCTTTTGTATGGTGCTTTTTGTGCTTTGGAGACTAGCCTTTTATATGAATAGCTGTGTCGATGTGACAACGAATTTACCTAAATAGCATGATCTCGATAGACCGAGAATTCATATTATGGTGTGCGTGATTATTGTCTGGTGTTTAAACTGTTAACCAAAGTTGTTTTTTTTACTAATTTTAATTAAATTCAGTGGCGAATCTTTTTCATCGGTATAAATAAATCATTGATCTCATCCCTCAGTGCCATTATGATGTACAAATTGGAAATAAGTATCTCGGTAGACTTACATGCAGATCCAATACTTTCATATCAAAATGTAAATTCGATCGATTGGATATTACTGTTTTGAAAGTCTGCGGTACTTATTTATTAACATCTCCGTTAACTTATCCAAGTAGGAGCGGTACTAAACATCATTTAAATTAATACTAAAGAAGTGTGTTTTCTTTCTGTGCTCAGGCACTATGCCTAGGAGATATTGTTACTATTATTTCATCTTATCTTTATAAGAGTAAATTTAAGATTAACAATTAATACCCACATGAGCATTCAGAATCGTAAAAACAATCTTGCGTGTGCAAACAGCTTATCCTTAAGTCTATGCTCTGAAGTTTTAGTACGTACAATGCTATGTATAATACGTATTCTGAATGCTATTGGGAAAAAAGATTATATGTTGTAACTGTATTATAATAGTATTAGAAGAATGCTTTTCAAGCGTGTTATCTATGTTAACATAGATTATATTTATTCAAAATATATCTTTAAATGCATGAATGCAGTATTATTTTTACAGTTTAAAATGTTTTAAAAGATAATGCTTGTCAAGTATAATAGACATCTATAATTCAATTATGATGCATATTTAAAAGCATGGTTTGGTGAGTAGTTGTAATATTATTGCTTTATTATATTTTATTAATAATATCCATTATTTATTTAAAGATTATATCCGTGATGAAATAGATATTTTCTATATTATTATAGTTTTATGATGAATGAGTCGTGATCCGTCTTGGCGAACACACTATTTGACACTGGAACTATTTTGAGATCACGATCGCTCCTTCCAGGGCACGAAAATACATTCATTCAGCTGCTCGTAAAACGAGCGCTCTGCCTTTCATTACTTCAAAAATCTAAATATTTAGGATATTTTCTTCTATTTTGTTTTTGTTATAAAGGCTTTTATACATTAGTATTGTACAGAAGCATGATATTTTTTTTATTGGAACAATTTAACATTGTATATTCTTCGTTTCCCGTCACATGCAATTCGAAATACCTTTATCATGGCTGTCTAGTACAATTTAAATTATCTTGAGTTCGTATAATGCAATTTATAGTGTAGAAGATGACTTTATAATGTAATTTCATTTTCCCGAACACAATACACATCTCTGTTAGAAAAAGCATAATCTGGTAAATAGTCACATAGTGTTGCGGTTATTATATGATAAGCTATCGATTTATATAATACTATTTCACCGTACCTTTAGAATTTGAAAATACCAATTTTCGTCGTAAAGTTAGATAAATCAAGTTTGAAAACTGTATGTTTATGTAATAACTAAAATTGAACTCATATTGAGAGTTATGTCATGTGTTTCATATTGTAAAACATTTCGCATTGTTTTGTACAAGTTAGTTTCATACAATTTAAGTTTCACGTGAAACGACACAGATGGGCAGTATTCCAACAATTTGTTTCAGAAACTACAAATACAAATGCAAACCCATTTGTATCCATGATTTTATACAAACGAATGCAAAATTCAAGTGTGCACCTGACGTCCGAGAGCTGATATTTTGTGATACCAGCCGCACGCGAAGCAAATGAGAATACGTTCTATAAGCAGCGAGGGGTGGCAATTTCATTAAGACTTTACACAATATAATGTGAGAGAGATTAAGAGGGATAAATCTGGATTTGAGTAAAACACGCGCTGTATTTATTAATATGCATGTATATTTATAGAGTCATTGTGAAGGTGTTAATTTAGGCGCGTTGTTTTATCGTTGGCGTTGGGGGAGTGTCGAATTATGCAAAACGTAGACGCAACGCAGAGCTAATGGAGACAAGTGGGGCGCGTTATTAGATTGTGGTGTGAGTAATCAGAGCGGGCAGCGGTCGGCCGCGGCTGCCCGCCCGCCGCGTGCCATTCATTTAATATTGAACAGGATAGCGCAGCTAGCCGCATGCAACACTCCGCACCGCGCCCACCTATAACTACACCCTACATCAAACTTGTGCCAACGGCAATGCAGCCTAAAACTTTTCTATGTACGAGCAACGATCCAAATCTAACCGGAAATTGACTTTGGAATTTTCCGAAACAAATGCATCTTTGAATTGTTCCTTTGTATTTGTTAAATGTACAATACAAGCATTTTGTGGCGACCTGAATATGCATAATTTTCATTGTAGATGAAACATTGGCGAATGGGTTAAACATTACACTAAGTCATAGGTATTATTTTCATTAAATATTATTTGTTAGTTACTCGTTTGCGTCAAACCATTTTTTATAGCAGCTACACTACGTAGACAAAAACTAGTATACCATATAAGGAATAAAAACATCTAAACGTACGTAAAGAACTCATCAAGTTGATGCACTAAAAGCTCCTTGACCCTATTGTTCAGTCGTAATTGGGTATTCTTTTTAACAAAATTAAAGTTGTTTTCCTTATTACTCTCCCTTGTAGGTTGGCTTATTTTATAGTGTCGTAATCGTAACAGAATCAATGAGTTTTCCGCCAGGAAGCTAGATCGAAGAAGAGTGATTATTCGGGTTAGATAGATCGTTCGTGGAGGCGTTCCATTTCCTGTTGTTACCTATGCCTCAATATGGTTGATTTCTCTCAGAGTAGTTTGTTTTATATTATAGTTAGATGTCGGATTGCATACATGATTTAGAGCGTTGCAATCATTCAATCAATCATCATTACAATATTATCGTTATATTGTATATTTGCATACTTTACTTTCCAGAAAACTCTTGGAAAATAAAAATTCTATATAGTTTTCATTTTATTACATTAAACTTTATTTCGTATGATATGGAATTTTAATATCATAAGTAGGTATAACTTATTGCAACGAATAGAGGCATAAATATTTCAAAAAAATTCAGTTAAGGAGCGTAGTGTGGTTTAAATGTACAGATCTAGGTTTCTTGTTCAAAAACTAAGGGGACTACTACCAATGCAAAATAAAATATGTAATGAAACGTTGATGTTTGCACTAATGTTTAGGCAGACAATGTCCTTATATTTCGCTTCTCGAGGATATTATGCTCAATGGGTTCTGGTAACGGATATAGCCATCGTACGTAACACGCAGTCACTTCCGTCCGCCCTCAAAATGGTACGCTTATATTTATACGCACGACCACCACAAGCGCGGTGAGTTTGTAGATTGTGTTTTGTTACGGAACATAAACTCATTCGCTATATCTTTCGTTATGCAATATTTGAACTGCATACCAAAAATATTCGCAATCGGTAATCGGTTTTGTAATACCAGCGTTATGAAACTAGTACTTTTGCAATGCTTTCAATGTATGAATATATAGTAAATTTATAATGAAAATTCGCTGCATCATGAGAAAATTGTTGTAAACTAAATCTGAAAAAGAAATTAAATTTGAAAAAGGCAATGCAATGTCAAAACCCTGAAGTTTCAAACACAGTTAAAAATTATTCAGAACAGAAAAGTTAACTTTTATTAAATAATCACCTAATATATTTTCGATTGTCGTGACTTCAAATGTAAATTGTGAAGAGACCTTGTTAGTATTAAGCTGACTACTAGGTATCATTATATAATGGTATACTATTTTGGTTTTATTACCAATGATATTGTTATGAAAATAAACACATTTGCTGGGAGTTTCCCAAAATCATAAGGTTATGAACAGATGACACGACATCAACTGAGTATTAAAATAGATAATAGTTATAAATGACATTTTGAGCTTATGTGTATCTAATTCTTATATGTATTTAAAAGCAGTAAACATTTAAAAACAGTTTTTACAGTACAGGAATGGATTTAGATCGGTCTAAAAAATATCCAATATCTACTGCAAAATTTTAGGTGATTAGGTTCCTTTAAGGGTCAGAAGAAAGTTGACGTTGTCGTGTTTAAACCTGCACAATGTTCCTTATATGCAATTGTTGGCAATCAATTTACTAACCTATTAAACAGCGTTGTTCGAGAACCAAAATAGTTTATTTTAATTTTTTTTTCTTATACCTTGCTATTTTTCTATAGACTCTTTTCTCATAAATATTAAAACAACGGTAAATAATGACAGTGATAGTAATGGTATAAAAATATTTAAGCACACAGCTCAATAAAAACGGGCACTTTCAGATAAATGGTCTTTTCACAATCAGTTTTTAATGATTCATAAAATGTCATGTCGTTGAGTTTTCATTTCAACGATATTGTGATGAGATGAGAGAATATTTGCAATTTGGTAATGATGGCTTCCATTTAGTTATTGCGATTTTTTTCGCTATAGGTATTTACTAATATCGATTGGTTGAACCAATTTAGACGAAACTTGGTATAATCGGTCTTAAAAATAGCTTCTATTCTGTTTATGCAATCACACAAAAGTAATAAATTAAACTCATTTTATGGACGTAAATAGTGTTCTACTAACGATAATAATCAACTTTTCTAATACTTGTCACTGATTCGTGGGCACATGGAGACTTAAAGACGGTTGTTTCCATAAACAGAGTTACAAATTTAAAACTACCGTCACTAAATAATTTAGAACTTTGTCACTCCAACTAGCGCGTAGTTACAGTAAGTTGCAACTGTACAATTTGAATGCAACAATTGGCGCGTCATAGTACTAAAGTATTCATCTACTTCTAATGCCGATCGTACATAGGTAGATATTTTGTTACGAATTCACAGCTTCTGCGAACCTGGCCAAATTTTGCAAGCAAAAATTGTGGCTTATAAAAGCTTTAGTAGAAGCCTTACAACGTAAATGTATTAATTATGCGCAAAAAGATAGCTCAAGTTGCTCCTTTGACGGCACTCTTCCCTGCGGGTGGTGTCTTTATGATAAATAATTCATTATCCGCTCGTTTCGTACATTGTAATGGTCGGGCTCGACTTGAGATTGGGATGCGGCAGTTGACAAGAATAGTGGCTATTATACTAAGTTACTGAAGCAAATTGTTTTTATAAGCTCTACGTACTACTTTTAAAGTCGTAACGAATTTATAATGTTCCTTGTGTAAATGTCACAAGTTTGTGAAATTTGATAAAGAAACTCTTAATGTGTGAGTATATCAGAGTTTATTTTGCATATAAATGTTCAATGTAAAGTTATATCAAAGCTATGCTTATGGAAGTTTCTTCAGATCACGCAACGTACAATTTGCACATCTGTATTTAGGTTGTACTATAAAAGTATTTATGGTAAAAAGTGCTTTTATACATATTCGTAACAATGCGAGGACATAAAAAAATAATCGATTATGTTAAGGAATTTAAAAAAATACTATTTTAAACAGAGATAAATGTTTCTTTAAGTCAACAATATAGGTGTTAAAATTATTATAATAATTTTATTTACGTCTTATAGTAACTAGTATCGTGGCAAGCGCTACTATAATTTGTACTTTATAAAAATCTAATAAAATTCTCAGTCAAAAGTGGTCACCATTTAATTGAGACATCATATAATTGAGTTATTATTTAATTTAGGGCATAATTTATACTCATTAAAAAAAGTTCATTATTACAAACGTTATTTGTTATTAGATAAATAGATATACTCTATTGTTTATTTATTTCACAATTCTGGGCAATCTCAATGATAAAAGCACATGGTAAAATATAAAATTATGATGTAGCGGAAGGCCTGATTATTTTAATAAAATCCTCTGTTGGGATAACTTACTTATTTCTTTTAAGTATTCACCATTTCAAAGGTGCCTTTTTATATTAATATAATAATATTTATTTAAGTATTGAAGCCCTTTTAAGATACTGTTTACTCTGAGAAACAAAATTTCTGTTTTTAAAAATGTATGATAATAATACGTAATTTAAGATACAAACAAATATTAATTTTATGTATTTTTCATGAATGTGGATATATATTTAATGTTATACTTTATATATTTATTAGCATAAAATATTATAAACCTTTATTAGTTATTTAGAATTTAAATACTTTTTGGTGTGATCTGAAAAAATACTTGTAGTAAGTTGAAGGGGTTTTCTTTGTATATATAAATGTATGGTAATTGGTCATACTAATTATGTCAAATTAAAATATATATGGTACTTTTTTAAACGAGGTGATAAGGGTAGGTTCGCTAAAAACGTTCTTAACTATCTTTTTAATTTCTTCAGATATAAAGATAACGCTGAGATAACTCTTACCGCCACGTCTAAAAACATCTTGAACCTATAATCATATGTTTTAGTGAATTTGCTTTATATCGTAGATCATAATTTATTATATTTCCGTAATATGAATTAGTATTTTTAATGTAATCGTGTGTTATATATTGCTATATTTATTTTTCTATTGGAATATATTGTTGTAGCTATAATATTTTTAAATAAACTTGTCGAAATATATGTGTATGAAATATTTATTAACTAATGTCCTTCTAATGAACACGCTACGAAATAGCCACTCTTTAAATTTCTATTAATAGACACATGCATTAAATTATACACCTCTTTACTAATTGTAAATCAGCTTAGCAATTTTTCACCAAAAACTTAAAAATAAGTGTGTCAAAGGAAATTAAATAAACAGGCATGAAACATAAATCGTTTCAGTTTTGAAAAATACATTTTAATGTATCAGATCAATATATATAAGCGCGCAAGTATTAACTTATAAGATAGTGGGTTCAATTCTGTAAATAGAGAATATTTGGCTTGTTGATTAATTTATCAATGTTCTAGTAAGTTTATCAATTACAAGTTTATCAAGTACAGTACCCATAGTAGAAGCTAAGTTTGTTATTAGATAGCGCTGTGAGTGTTGTTGTACTTATTCATTATACGATAATTATCATTCATTTAATTAATTAAATCAGTTTGGGAAACTCAACCCTTAATCTTCACTGTATATTCATCGGATAAAGGTGGGTATTGAATCAACGAGTGACATATTCAGTTATAATTCAAAGCAGTCAGTCGCTTGTCGGCGTTATTATCTTAATGCGGATTAATTGTCACTGAATAGTGGAGTTGGTTGATGTAATACAGTTAATTCGGAGTGTATCATGTCATGATTGTTGTTCTATTTTCAGAGTGCGACGACGAGACCCCGTCTATTGAGGTTCTGGTAAGATCACCGTCCCTCCCGGTACACGGTACCCACAGTTCCCCAACGTTGTGGACGCTTGTGATGCGTATACAAAACGAAATGAAAACACTAAAGCTGGAAGTGAAGAATTTGCAGCTGCAGTTGAATGAGGAGCGGCAGGAACGGACTCTGGCCATAGCTGCGTTACAGCCTAACAATATATTTAAGGACTCAAAAGAAAGCAAATGCTAAACAATGACTTATTAATTTTAATAGTATTATTTATGATAAATAATTTACAATAAAAACTATTTTTATTATCTCTTTTTATTTGTTTACTTTACAAAACATTTAATAAGCTTAAGCTAAAGACATATATTATTAAAAATATATGACATAATAAAAAAAATGATCCAGATTTGGAGCAACTGGCGTCTGACTTCCGAAACCCAGAGGGAATCATCATTCTATGGTATGGTTATGGTTCTTTTCTATGGTTACCGGCTGTCAGGATGTTAGAAGGCACTGACTTCCTAAGAACGACTGCAATAGATGTTCATGACAGCCGGAAACAACGGCTTAACTTGCTTTCCGAGGCATGGAGCAAGCGATAATTACGCCCATAACTTCGAAAATTCATCAGGGTTTGAACCCGAGACCCTCTGAATTTGAAGGCAAGGGGTCTCGCCACTGGGCTATCGCCGCAGCGGTGTCTATCAGCGTCCGAAAATGCAAACGCGACGCTGAGTGCTTTGTTGATCCGGAGTGTCATTCCGGGATGTCATGTGCGGTATGTGCTATGTCATGCGATTAAAAGCGTTTCAGCGGGCGTTTGTTGTCAGATCAGGCTGTAGTCAGCCAGAGCAATCCTAGATATTTTGTGGGATTAAGCTTCGGGCGTATAGTCATCATCCGATGGTCGCGCGTGCAGTGGCGTCATGCCAAGAATAGCCACGCGACTTAAAAAGCATATACTTTTAATGATGCGTATGATTTGATACTACTTTAGCGCAAATAAACTTTGATGTGTTATGGTAACTCTAATATACAGCCCAATAACAACAACACATTTTTCTATCAACAATACTTGAGATACTGCTCGCATTATGTACCTACTAGTTATTTCTTTAATCCATAAGCTTCCAATGCATAGGATCTATTTTTATTTATATATTTATATATGCCGGCTATTTTTTACGGTCTTGGGCTCAACGCATTCTGGTTCTTCAGTTCACTTAGGCTAAATAGCCAATCGGTCGGAACTATCGTCTATCTACCTGATGGGTTGTTTACCCACACGTCTCTGTCCTTCCCTAGGTCTTCTACCTACGACACCATTAAGAATTGTGTACCCAATGGGCCTAATAATGCTGTAAGTTTACCAATATGCACAACACATAAAATTAGAACGGCTTTTAATCAAATGAAATTTAAAGACATACATTTTAAAGGCTCAAAGTGAGAATTACCGGAGAATATTGCACACCTTCTCATCTCATGGGGAGTCGAAAGAGTCGACGAAGGAAAATCATCAGCGTCATCCTGCGAACTGCCTACAACTGCGATTCCCAACCCGCCTGCCCAGCGTGGTGATTATGGACAAATACCCTCAAAATAATGTTATTGGGGAGGACAATGTTCAATGTAAAAGCACAAACTGATGGACTTTGTTTCATTATTAAGACCTCTTTTCAAACTTGTAGGTAAGTGAATAGATATACTATAATTGACACAATTTAGCACCGTCAACTGTCTTATTCAGCACAGCAGCTGCAGAATGAGGATTGTGGCTGCCACTGTTACAGACATCCCATTGCTGCAAAGAGCTGTTTCATGTTTTTATCTACCACGTAGGCACAGTATGGACAGATTTTTCAGGTTGCCTCGTAGTGCCTGAGTATCACAGTAGTAAAGCCAAGTTGGAGGCAACTTGGCTTTACTACTGTGATAACCAGAACCAGCTGCCTAATGTGTCCACAAAGTTCTTATTGCTAAAAATGTAACGATTTTCGACTTTAATTCATCTTCCTTCCCCTTTTTTCCCTCGCACTTTCTAAGTTTACCTGGGCTCCCCGCAAGTCATGGATCTCGATAACATAATTATCAGATATTATCATTTCCCTCCTACTAAAATTTTTTTTTTGTCATATATTCAGATTTAATATTAGCATGAAATTCGATTTGAAGTTCGTAAGCTACACTACGCGACGGAGCGCGGTTCAATGGGCAAACGGACTAACCGAGTACTAGCTGAATAACTATAAGAATAATATGTCGTGTGGCAAACAAAGTTGCATAAAAAACAGCTCTTTGAATTTTGTCGATATGAATGACACAGAATTGTGTCAGGTTGAATGTGTCGGACGTCGCGGTTCAATGAGCACTCATCCGAGTGAATACAACAACAGGCTCTGCTGTTAGGTCTAAAGCAAAGTGATACAGCACAATGCCGCAAAGATAAAAACACCGGAGGCACAGAACAGATGAGGCTCCATGGCTAAATGTTCGGCAGTGAGATTTGACTTTTTTAACATGACACGTAAAATTACTTTATGTCGTTTGATATACCTGACGATGCAGTGTAGAAAATAAGGTTGGTTCACCTAACGATGCGGTTACGATGACTCACGCCCTTGCCTACCTGGATTACATATGCAACTTGTCAAGAATCTACCTAAAGGAAGCTGGAAGTTGTACATAACTATATAAACTGGAAGAAAATTTCAATATCTTATCGTCTACAAAAGATTTATACAACTTTTTGTAGTATGGGGCTTAAGTCTTATTTAGCAAAGACAACTGGATTTTCCTTGAACTTTAAAATATTCAAAAATAGTAGACTTTATCAGGACTAGCCTTAATCCACGCTAAGCTAACTTAGTTAACAAGATTAATTTGAAATTTTAGTAAAACATTAATATTTGTTTCAGAATTGTTACAAATCTCTATCGAAGATTTCGGTTTTATTAAAACTTAATAAAAAATATTCTGCTTTGAAGCCTGTTCTTATGATATATAATTTAAAGGTTTGCAAAACGGTAAGTGAATAAACGCAATTTTTTGTTTTTTATAATATTTGGCTAATTAAATTGGGTACCTACTTCTTAAATGTATATGCAGCTGAGTCAACGAGTCATTCCATTGTTTCTTGTCCATGGTATACCAGGCATGACAGCCTTCTGTTATCTTATATTACTTTATTAAACAGATTTATTTCGACATATTAGGTCGGGGAAAAAGTCTTTTCGCATAACGTAGGTATAAACTTATTATAAAATTTTTTTGACTGTACTATTTGTGTCTGGCTGGTTTTGGTAACATTAAAAAGGTTCCATTATAAAGAAAAGAAAAAAATAAAAAAAAGTTGTTTCCCGCTATTTTTCATTTGTGTTTCTCTCCGTAAAAATGAGTGAATCTAATGAAGAAATTCGATACATTTTAAAATTTTATTATAAAAAAGGCAAAAATGCAACTCAAGCAGTGAAAAAAATTTGTGATGTTTATGGACCTGATGCAGTGTCAGTAAGAGTAGCACAAATTTGGTTCAAACGTTTTCAGTCCGGAAATTTTGATGTTAAAGATGCACCTCGCTCTGGTCGCCCTGTTACGAATAAAATGGACGCCATTTTTGAAAGAGTGGAGCAAGATCGGCATATTAGTAGTTACGATGTAGCTGAAGAACTGGGAATTGACCACAAAACAGTTTTGACCCATTTGAAGAAAGCTGGTTATACAAAAAAGCTCGATATTTGGGTGCCACACGAGCTCACTCAAAGAAACTTAATGAACCGTGTACTCATTTGCGATTCATTATTGAGACGTAATGAAACCGAGCCGTTTTTGAAGAGATTGATAACTGGCGATGAAAAGTGGATCACGTACGACAAGAACGTGCGAAAAAGGTCGTGGTCGAAAGTTGGCCAGGCTTTACAGACTGTGGCCAAACCTGGCCTAACACGAAATAAGGTGATGCTGTGTGTATGGTGGGATTGGAAGGGCATTGTTTATTATGAGCTTTTACCGCCCGGCAAAACCATCGATTCTGATCTTTACTGCCAGCAACTGATGAGATTAAAGGAAGCAGTCGAGAGAAAACGGCCGGAATTGATCAACAGGAAGGGTGTGGTCTTTCATCACGATAACGCTAGACCACACACATCTTTAGCCACTCAGCAAAAATTAAGAGAGTTCGACTGGGAGGTCCTAGTGCATCCACCATATAGCCCTGACCTTGCGCCTTCAGATTTCACCTGTTTCGGTCTCTGCAGAATTCTTTAGGTTCTGTAAGGTTGACCTCAAGAGAGGACTGCCAAAACTATTTGTCCCGTTTTTTTGATCAGAAGTCCCAAAGTTTCTACAGTAACGGGATAATGTCTCTGCCCACAAAATGGCAGAAAGTTATTCAATAAAACGGTACATATATATTGTAAATAAATGTAAATAAACTTTGAAAAAAATGTCTTGACTTTTCATACAAAAATACGAAAAGACTTTTTCCCCAACCTATTACTTTGTTAAATTTAAATACAACTTTTCTTTTTATTTAATATTCGATCTCAGACTTTCAAATGTATTTAGGTAGTGGGTACTTTAACTTTGACTCACGCTTCGTACATATTTTATTCGCTAACCGCAAGTAAGGCTTGGAGCTTCATCCCGACAATGACTGCAATTTTATTATGAACAAGCTCCGTGGAGCCAATTAGGATTAAAAGACATTGTGTTAAATGAATAAAGGCATAATTATTTTAATCATCCAAGTCGTGTACCTATCTACATAAAGTTGAAATTCTATTGAAATCTGAAATACAGGTCTGATATCGGTGTTATTGAAATACTGACTTCCGTCTCTCCGCCTCTTTACTGACTATGAAAATTTCATACTACGAGTATAATTGGTATAGATTTCAAGTCTTCTTTCAGGTCTACATCATACATCATGCAGATTCAATGCTGATCAGCAAATGCAGAGGCCGATAATGGGTGGGGTTGAATTTTTAAATCTCTCCATAGAAGCGATTGAATGTTAAACTTGCAAAGGACCGACTTTTGTGAACGCTGCTAAACTTCGGCAATCACCACACATTGTTACGGGTTAGAAAGATATTTTCTTTAAGAGCAACCCTCGATTTTTGAACTTTTTGGAAACATGTAGATTTAAAAAGTAATTAACAAATACAACACTGTTATTCGTTGGAAAAAATCCCAACGAGTAAGTGTTACACGTTGCTATGAGACTCGTTGAGAACAAAGAGTAAAACATCTCATTTAAATTATAACATATCTAGGTATAGTTGGTACAGAGCAAGATAAAGGAAGTCGATCCAATTACGTGTTGGAGACTTCAGTTTGTCCCGGTTGATAAAAAGTCGGAATGTTTTCATTTCTTTCATAGCCGCTGGAAATTCGGAACGATTGTCGTTTCGCCGTCGGGCTCGGTGCCGAAGACAAATGTTAGCGTTTTAATTTCGTTTTCAATTTGTTGTCGTCACTTACCGCAAAATTTTTGCCTTTGCAGTCGGCTGTGTATTGAGCACGACTCTTGCTCCCTCTTTTCTTTGTGATACTGAAAGTTATTAATTTTCCAATTTTGACAAGTGTAGGTAGGCATAGAACTGAAACTTTCCATCAATTGAGGGTATTTACTCATTTAATATATTTGTACGTCCTAGCTATAGGTTGATACCAGACACTTATATTCATAAGTTATTACTAAATTGAACATACTATGCTACGAAACATAAAGGTATATAGGTATTATATAAAGATATATATTATTAGGTAAATATATGTAGGTAGTAGTTACAATATAAAAATATGTTTTTGGCTTAATATCTTCCTGTTTATTTGACTATCTAGATGACAAAAAGATTTAAAATATATATATTAAGAAATAAGGTAACAATTTAATTTATGATAGTCTCATGGCGCACAAGCTGCCTGTTCTACTTGCTGCTTAGTACATATCCATAAGTATATTTTTCAACTTAACTATATTTATTAATATTTTAACACTTAACTACAATCAATGGCACGTTTATACGTAGTATTTAGTTTTGACGTGACAACGTCTTAAATTAGGTTGCGGCTGGGAGTCACTTATGAAAAAGTGTAACGCTCGGTAACGTTACGATGAGTCACCGAACGAGAGAGAGGCCCGGCGAATGCCTTGCGTCTCTCTCCCACTCAACTATGATCGGTCTGCCGCGCGCGCAGCACTAGAATTCCTTGTTCCTATTGTGCAATTTAATTATATTCATATCAATAAATATTCTACCGAGAAAAAGACGTTGTCACGTAAAATCTTCGCCCGTAAAAACGACTTTACAGGCAACCATTTTTTGACGTGACAACGTCTTAAATTAGGTTGCGGCTGGGAGTCACTTATGAAAAAGTGTAACGCTCGGTAACGTTACGATGAGTCACCGAACGAGAGAGAGGCCCGGCGAATGCCTTGCGTCTCTCTCCCACTCAACTATGATCGGTCTGCCGCGCGCGCAGCACTAGAATTCCTTGTTCCTATTGTGCAATTTAATTATATTCATATCAATAAATATTCTACCGAGAAAAAGACGTTGTCACGTAAAATCTTCGCCCGTAAAAACGACTTTACAGGCAACCATTTTTTTTTTGGTTATAATATTAATGGTATTGGTAAAATTCACTAGAATGTACTTATATTATTAATAATTGTTTCATCTGACCAAATTTGTTATTAAATTTGCAGTAGATATTATATAATATAATCATCCTAACGATCAAACACATTTATAACTAAGAACTTGCGATGCTTTGAGTAAATTGTATCTATGTAGGTATTACATTACTATTTAAATGGAAAAGTCGTAGTTCAATTTTATACTAAAGTTGACTAATAGGTAAAATAATTTTTAATAAGGCGCTACAGAACGAAAGGTTTTAATACAAATATCTCTGTAAATACGAACATCAGTTTTATAGACATATTCATCTATAATTGTTTGTATCTTGCTAGCTAGCACAGATATTATGGCGCTATTACGTACCGAGTATACGTTCTCTCCTAACGCTGTCTTTCGTTTCTATCATAATAGCCCAAAAACCCAGGCCCGCCAGACATTCTATATTTCATAAAGGCTACATATTTCTGTGAGTATGTTCCATATACAGATAAGAAAGATACCCAACTATGAAATTTGGTTCGCGGCGGCTTTGGCAGATATATAAGCATATATGCAATATATATATAGACCACACATACAGAAATTTGCAGCCTTTATAAAATTATAAATGTCTGGCCGGCCTGGATTCTTGCTCTACAATAATGTCGACTTTTTACACTGTTACCTATTCTATATAGTGAAATTTTGGTTGGATAATTGACACATTTTTAGTAATTTTCTAAGCACAATACGTATTTACCTATTTTTAATTTCATTGTCATAATCTGATGACAAAACTATGCGAGTAACAAATTAAGAAAAAAATCAGAAGTTTACCGATTGCCTTAATAATTAAAACTGTAATATATTGGTTTCTGCTAGTAAATGAAAATAAACTTCTTATATGCTAAGTGTTATTTGAAATTTATGTGTGGCATTATTTTACAAATGTCTGTCTGGCTGTCTGTTAGACCACTTCTAAGACTAGAATACCTACTAGACTAAAAGCACTAATAGCACTATCCGTTAGGCGACCTCATAAAGCCGACATCTTCTCTAAAATATTATAGTATATACCTACGATATAGGTGTTACCGAATAATCGTTGAACATGGTTTATATATTAAACTTGTACATAGTACCTACCTACTACCAATGTACCTATGTTAAAGGATATTTTTTATATAAAATAATAACAAATTTATTTTCAAACAAAAACACAGTAATTAACTATTGATGTAAGAAAAAACCAACTATTTATTGGTGCACAAAAACAAGCAAATAAAATAAGTAATAATTTTTTTTATAGATCTGTTGAGCGCGATGTACCGGTAACGTAAAGCAAAGAGCTGTAAAAATTTGATTTAAAGATAACCTTCTCTGCAGGTTGAGGTCAGTACTTTAAAAAAAATTACAAATACATACCAATTTTTGTTTTTATCAATAGTAAGAAGAACTAAGAAATAGTATCTGATACCTACTTAATGCCGTCTTAGAATAAAATAGTAGGTAATATATCTATGATAGTGCCTACTTCAGGTAGTGCCAGCAAACTTCCCCGATGCTTTATGGAGTATAAAACCGTATTCCGCAATTATGCTAGGTACGGCAACGGTTTTGTGTGTGGCTTTCCGGGAACTATGTTTCCGAATGTTCAACTCGCAGGCTAATGTCGACGAAATTCTGCGTACCTATTCAAAGCACTCACATCGTATGGCCAAATTTAGGTGAATTTAGGTGGTTAAGCAGTGAATCTCATTTCGTGGTTACCTACGTCATCATTATACTATTGCATTATCCCGGTTGCCTGAGATTTAACTCAGGACCCAGGGTCTGCTCACTGGTTTAACCAGATTTAGCTGAAATTCAGTTATAACACGGAGCGACTGGCTCGTAACCCAGAGGAAAATATTCTATGGTTCCCAGCTGTTATGATATTAGAAGACACTGACTTCCTAATAACTACTGCCATAGATGTTCATGACAACCGGGACCAACTGCTTGACGTTCTTCTCCGAGTCATGCAGAAATCGTTAATTACGCACCTAATTTGGAAGTGTTTTTTGTTCAATTTATAAATAAATATTTATTTTTATTTATGTATTAGTCATGGCGCGACTAGGGTTTGAACCCAAGACCCTCTTTAAACTTTGGGTCTCGCCACTGGGTTATTGGCGCTCTTAAATGGTTACTTACAGCAACTCTGTAGTGTATAACGGTATGGCAGTTGGATCTGTATACCGGCACACTGATCTTAATTCTGTCGATGTGTTTCCCAATACAGAATAAATATTTGTGTGTTTTCTAAAAATTCAAAGAAAAAAAATGTACAGAACACAATGATGCAATGCCACATGTCTCAAAAATTATATATTCCACTCTCTGGGTGGTGAAATTACCAAAAAATAGAATTATATCTAAGGGGGAGCTTTATAAGTTGTAAAAATAACTAGATACCCAAAATATATTTGTCAGTGTCAGTTGAGTTCATTAATATCTCATTCCGTAGATAAGTATCGAAGCTCATTAATGATAAAAATACTTGACTAGAGCAAAGTATTCACTCGATTGAAGAAAATTACCTCTCTCAAGCAAAAGTGTGTCTTGCATAGGAAAATATATATGTAGACTGTATGGGATGTTATATTACGTAAGTATTCATTTACTTTTCTTAATTTTTTATAAAAATCCCATTACGTATTAATTTTATATGTATAGTTTAGTTACACCTAGTACCTATCTCATATAAGCTATTAATTGATATACCAAATGAGTATAAATCTTATATTTAAAATATTGCGCAATCGCTAGTCCATTTGACGGCTGTTAAATATCTATCTTAAATTAATAAAATATTTTTTATACAAAGTCAAAGATAATAAAATACATTCTTCTTCAAATATAAAAATGATAGTTGTTATTTAAATTTTACTGTGTGTTGTATAGATATTTACAATTAGTTCAAAATATCGCTGGCTTAATGGAACATAGACCCATTAGTAGACAGGTCAGATTTAAGTACGTATTAATAGTCTTTTTTTATTTTTTACTTAGATCTCATCAATGTTAATCAAACGTTTAAAAACAAAAAAGCATGATACGCTTTTACATGTTATGCGTCAACAAATATGATAAGTCCTTATAACAAGATCTTTTATAATGTCCCAAAAATCATCCCTTCGAGTTAAGTCAGTATTAAGCCAGCGATATGTACCTACATATTGTATAATTTGTTCAATAAACATAATTTACATAAGCTTTTACAATTATTTAACCCTTACATTTAGTTACAAATGTAAAGTCAAAAAACGTTTAGGTGGTGGCAGCTTTGGTGATGAACCGGTGGCGATCTCGCCAGCAGCGCACCTGGTTGTGGATCCGGGAGACGTCAGCGGCGTAGGTGCGGCAACACCCGCCCACGTACCGGACGCCCAGGTCTAGCCACTCCTGGATGAACACCTCCACGGGCTCGCACTTGTCCCGGTCTATCCAACTATAAACAAGAATAAAAACATTCATTGCTATAAAAGAGTTATTTATTCTTTATTTTAAATCTTCTGATACTGATACTTGAGACTGCAGAACACAGGTTTTTGTCAAATTGTTTTACTATTAAGTATCTACATTTTCTTGTAACTGGCTCGAGAAAAAACTAATTTTGACTATTTCCTTGCCTGTTCTTTTACTATCAAGCTCCCGTCCGCAGTAAATGGGCGCGTTAGTTTTTAAGTTGACCTTCATAAGAGCTCTATTAAGCCAAACTTGAATAAATGATTTTAACTTTGGCCTTGACATTGTTTTCTTCTATTCACGCGATTATACATCATCATCTGAGCCCATTAACATCCCACTACTGAGCACGAATCAGGGTCCACCACGCGTGTGTCCGATCAAGCCTAACTCCATGTTAGAGGCCCAATTGGGTGGCTTTATAAAGATACCCCATACTTATACTTAGTAGGTAATAGAATTATATGTAGGTAGGTATAACGTTAAATGAATTTTCGCGATTCAACTATATACCTTAGCAATATAAGTTCTTAGCAAATAAATTTTGGTTTATGCCTAGGTCTTTAAAAATACTTAATGTCAACAGCACGAAGAGCTGACGGCAATTGGGGTAGAAAAGATTTGAAATGGAGACACATAAAAAAAAGCGTAGCATATCTAAGGCTGTTTTTCCACCAGAGATGTGCGAGGATATGTTGCGAAAGACGTGTTTGTAAAGAACCAATGTAACCACAAACAATATTCAAGCAGTCAAAAAATTATTGTTATTTTACCTAGCTTCGCACAGCGTAGCGATTCTATTCATAGGTGGAGGCGTATGATCAGCAGAGGGCGTCTTTGGGGCTGTTGGTGATGGATTTCAATAGAGTAGATGGTTTGAATGTACCACCAGCTTAGGACCCGGTATTATTACAGTTTGTGAAGTCCAAAGCTAAACCAAAGCACAAAGGTGAAAGATCTTAAGCCGTAGGTAATTTGTTTGGTGTAAATTGAACGTGGTTTTTATTGTGACGGTAGTTTTATGTGTGCATTTTTCTATATGGAGACACCGATCATCTCAGTCTTTATTGTAAAATATTCGTAATGTTACTAAACGTAAATGTAACCAAACTAGAGTTTTAGTAGTAGCTACTGGGAAATGTGTTTATCTGTTTCTCTGTTCCCTCATCAAACCTTCGTCACTAAGAGTGATGTATTCGACTCGCTAAAAGTAACCAAATAAGCCCGAACTCGATGGTCTTAGAGACTGTGTAGTGTTAGTTCATAGTAGGTACTATTTAGTTTTATTTTCAAGCTTTCGTCACCATGAGTGGTGTATTTTATTTGTTTAACCACAAAACCAAATGAGCCCAAGAAGAATTTTTTAGTAGCCGTTGTGGACTGTAAAGTATATGAACACATTATACTTTGGACACTTGTCACAAAGTGCAATATAATCAAATGATTTATTGATTCAGACGTACGTTACTTTGCGGGAATTTAAAACAATTTTAAACAAGTGATGATGAGTTAATTTTTTCTGAAGCTGTCTGATGATGATGTCTGGCCTGAAAAAGCCCTGTGTGGGGGCGAAACACGTTCCGTGTTGAATTATGTCTCGATTTTAAAATACAGTTGCGAGGGATTGTTTCAAGGATATTTTATTAAACCATCACTCATCAAATTAGCCTAAACTCGAGTAATTCACTAGTTATTATATTCATCTTCAGAATGCGGGACAAGACCACAAGGAGTTCCTCTATCGGTTTGTTTCCACTTCAATACACCTCGAACCGAATCAGCTCGATAAAACAGATTAATTTTACTGTCATCGGTGATATTTGCATAGTTTTATATACACACGACAAATAAGTAGAAGTAGATTACATTTGACTTCCAAGATTTGTTTACATTACCTAGTATGTATGTTTGATGAAGGGGTCGGTCAAAAATACCCTGAACCGACCGGTATGTGATGTGTGACGAAAAAGTGAGTCGTAGCAAGTGGAAGGATGTGATCTCTGTCTACCCCTATGAAAATAAGGTGTATTGTATGTATGTTAACAAATCGAGTAATCCAGCATTTAATAAATGAGTTTACAAACAAAAAACAGCTTGTCTTAAATCTGTTAAAAAAGTACTTCAAATACCAATTATGAATTCCTTACTAAATTATTTAAACATCATCACACCCTATTTATTTCACCCGTAGTAGACTCATATAACTATTAAGTAGGTAACTACCGAGACTGTAGCGTGTAAAACTCAATATGGACTGCGTAATGCAAAGCAGCCGTAACTAGACGCATTACCGTCAGTGGACTCGTAGCTGCCTCTTACGGTAGCCAACCGTACCCTCTGATTAGTTTTCTGAGCTGATAATCACAGAACTAGGCTTTAATTCAGTGGAATTTATAGCCGCTCTAGCTCGAAAGAGATAACGGTACGTTCTACCAGTTATACCAACTGTTTTGCGACATATTTTTAAAGAAAGCTTGTTCTATATTTTTGCATATTATATTATATAATAGGCATTTTTGTCTAGTTTCAAGTGTTAATGCTCTTGGTTTATCTTAAAACTTAGGTAATCTAACACCCCCTTTTTTTGGTCGGGAGTTAAAAAACTATTAAGGACCGTTTTTGGTTGTGGGTTAAAAAGCAATTGAGAACTGTGTTTACATTTGTCTTTCTAACATCATGAAGACGTTCTCTTTTAGTAAAGCATACTATGTATGTATTAATGAAAAAGTAACAAGTTGATTAGAGATGTCTACATGTCCATTAAATTTCCCTAGTCAGCTATTCTAATGTATGTTATTGAAATTGGTTCATGTGATACCTACATAAGTATTACATATACGTATTTGCCTTCCTACGTACTGTTTTATCTAATTAGACATATTAGGTAAATTCTGCCATCAATCAAACTGTAGTACTTATTATTTTTAATATTTCAATGATTTTTAAAGTCATCCTAATGCAGATTATGAGAAGACACATCTTTATTTATACTGAAGTATTCCTGTTTAGGCCTACTTACATATCGGCGTACTTACATGTGTAAGACTTGAACTTTATGCATACTAGAATTATTTAATATCCCGGTTAACCAATTTATTTTTATGTAGATACTTAAATAAGACTTAACAATAACAAAGAAATTAAAATTACTGATCCACGCTACGACGAATTCAAAAATAGTTATTAAGTGCAGTTCATACCATATGTTATAGTAATAGGACTCCAGGATATAATTTCCCTTAGCCGCAATGCCGGAAAAAAACAGCGACTGTCACGCGTAATGAACTGGGCACCTTATCGGGAATATAAATGTGCACGAAGTACACACTACGTACCTGGAGCCACAAATGGCCGTCCGCTTTCACAGAAGCGTTGTAGAGTTATCTAAGCGCAAAATCTTACCCTATTTGAGGGTTGTATTTTTCCCCAGAATTGGGGTAGACGATGAGTGGGATGGGGTCATGCGGCCGGTCGTCGTTGAACCCTCTGACGAGGTTCGCCACGAAGGATGGCGCCAGGCAGTTCACCCCCACGGCCACCAGCTGATCCGGGTTCGCTTCCCAACATTTCTTCGCCACTTTTTGGAAGCTTTCGCCATGTGCTATGCTTTGATTGTCCTGAAAAATTTACGTTCATGTTACGTAACGCAAATGTAAATATGCGTCAATGTATTAAAATAAGCATATCCTTGGACTTTGTCATCAAGCCCCAAACAAATAAGAGATTGTGTTATGGGCGCTGAACATTCCATTTTATATGATAACATAATTAAATATATTTTTATGTATATAGATAGAAAACACCCAGATGTTGGGTGTTTACCCAAGTTTATGCAAACAAATATTTGTCTGTTATAGGAATCGATCGCCCGAATGGTAGCCAAGGTTTCATGTAAAAAGTATAGTATAGATCCAACCTTATTACATTTTTTCATTGCAGCTTTAGAAATGGGAGTTTATAATACGTGTAATTTGAGACTTCAGTCAGCACGCCTCTAATTAAATCTGATATACAAAGTAACAATGAAAATTTTTATATTTTTTTGATGTAAAAAGCCAACATGAACCCTCTTTGGGAAGGTATGCTAATTTAGGGCCGGTGGCGATGCGATGGCGGGCCACCTCTAACGTCCCTCATTTATCGTGTTTAGACTTTCTGCACAGACAGAAAACATAAACAACATTCTATATTCGTTTACATTCTCAACAATATACATTGAAATGCAAAAGTAAACATCAGTACTCCCGCTGAGTTGAAAGTTACACAACTGTCAATACACTGAGGTACCTCGAACGCCCTAAGTTGGTCGCCGACTTGTCGAGTTCATAGATGTTTACTAGTTCATGTTAGTTTTGTAGGTTTATAGTTTCCTTGATTAATCTGAACGTACGTAGTGTATTCTGTGTAAATAGAATTCTGAATGTCTGTTCCCTGTCTGTACTATTATTCGGCTATAAACTATGCTAAAATACGTCTGTGTACCTTAGCAGGTCTGTTTGAAAATAAAATAACAATTATTTTTTGACTGCTTGTATATTGTTTGTGGTTACAGTGCTCGCTGATAAACCAAGAGGTCACGGGTTCAAAACTGGCCTATCTGCTTGATGAAAGGATTTTTATTCTAGACTAGCTAGTGGCCACCCTTAAAGCTTGTGTCTTGGCAATGAAAAGAACTAGTTTAAACTAATCTTTAATGTCGGAGGCCTTTTCGCATAGCTGATGCCAGAGCTCACGACAAAACATTCCTTGACAAGTTTATTTATAAATTCGTTTGTGAACCAACCTTGCAACTAAAAGACAGCCACGCCTTGATGCCAGGGAAATCTCTCAGCAGATCGCACAGCATTTCCGCCTCTTCTTGGCAGGGAATTGTCTCCAGGGCTAGCAGGTCAACTCCTGCTTCCACTAGAGCTTGGATTCGAGGACGGTGCCAGTCGCGCATGGTCTGCAATAGAATTACAAATCAATTTTGTTTGAATTATTGCTACATAAAGTATAGGTGTAGTTGTAATGAAAGGAGACCGAGATTGCTTTAATATAGATTAAATTAAATCACGAAAAAGTAAATTAAAGAAATAGCTACTACTTATACATAATACACTTAGTTAATAAGTAATAAACTCACAAAAAGAAGACTATGCAATAATAATGTCTAGTGATATAATCGAAATGTAACTAATAAGCGCTTCAAAATCCAAATCTCAGTATGAAATTATGTTTAGGTAAGTAATGTACATAATTCCATTTCTGTGATTAAGTAGTATTGACAATGTTGTATACATATATTATACATTTAGGGGCTTATGACAAAACAAGATCTAAAGGTAAACCATGTTTCAAACTAGTGCTATCACTTTTATTTGATAAAATTAAGACAGTGATAGCACTAATTTTAATCCTGGTTTAACTTTAGATCTTGTTTTGTGATAAGTCCCTTAGATTCTACACTAGTTTTATCGCACATTTAGGTCCATTTTGCTCGAATGTCATATTGCGTTGTCTTTTTATCTTATCATTTAAATAGGCAAATTTACATAATTTTCGTCTATGTAATCTTTTAAAAAAATTGTAAAAAAATATTTTTTAAAACTGGCATTGTTTTCTCGCTCTGTATGTATACTGCATTTGTCAGACGTTTGTAATATCGATGGCAAGTTTAAAGAACAACATTTGGAAAAGTGTTGCCAACTGCTCGTTTCGCCCGAACTTTTCAATAGTGACGTCAAGAAATAATGGTTGTTTGTAACTTAGTTTCTTTTTTGTGAAAATACATGTCTAAGGAACTGCCATTTTAAACAAACTTGACTGTTATTTTATCCGGTAAAATAAAATCTATTTTTAGAACTCTGTAGTCTCTTAAACCTAAAAAATTGTTAAATTTTCGAAGATACAAAATTTAATCTCCACCGTTTTAAAAAAATAGATTAAAAATTGATGAAATAATCGTCATTTGTAATAGTGGTGGTAGTGGACATTTATTTGTTAGACTTATTGTAGTTTCCTTTCCCGTGGGAATACCGGGATAAAAATTTGCATGTGTTATATTCCAGGACTGCAGCTATAAACAAACTAAGTTTTATCACAATCGGTTCACTAGTTTTTGCGTTAAGAAGTAACAAACATAGACACTCACAAACTTTCGCATTTATAATATTAGTAGGATAACGGCCATATCTTCCTTTTTAATACAATAAAAACATGAATCATTGTGATTTTAATTCATTGTTATTATTTGATTTACAAAACAAAGTTCTTGTTGAAAACTCATTTATAAGTATGTTAGAACGTCTATTTGTTATTGTCACGTATTCACTTGAGAACCGAAATAAAAACTTTCATACTTTTATTTGCATTACCATCGCAGGGATTAAATGCGAGTTGCTCAGTATATAAGTCTATGACATTTACGGAGATTACCAGCTTTGCCCATGAGATTACTACATTAAGGTTGACCAAAGAACTGTAGGGTTAAGTGTAACTTACTCCTGTAAGTAAACAAGATAATCGTTCAATTTATATTGAGTGGGTATGGGGTTACCAAAGGTATGTTATAAATCAATACATACGTAGTATGCACACAGTGTATGTAACACATACACTACAGAACCAACGGAGCGACTTAACATTAGAGAGCAGTTTCATATATGGGTCAGACCGTGACGCTAAAACCAATTTAATAGAGAAGCTAATCAAAATGATCCATAAATGTCTTAGTTGGAGGTGGTGTACTGCATGTTATCCACTCTATACTGTAAGGGTAGTTAGAAAATAAACACACGAATTGTAATACTCTAATAATTAACTAATACTTGCAATACAGTAAAATTACATAAAATCACCCCTTTGTAAGAAATATTTCATATTAAGGAGGGGAAAAATACTAAACAGCACGAAACCACTATTTTTTTTAGAATATTTTTCGTTGGTTGTTTCATTATTGCTAAATTGGTTGGAATTTTTATATTTCCCTACAATATGAATGTAGTCATTACAAAGTTTGCTGTCGACACTTATTTATTTGAATAGATACGCCTTACTCAAAACAGAACCAATTGTACTAATTATATAATAACAAAAAAAGATAATTTAATATATCACATTTATGTGGCCACCTAATTAAATCAACGGAAAATGTTTATCCCTTTCATAAACACACGTGTTAATTAAATTTTCATATCTGATTTCGACACTTTGTACTTATTTCCCAAACCACAAATTGTGTGGTTCGGGAAATAAGTACCTTTAAAATTTAATTTCGTTAAATAATTGACCAATATTGACAATATGTCACAAGCCATTATCGTTTATATTGTGTTAACATACTGTAATCAAGATGATTAAATATCTTAAAGACGAAAGTTTCTAATCAATGTATGTTACCAGTGATTACTTATGGATCCGAAACGTGGTCTGCTATGGGCCTTATGAAGAGGCTCCGAGTCGCACAGCGAGCAATATAGAGAGCTATGTTGGGGAACTCACTGCGAGATCGAATTAGAAATTTGGAGATCCGTAGAGGAACGAGGCTCAAACAATCAGCAAGCTGAAGTGGCAGTGGGCAGGGCACGTAGCACGAGGAACTGGCGGCCGTTAGGGCAGAAAAGTTTTGGAATGGAGGCCCTTTAATAGAAAACGAAGCGTCGGCAGTCCACCTACAAGATGGACGGGCGACCTGATAAGAGCTGCAGGATCACGTTGAATGCAAGCCACCTGCAATCGGTCACTTTGGAAGCTAGTGGGGGAGGCCCATGTTCAGTAGTAGACGACTTTGGGCTGATGATAAAAATGATGAAATATTTAAACAAATCCAAGCTTAAAGGGATAGTCAAACTACGGGATACCTATATGTCACTGCTTTTGAGTGTAAAAGCAGGTCGCATCTTTAGTGAGAATCGTAATTTTGCTTAAGTTAGAAGTGTTTTATAATTTATTGTTCAAACTGTTATATACATAAAATAATTAGAATAATATTTTATCTTTATTAGTAGAAAAGCTAATGTAACTTTATTGTAAAATCACGAAATTAATTATTGCAAAAGAAACATTCTTGTTATTAATTTGGTGATAGTCAAAGTTAAAATTAAATCTTGACCTGCTAATGGAAAACAATGCACTTTTTTAGTAAAGAGACAGAAAAGTAGAGTGCATATTTCCGGACAGTTTAATTCTTAACATTATGGTAATAATTCGTAGTCAAACTATTCAGAAATTATAAATATTAACTACCTAGTCCAGACAGGAGACTAGGTTTTGACATTAAAATTAAACTTATTTTACTTCTATTACACATTTTTACCAGAAAAATCAACCCGTTCCGGTGACCCAGGAATCAATCAATCAATCGATCTTGCGACCTTTTTGTATAACCGGTCCACTGGCCTGACTACTAAGCTACTGAGACTCCAACGGACACGTTGAATTTTATCACCGCAGACAGGTTGATTTTTTTTAGTCAAAATTTCATCTTAAAACTTATGCAAATTTCAAGTCATAACAAAAACAAACTATTTTGTTATGAAACACAAAAAGCAATCCATGTTAAGCATTATTCACAAGTGATAATACAACACTATCTACCTACATTTTAATGTTTTGCAGTTATACTATAACAAAGCGTTGTTTGTTTTTAGTGGTCATTTGTTCTAGGTGTCGTTAATTAACTGTCCATCCCAGTTAAATGCCCTCAGTCGAAAAAAAGCGAGAAATGGAGAGGGAGTTTTTCATATTGCCGATGTAAATTTTAATTTGCCGGCAACTTTACGGCCCTCTTTACGATTTAGCTGCCGCTTTCAACCTTTATTATGCTATGCATTCATGGCACCCAAGGTTCAGTATAGGCAATTACGAACCTTAATAGGTTAATTAAAAGAATATTAATTTCATTTTTTATCACAGAACGTTGATAGAACATCCTGAGGTTTTTTTTTGAATTTAGTAGTCCAAGGGAATTGTAATACTTTAAGTATTTATGATTTATTACCATTCGGTATTTCTTGTAAATTCCTAGGTTTTGAACCTTTAGAGACCCTGAATAAAGAATTTGTAAAGGAATGCATATGTAGCCAAAATCTATGTTCGAACTCTACAATACGTTAATTACTTCCATGTCTATGATAATCATTAATGAGTGTCTGGTAAAACAATTATGTACTCTTTCTTGTTTTAGGAGTGAAGCGAACTAGATTCCGCCTTGGCATCATGTGCAATAACTCTACTAAAAATCTATAAGTTACATATTAAAATTTATAACTAGTTATCTAACATTATTATTTAGTAAAATTATGTTTTCTTGATTGTAGTTTACAATTTGAGACTTTGTGATCATATACTATTAGTGTAAATTTGTTTGGACTATTATAATAAATTTAAATAAATGTATTAGTTACATATTTCATTTTAGGTTTAAATTTTATTTGTTATTGCGTGGACAATGTTACAATAACCGAGTTATTTTGTCTGATGATAGAAATGCAATGAATTTCGCTTCACATAAGTATGTGACGGATTAAATATTTTTGTAATTAAATAATAATATTAATAATAAATGTTTATTCTCAACATAGTTTTAAAATGTATCCTTAAACAAAATAACTAACATAAATAATTATCTACCTATCTAATAAAAAAATAAAATACATTTGACAAGTGCAAACAATGTAGGTAGTTGGAAATAGTTTACATACTAAAATGGAATCTTATATTGGCACACTGTAGTTAAATAACACAGTATGGAAAAAAAACCATGGCGGGCTAATACCTGAAATAGGAAAATCCTGTAGCTCAGGATATTAACTCAATCAAGGGTTGAAAAAGTATAATTGTACAATTCTTTACCCAGACTTAAAGCATTTTTTTATTTGTATTTCACGCTATTTTTCCGTTGATACGAAAAGTGACAAGCAGAAGATGTCACAATATAATTGCAAGAAATGTATAGAATTGATATAGTTAGTAAAGTTGTGAAAAGCATATATCGTCGTTGTTCTGGGAAAACCCTGTAAATAGATGGTTAAATAATTTGAGTTATAGGCAAATAATAAGTCAGATAAAAATATTTTTATTAAAAAACATATGAACTTAAGTTGTTGTGTTTCGATATCATGCTTATTGTATTTCGCAGACGAATAGCATAAAAAACTGAGACGATTATTTGTGTTAACTCATTTTATGAAAAAAGTTATTTACTGGGTTTTCCCAGAATAACGACGATATTATTTTATAAACATATTTATAAAAGACAGTTATCGATCACAGTTATTGTAAATTATTTTTATGTAAGTTTGGCTTAAGTTGGGGAAATGAGAACCGAAGAGACCGTTTGGTTGTTTTTGCCCATTTCTTCATTTTTGATGATTTTTTTATATGCAGTCGATGCACGAAAACCATCTGGAATCCTCTCTGATGCCCTGTTCGACAGTGAGCACGGGACCTTGCCAGCGACATTCATCCTCTCCTTAACAAATCGTATCGTATCAACGTGAACCTAAAACCAACAGGCTTATTTTCCTTTTCAAGCCTATTCCAAAGGTTTCTTTGAGGCCTATGGCTATATATCCCAAAACCAAGAGAAAACCTATTAGTACCTATCGGTTTGACCAGTTTCGCAAGTTCTTGTACGAGTAAGTCACTCTTACAAAATCCGAGATCAAAGAAGAAAAAAGAGGCAACCTAGCTTACCTTTAATATTTGATAGAATATATAAAGCGACTACTAATAAAATGAAAGCATCCAATGCCGCAGAAGCAAAATAAACTAATGCATCGTTTCACTTCATTTATTATTAGACTGTGTAAGTATCGAGAAATTGGTCAAGGTCGCTTTCCTACACTGTTCCCGAAATAAATGGGACAGAATATTCGACCAAATACGTCAAAGTAAAAGCAATTAAAGAGTTTTCGGATTAACTGAGTACACGTTTTAGGGGAATAATTAAGTTAACGTCGGGTGACACGGCGACATCGAACTAATTGTAGAGAGAGAAGTGCTGTTCCGTAATCCAACATTTATCGTGGGAAGTTGAATTCAAGACTTACAACGGATTCACTCGTTAAAACAAATAAGTTTAGCAACCTTACATTTATAAGTACTATTTTTACAGATTAAGTGCTCGTAGCTCTGCGGTGCTCGGTGGTCGCAAACGATCACCGAAGTAAAGCAAAGTTTATAGAGGTCAGTTCTTAGGTGGGTGACCGTTTGTGTGGCATTTAATATCAAGCGTTAAGCCGTTGGTCCCGGTTATCACTAAATGTGATAGTCGTTAAGCCATGACAGAGGTCTAATTGCACACCTGCCTCTGCCAATTCGCACTGGGTCCGCGTGGTGGAGTATGACCCAATACCCTCGCACCTTAGTATGTGAGAGGAGGCTCATGATCAGAAGTGATATTTATCTAGTTGTTATAACTAATTATTTACTTTCTTTTATTCATGCGATAATCATAAAAATAGAGGCCAACTAAGAGCTATTGTCTCTGGTCCACCATGACATAGTCGGTACCAACTTTACGTACAATACGTATGTAAGGATAGTACCTATGTTGTACTATCTATGGTCAACATAAGAAAAAAAAATCTTACACTATTATATGCTCGGGCGTTAAAGTATGTCGGCCGGTGTCGAAAGTATTATTAATATTAAGTTTATTTTTAAAACAAATAACAAAGTCAGTATTTTAAAGTACCTACATAAAAAGTTATTAAGTCCAGAATTTTTTTCATTATCCTAAATTGAAAGCAAAGGAATTTTCTTACCTGCTTGAAATCGTAATGCCACCTATTTTAATGAACGTAAAAAGTCTTACATTGTATTAACTTTTACATACATTGTTCCGTTACAGTAACACGGTACGTAGATAATAATAACATAAAATAATTAGTGTAGCACAAATTAATAACCTTATGAACTAATACCTTAAGTAACAGTTTCACTGGTAACATTGGTTGTAAGTAGACTATTAGCGAGCTTCATTTAAACTTCTAAGCGTTCCACGTCTAGCTTCCAAGGCTAGCGAGTGAGGTTTCAGTTTTATGAAGCTTTTCTCTTGGATGTATGAAAATTAATTGAAAAGCATATGGTGTGCATCTTTTTAATAGTAATTCGAAACTGAGTTTATAATTGGATTTTAATGTACTTTGTTAAACAGTTTTAGTTTTACTATTTATTTAAATAATAGTATATAATGATACGTAATTATTGGGTTAAAAGTAGTTTATTTTAAACTAATGGACTGATAAACTAGTGTGATGTTTGGTCAGGTAAGTCTGTGAGGGGACACTGTGCTTGAAATATTTGTCTTCTACCCTTATTCAACTATTCTGAAGAACGGTACAGGCAGACTGAAAAGGCTCTGCTAGTTTGTAATTCACAAGAACCAGCCGCAAACATCGACTGCACTGGTCGACCTTGCAGACCTTGCAGAGAAAGATATAGCGTTAAATTTTAGTTTACTTTTAGTCACGCGGTCGAAGTAGGTATAGGAAAGTACTAAGTCAGCGTGTTCCGATTATACTTTATCACATTTTGTTTTTTATTGTGTGCTTCTGAATCATACTCACACATTTCCACTCTTCATTAGTGGTTGTTTCCATTCCAATTGCACGTTATACGATGTTTATCAGCATAAATTAATTTGTTACGTAAGCAAATGTTTGTGCCAACGGTACGTTGCATAATTCGTCGAACAGCCCCTATAAGCGTTGGTGATTCATTCTACTAGGGCAGGTATGAGAACAATTTCTATTAGAATTAAACGTTACGTAAATTAATTTAATAAAAATATTCTAACCGCACAATTCGTCTCACAGCCCTATAAGCCTAGGAGTGTAGTTGATTACTACTCACATCTTACCTCTACTAGCGCTCTGATCCCGCTGCCTAATGCAGAAATTAATACGATGTCTATCACTATAAATGTTCATCTAATGTAACTACTAATTCTACACATAAGCCTTTAAGTGCCCATGAACACATATGGATCTCTACATCAAGATACCTTACGATATAGCTACGAGGACATATGCCAATAAACGTTCACTCGAGATTGGGATATTCAGTTATTTCGTGCAATTTGTACAAAGGCAGTAACGTTATCAATAAGAAATTATTGTTCGCTGCTCTAACAACAAGCCGTGACAATAATTGGTTTATAACATTTTCTGACAAGCGTTACTATAGGCATACTTATTTATTTATATATATTTACTTCAGAAACAAATAGTTACATAACACTAAAGATTAATTGAACATAGTATGAACGTAAATCAGTAAACATGATAATAATAACACAAACGTATAAACATGTCCAAATAAATGAGATAAATTAGAACTACATAATAATTACTGTGTTATTTACGCAGTCTTTAAATAACTTTATGATTACATAGTGCGATTGAGAAAGTATTATTTGAGGTAATAAAATAAGGTACCTACTTTAGTTTATTAAATTTAATATGATTACCCAAAAACAACCTATAATTTGTAAAAATACCTATATCAATATTATGAATGTCTTTCTCAACGAAAGCGTTTGTGCGACATACATTATATCAATGAAAGCTCTATAAAGATTACGAATTTAATTGAAATAGAGAGGCGATCTCTAATCTGTAAGAAGACATTTACAAACCTTATAATGTGATTTGTAGCTTTTTACAATAGCTGGTAATGTTAATTTACTCACTAACCTTAGAAAGCAGTCACAAAGGGACTAGTTAAACAAATATCGTAAAATAAAATAAATTTAACACTGTAAATTACCGTAAAACCGTCTATAAGTGTGTCAACCTGATTTGCTTAGTTTGTGTACTATATTTAAGGAACGATTAGCATGATTCTTCTATATTCAGAGAAAATATGGCCCTTTGTTGAACGTACTTTATGCCTTGTGTCCTCGATTGACGGACCATAGTTTCATTGTGGTTATATCTGGCTTTGGTAAGTTGTAATGATATAGTTAGTTCCCAATACCGAAAACGCAGAGTTCTAATTAAAATTAGATGCAGGGTGCTGTTGCGAGAAAAATCCGTGAATGTTATGAAACTTGTTAACTTAGTTCGGGGCCACTAACGTAGTGTACCTATTAACAATTCCCTTACTTGTACAATACGCTGAAATTCTCTTGATTTTTTTAATGACAAGGGTGGCAAATACCGTCGTGTCTCACTTATCTGATAACAATGTCAAATAATAGACACAAAGTAAGTAGAATTCAATTAAATTGTTTCAATTGAATTCTACTTTGTGTCCAATTCACTCAAAGAAATACCTGGACTGTAGTGGTGTCTGCATAGCTGCCGTCGTACTCGGAGCCGTCGTGTAGATGCGCGCCGTAGGGTCCTACCGAGCCCACCACTAGTGGCAAATGATCTGAGGGACAACCAAAACTATATATTATTAACATTTAGTTAAGAACATATGAACAAATTGTATTCGTTTTACTAGAGTATACAAGTCTGTTTTTATTTGTTGTTGATTAATAATAAACTGGAATAGAGATGTATGTGTTTGTGTAGTGAAATACATTTTTTTGAAGAAATAACTACAGTAAACAAACTTCACGCGATTGATTTACACTTTTTACGATTAAATTTTATAACTTCATTGCTGTATTCACACGTCGAGTCAACTACAATTTCTCCGATTGTAATTGTAAACATGAGGTGCCCGGATTAATGTTTGCTGAAGTCGGTGAAACGGACCCTTCCCTCATGACGTTTGTAAATGCTTAATTTTTAGGGTTCAGTAAGTGATTTAAATGGAAAGTTGTCCTTTTAGGGATGGTTTGGGGTTTGGTGGTTTCTGCGCTCTTTCTGCGGCAGGTAGCTCAGCAAACTTTATTTTATCATTTGAAACTTAAGCTTGCGTTACACATTGCTAGAACACATTTTGTGTACAATATTAATAATAACTAGGGGAAAAACCAAAACTTTGGAAATTCAATTTTTTTTGTAATTTATCAACCGCCAATGTCGATTTAACCCGACAAAAACTTTCTGGGCTCTTTTCGCCATGGTCGGATTTTTACGACCAAATACCACTACTCGGTTAATCTGCCTTTTTGTTTGATAGCATTATATAATATTAAAATAATGTTCATTTGGTAAATAGTTGAACACAGTATGCCGTGTGGCGCCGGCCTAGAATAGCGTCACCCCCTCTCATCTCATGGGGAGTCGTAAGAGTCGACGAAGAGAAATAGGACCGGATGATGGGCAGCAGCGCCATCCTGCGTACTGGCTGGAACTGCGATCACCAACCCGCCTGCCCAGCGTGGTGATTACGGGCAAATACCCCTAATAGAATGGCACATACACACAAACGGCCCCCAGTCCCCGGCGGCCCCGCTATTCCACATTACGGTAGCGGTCTTGGTAACGGCGGGGCAGGGGGTGCAAAGAATCACCGGCAGAGATCCGGCTACCATCCTAAACGACTTCTGCACCTGGCAACCTACAACACACGAACACTGAGGACTGATGAGAAGATTGACGAGCTGGAAGAGGAAATAGAGCAGTTGCACTGGGACATTATCGGGTTATCTGAAGTCCGAAGACAGGGGGAGGATACGGTAATCCTCAAGTCCGGCAACTTGCTCTACCACCGGGAGGGCGACCACCTGTCCCAAGTTTGTGTCGGTTTTATAGTCCGGAAGTCCATCCGTAACAACATCGTGTCTATAAAGAGTGTGTCGACTAGGGTAGCGTACCTAATACTCAGAATCACCAAACGGTATTCGCTGAAGGTAATTCAGGTCTACGCACCGACCTCGACACACCCTGATGAGGACGTAGAGTTATTGTATGACGACATTTCTGCCGCCATACATACTTCACCAACTCACTACACGGTTGTTATGGGGGATTTCAACGCAAGGCTAGGCCAGCGAAGTGGTGACGAGCAGAAAGTGGGGCAATTTGGAGTAGGGCGAAGGAACCAAAGGGGCCAGCGGCTAGCGGATTTCATGGAGAAGGAGGGACTTTTTATGATGAACTCCTTCTTCAAGAAACCTCCGCAGAGGAAATGGACCTGGATGAGCCCTGATGGTTTCACGAGGAATGAGATAGACTTTATCATGACCACTAAGCGGCAAATATTCAATGATGTCTCTGTAATCGCTAGGGTGAAAACCGGCAGCGATCACCGAATTGTAAGAGGCACATTGAATATAAATGTCAAGCTTGAAAGGTCCCGCCTGATGAAGTCTACGCTCCGACCCTCAGTTGCCCATATTCAAAACCCCGAGTACTTTCAGATCGAGCTTCAAAATCGCTTCGCAGGTCTAGAGGACTGCGTGTCCGTCGACGACTTAAGTAGCGGGCTAGTTGAGACTGTCCACGCGGTGGGGTCCAAGTTTTACAAGACCAGACCCCGAAATAAAACCCAAAAAATATCGACTGAGACTCTTGATCTCATGGAAGCACGACGACATATGCGATTGCAGTCTTCAGCAGATGCATTCTCTTACCGGCGTATCAATAGACAGATCACGAAATCCTTGCGACTTGATATTCGCAGATTCAGTACTACGTGTATTGAAAATGCAATAGAGAGGAACAAGGGTTCGAAAGTGTTCGCACGAGATCTGTCTATTGGCCAGAGTCAGTTAACGCAGCTGAAGACCAACAAGGGCAATCTAGTCACGTCGAAACCTGAGATCATGAGGGAAATCGAAGGGTTTTATGGGCAGTTATATACTAGTACGCAGGATCCCGCTACTTGTTTGGCTAAAGATCCTAGAGCCAAACTAACCAGGCACTACACCGAAGACATCCCGGACGTCAGCCTATACGAGATTAGGATGGCCCTGAAACAGCTGAAGAACAACAAGGCACCGGGTGAAGACGGGATGACAGCAGAGCTTCTGAGAGCGGGTGGTACACCGGTACTAAAGGTACTTCAGAGGCTCTTTAACACCGTCATCCTCGAGGGACGTACGCCACAGGCGTGGGCCAGTGGCGTGGTTGTACTATTCTTCAAAAAAGGTGACAAATCTCTTTTGAAGAATTATAGGCCAATCACGCTACTGAGCCACGTCTATAAGTTGTTTTCACGGGTCATCACGAACCGTCTCGGTCATAGGTTTGACGACTTCCAGCCTCCCGAACAAGCCGGTTTCCGTAGAGGCTTTTCAACCATGGACCACATACATACGCTGCGGCAGGTTATACAGAAGACCGAGGAGTATAACCAGCCACTTTGCTTAGCGTTTGTGGACTATGAAAAGGCCTTCGATTCGATCGAGACTTGGGCAGTGTTTCAGTCCCTGCAGCGATGCCGCATTGACCATCGGTATATTGAAGTGTTGAGAAGTTTATACAAAAACGCCACCATGTCCGTACGCGTACTAGACCAGCACACGAATCCTATCCTCCTGCGGAAGGGCGTGAGACAGGGAGATGTCATATCTCCGAAACTGTTCACTGCTGCCCTGGAGGATGTTTTCAAAATGCTGGACTGGGGAAACTACGGCATCAACATAAATGGCGAGTATATGTCTCACCTTCGATTTGCCGACGATATAGTGGTCATAGCGGAGTCACTTGTGGATCTGGGCACAATGCTCGAAGACCTCGACAGAGCTTCCCAAAGGGTAGGTCTCAAAATGAACATGGACAAGACGAAAATTATGTCGAATGTCCATGTTAAGCCTACCCCAATAATTATTGGAGGCTCGGCTCTCGAAGTTGTCGACGAATATGTATACCTGGGACAAAAAGTCCAAATGGGTAGGTCCAACTTCGAGAAAGAGGTCAATCGTCGAATCCAGCTCGGTTGGGCTGCGTTCGGGAAACTGCGCTATATCTTCTCGTCAAAAATACCTCAGTGTCTTAAGACAAAAGTCTTTAACCAGTGTGTGTTGCCAGTGATGACGTACGGTACTGCGACTTGGTGCCTGACTATGGGCCTCATTAGAAAGCTCAAAGTCGCTCAGCGTGCAATGGAGAGAGCTATGCTCGGAGTGTCCCTACGTGATCGAATCAGAAATGAGGAAATCCGTAGGAGGACTGGAGTGGCCGACATAGCGAGGCGAGTTTGCAGGCTGAAGTGGCAATGGGCGGGGCACATAGCTCGAAGAACCGACGACCGATGGGGCGTCAAGGTTCTGCAATGGCGACCGCGAACCGGTAAACGTAGTAGAGGACGGCCTCCCACGCGATGGACCGATGATCTGGTCAAGGCGGCGGGAAGCCGATGGATGCAGGCGACTCAGGATCGCTCAATGTGGAAATCTATTGGGGAGGCCTATGTTCAGCAGTGGACGTCAGATGGCTGAGATGATGATGATGATGATGATGAACACAGTAATCATATACAATTGCTTAAACTTTACTTTCTTAATTCTAACACATAACAAATAATGTCTAAAGTTCCAGAAATTACTGATATTCTAAAATATTTAGAAAAGCATGTCATACGGCAAAGTCTTGTTATTTGAGCTATAAAATTAAAAATAGTGATGATAAGATTAAAATGACATGGAATATTATTAATAGTGAAACGGGAAGAAATAAGAATTATAATAATAAGTTTAAACTCAACATTGATAGCAAGACGCTTACATCTGACTTAGATATTGCCAATGCTTTTGAAGACTTCTTTACTAATATTCCAGTGTCTACTACAAAAACTTTAAATTCCTCGCCTACTTTAGCGGAGGCTATTTTAAGAGATAATGTAAACATTTGTACAGAAGAGTTTATGTTTAATCATGTAACACCCATAGATATAATTAAGACATTTAATACTCTTAATGTTAAAAAGACTGCAGACCTCTGGGGCAATTCCATCGTAGTTACCAAGCCTATCATTGTTTCGGTGGCGCACAGTTTAGCTATAATATTTAATAAATGTATAGATTGCGGCACGTTTCCAGATTTAATGAAAAATAGTAAAATCATTCCACTATTTAAATCGGGCAGTACAGCAGACCCAACTAATTTTAGACCTATTTCAGTGCTGCCTACTTTTAGTAAAATTTTTGAAAAACTTATTTACAACCAAATGTTAAGATTTTTTAATAAAAATGGCTTAATGCATTCAAAACAATTTGGATTCACTAAGGGTCGCTCCACAACCGATGCAGGTGTTGAGCTTTTGAAACATATTTTTGATGCTTGGGAAGATTCTTTGGACGCTTTAGGTATTTTTTGCGATCTGTCCAAAGCTTTTGATTGTGTTCCTCATGAAACATTGATAAAAAAATTAGATTATTATGGAATAAGAGGCTCCGCATTGGATCTTCTTACTTCTTACTTAAGTAATAGGATTCAAAGGGTTGAAGTTAATGGAAAGCGATCTCAGGGTTCTGTAGTAAAAATGGGGGTACCGCAGGGCTCGATTCTCGGCCCGTTTTTGTTTTTAATTTATATTAATGATTTGCCACATTTGGTAAAGGAAAATCACGAGATAGTATTGTTTGCTGATGATACATCATTATTATTTAAAATAAAGCGATATCAGAACCCAGACGATGTAAACAATGCGATCTCAAAGGTGGTGCACTGGTTTGACGTTAACAATTTATTATTAAATGGGGCTAAAACGAAATGCATTAAATTCGTGACGCCTAACGTCAGACAAGTAAACACCACTATTAAAATAAAGGAAGATGAGTTGACCCTTGTGGATACCACCAAATTTTTGGGTGTTATATTAGATTCTAAGTTACAGTGGGGCCCACATATTGGTGAATTGTCGAATAGACTCAGCTCTGCTGCATACGCGGTAAAGAAAATTCGCCAATTAACAGACGTTGAAACAGCTAGGCTTGTTTATCATTGCTATTTTCATAGTGTTATGTCGTATGGTATTCTTCTGTGGGGTTGTGCCGCAGATATTCAAAATATTTTTGTACTGCAGAAGAGGGCCATACGAGCAATTTATAATCTACCATGTAGACATTCACTAAGGGATAAATTTAAAGAAATTGGTATTTTGACAGTGGCGGGTCAGTTTGTTTATGAAAACCTAGTATATGTACACAAAAATTTTGATAAATTGAGTAAGAAAAGTGATATACATAACCTAAACACAAGAAATAAGCATAAACTAGTTGTACCTGCCACTAGGCTCCAAAAAATTAACAAATCTTTTAAAGGTCAATGTGTGCGATTCTATAATAAAATCCCAAGCAATATACAGCAATTAAGCCTAAATAAATTTAAATTAACAATAAAACGCAAGCTGTCTTCAAAGGGATATTATTCTATTAAAGACTATATGGCTGATAAAAATGCTTGGGATTAAACCGCCGTTTCATACAGGCTATTCTAATATGAATGACTTAAAGCATGAATATTGTTATATTATGTTGCATTGTATAGCGTCACAGACAAATGAAGATTGTTACTAACCAATCGATAATTTAAAAGAGCATAGCCTGTGAGTTTCTTGCCAGTTCTTCTTACAGAGCGGTGGCTCGGAACTGGCACTTAGATTCGCTTGCACTTAAATGTTTTTTGTTTTTTTAAATTATTTGGTTGCAAGTGAATCTAAGCTTCGTGATTTTAGTATAGTTACATTTTATTTGTTTTTGTTATTTTTTATAATTTTGACGTTTTCAAGTACTATGTAATAGTTTATGAAATAAAGTATTTTTGACTTTTGACTTTTGACTTTTGACTTCAAAAAGTGTATTGATGTCCAACGCCCGTGTCCGAAATATCCGACAATTAGGATGGGACATAAGCAATGATTTACTGATAGAAAAATACACATAATATTAACTATTTCTGTTAATACTTACTAATTTAATAAAAAACCAAATAAAGCAATTGCTGCTATGGACATAAATGTGTTTATTTTCTTTTATTTATAATAAATATAGCTTAAAAATGTCAGTAACTTAACTGAAAATTCCTATCCCTAGTCTGCATGTTTAGAAACGGATGTTGCTAGTACACCTCGCGCCACGACGACCGCTTCTGACGTCATAAGCGAGGGAATTTCTGGAATTTTCTATTATTGTTATGCCTATGCGTATTATTATTACGCTCTTATCGATAAATGTGATTCAGTATGACTACTGCTGAAGAACTAATACGTATTCTGAAAGGTGCAGACGACGAACTATTTTATCCGACGAAGAGTTCAACACCGATGAAGAGGTAATTTTTATTGCTTTATTTTATTTAACCTAAAATATATTAAATAAATACCTAGCTTAAGTTTATACCAGTGACTTAATATTATTATTACAAGCTTCGTTTACAGGTATTTGTATAGGTTATCTGTCAAAACAAGTATCAGTTAGTTATCCGCAACTTAAGGTGGATGGATCGGTTCGGCGCGGAAAATTTGAATTTTTCAGGCTTTTATCAATAAATCTTTCAAGATATTTAAATGCTTTTTGTTTCATTATTTTCATTATGCATCAAACCGGTTATGCACTTGTGGGACGGATATCAGAAACAACAGTGGTATTACAAATATATTACTTATATATATATATATTTACACCCAGATATAGACCAAATACAAATGTTCATCCAAGAACAATTAATGTATCTCCTGGGTGAGGATCAAACCCACGACTCTTGCGCATATGACAGGATTACTACCGAATGCGCTATCGAGCCAGTCCTGTGTTTGACATGCCCCTTTCATTATACTATTGAACATCTCTATTTGTTGTAGGTATTTAGGTTTCGTTTTACTGTGCTAGGCGCTGAGGTTAAAGGCTTAATTAAAGTTAATATGCTAGATCAAATTGGAGCTACATCAACAAAATTACACTTCAGAATCAATTTTCTGTTATCACTAAATACGTTCGTGGAGCGTGAAATACGTCTTAGACCAATATTGTATTAAACGTTTGTTGAGTTTGACTGTTGTGTGAGACTTTATTAAAATGTTTCGTTTATTTAAAAAGGTAGTAAATTATTTATAATTTAAAAAAAAATCAGCCAAAAACAAAATAATACCTGAATTTACACCACTTGTAATAAATAATGATGTAAAGATCAGAAGTGGAAAAATACCTAGGTTTGAAAATTGATGACAAATTTACATGAAAGCCATATGGCATGATAGACAAACTTATGTCAGTTCTTGGAGCTCTTCATAAGGCATTAAATTGTATTTATTATATCACTTTAAAACTTGTTATCTAATTGAAGCAACATCAACTAATGCAATCTAAAATTGAATCTAAGAACAATTTCACAAGATTTGAAAAACAAATTTAAAATCGATTATATTATGCCTAGAAGTAACTACGGGAAAGAACCACGGTTATTTGAGGGAGTGCAACTTTACAATAATCTACCACATTACTTAAAGGAATGTACAAATATAAGTATTTTTAAAACTAAACTAAAGCAGCATTTGCAAATGCCTAACTATAAATTAATTATAATTGGAAGGATGTGATATTTGCCTACCCCTACGGGAAAGAGGCGTGACATTATGTATATATGTATAAATTAGTAACGGGTTGTGAATACGTCCAGAAGTATCATTATAATTACCTTATTATACCATAATTATGTATATTATAACTAACCTTATTGTTTATACGAGAATAAATGTCTTTAAACCTAAAAACTCATAGGTACAATTTTAATATGTAAAAATCTATTATTCGTTAAATTCTTTCTTTCTTGTAATTTTTTTATGTCAAATAAAATTTAAAACTACAGCGAATAGGAATGGGGGAAGCTTAACTAGTTTTAATGGAGTGTGCTCGGAATTATTCACTCTAACTAATGGTGGTCCGACATGCATTATTGTATTGTCTATATTAATAATTTTGCCTAATGTAGATTTCGTAGGGAGATTTTTATTGAGAAAGTAACACAATACATTAAAAAAGAAATAATAATATCACACAAAAAATAATATTAAAAGAACATACAACAAAGTGGTCAAAGATAGAAATAAAAAGAATTTCCTAATTAAATTATGTGTATTAATAGTTCTGTGCAAGAAATAGCTACGAAATATTTATATATATATATATATTCTATTTAAACGCCACGGAACCTCATAAGTGAATGTTAAAGACTCATAGCCATTTTTTAATACCGCAACTTACTTGCTCCCTGTTGCTGCTCAGTAAATTAGAAAAACGAGTAATGAAGAGAAAAATCTTTCTCGATATTGTTTCTACTGAAAATTAACTGGTATGCTCCAGCTTTTATGCAATATTTTAGTAAAACAGTTTCATTGTTTTAAATTAAATTTCACCTAAAATAATGTTATTAGAATCTTGTGTTTTGTCGTAGAGTATGAAATGTTGATATCCTTTTAGATTATTTATTAATTACAATGAAATTGCGATTAACCTGGTTCAACACTCACAATAAATTTAAGTCGACGTCAGTAGTATATTGTCGATGTTTTGATTTGAGGTTAGTGTCCAGAGGGCCTACTCAATTCAACAAAAAAGAAACTTCGTTATACCCCCGTCTTATACTCTGTAGGTATATCATTATCGAGTGAATGGGATGGGTATAACGAAGTTTTGTTTTCTTTGAATTAGAGTTGGCCCTCAGGTGCTGTGAAGCACGCTCTTCACTAAAAGGTTACGGTCACCTCAACCAACCCCATAATAATAAGCTATTTTATTATTTAAAATTTTAGTTATTATAATATTGTATGCATACTATGTGGCGCGCTAGTTTTTAAGTTTTGACCTTCATAAGAGCTCTTTTAAGCCAAACTTGAATAAATGATTTTAAGTTACATATTTTTATTGTCTTTCATTTGACGCAACTTACTTAAATTCAAAGCTATATTTTCTTTTCGGGAAAGTATGAGTGAGGAATACAAAATGAAATGCATTTTAAATGTAGACAATTGTGCAGTTTTGTGTTAACACGTTTAATGCCTTTGGAGCTCTAAACGAGGAAAAGAATTGCATCCTTTATGTCTGGAGTTAATGGGTGTGAAAACATCGTTTTAAGAAGCGTAACCGTCAGGCTTGTATCTAGAGCAAGACTTTAGTACCAAAACTATTTAAAATAATTTATTTTAGAAGTTATAAAAAGAAAACGTTTTATCTAATTACATTTTCTAATTATAATATAAACATAACAACATAAATGGCAAAATATGGGCGTATAATATGCCTCTGCCTACCCCTTCGGGTATATAGGCGTGATTATATGTGTGTATGTATGTTATAAATATAAATAAATATAAATTGTTCACTTAGCTATCCACGGTATCTTTCGCTTCTTTGAACCTTTAAACATGAGACATTATTTTTTACAAAACGTATTTATCGCTAATGAATACAATTTCAATTAACGGTACTGTTTTCCACGAATCATAGAAACCTAGGTAATTAATTATATATTTTATTGTAACGAGGGAATTGTGATGTTTCTAGATGTTTTAAAACAACTTTTTGTAACAGAAATGAATTAATATTCAGCGCTTTAAAATATACATAGCTTCTGTTTCCACTGATTTAGATATGTCGGGAATGAAAATTGTAATTAACTTTCTCCGATCTTAGTGAAAAGCAATGTGTGAAAAAAATCTGTTAAAATTATTTGAAAATCATTTCGATAGTTCCAGAGATAAACAGACAAACAAAATTGTCAAATGTTGGTGGTATGTTACTTGTCTTATATTGCCCCTGTTAAATTTCTTGTAAGTAAATTAATTTACAGACACGACCCTTCTACTCTTTTATCATATGTATTAAGAACATTGGCTCAACGCAAAGAAATAAAAGCCATAAAGTTTTGACTAGTTTTGTATTGTCCTTGAGGGTCTCAAACGCGGTCTCTACTCTTTTCGCATATCCTTGTTGTTGTGTGATGGGGAAAAAGGAATCTACTCTTTGAAGCTATAACTTTATAAAGAGAAAACCCGTCCTATTCAAGCGCGCGCGCTTGATTTTTTCTAGTAAAAATGTTGTCTTATAAAGATAAAACATTTACATTTCTGTTTGCGAATATATCGAAGTTCCAATAATGTAACGTAAAAATGTGGTACACGCAAGTTTATAGATACTTTTCTAATTATTTAATACACAGAGATTTTAAAAGTACGAAACACCACTGTAGGTTCACCGATTTTATAGAATTTCCACTTATTATTAATAACTGTACTTTTTTAACTGTACACGTGATCGTTATGTCAGGTTCGGGAATGGTTCCGTTATTGGAAGGTCGTTCATCATCGGCCTGGTTTCCGCGTGCCTTCCCGATAGGGACTAATCCGGAGACCATAACCATTTTCAAACACTACTACTACGAGAATTGTCGCTTTCTGGAGCAGCGAAATGGGTTCTATAAAAGTGAGCATATGCATTAACATCCAGTTTGTATCATTTATTTTTATACAACGTCAGTAGTTTCATTTACTAAGTAAAATAGCTTGTAGAAAAAGTGAATTACTTTATAAATCATACTGTATTAAGGTTTCATTTACTATTTTGTTTTGCCAGTTTGTATTCGAAAAACGTAGACAATTACTGGTACTGGTTATTTGATTCTGAAATGGTTTCCAGCAGGCTCGCGATAGCAAAAATTTTATAACATCGGTAAGTAAGAGTATACCCAAGTACCATTGGAATGGTTAAGAAACAATTCAAGGTAATATAGACGCTTTTTTTTCAGATAGAAAATGTGGAGGGTGTGTCAGACTTCTGCAGACTAAAAACTATCCATGTTCCTTCTTTTGAGCCTGCTACGAACCGAGGCCGCGGTAACCCTTTCTAGCTAACCCGGACAGTCCCGCAGCAAGGGAATATAGACCCAGGACATACTCTACCACACGATACTATTGCACAAATACTCAATATCATCTACAGATCTTCACTAAATGGTATAAAACAATTTCGCTTTCCTGTATTCCTTATGTATGCTTATATTTTAAAAACTATGCAAAGGATTTGCGTTTTTTTTAACAGAGTGATTCAAGAGTTTTGGTTTATTTATAAGCCACGCGAACGAAGTCGCGGGCGGTCGCTAGTCGTCTAATAATTAGACTTTTAACGACTAGCACACACACACCCACACACACGATATCATCTACATTTATCACAGTATAATAATTAACACTTTTATTGACCACCACATAGTGTGAATAATATTAATACGTAAAGATAATAAAACGCAAATATTCCGCAAAGATATTTTAAATAAATTATTCGCGTGTCGCGCGGGTGGTTCCGGCATGTTTTAACTAAGTACACGGATACCTTTCAACCCTTGCAAAGTAATTAATGCGTGCTTGCACCCGACCCGCGGGACGGCCGGGAATCTTTGTTTACACCAAAACGCAAACATTCTTGAAATTTTTTAATGTCAGTAATAAATTACATTTGCGGTGCAAGTTCGGAGTTATTGTTGCGAGTAATCATAAAGCTGAAGCAATGGGAACCGAGTTTTTTTTAATGTAACTATGTACCATACTATGTGAAATTCTACATTATTACCGCTTATTTATTTACTGTAGCCAGGAGTATTATTTACTGACTAGCAAAACTTTTAAAATGTGTGTGAAGTAGACTTTGTTCTGTTAGCACTGTTCTTTTTTATTCTTTTCAGTAATCGACAATGACTTTCTGTTAATATCATGGTTCGGGATTTCACCTAAAAAACTTTAGTTTAATTAGGAACGTTTCTATCTCATAATTTCAAATGTAGAGATCTAACTGGTGAGTATCATTATCGTTACAAATAAATAAAAGTAGGCCTTTGAGATCTTTACAATATGACACATTCTCCGCTGTGCGAAGCGGAACGACGAGCCGCTTCTGTAAAAATGTGCTTTAGAGATATGAGACCTCTGTGGATACAGCTCACACCTTGTTAAAGGTCTTTGTGATCGGTCTGAACATGAAAATAATAGAAGTAAACGAACCCATTCACAAGTGACCCTATCCAAAAATATTACATTTAGGTCTTTGGCCTTGTTTACTAGCGCACCGAATAAACGAAAAACAAAAATCTGAAATCCTTAAAACGTTCACTCGGTCATATAATTTTGCGCCCTCGTGCACAATCTACCTCCACAAAGTCGAGGAAAGTAACGGATTAACGTACATTTAATTTGCGTTGTGTGAACATGGAATGACACAGGTCCTTGAGTCAACAGTCACCCGAATGAACCGTTTGATATAGGCCTGAGCGTGTTCTATACCTGATATTTAGTGCTGAAAAAGAAAGATTTATTGTTCTGATTATCAAACTCAATATACCCCTTGGGCTTAATTGGCTTGGCTTACGTTTTATAATTTTTATAGCTTTTTAGGCTCTGGCAAAGATAGAAGTTCCCGGTAAACGGCAATAGGCTTGCCATCTTTACGTGGGACCAACAACACAATTGGCGAAGTCTGGGCGTTTATTATTCATCTGCCTACCCCTTCGGCACAACGGGCGTGGTTATAAAAATCAAAAATCATTTACTTAAGTTTGGCTCAATAGAGCTGTGATGAATGTCATACTTATAAACTAAACGCGCCATTGTATGTAGGTATGTACTTTTTAAGCAGAGTGAGTTCGTTCTTTAATTGTTTTTGGGAAGCAAACAGCTGCTATATTAGTTCAACACCCCCTCGGTTCATTCAACTACTAGCTCATACCTCGCTTAACAATTCATGGTCAGAGGGGTTCATGTCATACGCGGCCTCAGAAGGGCCTGGCGAAGGTAGATGACTTCTTAAAAAGAAAGGCACACTCACGGTCACCCATTTAAGTAGTGAACCTGGGTCTTGCTTTAGGCAGTTAGTCAACGTTAATGGGTGGATCAGACACAACTAATTTTAATATTATTTAAAGAAAGTCGTTTCTAAGCAAGATCACTAAGCTCTGGAATTCGCTGCTGGCTCATGTGTTTTCTATTTTCTATGATCCTGGGTCTTTTAAGCGGGGCGTGAAACGGCATTTTAGCAGGCGGTCATAAGTGGGTGCGCTTTGTATCATGTTTATTTTACGATATAAAGCTATTTCATTTATTTGGACTGCATCGACTTCTTACCATCTCGCAGGACGTAGTCATTATGACGTTTAACATTAAATAAAGAAATTACTTCATTCAAAATTTAAGTCCTAATATTAGACTCAATTAATAATAAAATAACCACTATTGCCTAGTTTAATAAAATATTGCTCAAAATTAAGAGTATTTTTAATGATTGACATATTTTTTGGTTTTAAAAATGAAGCTGTGTAAAATTAAAGCAAATATAATAATTGACGGTAATCAATCGGTATAGGCACTTCCTGAAAATATATACTCAATAAGCTGGTTTTTCAAAGAAAGAATCTTAAATCTATTCAAGTTCTAACATAAGGTAAGCCCTTGCACTCACTCAAGAGATTTTGATTTTTATATGAGCAAGTAGGAACTTGAGCCGCTCAGTACAAACAAATTCGTTTGGAAAGCCCTCTTATTTGACTTCACAAATGTATTATAACTTTCAGTAGAGTTGCCTTTTGAGGGGTGCCCTTTGAAAATGTTATGGTTGGTTTAGGACAGTTTATGTAATCAAGTAGTTTGATAAATCTTTAATATTAATCCTAAATTTGTAAAATTAATTTAAAAGTTCGATTTAATACTGTACTATTTAAAATAAATTTACTAGGTAACCAAAGCTATACTGATAACTAATATCTACAACTAACTACAAGTATAGGTAGTAAACACCGATGATAATCTTAATAAATACATTGCAATTAATAAGAAACCCAGACTAAGACAAATATTCATAATCTACAACGATTTAGCTACTGCTATATTACAGATTTATTTAAAGAAAAAAATTAAGAGTGCAAGTCAATGTTCGCTATTAAATTATAAATGTAGCTATTAAAGCATAACCACAGAATCTTTTGTAGCCCAAAATGTATTCAATTTTGATATTAATTTTGAACTTCAATTCTAAAAATATAGACTTTGAAATACTTCGAAAACGTCCAAGCCAAAAGACGACTCATTCAATTTGATATTACGGGAAAATTAATACCTCATTTACAGGGATTGTCAGCGAATTTGCGTCTAAGTGATTCGATTGACGTTTAATTAATTAGGTAAGTCTAGTCTAGGTATTTAGCTTTTATCTATGCTGAATTTAGAAACCATACTCAAAGATTGAAGCACAAAATATTATAAAGTTATAGATAGTTTTTTTGTATATTTAGTATATAGGTAAACATAAGAAATATTTTGATGGCTGCTCATTGTTCATAATTTACTCTCATCTTTGAAACAAACAAAGAATTAATAACAGAAACTTCACTTTTCTTTACATGTTAGCTTTTATAATTTTATTTCAAAGAGAATAGAATTTTAAATGTGATGAGATTTTCCATATTAATTCCAATGGGCAATCTACACTGTGCTCATCCCCCCAAAACATCTATTATTAAGTCTTATATGCTCTGTCATTCCACTAGAAACGAGCCGGAACATCTTAGGCTCAGAAAAGACTTATATTAACTGACACCTACGGCGACGCAGCATAATTATGTAATATGCTACGACGTAGCATCTTTGTGTCGTCTACGGATTAAATACAGAATGTAGGCGTGATTATGATTTATATTGCCTATGAAACTTAATTAATTTAGATAGGTGATATAATACTCCGGTATTTTCCTATTAAATCTAATAGGCCTTTTAGAAAATCGACAAAGCATGAGTGAGCGTTGTCATGACTGCAGTCAATCTGTAAATTCGCAGCTAAGAGAAGTGTGTATTTTTTGGAGATTGGCAGAGAAAGAAACACTTTTGTTCACCATATTTGTCTGCTACCACTCTATTTGTGTTGCTGACCCGAACCTTGGTTTGTGGGAAGAGATCCGTGCTTAGTAGTGGAACGTTACTGGGCTGAGATCTTTATGATTTGTGTTCAATATTTATTTATTTGTCAATGACTGCAAGGTACCTCTTGACGCATCTTTTAAAGGGCCCCAGGTCATACGAAGGATTGAACATATGAACTATGAAAGAATTCAATTTTTCGCAAGTTCGGCAGAAAATCTTTGAAAGCATTTTCTTGTGAAGTAAGAATATTTAACTTCACATTAGTCCTTCGTAGAGTTTTTGTAGATATAATTTGCGTTATAATAAAAATTGATTTTTGATTGATTATTTCAAGAACTAGTTAACGGAAAATTTACTTGTACGGAAAAGAGGGTATTTGTTTAGGTAACCTCAGGGTACCCACCGGATACTCGCCCTTGCCTAGCAAACAGGCTTTACATTTTAGCTGTAATGGATATTCATCATTTTTTATTTAAGAAATAACCGCTGCTTCTTGTAACTATTACTTTAAATGTTATCTAATTACATAATATTTATCATAGATATAAATATTCGGCATGCTTTTACAAAGCAGTATCTATTTAATTAAACTAATCAAAAATATTAAATACTGTATACACGTGACTTGAAACTGGTTTCATTAATTACTACCTAATTTCATATAATTAGATTTATGTAATGAAATCTTTGCTGACAAACGTGTGACCCTTTTACTTTTAGTTTCAGAAAATGTAGCAAGTATTTGTCTTTTATATTTCGTCGAAGAATAGATAAACATGTTCACGTCTCTTAGAAATATAGCTGGCTGGGAGGAAATAACATCTGTGAGTCGTCTGTCAATATCAAACTGACCTACACGTGCCATTTGTGCAAGCCGTTCCTTTTATATCTAGAAATGTTATGGTATTTGAAAATTGCCTGGAACAGAGATGGCAATGTTAATATGGATTTGTAGGGGGTAAAATTTGATAAATTAAGGAATGAAGAGGTTAGAGCTACTGTGATAGTTACACCTGTCAGTAAAAACATGAAACAAATGGCCGACGCAAATGGAAGGAAAATGCATGCTGCTCAGATCGTATATAAGCTTCAGCAGGGCAGGACTATGATGATGTTAAGGTATTGAAAGTTCTTTAAGTGAGATAATCCTAAGTGTAGCTAGCGCACTTAGTTCCTACTAAGTGCGCTAGCTCACACAACACTTTGACCTATTTCATGTACTCCCATTATATTCCAGACTTAACGATTTACTAAATCATACAACGTTAACCTAGATGAGCATAGTAAAATAAGTAAAAAAAAACTAGGCAAGATGGTCGCCCCGGATAACGATTTCGGAGATTTTATTCCTAAGGCTTGTAAATGAGTATAAAACAGATAAGATATTTATAATAATCACGAACTTGTGTGTGATTATAAGTTATGTATTTAAATAAAAATTCTGTAAACTTTGTTATTAAACATTCGAACGATTCGAGAATAGTTCACATGATCTGGTGGAATTACCATTAAATAAATTATCGGCTTGGCATATTTGTGTTCCTTTTATTATGGCAAACTAATATGTAAGTAAAATAATTATATAGTTACCATTTTGCACATATTCTTGGTACTCTTCTAGGTAGAACGAGCGCGCGCGCTTGGCTAGTTCCACGGCGCGCACAATCAAATCGTAGCTCTGCGCTTCGGTCAGGCCCAGGTGGTCCCTGAACCCCTCCACCGATGCCTGGTAAGTGTTCGTTATTATCACATCTGCTCCAGCTGCAAAAAACAGTGTTAAAAACTCATAATCTCATATGAATTAATCGTCTGGAACAAATATCATCAAAATAGCGTAAACAAAGATTTACGACCAAATAAGACAAATCTCCTTAGCACCTCTAGCTCCAGTCTTAATTAAACGTATTCTCAAAGTTCGCATTTAAACTAACACGATAAATATTGCTGAACTTTAATATAGTCTAATATAACAGAGTACGGGTGCGGTCGGGAGTAAACAATTAATGTAATTAAAACTTGGCGGAGTAACACGAGACGGTGCAGACCGACAATAAGAGAACAAACTTCTGGTGTGAACGTTGTCGAAGAAAATAATTACGTAGTAAGTAGGAGGCTGTGTACGGGCTGTGAATGGAAACGTATTAGGCAGACGCGGTGATTAATGAGAGCGGGCGGCCGCCTGTAGCCCGCCGCCCGCGCCCACGCCGTGCACGTGCCGCGCGCTGGCGATCCTGCCCCTCCGGCCGCTCCGCTATGCAAATCTGAAGTACTTAGCAGACGCCGGGGAAATAACGGCGTCACTTGGCAACTCGCTTCGGCGTCAATCATAATAATCGCAACGAAACAGCTGGATCTTAACATACCCCACATGTAAGAAGGTTTTATCTCATTACTAATTTATTTTACGAGCTCATTTCTCGGCGTGACTTTATGTCAAGAAATATGTCCCGATTTAATTTGAATGCGGGAAATGTAATGGTTGTTATATTTCATGGCCCTCCTTTTAAAAGGTGTCAGTGTAACGCTTACAATCCCGCAAAGTATGCGGCCATTTTTTATATTTTTTCATATCAAGTCGCGTATAAGAGGAAGCAAAGCGAGGCAGTAGGCTTTTCCCTCCAGGGAGTTATTTGCTTGCAGACACTTTTCAGCTTTTCCTTATGAAAAGAAACGGTCCGTTTTGTGGCGAAGAAAAGCGCTTTCAGAGGACGATGACACGAGACGAGGTCGCACTCTCGCTGTCAGATGCATGAAAATGACGAGCTAAAAGCGACCTAACGTGTAATCCGTCAAAACATGCATGTAGCTAGTACGTACGCCCCGCGTACACGACGCGACACATATTGCAGGCCCACTTCTGTCGGTGCTTGCTACGCATTCGTTTGCGGTTCGTGTTTGCCGCGCTGTGTAGGTGTGTCTAGAAAATCGTTCAAACTTCCACTTTGAAATGGGGAACAAAGCAATTACTTTGCAGTTCAAAGGGATTAGTTGCGCGTGACGTTGGTAAACAGGAGCCATCCATCAGAATTCGCTGAATAAATAGCTCCGACTTTACAACATGAAGCTCGCAAGAAAATTGAAATTCACTGAAGCAGCACTCAGTTTTACCGCGTTATAAATGTAAGATTGAAGCCAAGCACAATAGCGCAATATGTACATCTAAAAGTGCCTATGCATGCCACGTATAGTGCACGCCCACTTCGACAATGTTCGACGATGCGCAGAAAGGCTTCACGTTATATGCTTCGCGCTTTGCATCTTAAATCTCCTCAGATTGATAGTTAGGAACTTGTTACGGGGATAACTTAACGCCGTCGATGCATATTAGCTATCAACGTGTTGTAAGATCGAATATTCAACACCTTTCTAAAACTGTTACATAGTAACGGAATAGATTAAGTAGATATCGCAACATAGCGACACTTAGAGATAAATTAATAGTTTGTAAATAAAATCGGTTTAAATATTTTAATGTTGGGTTGGAGTACACAGATTTAAGTTCCTAGCAAATTCAGCTACTTTGGTATTAGGTTTTCTATTTATGTGTATAGAACAGTATCTAAACGCAGTCTAGGTGATTCTGAAACTCTGGAAGTTCCAAACTTCAATCGTGGAACTTTCGGATAGGTACTGCAGCTTCAGGCCACTTTAGTTTTGAGTGCGGTTTGAAACGTAATTTAGTATCAAAATTAACAAACAATTCTTTAATATGTACCTACCTACCCTGAAGCAGAATGTCCGAAAATCTTATTGATTAATATCTTTTGTCGTACCTATGTGCTGGATTTAACCAAAACATATAACCAAATAATATAGTCATAGGTAGAATGTTATTATTAAAAGGAGTATACAGGAACGTGACACAAATAGTTTAGATCACATGGTAATTATATTTTTGCTATTCTATTTTTGAAATGAAAAGGTTCTTAATTTGTCCGAAGCTTTTTCAACTCAGTTCCGCTTTGAACATTTCTAAATAGGTTGTACGAACAATACTTTAATATAGTATCTAAAATATGGTTCGATCTGATAAATACTTCCGATGCTACGTAGCATCACTTTACATCACGATTCCCAAAAAAGCAATGAAAAGTTACAAAACGGATACTTTACAAACTTTGTGGATTTTTTTAAAGATTATTTTAAGCTAACAACACGTAACCGTCGGTATCCTTTGTATGAGCTTATCATTTAAAACGAACGTTGTAACCTGATATTGAACAGCCATTTCAGAGATGAGAATACAAGCCTCTTGTAAGCTTATATGCAGAAACCTATTTCAATATCCGCCAATCTTTAAAGACGATGCCCTGTTTTTAGTTTGTGATTTAAGATGTAGACTTAGATATTTTCATAAGAAGATAAAACAAAGGTAATATCAAATTGGTGTTAGTAACTTACAAAACATACATATGCAGTCATGACATTAATATAACTTAGTATATTACGTAGGTATGCGTGCTTCGGAGGGCACATTAATGCGTTGGTACATGTATAAATCTGTGGTAGTCGATAAGACAAGTTAAAGCCCTATGGGGCGGTAGAAAATTTCTAACAGGAAGACCCCAAACAACTGCCTTCACCAACACGCACTGGGGTGACGTTATTGAATATCAGCTGAAACCTTTTCACCTCGATATGATACAGGAGGCCTGAGCTCAGTAGTGGGAAATTAGCTGACTAGATAAATTACCAACGATAGCATAAACACGCGTAACTAATATGCTAAATGTAAGCTGTTCGACGTTCTGTTTCCCCCGCTCAGTATTTCTTTTGTGGTGGTTTTATATCACTAGGTGATAGTTTCGTACCCAATAAAATTATAATCTAAAATATAAAAAGTAAATATATCTAACCTCTCAAGAAGTCCAAGTGTGTGTTGACTACTTCTTCAGGGTGTGTGTGTAGGAAACGGGCGCTCCACAGCGGGTCACCGTCTATGACGTGGCCGACGTGGCAGGACAGCTGCGTGGAGAATCCTCCGTCCAGGACCACCACGTGAGGCGCCTCAGGGCCCACGCCGTTCGTCGGCGTCATCTCTGTTAAGCTAGCTGCAAAATATATTTTAAAATTTAGCTCTCGTAGCTTCGTGGTACAACACAGCAGAGCAGAGTTCACAGACGACCATGGATAGATGACCGTCTGTGTAGCATTTGATATCAACACTTTGATGACAGTAAAGGTTTCGTAGAGGCACTACTCGGCGCTTTAAATTCTAAAAGCAGGACGCCCCATAGCTGTCTCCTACGTGTATCCGCACTGGGTCATCGTAGAGTATAAACCCTTACTCCTTAGTTCGTGCAGAAACACGGCTATTTTTCTAGAACTTGGTGATTTCCATACAATTATTTGCGAAAAAATGCACTATTATATATTCAAAGCTCTGCTTTTCAAGCCTAGATCAGCTTAGCAAACTAGATGTCCGGGAACATTAAAAAAAATACTAATGGTTAATGTTCAAATGTTATTGTTTTATCGTAGGTTATATTCAAGAATACTTAATTTATTTCAGTTCTCATGTAAGTTTGCCTCTCTGTAAAAACACACTTACAAATCATTAAAGAGTATTACAATGTCATTTATAAACCACTGGCTGACCGGCGAACTTCGTACCACCTCAGGATCAATAACGATTGTGTTAACTTATATGCAAACTGTATGAGAAAATATTTTTTCTTGACAATGATTCTTATGTTTCAAAATTTCATAGCCAAAACCAAGAAATAAAACATCTAAAATCAATGCAGCAGTTCTTGAGTTATACCTAAATTGTCGAACTAACACAAGTTTCTTTTATATGTATAGATTCAATAGTAAAGTAAAAAAGTCAAAACAATTAATAAGTAGGTATATAATGTCACATAATCAATAATAGATCAATAAAATAAACACATTTAGAAAAAACAGATCGACTATAATAAATACGAATATACACAGAAGAGATATAAAACGTTTGGTCGAATTTAAAAACTTTTAGATTTAGTGCGTAATCGATTGATGACTGAAATCTGTGTAACTGCAGATGGCAAATATGAAGTAATTGTAAACTAGCTTCGGCTTGCTCCTTCGTCTGCCTAATTTCCCGAAGGAATTCGATATTTTCTGCGTCGAAAGGTATTCCAGGTCATGATCTATCTGTGTTCTAATTAAAAATGAAACTGGTTCAGTCGTTTTTGCTTGAAAAAGCAACAGAAATCCATTCATCCCCACAAACTTTCTCGTTTATATTCATAAAAAAATGCAAATCGAAGTTATTTCACTTTCAAAATTCAATTTAAAAGAAAGCAGTTCAGCCGAACATAACACACATTTCAAACATGTTTATTTATTTTGTACTCAAATATTGCGAAATGATACAGAGACATTATTTGCACGGCGTAATGCGATCAATAGGTATCATTAAGGTTCGGAAATGGAAAGGAAAGGGGGAAAGCTTTCCATTGACAAAGGTACCTAGAGACTATTAATTATTTTCCTCTGTATACTTATTTCTAAAGACCGAAACATATTTCTGCCGCAACGCCTCGCCGCCGCGTTCCCCGGAGCGGAAAGCATCAGTTGGAAACATAAATCTTGTTTTAGGAGGTAGGCATAGTTGATTCAACAAAGCTACTTAGATAACACAAACAGCATTAGTTCATTATTATTAATCTGTGATTATCACGTTATATGTTGTACTTCTTATTTGTTTGTTGTACACAAAGTTTTGCCTAGAAATAGTGTAGCTTGAAAACTACTGAAGCAGTTTAGTTTCAGAGATAACCCCTTACAAAAAAATGGCAAATACCTCTATGCGCTTGAATTTTCTACTGAATACAAAGAAAATCTCTGACTACAACACACGTTCATAGTTTCATTTATTTTAATAAGTATAACAATAATATTCTCGACCATTTCACACAGTGCCAACTAACCGAACTAAGCAAAGCTTGTACTAAATCATTATTTTCAAACACATACAAAACCTAAGTACCACTTTTAAAATTGTAATAACGAAGTACACAAATATTTATTTTTTGAAATAAATAGGACTCCAAAACTTATAGGGTGTATCTTACGTTTCATCATCATCATCATCATCATTACAGCCCATTAACGTCCCACTACTGAGCACGAGCCTCCTCACACAAATCAAGGTGTGAGGGTATTGGGTCATACTCCACCACGCTGACCCAGTGCGGATTGGCGGAGGCAGGTGTATGGCGTCCTGCTGTTAGAATTTTTCAAGCTGCCCATGAGGCCTCTAACATGGCTTAACGACTACCACATTTAGTGATAACCGGGACCAACGGCTTAACGTGCCTTCCGAAGCACGGAAGCGCTCAATATCAAATGCCACACAAACGGTCACCCATCCAAGGACTGACCTCTGTAAACTCTGCTGTACTTTGGTGATCGTTTCCAACCACCGAACACCGCAGAGCTACGAGCGCTATCTTACGTTTACTTTAGTTTAAAATATGGCTGATAATGTTTGCTATAAAACCTTTTTTACCTGAAGTCTCCAACTACCAAAATTTACAAAAAAAAATTTTTTTTAGAACATTACCATACAATTATGCGTATCAATGAAGAAACAATATAGAATATTTTAAAATATGTGTCTAAAACTCGGAAGTCATATATTGTTTTAAAATCAAACTAAATTCTTACGTCTGAAACTAAGATCTTTAAATGTAAATTAACAAAGAAATATAAAAGAAGACATCGGGTATTAATAAATTGAAAATGAACCGCTTATTGTTCTCATTTTTTTTTCTCACAGCGACATAGCAACGCTCTGCTTATCAACTAATGTAATGATTTACGATTAGGTGCTGTTAAGTTCCTATTTGTGCATTTTAATTATAGCCCCACATTAGCGAGATAAGACAACGAGGCTCGTTTAATTTGAGTTTATATTATCCCTTATTACACATAAACACAGAACAGAGTAAGAAAATAGATGTATGTACAAAGGTCAGCTTATTTCTATTACAAAATTCCATACAACTCTAGTAATAGTGTATTAAAGTAGTTCATATGGTATATTTTAATAAAATAAAATTAATCAACCACGATTTTTTGAAAAAGAAGTTAAAAACAAGGCAATGAGGTTTGGAATAAGATTAAGTTGTTAAAAATAAGGTTTGCTTAGTATCGATTAGTAGTAAAACTAAATTATTGGCGAGAACGTAGAGTGGATATTGCCGTACGGTTCCAAAAGCCTCTATCAGCTCTTAAAATATATATCAGTGATTTGGTATCGGAACAAATCATAAATCTCGAGAGTTTATTCGTGACATATTATCACACCTTTTGATTTGAAAGAGAAACTAAGGAGGAGCTCGGCAACCCAAGATTGTTAATACTTATTATGTACTGAGGTTAAATCTAATATATATAACAGTAATTTCACGAACCCTTGACCCTCATAGTGAAGCGGAAAATGTTGATATTTGGAAGCAGAATCTCTGGCACTTAAGTGTGTTGGTGTCTACAAATCTATGTCATTAATAGAATTGCCACTCAGTGAAACTACTTCGGATTTTGGCAACGACACTAAAAATAACTACGATTGGTAAAATTAACGATTTCCGTATAAATCTATTTGCCTTTCCAGATCTAGTTTTCTATGTTGTGTTATATTTTATAGTGCTATATTTTCATCATCATTTGCCTTTGCTTGGCAAGGGGATTATGGTAGGTACCCCCCGATAATGTGACTGCGACACACAACCTTTTATAGATTAATTGTGAAACCACAATTATTTGTCAGTTACTAACTGTATTTTAATCTAAACATCTTTTTAAATTTTGCGGGACAAAAGAACTTGGCAAATTTCTTGTCAATGGTCTGATCAAGCTCCTGTCCGTCGATTTTATCTTGAGGAGCTTCTTAAGAGCTTTATTGATGCTTGACTTTGAATGGGATATGAGTAGACATTGCCCAATCTCCGACAACTTATGTGCAGAGCAGTTAATATCCGGCAAATTAATTGATGGCCTCTGTGACTCTAGCATTTCCAACCAGACAGAATGATACACATGGCAATATGAACATACAGCTAGTTTACATAGGATAAATGAGAATTTTAGCTTATTTTCCGAATTTAGAACCAGTTCAAAAACCCTGAAAAAGTACTTAATGCTCTTTTAAACAGTATTAGTTATCAGTTTCACAATAGGTTTTAAAAAAATACAGTTAATTCAATCTAGGTATCATATATTAAATTTAATTTTTTTTCTTTGACGCCATTTACATAAATATTATAGATAAAGATATAATAGTGCATTTATGTTAGTAGATGATTAAGAATAAAAGGTAAATTTTTTTTTGTACTCATAAACACATAAGATAAGATTCAGATAGAGATTAGGCCGGTTTTTAAAATCAATAATATAAGCAGTATCCTGCGTTTGGAATTATCTATTCTTCTGACACTCATCCTCTTGCATATTCTGATTATAGTATCTAGGTTTATCTACATAAACAGAGCGTTCAGTTTTCCTTAATAAAATTCCTTATTGGCACTGCAGTGATATCCCAGAACCTTAGATACAGCTTCATTTTATTATGTGTTTTTTGTCTAACTTTGAACGCACTGCGATAGACTGTTCAAAGAAGCAAGTAACTAACACTTATTTAATAACGAGACGCTTGAGTCAATTTCTGTCTAATCGTTTAACATAGACGATAGACGCATAAAATGTAGATAATTTCATATTGCAATTAACAAGCGGTTTTTCACACAACAACTTTACTTTTAACACAACAACAACCGCAGCGTAAGATGCAATGCGGTAAACTTATATTAAAAAATAATCTTACTTCATGCATTCGTATTAATTGTTGTTTACTGCGTACACGATTCCCGTTCCACGCGTGTTACACATACACACACAAACGCTACAAATTATTATGTTACAGGAAATAATACCATATCTGGCTGTACTTTCAACAATTCGTTTGTTCATGAAATATTTATTTACAAAAATGTTTACAGTAAATAACATACCATAATATAAAGACATTTTAGTTTTGATAACTACTATAGCTTATAGTAGTAATGTTCGTAAGACGAAGCTCAGGAGTGAATTTGTGAAATGAATAATATTTAAAATTACAGTGACATAATATTAAAAAAATAAAACAAGTTTCATTCTTCTGTAATACTTTTTTTTCATTAAATTATTGTTGGTATTTTAGGTAAGTTTTATTAATAAAGAAATTAATTATGTACATCTTGATGTCGAATGACAATAGGGAAGATAGTTAAAAAGAAGGCCGTAATGAAGTAAACCCAAATAAGAAGCATACCTACTTCCTAAAGTATTCATTAAAAGAAGTTGGGTTTCTATCTATCAACTAATGTATATTACAACCCCAGTCTGCAAACTCACGCTGATATCTGAGAGATTACTCGTGACAAAGCCCAGAACTAGTTCTAAAACCTACAATTACTATAAATTATGCTACTATTGCGGTTTGGTTCAGGTGACCTTGACATATTGCGTCCCACCAAAACCACCCATTGTTTTGGAATAAAAACTATCCTGTAATCTATATTAAGGTTCAAGCTTTCTTTTTACCGAATTCTATCAAAACGGCTAAGTAGTATAGACAAGCGTGACAGATAGACAAAGTATCTTTTTACATATTTTTTATATGAGCATAGAAAAATATATGTAATAAAATTGGTATTTTTTTGTAACTTACTGTAAGAGTAATTCTTGAGGACTAAACAACGCCTACCTCTTCATAATTAAAACAGTAAACTATACATTGTGTACACAAGTAACTTACATTTAATTAGTAACGAGAAGCTTGAGTCAATTCCTGTCTAATCGTTCAACAAACGTTATGACGAATTAATTATTTTAAATGGGGATATATAAATAAACGATGTAACAAAGTAAGCAGCGATAACGTCTATCTATCAGTAAACTTCGTAACGAATAAGAGGTCACTCTTACCGTTCACATTCAGTTATCTTGAATTATTATGACATTTATTACATTTGTTATTCAAAAATTTAATATAGCATTTTAATTAGATAACATGTTTTAAAATATATGATTTAAACGAGAAGGGTGTAGATGATTTGATGACGAAAAAACGAATGCAAAAGATGCAATGCGAACCCAGATAAACCTGAAGCAGGACAGGAGAAAGATGATGAACATGATTTTAAATCGTGTTGAAAAAACTTTGAAATTGATGCTCAAGTTCCCGAGTGTCTACGGACTGATCCTGTTAAAAGGACGCGTTCGAGAACTTTTTAAGTTATTCACGAATAACATAAAAATGTGAAAGACAGTCTAATTAAACATAAATCACCGAACGCAATAGTCGAGGACGGTGGAGAAATGTTCTACGGGTACTGGAGAAATATCGCTTTGGAGCTGAATGTTTGACATCCACCTGAGCCGGAGCATGGCCGGAGTGGTCTCGAATTTAAATATTGTAATCCTACAATTTACCTCTTTTGTCTGTTATTTTTTAATTAAATAAAATTCAGTTTTATCTTTAAAGGACTGGTGATTTCAATGTTCTTCTAAAATATATCCAAATGAATATTCGATTTTTCATTTCGAGACTAAGTCCACGTGTAGTTTGAAGTGTTCTTCAATCAATGACAATATAGCTTTTGAATAATTGAAAAATATATAACTGATTAAAAGATATTGACAACAACAATTTTGAATCAATAAATAAATATTTCTGACAATTACACTAATTATGGATACTAAATAACGGATTAACATACATAAGAACTTCGTCTTTTTTGTATGTGTGTACTTAATATACATAGGGAAACACCCAGACCATAACTAATATACATGTTCATGCACACAAAGATTTGTCCTGCGTGAGAATCGAACCCACGACATTAAAGAGCGGAGAGCAGGTATTCTCGCCATCACGCCTAATCGGTAGTCAGATCTCTATATGGCTAATATGGATCAAATAACTCTGTTAAGGCGGTCCGTAGCATATCGATTGAGCGTTTGGTCAATGAATCAGTTGGCACCGAGTTCGAACCTTGCCGATATACTAATACTAACACAAGCCCTGTAAGTTTACGACATAATATTTTCAGGACTATACTTGGAATTTGGACTTATTGCCTCTAATTAGCAATCCTTAATTTTTCATGGAAAAGAACGATTAAACAGCAGTCGATAGAAAAGGTAAGCCGTTTAAATTCAAATAGCATTTTCTTATTTTTTTTCTCATGTAGGTTATATTTAATATTTCTGGTATGTTACTCACTGTGACCTTATTGGCGGAGGGCCGTTAATGGGTTTCCAAATTTAGCCTGGCGCCTTGGTTGGGTGATGATAGCCTGTCTCGTTAGATTTTGCTCATAATTTTTAAGGAGTTTTTGACAAGAAATCATTCAGACAGTAGTCTCATCCTGAAGCTAAGCGTGAGAAAAGAAAAAAAAAATTTATGAGACGGGGAACAAAATGTTTATTAAACAAGTCTGTGCGAGAGCAAGTATACTCGCTCTTAATCAAAAGTCGAATATAAAACAAATAATACAGTGGTGAAAGTGAAAACATTTATTTTGACAACAGGAAACATAAAATACCATAGATAATTCAGATTTTGCCCTTCCAAATTCCTTTTCTTCAGCATTAGTTGGCAGTGCTTTACGTCGTCACGTCATTACAATAATATATAGCCCACAAGTGTAGCTACGTAAATTTTTTAAATCGTTTTAACAATTCTAGAAGCCACTAATACATTATTCTAATTTTAGTACAGACTTAGCTTAAGAAACATTTTGTTCCACGCCATAACGGTCAGAGGCCTAGGATGGAGATGAATGACCCTCAAAAAGGTTTAAACCTTTTTTTATAATTTTCCAACGACTAATCACTTCTAAGGTCGTTTCGATTCCAACACAGGGCAAATATATTTAAGCATAAATACGAATATTTGTCTTGTTCTGGATGCTCGTTGTGTATTTACTTAAAATTAAATAGTATTTGTACATATTGTCTAGTACTCATAAAACTCACTCTGTGTGAGATATCCAAATTTATGATATGTTAGTATTTTGTAGCTTCTGTACATACGAACAAGGGCATTCTGACATATTTGAACTCATTGAGTCAATTGTTCTGTTTATACGGAAGTGGGTCTCGCTTTCAAATACCTTGGTCTTAATTTTTTAGAATAGTCGTATCATTTTAATTCAAAAGAATGCCTACTAGTGTTATTTAAGAAGCACAAGATTAACTTTACGATTTTTTATACTCGTAACTACCTAATCATTAGAACGCTGTGACGTATTTGTCAATTTCTCACGGTCGGTTTATACTTTAGTAAGTTTACTGTGTAAAAGTCACAATACATTATTTCGCATCATTATAATAAAAATAAGCAGACATCCGCTGTACTGAACAAAAAAAAATATGAATTTAGGTAAACTGACTTCCGCGCCATATCGGTTGTACAATTTATTGTATTGATATGTATGTAATAACATCATTACAAATATATGATTTCATGCGAGTTTTAGCTATCTTAAAATAAATAACTTGTATTGGGATCCCAAGACCAAGAGCCGAGGATCCCAAGCCAACCTCACCTGCAATCTATGACTTTGGACCAACATTATAACTGGCACAGTGTGGGCGTAAAATATGCCTTAATATTAATATGTAATAATATTTATGTATGTAAAATAAATAACAAGTTCAAACATTCTTTTCATATTCTCTTAAGTATTATCTAGTAATTGGGCAGACATTTGCCGTGCCCGAGACGATCCACAAAGATCTGTTTTGTTTGAATAACATTATACAGAGCAATCAAGATTAGGACTGACTTCAATCCAATAAATGCGAATATTATATTTCTCTAAAAATACTCTCAACAAAATAAATAAAGTCAAGTTCTCATAAAAATAACAGATACAAACGTGATAATCTCTAAATAAACCCACAGTTAGGTAATTACGCTGGTTATAAATCTATTAACATATTCTTGATTTGTTGGTAGAGCTATATTTTAACTTACATAGCAACAAACGACTTTAAAACCGGCGTTTTTACAATTAGAATACATGGCAACGCGGCGCCGACCACGACTTTAATGTTTGTTTTGGTGGTTATTTATTCATATCACCCAGTTACGAGGCCGAAATTAATTTAACGAATTGATATCTATTGGTTTGGTGGGCGTCGAAGGCTATTTATTTATATCAATACACCGTAAAAGTTTTGACCGTGTTCATGGACGGAGATTATGTTATGATGACATAAAATAAAACTAAATAGATAAACATATGTTATTAAATAATTTATAGGAACTGACCTTAATCTGTACAGGTTTACTAACTATTGTTTGTAACTAAGCTCTGCTATTTTTATTTTAAAAAAATTATAGGTCGAAATAAGATCACTGTTTTGTTTATTTATAAGTAATTAATTTAAATTAAATAAACTTACCTATTATTATTCCTAAATTCACAAATTACATTAAATTATTTTTTTAAATTTTATATGAAAATAATAGTTCAGCTACAAACAAGTATCGACAAAACAACGCAAAAACAAGCACTATCACGAACGCGCGCGTATCGCGGACGTACCTACGCCCTCTGTGTTATATGTGTATGAAATCTAGACAAAAACACCTCATATTTAACCAAAACCACCGCCCGCCAATCGATATGACGAGTAAATGAACACTGATAGAGAATATTAAACCGAAGCCAGTTTGCTATTTAAAGAACACATTTACATAAATGAATCCTTAATGGGACCACAAACTTAAAATATTGATTTTGTACTGCTTAGCAGATTGTTGTGGCTCGTTACACGTGTACCAAATAATTGGAGCTAACTAAATTAAATCTGGGCTCTAAATAAACTGATATTATAGATTTAAAAAGACCTTTTTTTAAACATGTAAAAAATACAGTTAACGTCACTGCAATGAATAATTATTTATAATTTATAATCTGAACAATAAAACGAAGTTGATGTCTCTATTATTAATGTCAAAATATGAGTTCTTTTTTCAAGACATTGTAATGGTTTACGGTACTTATTTCAAATTTTAATTCTGTATTCGAAATAGCGGTACCATTTTTTTTAATTAGGATACTTTTTAACACAGAAAATGAACAAAAGCAGGCAGCTGCTTGTAACTGTTTTATACTAAAAAAGTAAATATTTAAATTTTATATGTTGGTTATAACTTTTACTCATTTGTAATTTTTAGTTTTTTATATATTTGTAGAAGTATAACTTTGTTAATAGTAATATAATGTTATTATAGAAGTATAACTTTGTTAATAGCCATAATATGTCCAGTGTTTAGCCCACTGTGCGGCCGACGCCTCGGTGGCATACGATTGGCTCGCGGTTCGCTTCGAGACACCAGTCAGATATTAATAGAGTTATCAACTCGGAGCAATGTACTTGTGACCAGAGCAACTGAAACACAACTCATCCACTTTTCCGGTGATAAAGGTTTTTTTAAAGAATGGCATTTAGCCCCGAAATTGAACTTGCACCTTGACTAATTTACTAATAATATACTATCTTTTAAATGTTATATCAAGTGAATCTTTTGCAATCAATATAAACTCCAAATAATATTAATTATTTTGCTTTAATTATAAAACTTGTTTTCGTATGATATCAATGTCTAATAAAGTTTTAATTTTAATATATTCCAAAAAAAAAAGTTTATGCTTTATTGCAGTATAGTATAAATAATAAGTGCATAGAGATCCTACCAAGATCAGAGGAACCGAAGCCAACCTCACCTGCAAGTGGTGCACCTGCCGATCAACGGACGAGGCTCTGGCGAACATAGCAGTGCCCGGTAAGCGGCAATAGGTTTGCCACCTATTCTATATCTTCGCCAACTATATAGTTGGCGAAGTGTGGGCGTGTAATATGCCTCTGCCTACCCCTTCGAGGAAACAGGCGTGAATGTATGTATGTATGCAATCATAGGAGGTCCGAGAATGATGGAAGAGGTCCAAAGACTATAGGTACTTACTACAAACATGATGAAATGTTGAGAAGAAATGTCATCACGCATCGTTGCTCCTTAGTTTGTTTTATCTAGAATTTGTTTTGCTTGAGAACAAACACGCACCTAAGAATTATCTCGCTACAGTGTATTCACCGCAAACTTAAATAACCTCAGCAATAAAGACTGTACTGGATTAATCGCGAAATATAATGCGACGTACTCGGTTAATCGGTTGTTATCAATATTTTAATGTATTTCTTACAAGCTCGTTATGTGCCAAACCATAGTGTACTTCTTAACAATTATGGTAAAATGTATAAAAGAGGATAAGTTCCCTCCTTGCTCTTTCATATAAGGTTATGTCATTATGTCTTCTGTAAAGTTACGCATACCTCACTCCAGAATTTACTCGTTGCAACGACCTTGCGGGATACTAGCGTGTTATCTTTAAATAAAAAAGGAAGATATTAAGTTACGATATAAATATAATAACACATTAATATAATAACCATATGAGAACAGAAATATGATATAAAGTAAAAGAATGAAATAAGCGTAGGTATTTATTAATTAAATCAGTAAGTATAATTTCGCTAAAATTGCACACGCAGCGGCCAGACCTCCTTAATATCAACGTCGTTTCTTTAAAGAAATATATTTCATGTTAATTTATATATGTTTACAATTTGTATAATTATTACCTTATATCACGAGCACACACTTTATCAGTCTTATCTTAGATAGACATCGTATTGTACTAGTTTTGTAAAGCTGGTAAATGTGAGAATTGCTTAGACTCGGCGGCGCCTTAGTGATCAGAAAAAATACAAAATACATACAGTATTATTGTGTAGCACTTAGTCATTTATTAGGAATGCTAACACAATAGTATCTTTAAACAAATATTAGCAAATCTATTAAAAAAAAGTTTGCCATGAAAATTTTGTTCTTGTGAGTTTGTTTTATGGATGCTACACAAGAAATAATCAATTTTTGTGTTTTGAAATTTGTACCCTTTCCACTATGGACTGGTGATTATTTCTAATAGAAATTACTACAGATCAAAGTCGTGCTTAGATTAGCACTTGTAGTAGAAAAGGAAAATAAAGAAAAAAACATTAGTTCGAAAATCTCTATCCTTTCCGTTGGTATATTCCTTATAACTGCAATAATAAAAACAACTGTAATAAACTATAAATACCAACAAGAAATGCTTTGACGATACCAGCATGAACTTTTGTTTTATATTATAACTAGCTGAACCGAAAGACCGTTATCCTATCTTATTAAAAATTATTCTGTCCATCGCGCTATTTGTCTAACGCCATGGTTACAACGAAAAGTTAATATTGTCGAATAATTTTATAGGGTGGTTAAGTTTTCATACATATTCAAATTTTTGCCTCATCCCTAATTTAAACGCCGGGCAGATTTGTGAATCGAAACCATCCAGGGCGCCAAACTAAACGCGTATAAAACAATTCATTCAAATCGGTCCAGCCTTTTAGGAGTTGTTCAGTGACATCCACACGTACAGTAGAATTATATTTGCCATTCCGTACGAGCATTATCCTATTGTTATTTTATTATTTAATTGTGTACTTTATCAGCTATTTTCACATTTTAAATAATGTTGAGGTTTATAATTCTTTCCCTTTTTTATGTCATCTGAACTTTCTTATTTAGTTTTAAAAACATTTTGTACATTTTATATATTTATAACACTTCATGTACCGCACTGCACCCAAAATGGCCCAACTGAAAACCAGCGCTGGGAAATTGTCCCAGCAAATGCTGAGATGAGTCATTTTGGTGCATCACACAATAAATGGTTTATTATTGTAATTGGTTTGTATTCCCAAATTTTATGACGCGCTAATAAATGTTTATTATTATATTTATATATAAAGAAGATGATTTACAATACACATGTAGAACAAAAGTCTGGTATTTCGCAACCTTTAAAGTGGATTGAAAAGAAGTGGATTTTACGTGTTTAGATATTTTTAATCAAAACTCTAAATAAAAATGTTACGTCTTAGCTTCAAACGGACTTTTATAAACATTGCCCTAAGTCACGTCTTCAAAATTGAATTTCCAAAAATTATTAATGAGATCCTGACCTACCATTTTCATGTCAACACTTTCAACGGTTGAAACTTGAATACTCTGTGCTCAGTTATAATCTAGTTAGCTAGCTATTAAAGTAAAGAAAAAAAAATATTTATTTCATAAACTATTATACATAGTGCTTGAAAACGTCATGATTAAAAATGAAAAAAAAAAACAATCGAAACATTATTACACTAAATCACGAAGCTTAGATTCACTTACATGCAACAAAACAATTTAAAAACAAAAAATAATTAAGTGTAAGTGAATCTAAGTGCCAGTTCCGAGCCACCGCTCTGTGAGAAGAACTGGCAAGAAACTCACAGGCTATGCTCTTTTAAATATGTCCATTAGTTTGGTACTAGAATTACAATCTTCATTTGTCTGTGAAGCTATACAATGCATTATAACATAACATTAGCAATATTTATGTTTTTAAGTCATTCATATTAGAATAGCCTGTATGAAACGGCAGTTTAATCCCAAGCATTTTTATCTACCATATAGTCTTTAATAGAATAGTATCCCTTTGAAGACAGCTTGTGTTTTATTGTTAAATTTATTTAGGCTCAATTGCTGTATGTTGCTTGGGATTTTATTGTAGAATCGCACACATTGACCTTTAAAAGATTTGTTTATCTTTTGGAGCCTAGTGGCAGGTATCTACAACTAATTTATGCTTATTCCTTGTGTTTAGGTTATGTATACAGCTTTTCTTACTAAATTGATCAGTATTCTTATGTACATATACCAGGTTGTCATAAATAAATTGACCGGCCACTGTCAAAATACCAATTTCTTTAAACTTTTCCCTATAGTGAATGTCCACACGGGAGATTATAAATTGCTCGAATAGCCCTCTTCATACAGTACACATGTTATATCATAAGTAGGCATAGATTATATAACATCACGATGTTGACACATGATACAAACAAATGCTACATACAATCTTTTTTAATGTATCTCTACCTCGCGATTGTATTACTACGAGCACATTTAAAAATATCTTACTAATAATATTATATATCATAGTCAAGAGCAGTATAAAGTATACCGTAGGTACTTCCTATGTGATGGAAGTGGTATCCTTGTGGTTACTGTTACCGAAAAGCAACGTAAGCGCCCCTATGGGCGTATCCAGCAATGGCTTCAGGGTTTCTAAAATTATATATAATTAGCAAACTATACCGGCGGTCTTACCCCGGTTATTTTTTTTCTTAAATATAGGTTACACTCTTTTGCACTCCGTATCTGTATTATAAGATATTATTTATATTTGTAGTTAGTACCTAGATAATTTATTTTTTTAGGTTTGGTTAGGCGCGTTAGTTTATAAGTCTGACATTCATAAGAGCTCTATTGAGCCAAACTTGAATAAAAGACTTTTGGATTTGAATTTGTAGCTCACAGGTCAGAGGCTACGGACATGCTCGCCCCTGTCTAACTTCTTCTCTACTATTCTACATCTAAGGTATGAGGATAATACTCCCTGCCAATAGCGAAGGGTGTGATAATAAAAAAAGGCTTTTAGCGTCATCTCAAAAAAAAATCTCAGAACACACTTCGTTAGTCGTAGGCACCATACAAAAGTTATTCAGCACAAGCTCCGTTATGAAGGTAGAAGATAGGCATACAGAAGGAGGTAAAATATCTCCATCGGAGATATTCTCATACCCGCTTTTAATAAAGATTAATCGTTAATTCGCATAAATAGTACATATATACATAATAACATACATACATTCACGCCTGTTTCCCCAAACAGATAGGCAGACATATTATATGCCCACAATTCGTCAATTGCCTCATGCCCACGTAAAAAGTGGCGAGCCTATTGCCGCTTACCCGGAACTTTTATGTTCGACAGAGCCCCGTCCGTTAATCGGCAGGTGCAGGTGAGGTTGACTTGGGCTCCTCAGATGTTGGTAGAATCCCTACACACCCCATAAATAGTGTTCAGTATTAACTAAAAATAATCTAAGTAGGTATCTAATAATCAAATTAGATTTAAATAAAAATATTAAAACATTTTGTCTTTCTGCTCAATATTTCTAATATCAAACCACACTTTACCCGAAAATAAATATTAATTACGTTGTGGTACGCATTCCTTTCAAAGAACTCTTAATATATGAAAAAATACCTCATAAATCTACTTGGAGCGTGAAAGGTGCGTGTATAAATAAAGCCTATAAAACAACAACAACCGCACTTGATAGGTTGCGTAAAAAATTTATACGCCATGTGTTAGATACTTCGGAAATATGAAAAACATACTCCGATGACGTCATAAAACATGGTAAACCTCTCGAAGTAGGTAGGAAGATATAGCAGACAGAAGCGACGCAAAAATTCTAAGCTTTGTGTAATGTGTTTGTTTTTTTACGATGTTCAATCTTTGTCTTTTGTTGCTTGACATATTTTTGATATTTCGTTGGGTGCTAAGTGCTTTAATACCTTTTTAATCTGAAGTTGGAACGCGTAAAGTATTTCGATATGATTTATATTATAAATGATTACTATATTTCTGATTCATGTTTTTATACTACTTTTATTATAAGGGTGTCTAAAGATCCTACCAAGATCTTAGGAGACAAAGCCAACCTCACCTGCAAGTGGTGCACCTGCCAATCAACGGACGAGGCTCTGGCAAATAAAAAAAAAAGTTCCCGGCAAGCGGCAAGGGGCTCGCCACCTATTACGTGGGACCAACAATAAAATTGGCGAAATGTGGGCATGTCATAATATGCCTCTGCCTACCCCTTCGGAAAAACAAGCGTGATTGTATGTATTATGTATGTTATTAGGTGATATGAAATGGTAGTTCTTTTACGATGACAGTAGCACTGGAGATATCAACGTAGTGTCAGATATTAAGTAGTTACATAGAGTCTTAATTTTGCGCACTATTTTGCTCTGAAGGGTGCGGGTTGCTTATGAAATGAAACCTCGATTAGTGAGAGAATGCCTAAGCTTCTTAGCCCAATGAGTTACGTCACGTTAATAGGCTACGATGATGATGAACGTGGTAAATACTCTACAATACATAACAGCATTCCATAAATTGCTTGTGACTTAAAGAAAGCTACTGTGCACTGTAAAGCATTTTGAATACGGACTGTAACTGTAAAACACCCCAGGTACGGAAATTGTTAACTACGTATATAAAGTATTATTAACTTCTAGGCTTTTCTAGTACCGTTTCATTTGTAGATATTCCGCAAACGGAATATATACAAATGAAAATGTTTGGTCTCATGATAAGTCGGGATTTTGATTCAAACATACCGGCTTTTTTAATTTTAATTAAATTAAATTTATTCATTAGCACTTTATTCTCTGTTTGAGGTGCTGGAGAATACAGCAGAGTTCCGCTTCACTTCCTCCGCTTGTTGCCTTAACAACTCCAGATAATGGTTGTATCCGATCACCTTATGTGTGCACATCGACTCAACGCCCCATCGAGATCAAGTACTTTTAGGACGTCGTATTCAAATACTAAGTTAAAGAGCATGAGTGGTGGGTATCCTTTTATTTTTTGATTTACGTCGGTAACAAAATGCATTTACGCACTGTCTCTCGGCCCAAGGGGGACCGAGAGAGATGTGTGGGACTCACCACCGGCAGACACGACAGCCTCAGCCACGTCTGTCAAACCTTAAGCTTACACTATAAGTACAAAGAAAGACTACGCTAAAATGAATAACACATGTTCATGTTTTGAAACAACTGCTGTGGGGGCTATGTTGTCTGTGTAATATATAAATGAATAAAATAAATAAATATTTCTGACACTTTACACCAAATATTTAGTTCCAAGATAAGTATCTTTAAGAAATTGTGTTATGGATACTAAGTAACGGATAAACTACATAATTGGTGTAATTGTCAGAAAATATTTTATATATATGGGAAAACACCCAGACACAAATATTTGTCCTCTGTGGGAATTGAACCCATGACCTCAGGAGTGGAGTGCGGGTATACTCCACCACCACGCCATATCGGTCGTCAATAATATTTAGTATATGTTTACTAAAATTAAGAATTTATATTGTTATGTTTACATTATTTATTTAGTCTTTTATTATTCTGATGATTTGTGATGTGAAAGCTTAATATACAGAAAAAGATAATTGACAATGTATCTAGATTGATTTGACTGACCGTACAGTCAAAACTTGGGCCGTGCAAATCATTTATTAAGTTTACCTATATACGTCTGACTAAATCACAATAGCCGTCTCATGCAAGTCAATTACGTCTATCTGCCGCCTGGTTAGTTACCCGAAACCTCTGATATATATGTCATAATAAAACTGCAGCATCGTCTGTCTGTATGTGCATAGACTAACAAAACTGAATACCAAATATTCACGATTTTTTTTACATAATTATTGCAAGGAAATAAAAGATTTAAGTATTTATTAGGACAACCAAACAGATAAACACTGGTACAAAAGAAAAAGAAAAACTACACAAACCTAAAATTAAAGCTAAGTGTCTTCTTAATTACAGGTTGCCATGGCATGCAATGTGGACGATAAATTTCATTGATATATTTTTTTTAAATACAATTAAAACTAAACTTCTGTAGGCTATCTGCGAAGATGTCGATGTAAATTTGAAGCCACAAACGAAAATCTGTTTTGAATTACACAAAGATAAGACTTGGACTCTTGATTGATACGATCTGCACGTCGCGATATATTGTAGATCTGTGGAAGCCGAGAGCGGAAATTAGTTCATTATATTTTAATTTTAATAAGAGTATGACATAGTTCTTTGACATAGTTTCATAGTTCTTTATTTCGTGTTAGGCCAGGTTTGGCCACAGTCTGTGAAGCCTGGCCAACTTTCGACCACGACCTTTTTCGCACGTTCTTGTCGTACGTGATCCACTTTTCATCGCCAGTTATCAATCTCTTCAAAAACGGCTCGGTTTCATTACGTCTCAATAATGAATCGCAAATGAGTACACGGTTCATTAAGTTTCTTTGAGTGAGCTCGTGTGGCACCCAAATATCGAGCTTTTTTGTATAACCAGCTTTCTTCAAATGGGTCAAAACTGTTTTGTGGTCAATTCCCAGTTCTTCAGCTACATCGTAACTACTAATATGCCGATCTTGCTCCACTCTTTCAGAAATGGCGTCCATTTTATTCGTAACAGGGCGACCAGAGCGAGGTGCATCTTTAACATCAAAATTTCCGGACTGAAAACGTTTGAACCAAATTTGTGCTACTCTTACTGACACTGCATCAGGTCCATAAACATCACAAATTTTTTTCACTGCTTGAGTTGCATTTTTGCCTTTTTTATAATAAAATTTTAAAATGTATCGAATTTCTTCATTAGATTCACTCATTTTTACGGAGAGAAAAACAAATGAAAAATAGCGGGAAACAACTTTTTTTAATTTTTTTCTTTTCTTTATAATGGAACCTTTTTAATGTTACCAAAACCAGCCAGACACAAATAGTACAGTCAAAAAAATTTTATAATAAAATTATACCAACGTTATGCGAAAAGACTTTTTCCCCGACCTAATATGTATATTAGTTTACGCACTAAATTCTATTTACCTCATCCCATTTTTCAGACTATTATAAGGTCCGTATTTTTAAGCGTATCAGATAGAGGAATTCATACAGTGCAAAATGGTCTCAACAAGACCCTCCCCTGAACAAGTGTCACGCATATCCATAATCAGTACCTATATTCTGAAATTGATTAGCACTGCAATGCGCCTGTCATCCCTAGACATCAGTTGTTACATTGTCAGTTCGGCTACGGTACCTACCCTTTAATACGAAACATATTGTTGTCGACATCTTAACAGCATAATAATTGGTACTTTGAGTGATACCTACTCTTTCTGAAAGAAAACTCCCATTTGATTATAGTATTTTCGGTAAACCTATGTACCGATCGACATAGACCCCCCCCGAAGTCGGCCAGTTACGCCATGGCCGCACAAGGAGGTAGGGGGGGCGCTGCAAATTGCGCCTTCCTGAGGAGGTCTCCCCGGTTCTGATCCGGGGGACGTTGGCCGCGGGCGGGGTTCCAGAAGCTACAAACCCGGGCACTGGTGCCTCGCCCCTTTTCAACAGCGGTGGGCGTCGTCTGAAGTTTTTTAGTGGGTAGGACTGCGGTGGTCGTGTCGGCCGCAGTGAGCCCCACACCCCCTCCCGGTCTCCCCCTTTTGGCCGGGAGACAGTGCGTAAGCAGCATTTTTTTACAGACGATAATAAAAAAAAAAAAAAAAGAAGTTGAGCAACTAACTCCGCGTGCAGTTGCTAGTATTAAATTTGGTAGAGCTACGAACAGTTAGCGCTAACTATTAAACACAATTACTACTGGGCGAAATTGAATTTAAGTTCAATTTTATTATCGCGAACACGGTCAGTGAATATTAAGCCACAAGATACCTACGATATTGCCACTTACAACATATTGTACTTATGTTATCTGTTGAATAATTGGTTTGTAATATTCCGTTCGACGATATGAGATTTATCAACATATTTAAACGTTTTGTACGACACATGTCAAATTGACGCACCAGCACAATGGGATATTTAGAGCATTATTATAGTTTAAGTGTCTGGATTAACTAACTAGAGGTCGGTAATATTTCTAAGTAGTGTTAACATGGCTTCAGGAAATCACATTTTACATAAATAATATGATGAAACAATAATCAATAAAAGGTGTACAATATATGTGTTAAGAAACATGTAAAATATACGCTCATTGCGAATACAGACTTATTTTAGGGTATTAAAGGTGCTTTATTTCAAAATGACTTGATAAACGGGAAAAGTAAGTTTTTTAGGGTATAAGTAATCAAGACCCGACAAGACTTTTCCCTCCCAGTGTAAAATAAGTTTTCAAGTTTCCATTTATAATCACAACCACAATTTTTCAAAATTGATTAAACGGTTAAGGCGGGAATGCCTTACGAAAAAACAAACAATAAACTTACTTTCGAATTTAGAATAGACAGGAATACTTGATTTTTGAAATTGTAGAATGACGTAATATAACTGCAAAGTAATTTCGATAAATAAATCTGGGTGTAAGTATCACCATCATGTGAAAATTCCTCCTTAATAACTGGTTTTATATACGACCGATATGGCGTGGAGGTCAGTATACCTGCACTCCGCTCCTGAGGTCGTGGGTGCGATTCCCACACAGGACACATCTTTGTGTGCTAGAACATGAATATTTGTTCTGGTCTGGGTGTTTTCTATGTATATTAGGTATGTATTTTATAAAAAATATAAGTATGTTTATCCGTTCTTTAGTATCCATAACACAAGTTCTCAATTACACTTATCTTGGAGCTAAATAATTGGTGTAAAAGGTGTATATATATTTATTTATTAAAAATCTTAGCACACCGGGAACCCAGATTACAATAATACCACGGCAACAGGGATACCCTTCATCTCACGAACGTGTTAGGTTTAAGGTTCTAGTTAGCTATATATCAAATAATAGAATCAATAACCACTATAAAAGTGCTGTAAGCAGGTAAAGGAATTCACAAGTAAAACAATAAAACGGTTTGAACTATTTTATTTATTAAGTTCTTTATTAGTGTTTCGAACACTTTATTTTTAAACTACACTCCGTTTATTTTTGAGAACTATTATTTAGTGTAATATATATTTATTATTATAGCCGTTTATTTAGTTTCATCAAATAGTAAACACAGAATTACAGTTATGCCATATATCCTACGTTATGTCTTAAAGCAGATAAACAAAATATATAACTTATATCAATCATATTGCATCAGTTATAAAGCCAAACATATTAGTACACATGGACCCACATAAAATCAAACAAACATTAATAACCATGTGTACAAACATTATATGACAGAACTACACTTGCTAGTGTAACTATCAGTACAACCATTTGTATATTACAAAGCATTTCATATATCTGTCCATATCACCAACTAAACATTAATCGTAGAAACAATAAGGGTACAACCGTGAAATAATTGTTAAAGATAATAATTTAATTTATTATCAACAATCATCACACCTTAAAACAAAATAACATTATACTTATCTTCCAACTCAGAATGTCCACACTTATATATATATATCTATATAAAGAATATAAGAACCAAACAAGCCTCGGAGCTCCGCACCGTCCGACGTCTCAACCGAGAATGGCCCAGATCGGTCGGCGCAGGGGCTTTTATAGGCGGTAACAAACAACCATGAGTCATACTTGTTTGTCACCGCTCGAACGTTGGCTTTCCGTTTATTTTAATATTGTTACATACTTACTGTGATTATTTGTAAATATATTATTACTTAATTTACTAATATTATATATTTTATATCTTATACATAGGCATAAACTATCACGGCCATACTGACAGTACTTCGTCCTCGAAGTATTGTGTTACCATATATTATTTACGAGTAGGTACATTCGATTCATTAATAAACATATACATGACACAATGAGAAAGAAAGTAGTCAACACACTTTATAAGACATATCATAAATAGGTAACAGAGTATTCTTGCCAACTACATAGTCATGTCAATCACATTCACCCGCTGCCTGTGAGATAATTGACACCAAATAGTAGGCCGACCAGCGGTACTCTGACTAATAAAATTATTGAGTAATGCCAACTACATAGACATGTCAATCACATTCACCCGCTGCTTGTGAGATAATTGACACCAAATAGTAGGCCGACCAGCGGTACTCGGGCTGATAAAATTATTGAGTAATGCCAACTACATAGACATGTCAATCACATTCACCCGCTGCTTGTGAGATAATTGACACCAAATAGTAGGCCGACCAGCGGTACTCGGGCTGATAAAATTATTGAGTAATGCCAACTACATAGACATGTCAATCACATTCACCCGCTGCTTGTGAGATAATTGACACCAAATAGTAGGCCGACCAGCGGTACTCGGGCTGATAAAATTATTGAGTAATGCCAACTACATAGACATGTCAATCACATTCACCCGCTGCTTGTGAGATAATTGACACCAAATAGTAGGCCGACCAGCGGTACTCAGACAAATTTAGGAGTTTCTCAAGAGAGAGTTAAACAGAGTACTTTATTCTTTGTATCATGTATATATTTTGGCAACATTTTATGTAGGTAACCTATGTTCCTATAGAAAACCTTAATTTTATCTTATCTAGTTAGTACAAAACATTATATATATAGTTTATAAATAAACAATTCTCGAAATTAATTAATCACAAATCATCTTTATATCTTATTAAATGGCATGTTCAACAGCATTGTCCTCATCTACCCATTCTCCTGGCCAAAACCGTAATTTTTCTTTAGCGACAACAATATTTCTAATGTTACCGTGGCCCTTCAGAGCATAGCGATCATTTGGAAGGATAGACTGAATTTCGTAAGGACCTTTAAATCTAAATTTTAATTTTTTTAAGATTATATTAATAGAATCTTTTTCACAAACACACTTTCAAAAACCGCTCGGTCAATCTGACATTATAATTATCATAATAGTTCTTGTTTTATAATTATAAAATCTACTTTTACGATCTACCATCTCATCTACATTACATTTTTGTTACTGTTATTCAAATAAAGGAAATTCACGTTATAAGCAGTTTAGGTATTTTTATAAACAATTTATCTGAACATCTACGTTGTTGTGAATAAATGAAACTTTATTAATTCAGTCAAATTATTTTTTTTTTGTTTTTAGGGGATATTTATGATAAAAGTTAATAATGTAACATAGTTCTAATTATCAATCATTATTGAAAATATTTTTATTCACAGAGTATTCAATGTCGTTCCGACTAGCGGAACTCTCAGCCAAGTCTAGCCCATTGTAGTTGCCCTGTACCATTATATTAAATGGTTAAGCCTCTCTCTTACATTATTTAAATTAGGTTTTTACATTATTTAAAAGATGTATTCAATCACTTTGTGACAATTTTATCTTTATGAATTTTTATTTTCGTAAATCTTTTTAAATATTGTTAACATCGCGAAAGTTCGAATTTATTTTCTCGAATATCATAATTATTATCGTTCTTTTATCAAAATAATGTTACCTTAATAAACTTGTCATCATAATTTTGTTATCACGTAGGTTACGTTAGCCTACATATTACTTTAAAAATAAGATTGAAAACAATAAACCATTTTGTTGTTAGCAAATTTAGCATTTTGGTGTTTATTTATTTTTTATTTATTTATTAAGGACAACCAATAAATCTTACACTAAAACAACCTCAATAAGTAAGCAAGGAGTAAGAGCTAAGTGCAGATTCAATTACAGGTTGCCACGACTTGCAATGTGAGGTAAATCTATATTGCTATACTGGTAGTACTCTAGTTACAAGAAAAGAATTTTAATATATATATTTTGAAGTTATATAAACTATTTAAAGAGTTAGAGTTTAAAAGAACTGAAACATGATATGGCCAAAATAAAATTGATACAAATGCTATTGACGAAACGTTATTACTCCATAGACAATTTTTTTAAAGACAGAAGTTTTCGAATTAATATGTCCTACATTGACATGACATTTACATTGACAAACATATATATTTTTATTTTTAATTTGGCATTATACTTAATAACTGATGAATCTATTAAAAATTCACATTGTATTTAAAATCACAAAAATAATTTGTTATGTAATGTATTTCTCTAATTGTTACAATGGAACTTTTATAACATTTGACTGTACCATCTGATATTGTACCCACATTTGGCAATAAAACTGATTCCGATTCAAAAAGATTTCATTCCGTTTGTGTTAAAGCCGTATTATGCTGAAGCTATGCCACTTTACTTGATTTTGTACCGTTCATGTGTAGTTAATAAATGTAACTTCTTTATATATATATTTTTTGATGTTATCTTAATTCTTAAAGGTTTTGATCAGTTGTACAGCTTGCGTTACTGCGATTAAAAGTTATTAAACGAAAATTTATGTTTTATAAAGGCGCCCTTTAGTATTGCACCGTTTAATATTTGTTGAAATACTTTTATCGATAACTTTAAGATTAATTTGCAATTTCAATATTCTGCAAAATTAATAAATTTCAATTCAATACACAGATTGTAATACTTTTCAGTTTTATTTTATTTTATTATTTTTTTAATACTACTTAGATAAGTGCCCACGGAAAAAAAGTGTCTCAGCAATTTGCGAATTATCCAACAGTGTGCTACGAGGACATTTCTTCAGTAAATAATGTCTTACTTAAAGACTATGCATTTTAAACTTCGCCGTAATCAGATGTAGTTCCTCTACGACATAATTAAACATATTTACCTGCGACGTTCCGCGGTAACGAGAATATATGCGACAGATATTACGTTTTGAATAATATAGAAAAGAAAAGCCGTATGCTAGCGCTAACTCAAACGAACAAAAATTTCTTAAAAGGCTGTCTCGGTCAACAGTGGCTAGTGCCATATCTACCTCCATTAATTATAATATTATTTTCAGTATTGTATATTTAATGATCTTTTTATTTTTGTATACTAGTAGGCTTAATTGTTAATGTTTTATTTTAAAATGTGTTACTTAATAAATTTATATTCAATTTTTTTTTATAAAATGTTATATTTTGTTATGAATTTTGTTCTATAGCATGAAATGGTAATTATTAGATATTTTATTTACCCAGAAAATAGTTTGATATTTAATGAAAACTGTATGTTTTTTTTTATAAATTTTGTGATTTTGTTCTCATTAACCCAGAAATTAAATAATTGTTACTTAAAAAACAAAAATTATAACAAATTCTCAAAAAATAATTTAAAGGCGTAGTTATTTGTACTAACCTTAAGAATATTCCATATGTGTACTTATTTTTCTTTAAAACTTATTTTACTGCATTGAATTAGGAGTAAATACCACAACATATAACAACTATTTTACACAAATCTTCTGTTAAGAATTAAGTTAGGACTTACCAGCCCTTGCAGACGTTCAAAAGATTTCTATTTGCTTGATGCTGTTCTAAAAGAATTCCTTTACTTCTGATGCTGTCGCAACAGTCCAGTTCCAGGATTGTTCCCTCAGGATGTAATAGAGCTGGTATAACGTAGTCATCGCAAATAGCCTCTAGTAGATGTCAAATTCTTCAAAATCCATGCTGAAACCCATCATAAAATTTTGATTGAATAATTGGCGCAAGTCGATCCCACTTCTGATGTTAGGTTTAAGGTTCTAGTTAGCTATATATCAAATAATAGAATCAATAACCACTATAAAAGTGCTGTAAGCAGGTAAAGGAATTCACAAGTAAAACAATAAAACGGTTTGAACTATTTTATTTATTAAGTTCTTTATTAGTGTTTCGAACACTTTATTTTTAAACTACACTCCGTTTATTTTTGAGAACTATTATTTAGTGTAATATATATTTATTATTATAGCCGTTTATTTAGTTTCATCAAATAGTAAACACAGAATTACAGTTATGCCATATATCCTACGTTATGTCTTAAAGCAGATAAACAAAATATATAACTTATATCAATCATATTGCATCAGTTATAAAGCCAAACATATTAGTACACATGGACCCACATAAAATCAAACAAACATTAATAACCATGTGTACAAACATTATATGACAGAACTACACTTGCTAGTGTAACTATCAGTACAACCATTTGTATATTACAAAGCATTTCATATATCTGTCCATATCACCAACTAAACATTAATCGTAGAAACAATAAGGGTACAACCGTGAAATAATTGTTAAAGATAATAATTTAATTTATTATCAACAATCATCACACCTTAAAACAAAATAACATTATACTTATCTTCCAACTCAGAATGTCCACACTTATATATATATATATATATATATATATATATCTATATAAAGAATATAAGAACCAAACAAGCCTCGGAGCTCCGCACCGTCCGACGTCTCAACCGAGAATGTCCCAGATCGGTCGGCGCAGGGGCTTTTATAGGCGGTAACAAACAACCATGAGTCATACTTGTTTGTCACCGCTCGAACGTTGGCTTTCCGTTTATTTTAATATTGTTACATACTTACTGTGATTATTTGTAAATATATTATTACTTAATTTACTAATATTATATATTTTATATCTTATACATAGGCATAAACTATCAAACGCATATCGCGTTAGGTAGCTATCAAAATTATTACGATTTCATGGTAATTTCTTGCCTAAATTACATTGGCGTAGTCCGGTTCCTGGCTCAAATAAATCAAGTGAAGCTAGAATGTAGTGTTAGAGACTATCGATCAGCGTGATGAGCGACTTCACTTCCAGCATGTTACGTTCGGTTAACAATGAACACGCAAAATCCTTTCTCCGTGTAAAGTAAAGCACCCGAAATTCGACGCTTCGTGAAGATTAACGAGTCTCATCATATCTAATATAATATGTTATCCGATAAGTAATTTAATATTTCCATTATCATAAACTGAACTGTTATTTTAAATCATAATGAATGAATGAATGAATGAACACTTTATTGTACACTAAATATTAAAAAAAAAACACATAAACAAATATATGGTACAATGGCGGCCTTATTGCTAACAGCAATTTCTTCCAGGCAATCTTAGGATGGACAGGAAACAATGAATAAAAAATAATAATATAGAGTAGGCACAACAGAGTGCTCTTGCTTACATATTATTTAATGAATTATATAATTTGAAGTTACATACATGATATAAAATATTTAAAATTACAAATACAAATAATGCTCCCAGACTGATTTCTTAAATAAATCTAATGTATGTAATTTTCGTATGCCGACGGGCAGCTCATCATAATGTGGTAGATAGATATATTATTGAACAGAAGGCTTAATAAATGATTGAGATTGTGTCATGTTCCTAGAATGAATTATGCATTCATGAATTCGAAGGCTCGCTGGATGGAAGCTTAGTATTTTATTTTTTAACAATAGGTGAGGGTTGTTTCTGTGCCTCACTATAACACTTTATAAATTAAATAATAAATAACACTTCCTATTTAAATTAAATTAAACAGTAATCATATAATGATCATGATTTAACATTTTTTTTTTTGTAATGGATAGTTGAAAAAAAAGTTCTTACTATTAATTAATACCGCATACTTAGCTTTCGTAAATTTGTTGTTTTTTAAGTTATTTGTGTATAAAATAACAGTCTACATAATTATTTATCTTCGCATAAATAAAGGTATATTCCAAGATCCAACGATTATCGCCATATTAAACGATTTTTAGATATTCAAATGGCATAGTGGCTTTTCATCGCCCACTTTTCGCCACATGGGACCAACTGGCGCGATGAGAGAGGAGTTTTACCGCCTTTGCGTTTTATAAATTTGGCTGAACACAAGCCGTTCTCTCAAATAGGTACAGAAATACGATACCCTATCAGAGCAGAGATTGTGAGGTTGTGAGATAAGGTTATATAGTTCTCAGAGCTTGTCTAGTTCTAGGACAGACACGCTCGCAACCTAATCGCCCTAGACCTTGCATCCTTCGTCACGGCAAACCTTGGATTAGCAGACTTGGATAGGATGAAGCTTTGACTAGGGGAAGTGCCGTATCGTATGGTGAAAGATTTAGGTCTAACTCACAAAAACATAATGGCTATAATGCTCAATAGTTTATAATATTTTGCAGAAACAAAGTTCATCGAGATTTCTATAGTAAAAGATATTTATGATTCGTTATCTGTGTAAATAACTGCTCGGGCCGACGAGCGTTACCTTGCGCTAATCTCAATAATGTGACTCGTTAATGTGAATGCTGCAGCCAACAAATTGAGTGTTAGGTACCTTCATTATAAGAAAAACATGCTGCTGTACTATTCGACGGACTGCAATGATAAATACCGTTTCAAGGCACGCCTAAAAAGCCGGGACAATGAGAAGTTGGAAAAACAAGAGCCGGAAGAGAATTATAAAGTCAAATCGTCTACCGAACGGACGATTTAACTAACCTTTTACTTCAATGGAAGCGGACTGATTATGAGCAAATATATCTGAACCCGCCTCAGACGCTAGTCAGGTAACTCGAACTCGTCCAGCTTTTATTATAAAGAAAATGTGTTGCACCTGTTACCTGAAAATGATATTACAAAAATCTCTTTCATTAAGTTTACAGTATACCTGCTTATCTGCTAAAAATCCATACCATTCTTTCTAAACACTAACGGAGTAATGAGCTTGGCCTGTATGCAGCCTATACGCCAATAAGCTCTAAAAATAAGTACGTCAAAAGGAAATTCCCGCTGCATTTCGTTTCGCATATCTATGGTTATTAGGAACAAAACTTCGCTGTTTATAAGCGTTAAACGAAAGCCGGCGCACTGACGTTGATTGTGAGTACTAATATTTAGGCTAGTAATTTTAAGGAGAGAAGTTAGGTCAATTTTTGCATATAATTTTGCGGACGATATTGTTGAACATACGTTTAAAATATGACGAACCTAATTTCTATTATACTATGATTTTACAAAAAAGTATTCTCAGCTGAAGGTTAGCAGTACTAGGGATTAGAAGCTCTTAATACTAATTAAGGTATTTTGTAGTTTATAAAATTTATGAAAAAACTTAATCTATTTTTTAAACATTCAGAAGTGCTGTTGCTAAAGTTTGCATCTTGTATTTATTAACCAACTTTGTATATTCGGAGGGTCGGCAGTTCACCTACTACTATTCAGATGTGTCCACTGATCCGTTTACTCCAAAGTTCAGCAGATGAGACTTGAGTTGCTTAAATAAACGGGAAATATTTATCTACCCACTTGGAGCAATTAATACATGACCCAGCTTTTTATATAACGTCGGTCGGTAGAAACTTCAGCCATGGGAACGTTATAATTATTTTAATATTTTACTGAAATAATGTGGAGTGCTCATACAATCGGTTTTCCTTCTTTTCACCCTAGCTTGAATTTCCCCGGATCCTCTCTTCACGCTTGCTTACGTTATGAAAAGAAACGTTATGGAAAGTTTCCTCGATCCAATAAAATGGTTTTACTCTTTTATCCCCATATTATGCTCTAAAAAAACCATCGTAAAAAATACAGGTGAAATTACAACACAAAAAGATATCGAAAATACGCAATGCATACCAGAATATTAAGTTAGGTTGAGATTGAGTTATATGCAAAGGTATTGCTGTTGGGTGGTTGCGAGGTATTTAAACAACAGCTCCAGTTGAAAACCCATACAGTGCGTCTATTTGCTTAATGCAAATAAGTCCTTTTTGACACGAACTTGTACGCGTTAAATGTATTTTATAGGTATGTATAATGTTAATTTTCGACTGTGAGTATGTTAAAAATAAATACCTTGACATACATTTTCTATCCTAAAATATGAATATCCTAAAAGTTTATATTTTTTAATATAAAAAGTACAAAAGCCAATTAGAGCGCATCCAAAAAATATTTGCAAAACACATTTCGTATCGACGTCACCTGCCTTACAAGTCATACTCGCATGCGTGTCAAATTAATGGTATGTTAACTCTGGAGGAGAGGCGTGAAATACTGGATGTATGCTTCTTATCAGACATACTCTAGAATCGGGTAGACTGCACAGAACTCGTCCAGAGTGTGGCTTACTGCACTCCCGCGCGTCGCACTCGACACACTCCTTTCACGTGCCCCGTACAAACACCAAATACGGCGCTAACACTGTCCTCACTAGATTACCCAAAGAGTATAATGAGACATTTAATGATATTGATTTGTTCACATGCTCAAAAAACACTATAAAGAAACAGGCAATTGCAATCCTAAAAACTAAAAAATAAAAATATCCTTGCCAAAGTAGGTTTTGTCCCGGGCGTATTTACTTCTCAATTCAGGCATACATACAAATGTGTTCTCGCATATTATTGACTTATATGTATCATGTATTTATTCTGTTTATGTAGGTATGTGTATGTTTATATCTTTGTTGTTTATATTTATAATATATAATAATAAGAAACTATTAAATTTCTCTCATAGTACGAAAGGGAATGAACTTTTAAAATTACCATAGACTTTATATGTAACTCTTTTTTTATATTTAACTGTTTTAAATAATAGAAATAGGTTGATGTTGATAATATTGGTTAACTAAGGGAAACCTATAATTAGCTAGCTTATAATATAAAACGGTTTCATATATTAGGTCGGGGAAAAAGTCTTTTCGCATAACGTAGGTATAAACTTATTATAAAATTTTTTTGACTGTACTATTTGTGTCTGGCTGGTTTTGGTAACATTAAAAAGGTTCCATTATAAAGAGAGGAAAAAAATAAAAAAAAGTTGTTTCCCGCTATTTTTCATTTGTTTTTCTCTCCGTAAAAATGAGTGAATCTAATGAAGAAATTCGATACATTTTAAAATTTTATTATAAAAAAGGCAAAAATGCAACTCAAGAAGTGAAAAAAATTTGTGATGTTTATGGACCTGATGCAGTGTCAGTAAGAGTAGCACAAATTTGGTTCAAACGTTTTCAGTCCGGAAATTTTGATGTTAAAGATGCACCTCGCTCTGGTCGCCCTGTTACGAATAAAATGGACGCCATTTTTGAAAGAGTGGAGCAAGATCGGCATATTAGTAGTTACGATGTAGCTGAAGAACTGGGAATTAACCACAAAACAGTTTTGACCCATTTGAAGAAAGCTGGTTATACAAAAAAGCTCGATATTTGGGTGCCAAACGAGCTCACTCAAAGAAACTTAATGAACCGTGTACTCATTTGCGATTCATTATTGAGACGTAATGAAACCGAGCCGTTTTTGAAGAGATTGATAACTGGCGATGAAAAGTGGATCACGTACGACAAGAACGTGCGAAAAAGGTCGTGGTCGAAAGTTGGCCAGGCTTCACAGACTGTGGCCAAACCTGGCCTAACACGAAATAAGGTGATGCTGTGTGTATGGTGGGATTGGAAGGGCATTGTTTATTATGAGCTTTTACCGCCCGGCAAAACCATCGATTCTGATCTTTACTGCCAGCAACTGATGAGATTAAAGGAAGCAGTCGAGAGAAAACGGCCGGAATTGATCAACAGGAAGGGTGTGGTCTTTCATCACGATAACGCTAGACCACACACATCTTTAGCCACTCAGCAAAAATTAAGAGAGTTCGACTGGGAGGTCCTAGTGCATCCACAATATAGCCCTGACCTTGCGCCTTCAGATTTTCACCTGTTTCGGTCTCTGCAGAATTCTTTAGGTTCTGTAAGGTTGACCTCAAGAGAGGACTGCCAAAACTATTTGTCCCGTTTTTTTGATCAGAAGTCCCAAAGTTTCTACAGTAACGGGATAATGTCTCTGCCCACAAAATGGCAGAAAGTTATTCAACAAAACGGTACATATATATTGTAAATAAATGTAAATAAACTTTGAAAAAATGTCTTGACTTTTCATACAAAAATACGAAAAGACTTTTTCCCCAACCTATTATTTTTTTTATAACAGCTGTTGGTTTTCTTAATAAATAAATAAATAACTGTCAGTCAATAGGCTAGTCAGTTCTGTTTTGTTAAGTAGTCAGCTTTGCGTGCAAACAATTCTAATCATCACAAATTTTATCAATTCAAAAAATATACACAAATAAAGTAGTATAATTGTATGATGGAATCGAAACAACGACTAGAAATATAGATTACTATTACTCCTATACGAAGGCAATAACAGACATAAAACATCTGCATCCTTTGTGAAGCACCCATATGCGTGCCAATGGGTTGTTCACAAAGCATGCAGCGATGCAGAAGACCGTGCGAAGTGGAGTCAGAAAGGACGGCAAGCGGACCCAAGGCCGCAAGCGGGATAACGCTCGAATGATGATGAAGGCAATAACAGACAGATGTTAGTTAGTTAATTCAAGCAGATCGATAAAACGGAAAATAATGAAAACAAGACAGTGACGTTTTCAAACATCAATATTCGCTGCGAGAGCTAATTAAAAAGTACTCGATATTGTTCGCAACATGAACTCGTTTCCCATTGCAGTTTTTGTCGAACAAAAATATTTCTGCTATTAGTGGAAACTAAAAAGCATTATCGAGAATCAATTTAGAAGAAAACAAAGTTAAAAGTACGATACATTTCAATTATTTTGAGTTACAATTGATTGAGTTATAATAAAAGTATTTCAGGATAATGTCAACTTAATTTTTTTTTCTTTATTCGGTCTGCTGGGTGATATTTCTTTTAGCATAACAGTATATGACCATAAATTGTTACATAAACAATGTCAATACAATAATAATTATTCACAAAATATTTCTGATAATCAAATTCACGTTTGTTAGCAAATTCAAGTGAAATTGTATGAAGCTCGTCGAAGATTTCCACGTTACGACGTCGTATCGTATATAATAATGTGTAAGAGCCCTAATTGCCTGTTTTTGTAATGAACGAAATAACACTCGAGATATTAGATATTGAACATAGTTTAATCAGGACCAATGACGCACAAGCCAGGCAAAATGTGCTTTACATGATCTTTTAAAAAAATACTATACTTAGGTACTGCATTTATATTCGCATTTTGCCGAGATAGTAGATTATTATCAAACGTTCGTTGATATTCATTTGGAATGTGGGCGCTGAGTTCAAACGTTACCGATAGATATATATATTTTGCGGTAAGGTTTTAACTCAGTGCTTGTGTTATATATGTCACCGTAAAATTGTAAATAACGTTAAATTATAATCTATCCCGCGATATTGTAATCTGTCGAAAAATTGTGATCCGTAACAAACTGCTCACAATTTAACGCATTATATTTCGATAGATTATAATCTATCGAAGACAAACCGTCAGATTGTAAAATGGCATGCGAATTAACGCAACTCGCGCTCTGATTGGTTGAACTTCATGTTCCCCGCTCAGCCGCCCGTCGTCGCCATCTTCGGTTGTTATTAATTAGTCAAATTCATTTGTTGTGAAATGTAAACAAACAGTGTTTTGGTGATTTAAAACAGATTTCGTGTTAATAATAATAACGCATTGTATTATAATAAGTTGTAGGGAGTGTTAACGGACCTGTGATAACCTAAAGAAGTGCAGTTAAATAATAAATTAGAGAGTGGTTGTCTGGTCTTGATGGCAAGACCAGCCAATCATGGACAGGCTTTAAACAGTTGACAATATAACGCGCGACAGATTGTGATTTAACGGTTTGTCTTCGATAGATTATAGTCTATCGGAAAATAATGCGTTAAATTGTAAGCAGTTTGTTTCGGATCACAATTTTTCGACAGATTACAATATCGCGGGATAGATTATAATTTAACGTTATTTACAATTTTACGGTGACATATATATACGATTAATGTGGGTATGAACCTATTCTATCTGAAAAAAATCTCAAAGCTTGGCTCACTGACAAATGCGTTTACACATTCAAAGAATTTTTGACATGTTACAAATTATGACATGTTTTTTTTTGTTCTTTTATACATTAATTATTATTTTCTATTATTTTATTGTATGTCTTTCATCTACATTATTATGGAACATTGTCGAAAAATATAGGTGGCATTTAAATAATAAGGTTGACATAAGTTCATTAAAATTTAATTATTAATGTTTTTGTTGCTAGCTGATTATGCAGCGAAATATGTTGTTGACCCATTTTAATTATTGTCATCTCTCGTGATCTGTGTTTCTATTTAAGTATTTAGTATTAAGTATTCTATTCTGTTAGTAGGACAAGCTGTTTACACTTAGCAACAATTTACGAAGGTTAAAGGAGGTTATTCCCAATATTGTTAATACTTTAATTAAAAACTTGAATCTATAAATGTTCCTAAGACGACATATGTACAAGTACATATGTTCTTTTTTATATTATAGTCCTTCGGATTGATTCATTTCAATTGAAATAACAGCTTCTTCTTCTCCTTTGATAACCGGGGGTCGTACTTATTTCGAATCAAATACACACTAACTTAATTGCTATAAAGCATAATTTTAATCAGTCTTCGTCCCAATTTAGAATTGTGCTGTTAGAGTTAAGCTATTATGAATCTTGCATGCACTTAATATTGTTTTCGTAAATTTTCGTAGGTATCATACATACCTACAAACTAAAATAAAAATATTTTAATTTTCATCATCAGCATACTATTACGCCTCTTTTCCCAAGGCAAGGCAAAGGCATTTCATTACTTATACCACATTTCGCCAATTTTGTTTTTGGTCCCACATAATAGGTGGCAAACCTATTGCCGTTTAAAGGAAACTTCTATCTTGGCCAGAGCCTCGTCTGTTGATCGGCTTAAAAAAAAGTATTTAAGTATGTTTATCCGTTGTTTAGTTTTTTTAACACAAGTTCAAACAAAATCTTGGAACTAAATAATTGGTGTAATTGTCAGAAAATATTTATTTATTTATCTTCTTCTCAGCCTTTTAACTTCCTACTACTGAGTACGAACCTCCTCTCACAAACTAAGGTGAGAGGGTATTGGGTCATACTCCACCACTAGGAACCTGTGCTAACACCAGTAGGAATTTTCGTGGAGGTAGGTGCTGCTGATTTTTAAGCCGCCCAATCAGGCCTCTAACATGGCTTAACGACTCCGCATATAGAGAAACCGAGAGGTGAATGATACAGTGAGAAAGACTTAACGTGCCTTACGAAGCACGAAAGCGCTGAATATTAAATGGCTAAACACACAAACGGTCACCCATCCAAAGACTGTGAACTCTGATGTTCATTGGTGATCGTTACCGATCGTCTAGCACCGCGGAGCTACGAGCGCTATGAAAAAATAATTTTACGGATCTAAATTTGAATCGGAACGTTTGAAATCGAAAGTTTTAAATTTGTTGCTTTGTCTGAAAATGGAAGCAACTGTAATCTCAGTCTTCCCGTTACTACGAATCACTCTACAGTATTTGTAACATTGTCATAACATAGTGCTTTATATGTAAACAGTCTTTTATTTTGTAAGCTCTTAATAACATGAAATATAGATAGATGTACTTTTTATTGACGAAAAACTGAAAATTACTATGAATAACGACATACGTAAAAAAATATATAATATTATCGCGAAAAGCGCATGTAAAAATCTCTTCCAGACATCCCGATGCAAACGATAGAACAGGAAAGCAGTAGACACAGCACAAAATCTTTAAGAAGAATAATTTTTAATAAACCTTATTTTACTGCATGATGTCTAGGTTAAGTTATCGAGTGCGTGGTTTTAGTATTCAGTGGACATTTCTATTAGATATTTGTTTTACAACATAAATATAATGTAACACATTACATTGCTACAAGAACAATATATTTTAATTTTAACAAAAAAAATACAACCTATATTAAAGTTATAGCATCAGTAGTATTGTATAAAGATATAAGTTGTGCACACGATATAAATAAGACGTAGTAAACGCAATATACCTCTTACAAGCCACAAGTATAAGTAAAACTCGTGACCGTTTCCTAATCAGCTGTTTATCTCCGTCTAAGATGTTCAAGGGTTTACAAAGGGTTCTTATTAGACACTGGGGAGTTCTATTGTATACTCTAGTTAGGTAGGCGTATGGTGCGGTTATATGCAAAACGTATCTCTATGTAAAGTACTAACTACTTGTATTGTAAGTGGGACGAAATCAAAAAAGAGTCTTTAATGATTCATACAATCACACTTTGCCAATAGTGTTGTTGGGCTCACGTAATAGTTGGCGATTAATTAGGTAAAATTTACATTCATAAGGGCTTTATCATACTGACGGCTTACGAGCGTTTTCATAGCGGAGCGCAACGTCTTCATTACCTGTGCGTCGCGTACGATATACTCAGTGACATAATGGATTACGACGAGGAAACACTGTAACGTAATGATGCTAAATACTTAAAGACTCAAGAAACGTAAACGAATGCATCGTCCATTTTGGGTGGATCCATTAAAAAATTATCAAATGAAAGAGAGCGACTACTTCGTGTTGTTGTACGTGACGAATTTGAATTTCACTTATCAATAATTCTGTATTAATATCAGAATCTTTCAATGATGCCATAACGATGTATACGAGTACGTTCTGTCACATTCAAGTCTCGTTACGGCGGGGCCGGGCTGATGGGCGTTTCTTCAAGTAAGGACAAAATGGCGCCCACGCTGAGAGATTGCCCTCTGTGCGTGACCGCAAAGTGTTCGATGCGCATCCGCTCCGCATTAAAAACGCTCATGAACCGTCAGTGTGACAAGGCCCTAATTGCTGCGTAGTGCAAAATTTTATAAAAAATATTCAAATTTTTGGTTTGTAGTTAAATAATTATACAATGAAATATGAATGGCAGAAGTTTTCTATATGCACTTCTTTTAATCTACAAATAAATATATGAAACCCGATGGAAAAATCATAGCTTGCCACTAGCAATCGCATGACCTAAACACCATCTGGACTAGCCAGCATAAATGTCTACAGCTGTGACCTTCAGCTGATACCTTTAGACATGGTGAAATATACAAAATCATAAAATTTTCAACAATAGGTCTTGTTCATTATCATTTTGCTGTAGCGCTCGAAATGACGTAGTGGACATTTAAAAACATAAAGAACATTTAAAACAAAACTTTGTTTATTATTATTGCACTGCACTGAAGAAGCAATATAACAATTTTAAACCATATAATAAATATGGCAGTACTAAAATCTAATATTCAACAACGTCATTAAAAAAAATGCAAAAAGTGAATCCCTATAAGCCTCTCTTTGTGTCGAGCGAAGCTTAAAAAGTATATTATTTTATGTTAAAATAATGTGCCTTGCTTGCATTACACTCTTTTATACATTATTTGTACATGCAAAATGCACATTCGCATTAGAAAGTATTAACAGTACTCGTTTTTAGTTTATTCTTTTTCCAATTAAAAATGAAGAAAATCCACATAATTTTACAGTTAAATGGCGAAATTGTCATTGTTAATGTTAACTCTTATGAAGAATAAGAAAAAACATTAAAGCTGAAACTGCGCAGATGTGACTTGGGTTTAGTTTGGATCTTTTATGGAAAGGCCTCATTTCGTTACCGTAGACCTTTTTGACTACATTTTCCTAAACACATTGGAAATAGGATTTGTAGCAATAAATTACACCTTTATTTATTTATGTATTTGTTTTTGAATATACTATCTAAGAAAGAAGAATAAATAAGCTACACACGGAAACACATATACTGGATTAAATTATTCTTAGTGTTATTCAGCCGGCAATAGTGAAGCTGACCAACGTTTTTTACGTTTTGATATATTAATACTAATCTTTATATTTATAATAATATCATTTATTGCTTTCATATTTGTGTTAGTAACAATGTGCTTAAAAACTATGTTAGTAAATTATTGTAACACATAACAATCTCCTTTATTTAGCAGCTAGGTTCGACTTCACGACATGGCTTGAAACCCAATGTCTTAGAATCAAACCATCTACCTTTCCTGCTATGCCATTCAGAATGCCGTTTGCGCTGTCACGAACACGACGCATCAGAGCTATTAGCTATTCTTTTGCGAACAGTAGACCCAAAAGAATTTATTTCTGCTTTCGCGAACATCCTATACGCGCTACAGAATTGTGAGAACCCCAACAGCATCCTAAAAGCATTATTATACACTGTTCGCGTAGAGCCCCGAAAGCTCTTTGAGTATAATCAATGCACAAGCTGCAGGTGTAAGCAATGCCTTAAAAACAAAGACTTAAGCAATCTTAACTTAACGCTTGTGGAACAACCTGCCAAACCTGCGAACCAACATATTACTACGGAAGGCCAGTGCCCTACGCTCTCTGTCAGTGTACAAATCATCCTTCTGCGTTGCGTTAACCCAGTGTTTTAGATATTTAACCTTTGAGACCAGTTTTAGCGCTGTGCCTCCAAGGGTCACTGGTGGCACTTGTAAGTACTGTTTGGTACCCGCCTTAAAGATATAAAACGTATAATACGTGTGTATGTCATTGAAATGTCACTCCTCCTAAACGGCTGACCGATTTCAATGATTTTTTTAAATGCGTTGGGTGGCCCTAGGTGGTTTAAATTCACAAATCAGCACGGCGTAAAAAATTAGGGATGAGGAAAAATTTTAAAATTTATGAAAACTTAACAATCCCATATAATTTTGTTACAATACAAACCTTTCATTGTAACCATGGCATTTGACATTGCTGCCATTTGACAATTTTTTTTTCTTTTAAATAATGACATCGTGCGTCTAGCACATCTAGCCAGTGTCAATTAAGTGATAATATAATCTATATATATAAAAGAAAGTCGTGTTAGTTACAGCACTTATAACTCAAGAACGGCGAACAGATTTGGGTGAAAATTGGTAGGGAGGTAGCTTAGAGCCAGGAGACGGACATAGGATACTTTTTATCCCGTTAGACAGCGTTCCCGTGTGACTTGACATGAAACGTCAGTCACTATAAAACGTGATATAACAAAAAAGAATCAGACTTGGAATAACAAAACGCAAATGACAGCTATGTAGTGATGTATGGATGACAATTTGATATTTGTAAGAAATCAATATTCAAACTATTTCTGACTTCTTGGCGGGAATGTGAATATGAGTTTTGAAATAATTTTTAGGTGAATTGAAGTGAAGTGAAGTTTAATTAAGAATGCCGCGAACAAGACTATCGAATCTTTACCGACAAAGCCGTAATGCAAGAAGAATACGAAATACAAAGGACTGAAGAAGAACAAGAAATTGCACGTGAACATCGCCGCAATAGTATGGCTCGACTTCGTGCTTCTCAATAATTAATAATAAAAAAAAATGTCGTGTATCACAAAGTACTTAAGTGAAGAGCAACTTTGTACTAAAATACAGAAATAATAATGAATGATTAATGTAGGTATTATTTTTTTTGTAATTTTTCCAATAAAATAAAAACACAATCTGCTTATTTATTGCCATTAAGGCGGAACAAAGTTCGCCGGGTCTCGTAATATATAAATAAATAAATATTCTCTTACAATCACACCAATACTTTAGTTCCAAGATAAGTATCACTAAGAATTTGTGTTATGGATACTAAAGAACGTATAAACATACTTAAATACTTTTTTGTAAATACATACTTAATATACATAGGAAAACACCCAGACCAGAACAAATATTCATGTTCATGCACACAAAGATTTGTCCTGTGTGGGAATCGAACCCACGACCTTTGAAGTGAAGTGCCGGTATACTGACCTCCACGCCAAATCGGTCGTCAAAGTATAATTCATAAAATGAGTATGAGTGATGATAAAGATGATAAATTTTAAATGAGATACCCTTTTTTTTTTTTTTTTGTTTTACGTCGGTAACAAAATGCATTTACGCACTGCCTTCCGGCCAAAGGGGGACCGAAAGGGGGTGTGGGACTCACCACCGGCAGACACGACCGCCTGCAGCAATACCCACTAAAAATCTTCCGGCGACGCCCGCCGCTTGTTGAGAAAGAGGCGGGGGCCAGTACCTGGGTTGCAGCTTCTGACACCCCGCCTGCGGCCAACGTCCCCCGGACCAAAACCGGGAGGACCTCCTCAGAGAGGCGCAGTGGACGCGCCCCTCCTACCTCCCCCTGCGACCATAGCGTTTGTGGCCGACTTCCCGGAGGGTCCATGGTTAGACAGAAAGGGCCCCCTGCCCCCGCTGCCTAGACCCTCCTGGCGCTGCTGAGCGGGCCCTCCTGGCCTACCCGCAGCGCCCTCCATAGGTCCCTCTTAGTTTCCCCCCCGGTAGTCAGTACTAAGGGCACCCAGAGTCGTCGGTCTCTGGGTTCCTGCGCTCTACCGGGAGGTACTCAGCCCCCCCACCACGACAAGGTGGAGACCAGTCGGGGGGGAAATGAGATATCCTCCCCTAAGCCCCTTGAGTCCTCAGTAAAGATGTGGGACTATACTGAGATCTCATATGGACTCCTTGAGAGAATATGAAAAGTGATGTTGCATTGCTTTGTTTGATTTACCAACACTCATGAATATTCACAAACACTTAACGGTTAATAACCCACCGTTATTACACATTAATTTTAGAAATATCACAAATTTTAGAAAATAATACGAATCATGCGCTTCACTTTCCCGCCAAGAAGTCAAAAATAATCTTAATAAGACAGGACAGTAGTAGTTTATTTAAGTTGTTTAGGTACTATATATTTTTGCTGTAAATTATTCATTAATGGAATTATTATATTCTCCTAAATATAACATTAAAACAAAGCCTTAGACAGGACAACAGTCTGTCGGATAATATATAATTTATGGCCTTGAAAAAAGTTTATAAGTTTGTACCACAAGTACCTAAGTATATAGTTACTTACTTGTGACAGAGAGTTCTCTGCTTGAAATCATAAAAATAGTAAAGTGCTTTAATTGTAACGTAAATTAAAAACGTTTCCGTTTTTTGTATAAATCGATATAATAAGAAGGGAATTCGCAGCACTTGGCGCCAGTCTCGGGCCACTCTGACATTGTACGACATCTGTTCCAATTGAGTGACTGAATTCATAAGAGCAGCGATCTTTGCACGGAAACGTTATATTTCAAAAAATGAATATTTTTTTCCATTGTAAGAACCTCGTATTGCACTTAATTAGGAGAAATAGAGACATCATTCAGATCAAAGAGGCAGATATTTTTCGTAATAACTCAGAATAAAAGAAACAATGAATTGTATGTAGCATATTTCTTTTATTTACTATTTTTTATGCATTTATTTTTATTTATTATTTTTGCATTAAAATATTACTATTCATAGACATGACAACATAAACTCTAACACAAAATTCAATTTATCTAACTAAATCTCTTCTACCGGGCATCTATCTAATTTTAAATTAAGATATCGAATTGAAATATTTAATTAGTAACTATATTATGTATATTTTTCATCATCATCATCTCAGCCAATTAACGTCCCACTACTGAGCACGAACCTCCTCTCACATACCAAGGTGAGAGGGTAGACTAAACGTGTGTGGAGACCATAGCTTTTAACGGCAAAAACAAGTAAGTACCCTCGGTGCATCGATAATCTTGATTTTTATGCCACGCAAAAGTACACTGGGAATTATACATTATTATAAAATATATAAATAAATAAATAATAAATATTCTGTTGGCTGTAAACATCATTTTGCATGCAATTTGAATAGTTTTTAGCTCAACAAGAGAGCATCAAATCTAATTACTACAAATCAAATATTCATATAACACTAGCTTTATCGCTTTCTTGTGGTATAATTAGCATATGGTGGTGATATTCCGTCCAACATAAATAGGACAGTCTTTACAAACTACGTACTACTTTACATTTGTAATTAAATTATGCAACACAGCGGCTGCTTTTGACTTCGTCGTATGATCTGGAAGAACATTTAATTAGTTACTTTCGGGATAAATAGTAGGTCACGTCTTTTAGGGTAAACTTTCTCTGTAGGTACCATATTCGGCTCCTGTCATGACTTCGTCCACGAGTCCTATAGTTTCATCATCATCATTATATCAGCCTTATAAAGCTCACTTCTGAACATTGACCTCCCTAATATTGGCATTACCACAGTCTCTATGTTATGTATTGTACATGAGCCAAATTTGATACGTTTATGTGAAATAGTTTTTTAGTTCTGAAGTGGTCAATAGTTGTTCCAAATGGTTCGTATAATATTCCTCATGGTGCTGCTCGCCAGTTCTGTTACTTGATCTTGGCTTCATACGCTACCGCTGTACGAGTATGTAACGAATAGTTTCGAATACTACGACTGTCAAAAAAGCCCATATATTTTTATGAAAATTCTGTAGAGATCCGAGTTTTTTCTACTGCAGGGATCACGCTGATTTTTATGAACTTATCATATCAGCTTTATAAAGTCTACTTCCTGAACATTAGATTAGGAGGGCATCCCCAATGGATTCCATTCTGTAGGGAGTAAATGCCCATAATAACCACGCTGGGCAGGCAGTTTGTTGATCGCAGTTACGCACTGGATTAGTACGTTAGATGACGCTGCCTATCATTCGGTAGGATTTCTTTTCGTGGACTCTTACCACTTCCCGTGAGATGAAAGGGGGTGGCACTATTCTAGGCCGGTACTACACGGCACAGTTACGGTCCTATAGTTTGCGACGTCTTAAAGAAATCCGTCCCCAGAGTTTCAAACTTCACCCTAGCAAGCATCAATATCGGACCATTTGCCTTACTTAGGCGTAAAAACGGACCAAAGGAAGAAAACTACTATTGCAAAAGTAGAATGGATATGAGATTAAACCTACATATAACTGCAAAAATCAATTTCAGTGGTTGTAGAATGAGTCTAATAGTTTGAGCATAGAATAATTGATGGTATTACGAAGATTTGGATTTGCGCATTCCCAGAGCGCTGCGCCTGTTGCAGACGGCGTATCTCTTCAGTGTCGTGCGATCTCGAGTGGCTGCTCGGATTACATGTGCGGTCGGTATCCGATTTTATATCTGCAGAAGGTATGCAGCTGAAACATAAATGAATTAAATATTTCTGGATGACCTGCACTGCATGGACTTTTATTTAATTGTAAAATTTTGACCTTTGACGACTAGCGATTTATTCAGAGAGACTTAATACTTAATTGATAAAAAAATACCAAAATATTTTTTCTTGACAGTATGAGACCTTGAACAAACGCATTTCTTTAAGTATATCAAATTTAGTGTAGAGGCTTAGGCGTTCGCGTAAAGTTGTTGCATATTTTTATACTTGGGAACTATTTTCACACTTTTGGGACTCTAATTTCAAATATTTTTTTATGATATTTATAAAAAAAGAAGATCTTAATTATTAAAATTATTTTCCAGCGAATGAAGGCTCTTTTTGCCCCGCCAATACATAGCTCGAAGAACCGACGACCGATGGGGCGTGAAGGTTATTCGATGGCGACCACGAACCAGCAAACGTGGAAGTGGCCGGCCTCCCACCGGATGGACCGATGATCTGGTGGTGGAAGCCGGCGCCACAGCATCGATCAACGTGGAAAGCAATTGGGGACGCATATGTTCAGCAGTGGACTCCAAATGGCTGAAATTATGATGATGATTATGAAAATGAAGGTTCTATTGAGCTATTCTGCTCAATTATATAGGTCCAATCCTGCACGTCGCTGACTTGAGGATTTGGGTTATACTATATTTTTATAGAGTAAAAAGTAAAAGTAAAAATGAGCATTACATAAATTTACTAGCAGGTAGTTTGCGCTTACCTCGGCCGCGGGACGTAGCAGGGTCAAGAAGGAAAATGGATGGTTTTTAGTCAGTAAAAGTCTGACACACACCCTCCCGCTCCACCTACAGAGGAAGAAGGTTATTAGACAATTTTCTATCCAAATAAAAAAAAGGTAGTTTGCGCTAGTTCAAGTTAGATCACAGCTGCAGGATACACTCGATGCCAACTGGATCAGCAAAAAATATAAAATTTCACGAATTAAAATTATCAGTTTACCAACTTCAGGGAAAAATGTTATCAAACATTCAAAAGGTTTCTGCATCCGCTGGTACGAAACACAAGTTAGCAGTTGGCACCTGCCCAAGGTATGATGATGTAGTTATGCAGCACGTGTAATGTTCACAGCATAAAGGCGTGTGTGTGTTGTACACAGAAACACTAGATGATATTAGTTTATATTTGTCCTTTCACTTAATTACCTGCATACATTAATTATACAGGCAAACTACCTGTATTTTATAGCAATAGCAGGCGAAACAATATACCGACAAGTTTTAACATTACTTTTTATAAAATATATTTAGTAGAGAGTTATTAAACCATATCGTTTCAATACAGTACGTTTGTAACATATGCCAGGTTTTGTGCCACGATTATTGATATGTGACAACAACTTACAATGAGTAATGACTTAAAAAATACCAGAAAACAACTCTAAATTAAAAATAAAATACCGGATTTGTGTTATGGATACTAAATAACGGATAAACATATATAATTTGTTTTATTTCTTTTAAAAAATTCTTACCTAATATACATAGCAAAACAGACCAGAACAAATGTTCGTGTTTATGCAAATAAAGATTTGTCGTGTGTGGGAATCGAACCCACCTCAGAAACGGAATCTTTATGTCGGTTATCGAAATCTTTAAGCACACCGCTAATAATCGTCTTAAGACATTGGATAGGCTTCAAGGGCTATCAGGACGCATTATTAGAAATTCTAAGGTGACAAAATCCTTTGAGGATTGCTTAAAGACGCACGGCCTTTTTGTGTCTGCTACCGTTTTACCAAGGGGATTGTTTTATAAAAGCTTTCTGGTTTTAATCTATCCCTCCTTCACAATTCTGATTGCCAATAAGTAATATAATAAACAAGACAAAATTTTCTCGCTTTCTGACGCCGATCCTTAATCTATTGAGACGTTGCTCGCCACACTTTTATCTGTAATTTGCGCGCGCATGCGATTGGTACTATGATAAAAAGCTTGCGCCGAAGTGTAGCAGAGTCCAAAATACATCTATACGTACCAACAACCAGTGGCCCGCTCTCCATACATGGAGTTAAGCACTGCATGCACTGACCCGTAAGGCTAACACCTACTTCAAAATCTCAGAGCGCGCCTCTGGCAATAACTGAGGGCAGTGGATTATTAGCAAAACGTTTTGTTTTACTTCGGATGGAAAATCAACTAATAACTGTCTTCCGCTGCTACTAGCTGCGGAAGGTTGTGTCTTACTTTTACTGTATAGTTAGTAACCATCCATGTTCCTTCTTGAAACCTTTTTGTTCTGGGACCGCGGTAACTTTTAACAGTCTTGCAACACCTATAAGAAGGTGTATAGATAAAGATTGTATTTTTTTACATAAATGAAAAGCAATAAAGTTTCTTCGAAGTGTAAACATTTCAAGTACCTTCCTTTGGTGTTTTTAGCTGGCAAATGTTGACGTTATCTTAAAATACCAACCCTGAAGTGTTAACTTTGAAAGATCTAAATAATTAAGTCATTACAAGGTATATATTAGAAATCAGTTACTAAAAATAATTTTAAATATTAATTGGATGAAGATTTTTATGTGTGCCTATTTGCAAATTACACCTGAATCTAAATATACAGGACACACCGCTCGGTGGGTCCCACGACACTCACGTGCGATTTACTTAATACTAACGATTAGAAATTAACCCGGAAAGTGAAATAATTTCCACACCTTATTAATTTAGGTGAAATGTGTGGCTCATCCTAATTAAATCAAATATTTATTTATCATTTTGCGCATTTTTTGAGTCTCTTTTAGTTATATAAGGGTTTTTGGGTCTTACTCGGAACAAGGGTGGCCTTTGCCGATATTTAATTATATTATTTTCCTTTGATATAGAACATAATGACGTGTATCCGTAACGTTTTGTTTGTTTAATCCTGAACGAGTTTAACTTACAATTCATTTACAACATAAATTGATTTAAATCTCTTAAAATAAAATCAAGGAAATTAAAGAATCATTCTCATAGGTATTAGGATTGTTCGAAAGGGTTACCGCGGCCCTGGTGTTACAGGCTCAAGAAGGAACACGGATGGTTTTTAGTCAGTAGAAGTCTGACACACCCTCCCGCTCTACCCACAGCGGGAGAAGGTCATTTGATGATTTTCCATCCCAAAAAAAAAAAAAAAAGGTATTAGGCAATAGATAAACTTATTTAAACACTTTTTACATAGAAATAACCTTGATTAAGACAAATATCGTGCAATAAATAGTTGTATAGGGTGTATAGGGATTCCCTCAAGATCTAAGAAGCCAAGCCAACTTCACCTGCAAGTGGTGCATCTTCCGATCAACCCACGAGACGTAAGCAAACATCAAAGTTCCCGGTAAGCGGCAATAGGATCGCTACCTATTACGTGGCACCAACAACATAATTGGCGAAGTGTGGGCGTACAGTATTCCTCTTCGGGGAAATTGACATTAATTTATGTACATATAAGAAAAATTCGTGAAGCATCATCAATCAGATTATTTCGGATTAAAAATCATCTAATGACCTTCTCCCTCTGTGGGTGGAGCGGATTTACTGACTTAAAACCATCGATATTCCTTCTTAAGCCAGTTACGTCCTCAGGCCGCGGTAAGCCTTTCGACAAGTCCCGCAGCCCCGGCACACATACTATCACTACTATCAGGATTTAATGTCTTGTACTATGAGTCATTATCATATTCTAGAATTTTCCCGGTGGCTCTTAGGTCTGCGCACTTATGTAACCAGATTTTGGCTGAATTTATTGGCAGTTCTTATATGGAGTGACCGCGGTCTGACCTCCACAACTCCAGAGGGGAACATCATTATATGGTTAAATCAGCTGTTAGAAGGAACTGACTTCCTAATAATACCTGTCATAGATGTTCTTGACAGCCGGGACCAATGGCTTAACGTGCTCTTCAAGACACGGAGCAAAATATTTATTTTGTACTATTTCTTGATTATTTTATGTTTTGATCTGAGTTTAAGAGTAAATTACCTGGACAATCATATTTACCATCAATTAGAGGTCTTCGTCATCTAGACATTAGTTAAATTATTAATAAAACTGTGCTCCACCCCGTTTTACTTAGATACCAGTCTGACAGAAGTCAGGCTATAAATGTACTTAAATCGGTTTGTTACTATAACTACCAGAAAGCAGATATAGTAAATGTTTATAAAATATAGCACCTATTATTTAAATAAAAATTGATAAGACACTCGTGTCCATCAAAACGATTGTGTAAACAAACTACAATAATTATCTAATCTACTTGACCTTATATGCCTTCTGTTCTGTCTCGTCTCAAAACAACGTTGGGGTAGAGTCGACTAAGTAAAATGTCAAGTCACTCACCCAAATAGGACCAGAGGCCCGTTTTACAAACGCCGTACAACCTACAATGTTACAAGATAAAAAATGGAACTGATCCCAATTTAGCATAACAAGTCTTTTGGCAGTGACAAAATAAGAATAATATAAAAGTATTTCGCAAAATGTCCTCCAGTTACCACAGTTTGCAACAGTTACCACGAGTTTGTAACAGTTACTACAGTTGGTAACAGTTACTACAGTTGGTAACAGTTACTATAGTTGGTAACAGTTACCACAGTTACTATAGTTGGTAACAGTTATCACAGTTTGTAACAGTTCCCATAGTACCAGTCGATTATGTAACTAAATTAAACATTAAGCTGCAGGTTACTTTTGTGATTCCCATTGTTAACTTGTTTGCAATGAGTATATCAAAAAGACATTGCTGGTGTTTTTAACTTTATGGAATTTTCATAACAAGTTAAATTAAATTGAATATAGGTGTTTATAATTATGATTTTTTATACCACAAGGTAGCACTCAGCATGCCTGTTGAGCATGCAGGAACACAGCATGATGGAACATAGTAACCAGTTAGGTTGCTGGGTTCGTTTTTGTATATTGGTAGTATTTGCGAAGTGAATGCTCAGTCATCATCATCATCTTTGCAATATGGCGTCTACTGCAAAACATGGGCATCCCCAATATATTTCCACATTGAGCTGTCCTGATTCACCTGCATCCACCTACTTCCCACCGCCTTAACCAGATCATAAGCGCGTGCGAGACCTTATACCACGTTTAACGTTCGCGGTCGGCATTGAAGAACCGTAACGCCCCATCCCATCGGTCGTTGGTTCTTAGTGCTATGTGCCCCGCAAACTGCAACTTCAGCTTGCAATCTCGCCTCGCTATGTCGGTCACTCCAGTTCTCCTACGGATATCCTCATTCTATCACGTAGGGAAACTCCGAGCATAGCTCTCTCCATTGAACGCTTTGAACGCGACTTTGGGCTTTCTTATGAGGCCCATAGTCACCACGTCTCAGTACCTTACGTCATCACTGGCAACACACACTGATCGAAGACTTTTATCTTGAGACACTGAGGTATTTTAGGCGAAAAGATGCTCAGTAGTAAGACGTTAATGGGCTGAGATGATGATGAGAAAAGGAACCCAGATATCGAATGATATTTGATAATTAAAGATGGACGTAGCCCATTGATTGAGCTCTCGGCCTAAAGCTAGTTAGCACGAAGTTTATCCCGCCGATGTAGTACTGGCTCGCTCGTAACGCTTCTAGCTCAAAAAGCCTCGGGCAGGCAAAACTTTGTGTACGCAACGGGTCAGCCCAGCCGCCGCACCGTGTACCCATACTCGCACAGTTGCGTAACAGAACCCATGCTGACCTCAAATGGTTAAAAGCATATCGGATACTTCTTTCATCAGTTCCGCATTATTTCGTATTAAAAAATTCCTTCGTCTACCTAATGTATACCACATTAGGTAGACGAAGGAAGGAATTTTTTAATTATATTATATATATATAGGAAATGCCTCCACCAATCCACTCTGGGTCCGCGCAATAGTCTGGCGCATATCCCTCGCTCTTTGGCTTGTGAGAGGAGGTTCGTGGTCAGTAGTGGGACGTTAATGTGCTTAGATAGTGATGGTGCTGAAATGAATTGATAATATCAGTATACACTACTGTAGAAATATTCAGACAAACACAATAACTTGTTCATTTTATTTCAGTCGAACGACATTCAGCGTGAAAATCCAATAGGAATTTTGATTAAGAGAAAGCAAACACGTTCGACTGGTACAGTCCAATATGAATTTAGTACTTTCTCGGTGTTAGTAAAATAGATATGGATAATGCAATCCTTCGGAGGTTATACCTGCAGTCGTAATGCACCTCGCCGAGACCTGGTTTACGAGCCACCACTGCGCTCCGAGTCCCCGGTGCGAATTGCCCGCCATCTACCGCCTTAGGGCTGCCGACACTCAACTACATTGTTTTTTATAAGACTTCTGTATAAATGCTGTCAAAGAAACCAATGCATTAATCATTATTTTCTAGAAGAGCATTTTTTTAAAATCATATTTAAAAGATTTTATCGACCTGCTCACAACTAAAGTGGATCAACTAAATTTTTTAGGTGTTTTTACACTTTTATAGATTTGGCAGTTTATTTATTAGATGAGGGCACAGAACTTTAAATGTAATGTAGTCGAAATTGTCCTAATGTGGCATATATTGATTTAGGTTGGCTCTTTAAGATTTCCACATGTTCGAATACCTACATCGTTCCTGCGCAGAGCTGCCCTCACAGGTACCTGGGCGACAACTGTAATCGGGATATGCAAGACTACATACAATGTTTTTGTCAGCGAGCTATAAAATGTAATATGGAGAAGTAGATTGTTTTTCGTATGATTTTTGAAGAAATCAGATCCATTAGGCGTAATATTTATTAACCCAACAAGCTCAATAGTAAATGTAAGTTTTCTTATATTCTTGAACAGATCGTTTTATAACAATATCTAACGTTTCTGTACAATACGAAAAACAACTAAAAGAATATTATTACTTATATTATAACAACGTTTTTATAAATAGATTGTCAACCCTAAAGTAGAGCGAGCGCTCGGATCCACGAGTGATAAATACGAGCCAAATGACGAATAAAATCTGCCGCTCTATGCGCGCCGACAATGAATTCATATAAAATATAACTTGGAAATGAAATGAAATCCAGCACTTGATATGGAACTTATATTCGGCTGCAATCAATATTTATTTTCCTAATTACAGCAATGTGAATTCTGGCTCAGAAGTGATAGGAGTAAAAATTATATAATATCCTTACAGTACGAACCTTATTAAACCTAAATGCTACTTAGATAATAACATTTAGACAGTGTCACTGATTTAAATGACGAATTATAAGGTTACGAAAAACTACACCACGTGTTTGTTATACGAGTAATACGTATTATTGTTATATGTTGAACAGGAACAGTGTGGTGTAAAACGACCATATGAGTACCGCAGTGCCATATTTTGCAGGTGATCTCTGTCACAAAGAGAACAACTACCTAGTCACAAGTTAGCAATTTTGCACTCTGAATTCTATTCTCAGAATTCTAACAGACCCGGACTTGGAGCCGGTCCACTATTTCTAAAGCGTCTCTATTTACAACATGTATACCAATAATAAGTTTCACAATAAAGATTTTTAGCCTTTAGACTAGCGTACAAGTTACCTCTTTCTTATAATATTTATATTTGTAAATTTTAATGAAAATTTTAAACAAATTGATTTAGTTTTCCTTAATAAACGCTCGTAACGCATAAATAGGGAGTTTTGGCGAAAAAACACAACGCGGTAATATTTAATTTTTCAAAACTAGTGTACATCTGAGTTTTTATGTGTAAATATAGTGGATTTTCAGACATAACATCTTTGGATATGTATAAAAGTGTATGAAAATGGCATATTACAGTGAATTGTTATTTTTCCTTGTTGACTCCATAACTCTATATATGCCTCCAGTAAATTTTCCAATACTTTACTGGGGCATGACTTTGACTTGACTCGTCTGTGACGGACTTTAATTTACTTTTACCCTGACTAAATGACGAAAACGCTGCAAGTATGAAAATAACTTGATGTTTTTAAATACTTGACACTAGCCAATATTATAAACGAATGAGTCCATATCTATATATATAAAAGAAAGTCGTGTTAGTTACACCACTTATAACTCAAGAACGGCAGATCAGATTTGGGTGAAAATTGGTAGGGAGGTAGCTTAGAGCCAGGAGACGGACATAAGATACTTTTTATCCCGTTCGACAGCGTTCCCGTGTGACTTGACATGAAACGTCAGTCACTATAAAACGTGATATAACAAAAAAGAATCAGACTTGGAATAACGAAACGCAAATGACAGCTATGACGTATAATGTATAATGACGTATAATTTTTAATTTATTTATTTTATTTATTTCCAAACTTAAATCTAATGACATAATGACAGCTATGTAATGACGTATAGATGAAAATTTTATATTTGTAAGAAATCAATATTCAAACTGACTTCTTGGCGGGAAAGTCGGCGTCTTGCCTTAGCTGTACCATATAGTTACCCTAGATATAAAGTAAAAAAAATATTTATGACACCCGCCTTTAGAACTAATCTTGGTCTCCAATCCCCAATAAATAGGATACAAAATGACTACAATACGCTTCAGAAAAGAGTCACAGATTTGGACATTTTTGGCGACACCTACATTAAATTTAAAAGAAGGATACGGCAGTTTATGTTCACCCATTGACTTCATTTGTTTAACGATAAATAAAACTTTATTTTTCCTTCAAATTTAGATTAAGATGGTTATAGTGTTGTGCTCACCTATAAGATACATGTATATTAGATTATAGTTATTAGATTTAATTTTGTATTTACAATGTGATATATATATATGTTGTTGGTGTGCCTTAATAAATAAATAAAATAAAATAAAGTGAAGCGTCATGTCTGCAGTTTTGTTTTATTTTCTAAAATTTGTGATATTTCTAACATTAATGTGTAATAACAGTGGATTATTAACCGTTAAGTGTTTGTCATAAGTGTTGCCAAATCAAACAAAGCGGTGCAACATCACTTTTCAAATTCTCTCAAGAAGTCCATGTGAGATCTTAGTATAGTCCCACATCTTTACTGAGGACTTAAGGGGCTTAGGGTTGGGTATCTCATCTACCATTTATCATCTTTATCATCACTCATTCTCATTTACTATGAATTATATATTATTAATATATATTACTTGACACTGGCTAGATGTGCTAAACGCACGAAGCAATTATTTAAAAGAAAAAAATAATAATTATAATGTAATGATAGTGCCATTGCCCATTCGTATAAACAGTGAAGTGAACTATAAAACTCGGTATGGTTGAAAATTTGAGTTTTGAAATAATTTTTTTGGTGAATTGAAGGGAAGTGAAGTTTAATTAATATTGCCGCGAGCAAGACGATCGAATCTTTCCCGACAAAGCCGTAATGCAAGAAGAATACGAAATATTGCAAATGAAAGGACTGAAGAAGAACAAGAAATTGCACGTGAACAGCGCCGCGATAGTATGGCTCGACTTCGTGCTTCTCAATAAATAATAATAAAACAAAAAATGTCGTGTATCACAAGGTACTAAGTGAAGAGCAACCTATGTACTAAAATACAGAAATAATAATGAATGATTAATGTAGGTATTTAATTTTTTTGTATTTTTTCCATAAAAAAAAAACATTATCGGCTTATTTATTGCCATTAAGGCGAAACAAAGTTCGTCGGGTCAACTAGTTTAGGATAAAAAATTATAAATAATAGAAATCCTTAAAGTTCAAAGTTCTTTATTGCATTCATTTTGTACATATACAGATGTTAACAAAGATAGAAGAAAACAAACATGACCCTGCAAGGGCACAGCAAGTACCTACATATTATTTTATAAAATTAAAAGTAACTTATTATTAAATTAAACATAAATCGTAATAGTACTATAACAAATTCTTATACATTTATATTACTTGTTACAATCATATATTTAAAGGTCTAAGTTGAAATCATAAAAAAGCATCACCACAAAGATCTTTTAAATGTGTCTCTATGTTATGTATATTGTATGTATGTACTAAAAAGTTTCAAATGCTACGAATATCTAGAAAGCCCATATATTTTTAAGAAACTGCTATAGAGATCTGAGTTCGTTCTGCTGCAGTGAGCACTATGATTTTTATGAATTTATTTAAATAATAAATTAAAAGTGCTCGTGGCTCCGCGATATTGAGTGGCACTCACAAAGGTCACACAGTCCTTTGGTGAGTGAACATTAATAGATATATGTTACTCCAGCCCACCAATGGGATATTAATAGACTGTCAACTAATCAAAGCCCACACTATATATTTTGACAGTACGGAGAAATACAAATGCCAAAATAATGACTACAAGTAATTTAAAGTTTAAACAAATCATCAACATTAGTACAATTTAGATATTTTATTAGACAATCATCATTTGATGATAATTGATGATAACGATAATTTTATCATCACATCAGAAAACGATAGTATCGTCTCTTAAAAAACATTTGTTAAATTTTGATACATCGAGTTCTATAGCCTCAATCTAACCTAGACTTGGTGGAAACTTGGCCGGAGAATAATATGGATAATACATCAGACGGACACGCCATTCAGCCACAAATCGCTCCACAAGATTTATATGTAGTGGCACCGACTTCGGGAATATTAGCCTCAATTGAAACTTCATGTAAACCCTAAAATTTTATGTTATTTTTAACTAACATCTAGGGAGCCGTTTTGAAAACTACAAAGTTTGATACGTTAATACACAATAATAGAACCAATAGGAGTAGTTTTACAACACTTATAGTTCACGCGGGAATCGAAGCCAAACAATGATAAAGTACTAAGTTCTGAATTCTAATTCTGTCAAAATATATTAATAATTGATGGACATTAAAATTTGCATTTATATTTTTTATGTGACACGCCGTAATGACCCCGTCCTTCCTGATAATCAGCATTCGTATAGAAAAGTAAGAGCGCTCCATGCCGTGGAAAAAACATCATCTGCAGAGATTAATAAATAACAAGATTGAGTTTTAAACAGTTTGAGCAGTAAAAATTTTAGCTGGTGAACGAGAAGGACATGTACATTGTGAACTATCACTTTGAGCTAGTAGCAATGGCAGCGAAAACGATAAACAAAGTTAAGCAAAGTCCATAGCCCTTGGATGGATGGCCATTTGTTTGGTATTTGAGTTCGAGCGCTCTCATTCTCTGTAAGGCACGTTATGCCGTTGGTTATCATTTTTTTTTCTAATGTGACAAGTCATAATTACTACATCCTGCCTGGTAAGCAGTCGATGCAGTCCAAAAAAAAAGCTCTTCATACCGTAAAATTAGCACGGTACAAAGCGCATACACTCATGACGGTCTGCTAAAATGCCGTTTCACGCCCCGCTTAAAAGACCCGGGATCATAGAATTTAGGAAACACATGAGCCGGCAGCGAATTCCAGAGCTAAGTGGTCTTGCTCAGAAACGACTTACCAAAATTCTTGGTTCGAGTGCTGATAGAATGAGGATGGTTTGTAAGATGTTTGCTGGCACGTGTTGTTCGGGAGAGGAAATTATGAGAGGGCGGGATGAGATCAAAAACTTCTTAAAACACTCGCCATAATAGTAGTAAGTAGTAATAATTAAGCTGAGGTAACCTAAATCTCTCTCACGTTGGTTTGTGTGAGGAGGCGAGGTGTCGCACGGATACCTTATATGCTAAAGTGCATTGGAATATAAGGGTAAAAATTAAAAATGCAGAAAGTTTGTGAAAAAATTTCCAACTTTTGTTAGTTACATATAAAATTGAAAAGCGATTGAAAGTCAGTGGAATTTACTACTAGTTATTACATGATAAAGCTACATAAGATATTTTAGTGGCTTTCTTTAACGTTTTTAAAATCAAAAGAAAATAAGGAACAAACCAATGGTTGAAAAGGGTCAAGAGAGAAAAGATTGTGCACAGTTCAAGCCCCCTCTTGGCTTAGATACTTGAGAGCTTAAAACATCGTTATCTGTATCCAACGGAATAATCGATACCGAATGCCAACAAAATTAAAAGTAACACCATATATAAATAAAGTCCATTTTAGATGGTTAGTCATAAAAATATCTTAGGAAATAAGTCCTTACATCGTTTCTAATTGGGCTAAGGTTGCTGTATAGACCAAAGAGACTTTCTTTTTATTAAAGCTTCTTACTTCCATTGTACTGTATTATTGGATTACCATTGAAACAGACTTCGGACTCAGGTCGCCAGATGTAAAGATAATCCGTTCAGTGGGGGTTCAATGAGTACAGCCTGCATGTACGGTGGTGAGTGTGGGCTTTCTCCCAAGACCATGCTCCACCTTATGTCCTGCCGTGCCCTAACACCAGCAAGCAGGCCGAGTACATGAATAGTGCAGCTTTTAGAACCGATTATCGAAGCTTAAAAGCAAGTAAAGTCAAAATCATTTATTCAAGTTTGGCTTAATAGAGCTCTTATGAAAGACAGATACAGCTGACTGTTGATATGAAGGACATCGAGCGATTGCCTTGGATAGAATAGATAAATAAAAAAAGGGAACAACTGCGGGTCCACACTAAATTTGCATGGCGGAGTCTGGATGTCTTTTAGAACTCTCACTCTCTCAACTCTCACTGGCGGATCCAACCAAATGCTAATATATAGTATCTTAAATACGTGTACAGGTAATATAGGTTTCTCTTGTCTGTGCAATGATAAAGTCAACATACAAACGGGGCCGTGTGGTACCGTGTGTATGACCAACTGCCTGCCCAGCGTGGTGATTATGAGCAGATAACCCCAATATAATGTAATCTATTGGGGAGGTTAATGTTTAGCAGTTTGTATGATGATGACATACGTTAACACAATCACATTACAGAATTGAATATCACATTTCAGAACTGTTATGCATTCTTAAAGACATGAAAGCAATAATATACGTAGAATCGATAACACTGCAGAGTGACAATCGCATTTATAGCCTGATATCACCCTGTTTGTCATTTCGAACAAGTACCTACATGAAAATAAAAATTTTATACCTTACAGGTTCACAGATAAGAACTGTAGCTATGAATAGTTTTATGTTATTTACCCCCGTGGTACTTGGTGCCGTGACACTACTGGGATAAAAAGTGTATTATTTGTGCTAATATAGGTTATAAACTACCTGTTTGTCCAAATTCATTCCAATCCTTCTAGTATATTTTGCGTCAAAGAGTAACAAACATCCATACATACTTTCTCACTTATGTCACCCGAGTGGTCGCCGTTCCCATGGGACAAATGCGATAAAATGTATTCTATATATTAATCCGGGCTATAAATGTCCTGTATGTAAAAATTCATTAAATGCGTTCATTAGTTTTTGCGTGAAAGAGTAACAAAAATCCATATAAGTCACAAACTTTCGCATTGATAATATTAATAGGATAATAGGAAGGATAATTAGGATATGGAACTTAAAGCACATTACAAGCAGTTTAATTCCCATGCAACTAAACTAATGGCGGTGTACACGAAACACACCTTAAGCCCAGTTTATGCTAATTGCTACACATTTATCATTTAATATGAAAGCACACTGATTTATTAACATAGTACTTGAATAACAATTTAGGCGTGTAAGAAATATGTTTTTAATATGTAATAAATAGATATTTTACGATATCTCATGTAGTGCTATTTAGCTGCATATGAAGAACTTACACTATTATTGGTAAACAACAGTTATGCATTTTTTATATACTTACATATAATATTTTATTTTCTTAATGCGTGCAGACAATTGTTCTTTTAGGGAATCAAACCCACTATCTTATCCATATAAACCTTAGCGGCTGTAAAAGATAGGCAAAAGGGGTGTTTTTTTTCAGTTTATTGAGGTTTTTTTGTCTTTGACGATTCCACTTATTATATAAATAAGCATCAATCGTTGTATTGAATAAAACAACTAACAATGTCAAGGAAAATGTGGTTTCTCGCTGTGATTGTTGTGTTTGTCGCATCGGCTGGAGTGACCGGCGGCTCAAGTCAAGTCGACCAAGGAGTCACTAGTTGTGAGGAATTCAAAAAAGGTGCACGATTCAACCCCCACGACATACTGGATTCTTTGTGGAAAGTTTATTACTTCTGGGCCAATACGACAGATATCGACAATGCTATAATATTTTCGTTGCCTGCTAAACAAGTAAGTTCAGAGCGCTCTTATTAAAACCACGATAGCTAGCTAGCTGTGAGTTTGTATTCATTTAAAAGAAACGTAACGCGATCATAAAAGGTAAGAAAAAATTATGCAACTTGTAAAATGCGTTGTTTCACAAAACAATAAGGCAAATAAATAAGTATGATAAACAAATTTTAAAGTTTACTGAAAGCAAATGACATCCGGTGCAAATTGTGGATTTGTTACTTTGCGCAATTATACAAATCAAGCCTAACTTGGTCATAATAAGTTGCATTGTATGCTATAAAACAAAATCATAATTCCCATACATTCACAATGTGCATTGCCCTTTTGTAAAATACTGAATTTCTTTAATTTGCCCTCGAAACATAATATATAATAGAATACAAAAATATAGTTAATCAAATTGGTAATTAATTAACTATTTGCAGATATGTAATATATCAATTTATGTGATTAATGATTACATTGGGCTACGATTATTAATACTGGTATCTATTGCTAGAATACAGTTCGCGAACCATTCTTGTAAAAGGCCATACGCACTATTATGAAATGAATGTTTACGAATTGGAAGTAAGTGGAAATTGACTGGATGAAAGCAAGTAACTTAAAAATTAATATGTACAATTAATCTACATTATACACCAACAAATAGTTATAACGATAAATTAAAATGTAGGTTTGTAGTATGTTTAAAGTTGTAAGTATGTATATATGTATACGCGCTGTACCAACTAGGGTTTAATCTGATCCAGTATATATCTAGCTGGATTGAAAATACCTCTAGAATTGCAATCCCTAGGCTCATCCCTGAACTTGGGCCAGGTAAGGAGTAATACAAAGAAACTTTATCTCGTTTACCAATATTTCGACGATTTAAAATTTTATGACAAAAGTATGACATTTTATAGGGCCACGAGTAAGTTATTTAAATGTTTATTTTGTACATTTTATTTTCAGAAAATAGACAGATTACGAACAGTGGTAAACACGGTAGACCCATTAATTGATATAGATTGGAAGAAAGTTACGCTACTGATGGCACCGCGGCCCTGGGTGACGGTGGCTCTGGAGTATCAGGGCACGCCCGGCGCCTTCCGAGCCCTCGTCAAAGTCGACATTCCGGGAGACAGTGCGTTTTTATATCTTTTTACTAATAATTATATATTTTTTATTAATTATTAAAAATACATAATTAATTTATTTATTATATATTTTTTTTTATAATTATATATTTATTATATATAGGAGTTTCACACTGTTAACTAAAGAGATATCACAATTTCTAATACCTCCAGTACGGCACAACAGATGCGCACTTTTAGGCTTTTAAAAAGCTTTAGATCACTATATTTGGGATAGTAACGTTTCTATTTCTGAAATTTTGAAAATCATAAAAACGACTAGTGTAGATAAATTCACCCTGTGTTTTAAACGTTCACGAACGTATATGTAGCTAAACTGTTGTTGCTATTTTAGGCACTTATTTACACTGAGGTTTGTAAGGCCCAGAAGTACGTCTGGTTCCCTCCATCCGCCTTCCCAATGTCATTTCCGCTCTTAACTTCCCCGTTCGCTCCACGACAATAAACAGGTCCGCTCCGAACAACTTTTTTCTTCTTACAGCTGCTAATGACCGCAAAAGTTCCTCTCGGTACTTTTGCCGTCTACACTCATTTCTTTTAACAAATGAGAAGCGTACCCAAAGCAAAAGGAAAACATATTTTCTCGAAGGTCGCAGATATTAAATATTCTAATGTAGCTCACTTTATATTTTTTAGACTTCTTAATTACTGTGTAAATAAGTTATATAAATTGTCTTTTTTATATAATATTATTTTTTGCTAATTTTGTTAATATCAAAGATTATCCGAATAACATAAGGTAAAATGTATTGTATTTTCTTTATTTCAGTAAGACCACTATCTCTACCAAAAATAGAGCAAACTGACGTCCAAATGAAGATGATTGGCCGAGACATAGGGATCATGTTCTGTGAAGAGCTGACAGCCTACACCCTCACTCGCATCAACGAAATGCCCAAGACCCACAAGGAATGCCAAGCTAGAGCCTCTGTATTTAATTTCCTAATGCCTGATGGTGACTCTTATTTATTTGGCAATACATTAGATGACGAATTGTGATACAAACGAAATAGTTAATACAAATATTTATACTTTTTATAAAAGACTTATATGTACACTAAGTTTGTACTGTACATATAAAATAAAACTAGGATTGTGTTGTATCTAATGTTTGATTACACAAAATTACTTATATTTTACAAAGTTATGTTAATAGAATAGAGTACATTACATAGGTGAATCATAGATTTTCATTTCCTGGGAGACCGCGGGTGGGCGCGGTGTGTGGTCCCGTGACGTAGTGAATAATGTGCGGCCCGGGATGAAACTCGTCCCTTATACCAATAAATCAATTATCAGCACGCAATGATTCATTGTTACACGCAGATTACTTATATATCTATCGCAGGAACCCGTCGACAGCGATAATGATACTATCGCGATAGATATTTACTTATTAACGAGTAGTTAAGAATTACCAACACGTCGACCACTTTGTTTCCTTATTGCAAAGGCGTTTTCTTCGAAAGTGAGTAGGAAGGTAATCATTAAACGTGGCTTTGTTCGTTCTTTCCCGGCTTTTATGTGATGTGGTGAAGTTACATCTTTGCTTAATCACGCAATGTTTCCTGACGAAAAAAGTTAATATTTCTTTTTAAATATGTAATAACGACGGGCGGTAGATTAGGCGGTATAGAGTTAAAACGATATTATTACTAAAATTCAAATGTGGATTTTCACTTACCATCGTACCTAATTTTCTTATAAGTCAAAACTTACAGAATGCAAACATATTCCAAGCGGGTGAGGTACTTTCCCGTAAAATTGGTTAATCTGAATCACAAGATGTTTTAGCAAAGTCGATGAAACAAAAGGAATTACTATGTGAATTAGGCACAATGTGCGGTTGAAAGCCCCTTAAATTTTAATTTTAAACAAATTGTTTTATTTCATAGGCACTTTTGAACATTAATTACAAAATAAAATGCACCTTCGAGTCGCTTTACGTGATGCAATCAACACGCCATTAAACGAAATTTTATTGCACTCCTGAAATGCACTTTTAAGTACCGCAATAGTAGTTTCTTGTACATACACAACATTACAGGTTTATACCAAAATACATTAGTGTAGTGCTTCACAAGTTTACTTCTATTGCATTTTATTGCATTTTTATAAATAATAAATACACTTTCATTTGATAAAATGAAGACAGTGACAGCACTAATTTTAAACCTGGTTTAAGTTTAGATCTTGTTTTGTAATAAGACCTTTAATGCTTCAAAAATACTTTATTTACGGGCAAACATACTTATAATATGAAGGAAACACCCAGACCAAGACAAAATTAAATATAAGCTGTTTAACAGAACGAATACTCAAAACTGTTTTTTATTCTACCTATTCAGATGGAACTAGTTCCTGAAAACATACTGCAAATAAAATACTAATAAAAGATTACTTGAAATTTCACCCATAAAAGTTTAAAACTTTCAATCTCAAGTTGTTTTCTTACACTTTTCCACTATCTTTTCTTTTACTGCAACCACTAAGTATTACCATAATGTTAGACAAACTAGTTTTCCGAGCGGCAGTACTTTTTTAAAATATGTTCCTTAGTTTTACCGCGGAATGTTGATATAATGTCGAACATAAAACAATCTGACAGGCAACAAAATAAATAGGTAAGTAAGTCAGAGATCTGCATTCAATAAGATGTCGTTGGCGAGTGCCCCGGGGCTCCTCATATCCACCAGAGCAAATTTATTTTCCTCCCAAGCATACTAGACGTCAACAAATAAGGTTATTTTTCAATAGAGAGGTTTTATTCGTTCTTTTATGGATGTTATAAGAAAGCCTTGCTCAAGAGAGCACCTTTAGCTTTCAGTATATTCTTCAACATTATTTTGGTACACGTAATACCGCATAATTTGAAAAACGAATTACTTTTCTTCTTTTTAGTATTAACGTCAGATCCGATTGTTTGTTGAGGTGTTAGGTAAGAGGTCGCGTTAATTAAAGACTCCAAGTAATTAAGAAATTTACAATAATTGTAGCTAGTCAGATATCATATCATACATACATTAAAGCTTAGTTCGCCATTACAGTGATAGATTTACAAGCAAAGCCAGACTAATGTTAATGTTTAAAATTTATTCCTTATCATTAGATAATCGTTAAGCTTTTTCTCACCGAAATAGTTTTAAATTGTTGAGTAATATTTTTATTAACTTTAACTTGATTGACTTATATTTTTTTCTTTTACCAACATCAGTTGTATATCGGTGAAGTTTAAACTCGGTACCTGTTTGTTGAATTAACTGTAAACGTTTTAGTAGGTCAACATATATATTGCTTATAGTTAAAAGACAATTCACGCATTCCACATAAACTACAAAAAGCTATTATTATCTAGAACTATGTATAACCACTAAAGATCAACAACCCACGAAAAGCTTGCTAAAGGAAACATATTTAAGACAAAAAGTTATTATTCCACATAACTCAGACGTTGCCGGAGTCATGAAAGTATAATACCAAAGAAAAATATCATAGCTAAACTCCGATAGCCAGGTACTATATCCTTCGTAAAAACAGGTTTCCTGGTAAATCCACCGGGTCCGAAAGGAAAATATGAGCCAGATAACAGCGCGCCCAGCACGTCTTTCCATTTACAGTATTCGAAGGAAATCCTATTAGTGAAGGGTGTTTTCTGTCTGACAGAACCATAAAAAGTTCTCTGTTAAATGAATGTTTTCTGAACGCTCCAAAACAAACGCTCAACTTACAATGTTTGAAAAGACTATAAAAACAAACGTAGCGCTCATTTTTATTACGGTTCGACGTTGCCGGAGCATAATTAACAGTTTTTATATTGAGCTATATACTTTTTCACTTAAATATTTAAAAATTAAGAGCCACACCTACCTAATTCCGTTCTGCCATTGCTTCTGGCTTTTTCGCCGTATATCTCGTAACAATTAAGTAAATGATGCGTACAAAACCTCAATTGGCCTACATTATAAATGATGCGTAATGGAATAATGTACCGCAGGCATTTTCTGTTTATTCAAGTTGTAGCTGTTTTGTGTTGGCTGTTTTAAACATTTGTTTCCAGTAGTCTTGAATTTCTAAATATTGTTAACTGTCTTTGTTAGTTCGTTATGCTTAAAGAAAATATTGAAAAGAAATTTACAAACATAGGTTAAGGAGATAAAATCTTAAAGATCCCCTAGGTTTTACGCAGAGTGGGTAAATCCTTGAGTTGAGTTTAGTGTGCTGTTCCACTGTAATACCGTGCGCTAGTATTAACATAAACAATATTGTCAAAGTCAAAATCATTTATTCCAATTCGGCTCAATAGAGCTCTTATAAAAGCCAAAATTACAAAACATAAAAAACTAAAAATAAAATGTACTTAATAGTAAAATTGTGTGATATTATACTATTTAGATGAAGTTCGCAGATCAAAAGGTAAAACTGAATGAAAGAACCTTTGTGATTTGAGTAAAACAACACGGAGTATGAACGGACAACTAGTCTTCTTTCACAGTTCAATGTTATTCACGACTATTGGCCGTATTATCTAGTCTGTTAACAAATCCAAGTACTGCTTAATATTTGGTACAACTAAAAAGTATAAGAAAATGTTGAAGTTAAATTAAAAAAGGGAGGTATTTATGTTTGTTTAACTGTGGTTTATCCATATCACAATTCCTGCTTTGCTTGGGACTAACTAAAAGCGCCGTGTCAGATTATCAGAAATATTTATATATTCCCAGAACAATTTTGTACTTAATGTTGGAATTGACTTCTAACTTTCGCAGTTCTTTATAAATAAACTGACCATCTCCGCTGCCAGGTGGTCCCAGGGCGATCATCCTACGATGCATTCTTTCATGAAGTATCTTAGTATATATTCATATCTCACTTTACTCAGAAACTTTTATTAAAATTCTTTTTCGCACGTAAACATAAAACACAAAATAGCCATTAGTTATGGTGAATAAGTACTGTGCTCAGGATATATATAATTATATATAATCCTTTATTGCACATAAAACATAAATAGATTACAAAAGACTTATCTCTAGAAGAGATCTCTACCAGCCAACCCTAGAAGTTGTATAAAAATTTGTAGGTACGGGATTAAATTTGGTTAAAGATCTTTTTTTTAAAAAGGAAATAAAGTGATTTCTCAGTTTACTTTTGAACGACACAACTAATGGACTCTCATGGATCTGAGAAGGAAAACTGTTCCACATTCGTACAGCACGGGCTGAGAAGGAGTTACGAAAAAACTTAGTGTTGGTGGAAGGAGAAACAAGTATATGTATTTTTCACATAGTTACTTTTCCTTGTATTCCTGACTTTGATTCTGTGGTGGCAATAGCCCAGTGGCAATACGCATAGCCTTAAAATTCAAAGGATCTCGGGTTCAAACCCTGGTGGCGCACCTATGAATTTTCAAAGTTATGTGCGTAATTACCGCTTGCTCCATGCCTCTGAAAGCACGTTAAGACGTTGGTCCCGGCTGCCATAAACATCTATGGCAGTCGTTACTAGTAAATCAGTACTTTTTTACATCCTGAAAACTTGTTTAACCATAGAATGATGTTTCTCTCTCGGTTGCGGAGGTCAGGCGGCAGTTGCTCCACGTGATAACTGAAATTCAGCCAAATCTAGTGAAACCTAAGATATGATGTTGATGAAATCAATTCAGGATAATTCGCAAGAACTGGTATTCTGTAATTACCAGATTTCCTGCGTCGCTTACCTTTTTAATGCATCGAGAAAATCAATGGCCTTTGAAGATATACCCTTACATATAAGTTTTATTATGAAAATTAAGCTTTAGCAATAGTGAAGTCATTTAAGCTTAGGCGTTATTAATTAATTGCCGGTCTACAAGTGCCACCCCCTTTGATCTCATGGGGAGTCGTAAGAGTCACCGAAAATATATTCTACCGGAAGACCCTTCATCTTCTGCCTGAAGCAGCGATGACCAACCCGCCTGCCCAGCGTGGTGATTATGGGCAAACACCCCTAAAAATAAAGTAAACTTTTGCCAATGTTCAGCAGTGGACTTTATATTACTGAAATAATAATGAATACTGATTATTTTGTATATAAGTAACTAATTATATCTGACATGAAAGCTGTTATGTAGACTTTGAGTCAGTATTACAGATATAATTTCATAATATGGGATAATAATCGTAAAAGTTAATTTTATTCTCGTGAACGTTAGCAGTAAACGTGTCTGGGTATTAAAGGGCGTTTCATAGCGGTAATGACGAGGTTGGTATTAAATCTTCTTATATTAGGATTTTACGTTAAACGAACTCGCGGTAAAACAACATTCTGATATCATACAACATTTTTAATAAGGGTTGAACACAACTCCACTTAGTCTCAAACTGAGCAGAGATTGTACTCATAGGTGTAAGGATACGGGACAAAAATAAGTAAGATAAAATAATATATATACATAGAATAAAAAAAAGGCGCTTTCCTCTGTCTATCACTATGTATGCTTAGATCCTTGAAACTACGCAACGGAATTTGATGCTGTTTTTTGTAGTAGATAGAGTGATTCAAGAGGATAGGAGAGGTTTATATGTAGGTTACGCGGACAAAGTCATTAGCGACCGCTAGTAATTATATAAAAATCACAAGACAATTATCTATGATAGAGCCACTCTAATATTTGTCCTGAGTGTAAATCATGACCACGATCATTGGAGCTAAAACTAATATACTGTCCTCCATAAAAAGTCGTCAAAATCACATATGGTCGATATAATACCTACTAGAGGGGGTCTTTGAAAACTTTCGTGACACATTGAGATCGTCGATGTTAAGCAGCGTTCTAGTAGTCAGTCACTTAATGGGTGATCGTTTAAGTGGTATTTTATATCTAGCGATTGCCTGTTTCTTGAGGTACATGAAGCTGTTAGTCTGTACATGGTAATCGTGAAGTAAAGTAAATTAAGAGGCATACGCAAAGCTGTCACAAAGAATGTCGGCCAAAATCTCTTTGCGTTTAATAACGTGCAAAATATCCCAACAAATTAGCTCCATTTCAAATTCCCGACTATGGCGGGAAGTGCGAAAATTAAAAACTTAAAGCATTTCCAGAAGCATAGCACGTGAAAACGCTATACATGGAAAATAGACTTAACACATTCAGGATAATTGAAAATTGTATGAGGAATAAAAGTTTTTATGCTTCTGGTAATATATTGCACAACATAAGATCAGGAAAAACAAAGTAACAAAAAAGATGCACAAAGGAGAATTAGTTATTTAAATAACTAAGATTATATGGAATCCCCTGCCAACGTTATTACAGTATATATAAAACAAAATACCTGCAAAAAGAGAATCAGGCAGTTTTACATGCTACGTCTAAATATATTGTAACACTGGGTGTCATGCTCTGGGATGCCAAAGCCTGATTTCGTTACTACATCTGAATGTGTGGGGGTGAAGTATTCAGTCAATACGTCGAGCGTGCAAAAAACGGCATTAATCGCCGGCATTGCATTCGAGGTGTGCTAGTCACTTCATCCTATTTTCGAAAGGCAGCCAAAACGCCGAACATCGATGGCAAAAGTGTCGTGTATTCTGGATGGGTAAAGGGACAAATTATTCGAAATTAAAAACTCGCAACAGAACATTACTTCATTTATACCAACATAACCAAGAATTGAAAAAACTACAAAAATAATACAATAACATTTATTTTCAGTGATTTTCGTATGTTATAATTGTCAACTGTGAATCAAACTATACAAAATTTAAGTCGATTTAGCCGATACATTTATTACCTATACACAGAAAGACACGTATACATTATTTAAATACGAATAAACTTTAATAACCTCTCTATTAGCGTCGTTATAAAAATGTTTATAGGATTATACAAAAAACATTTATAGGTGCTTTTTCATATTAATAATTCCTATTTTAGTAAAGTAAACTCCACTCGAAAAATTGCAGATTAGTTTTAAAATTTTAAAGAATAATTTTAGTGGTAATAGGAACACAAACATTTCTATTTTTAATAAGATACATCAAAAAGCTTTTGTCTAGAAGCATTATTTAAAGGTATGTCTGAGAGACATGAGAACATCTCGTGATATAAAGAAACATATTCCAGATATATATAAACGTATGATCTTTTCAACGGCTTATAAAGTTTTACCAAACAGTGGCAACAGTGTTCTTTGACACCTGGCCTTAAGCACAGCATACGATATTCTCTTGGCAAATTTTGTATAACCTATGCTTACTGAGTTGAGCAGCGACTAACTGCATTCGGCGCGAATTTACAACTAGGCAAACTCTCAAGTATTTGCCATCAAATAGTTTGAATATATTATCAATATGGATAGTTCCAAAGCACATTTACTTACATAACTCCTTGTGACTTCATCTGTGTGCACAAAGCGATATTTTCGTTAAAACTCGGTAAAAATATCTCCAACTATTTCTGTATTCAAAATAAATTTCCCATTTTTCAATGTCCGATTTGCCAGAACGAAACAGTGGATTGACGTGTATTTTTGTATAGAGATAGCTGCAGAGGATTGGACCGTTAGTAAATCTACTTTTGATATCATGAAAATGCACCAGTATCATACTTCAAAAACATATTGAACTTGCAAATGCAATATAAATGAGTTCTTAGAGTAAAAACACCTTCAACACAATAAATGTAAGTGTTCGGTGTGACAACTAAATTGTCACACACTTACATTTATTTTTATGTAGTATGTACTTTTATAACTTTTTGATAGTAGAGTTAGATAAATAATAACAGATACGCGGCTAAAAGTAAGCGACGGCGATCAATAAAATATTTAAAACGTTTTCTGATGACAAATCTGTCTTTTTTATTGAATCTTTAATTTTTTTTGGAATGAGCCGTTTTTATTATTAATCAGAATATATTTTCAAGCATATTAGTTACCACGCATTAAATTACTTTTATCAAATAATAATTCAGACCAATCTCTTACAATGATCTGCTATATTATGCAACAATTTGTTAGATTCTATAGCGACGCCATACAAAGTGACATCCATAATCCTGTTCACGTTTTTCCTCTTAATTGGACAGGCCAGTATTTTATTTAACTGCGTCCATAAAATGAATACTATACGTTCAATATAAGATGGTCTCTGTTAGGTTTAATTACAGGTCTCGTGGGGTGACATTTTTATGACTTTCTGTTGAAATGAGAAATATTGAAATGTATCATTAACTTTTATTTGGCATTTAATATCGAGCTCTTCCGTGCTCGGGAATACATTAAGCTATTAGTTCTGGTTATCATTAATGTGATAGTAGTAAGCCTTGTTACAGACCCTATTCGGCGGCTTTAATCATTCTTACAGCAGGATCCGACACATTTACACTTACCTCCGTCTAGCCGCACTGGATCCGCATGTTGAAGAAGACCATGATTCCCTGTCTTTCAACTTGGTTCGTAAGAAAAGGCTCATAATCAGTAGTGGTCATGGGCGTCGCCACGATGGGTACTAACTACAATTATACATAATATCTGTATGAAAGTTCACACTTGACAGTCGATACAAAATACAACGACCTGTACTATAGAGAAGTATTTCAGTACGTTACGTCGTGTCAAGTCGTAATATTATTTTAGACTGCTGCCCCACCCTAAGCCCATGGCTGACTACGCCCATGGTAGTGGTATAATAATGAGCAGAGATGAGACAATATAACCTGACGTTATTGTTCTTTACACACATACCAGGGCATTACGGCAGTATTAACAATGTGTTTTAAAATGATTTTGAAATCATCATTAATCTCAGCGAGATAATTTTAGGAAAATTTATAGAACTCAATTATTGCTTTCGATATATATTCAATAGGGAAGGACGAAAGGGTTTTAGAACTATTGAATCATTTTGGGGGTTTACTTTTATGGATCTTAGAACAATATAAATGTAAGTGTAAAACTATTAGGAAGTTGAATAAAAATATTTCATTGAATATATTATATTATATATAATACTTTTATTTTTATTTTTAAAGCGCTTTTGATTTATCTTGATTCATTTAAGTGAAAAGAAAAAGTCAGATAAAATTTTACTTCTTATTAAAATCTATACTTATGTTTATAGTTATGAATAAAAAATAATCACTCATAAAGCAATGTGCATAAAAGAAATAGTAGATCACAGATTAAAGCATAATCAAAATAAACAGAATACGTCAAAATTAATCAAGTTCTAAATAGCGGGTGGAACTTTGAATGAATCGGTGGTGGGTAAACGAGGCGGCCCGAGGTTTCCGAGCACACAGGAAACGCCGCAACCTTCATAATAACACCGAAAGGGACCTTCAGCTGAAATAATTCGCTTGTTTTGCTCATTCAAATTATTATCTGTTGCCGGGAAAACGGACACTCGTAGAGCTGGAATAAGGGAACTTTTAATGCGTTGATTTTTTAAATGATGTTTAACTTTTTATCTTGCAAATTCGATTTATGTGCCTGCTATTTTTATACTCAGTTGAATTCGATTATTTGTATAAACATTTACTCGTATATTAAATTATTGGTTTGGTAATGGTTATACAGGGATGGACAATAAAGCACTGAGCTGGTATTCACTTGTGTCTGGATACCTGGGCTTAAAAGGATAAATCTCTAATATATTATTTCGTAATTAATAAATATTTATAAATATAATCTACTATTATAGTTCGTTAGAAATACTAGACCTATTTAGATTTCATGTTATAAGTCTTATTGATTGAGATTAAATAATTAGCGCAATTACTGCTCTGAATTTGGTGATATAATTTAGTATAACCATCATACAAACGACGTGTTATCAGTCCTTGTTCTCGTAGAGGTAGATCCTTTTCACTTGCTAGTATTATGACTCATACTTTCAGCTTCACGCACACTCGTTACCCTTTTTATACACTCCCGTCGGCTTAGAGAGCTTTTGACAGCCCGTTCTTCAGGACCAATGACCAAAAATAGGAAAATATACAAAAAAACATGTTTGAACAATATGTTATTCAAGTTTGTACCTATTATTCAAATGCACAGAATTTCAGCTTCGTAGCGCTAATTCCTTAGTAGAGTTATTCCGCAGATTGATAGACGGTGCGAGACTACACTTGTATAATAAAGTGAAAAAAGATTTGCGTTTTGTTATGAAAATATGCTATTATTTAGTATGTATATCGCAAAAAGATTTTTCATTTAAAACCTCTGTACTTTTTTCTAAAAGTATTCTGGAAATATTTGCTGTGCAATTGAGATTTCGCGCGGATGGATAGACCTAGATTCTATTCAATGCTAAACAAAATAGTTCTTCTATTCACCTTTCTCATATTCATCCTAGTATTATTCTTGTTGTGCCCTAGACTTAGCTTCGGGCCCTGGGTCTGCTTACCATTCCGGGATTGTATGAATGGGTTATTGCGGCCCCAAAAAATAACATGGATGGTTTTTAGCCAGTAAAAGTCTGACACACCCTTCGCTTTACCCACAGCGGAAGACGATCATTTGATGATTTTCCATACATACATAATATCACGCCTGTTTGCGCGAAGGGGTAGGCAGAGGTATATTATACGCCCACATTTCACCAGTTATATTCTGGTTGGTCCCACGTAATAGGTGGCGAGCCTATTGTCTTCTGATTTGAGATTTGGCTGAACTTTAATTCACCTTTCTTGCATGAACGGAAGCTGGTGATGGTAATAACATTTGTACCATACCATCAACCTTACCATCAAAAGCCTCCATTGCCAGGCATAGGCAGTTCTTACAACCGCTCAATGATCGCTGTTACACCTATTCTGAGGCCGCCTTACACTACGTTTATGGTCCCGCGGTTTTCTTACCTTTATTATCCTTTCTGCGTGGCCAGCTCACCGCCACTAAAGCTTGCTAGTCCGATGGGTTAGTTCGATGACTTTAATTTTCTTCCGGGTCACTTCATTACGAATTCAACCCCTAACAGAAACTCCGAGTGTAGCCCTTTCTATTATAGCACGCTGAGCGACTTTCAATTTGTGGGCTTAATGGAAGCGGCCACGTTTTAAATGCCAAATTTACTGAGTGATTTGTACATATTTACTTGAATATATGAATAAGATAAGTATCTTGATATAAATAAACAACACTATAAATTTTGATTACTCATTAAGAATGGGAACGACAGCTTAAAAAACAATAAATAGTTTCAAAACCATCTTAGGGGAAATGATCTAAAACAGCTTGATATCGCCGCGAGTTCTAATTCCATTGTCATCACGTCACTTCAGAAATTACTACAGAGCATAAATAAGCCAATCCCTAGTGGTCTACCTCTTACCATATCTTGACAATAGAATTGATGACTATTTCAATAACAATAGCGTCTGTTACAAAAGAAATTTTCGGCTTCGCTGAAGAGGGTGTGAAACATTCATAAATGTACGCGTCAGTAGACGCGACCCAAACATCTTTTACTCAAGTCTCGAGAGGCTGTGCCCTTCACGTCAACCACTTTACTCCTTACCTTTCCGCCCTTTCCATTCTACTCTGGAATTACCTTCGCTTATATTCCTCAAAATATTCACACCTACGCCTCGTGAAGATGTTGCGGGTAAATATATTTTCGTTGTATTTATAAAGCAAGAAGCACTGAAGTGAAAGCAGCATTGTGTTATCTCTCTGTTTTCGAACTGACTATTGTTCCCATGAATTATATATTTGGGAATACCAGTTTATTAAATTTAGTGCTAGGAAATTTATTCATATACCGATTTAATTGAACAACCGCATTTCTCATGACAATAGAATTTCAATTTAAAAATGATTGGAATAATGAACTAACCGCTTTTTTTATGATCCTTTAGCTGCCTAATATTATTTATAGCTCTATAAATTATATACATAGTTGACTTTAATATCATCCTTAAAGTAGCAGTAACGATAGGTACTACATATAATTATGATCATGCTTGCAGTAACGATATTTGTTCCATTCATTAATTCATTCATTCATCATTATAATCTAAGGAATAATACGAATACCATAACAATAACACCAATTTTAGGGAAGATGACGGTGTATAAGTATTTTATTTACTTTTTGAGGGCTTTTAATAAGCCCCTGCCTACCCCTTCGGTAGTACCTACCTACCCATTTACGGTTGTAAGAAAATGACACAATTATTTTTAAAAATCAAGTTTTATAGTTCCCGGAAAAATAGTAAATATCACAGAAAAAACGTACACACAATTGTTAAGAGCGAATAAAAATTGAAGTGAACATCGGTTTCCGACTCGTTTTACGGAGTGCGCGAGCGTTAAATCATCCTCAAAAGCCATTTGGACACAAAGGATATGGTCAATAAACAAACGGACCCGGACAAACAAAGCCGTGATTGGGAGAGTAAATTATTACCGGGAAAAATCTATCTTTATTTGCAAGAAAACCCCGAAAAAGGTATTCCTCAAAACACCTATAGCCGTTCACGTAATGCACCTACTAATAAACCGGTCACGTCAACGTTATTTATTGTTATGGCAACAACAAAGAACAAGAAATCCACGCCAGTGAACTTATTTATCACTCAACCCCATTTGGGCATAGCTTAATAGGAGCTAGAAACAAATTTATTGGTACTAATTAAATTGGATTGTTTTCTGCAATGTGGCCCTATTGCTTTCTTCGTAATGAGGTTCTATGTATATGCATATTTATACACACGCAGTTTAATTACAGTGATTGATAGGTAATAATTATATTTAATTAAAATAAACTATAAGCATATATGTAAAATATTGGGATGTATTCTCTAAATTAATAATGACTTCTACCAAGTGGCGCCATTATAGAGTAAATAATACATAATAACAAAATAAGCCACCCTATTCTGTGATTTTTACATTGAATTTTATATCAAACATTATACGTAGCTACGTAGAGAAAACAAAAATAAATAATTCAGTATTCATACATCTATTTAAGTTTTCGAGTTTGTTAGTTGTTATAGGTATATGGAAAAAATATGAGTACAGCTACACTGTTGCTCGTGCTTAAATAATTAAGCAACGAAATTTACGAGGGTCATAATAGTAGATTGTGATTTTAAAATATTTGAATAGGTTTCGATATGAAAGCCGTGAACAGGTTTACGGCGGCGACGACGGCGGGCGGCTCGAGCGGCCGGAGCTCGCTCGCACCGCTCGTTCGCCGCCCTCCAGTCCGGTAAACACAGCCTCCTCTCCTCTCGGGTATGGATTATTCGCGGCGGCGAGTGTGGAGAGCGACTCTCAGCCAGTCAGTGCGACCCACGCGCTGCCCGCGGCTGCTCGTCCCGACATCGCATTTCGCTTCTCTCGCTCGCGAGCGCACACGTAATAATAACCTTTCACCCGTGCCTCCGTGCTCGCCTTTAGCGACGCTATTAAAAAGTATGCCATTAATAAAACCCCTGATGTGTTCAAATAACCAAAATGTCATATTAAAATGTCATGGAAAGCACCTGTGGAGTCATTAGCTTCTGTGCAATATTTTATATAAGTAAGTACACAGCTTAGTAAACTGTAGAAAATTCATTTTAAAAAAGTTTTAACATTTGAAAGTAAGTGAAAATAGTAATATTACCTAGTACTATAATATTACGAAGTTATTTAACACTTCAAAACTTTTAAGTAAACTCATAAATGAAATTTAGTTATGGCTAAAATTTGGCGGTTAACTTTTTACTTTGATACTTTACTTCCTTATGCCGTTAACTTTTCTTTTAAAATATTACAGTATCAGTATGACAAATAAAACATTACCAGATTTATAGATTAATAACTTTATGACAGAATAAAATTTAAATAAATAAATAAACAATTTTTTTTCACACCAGCGATAAAATATGGAACCAAGTGAACGATAAAGAATAGAGGGTACTCCATTTTTTTTAAACCAATTCGTAGCCGCGTAGCCTTCGTCAGCCTACCGGATGGCTTGGCTGTTCAATGAAAAAAAGCTCCTTTGTCATGTAAACGCAAAGATAAAAGCTTTCTACTTTCAAAAATACGGAACCGTGAAATACTTAGGAAATTATCTTCCGCTCAAACAGAATTTGTTATATCGTATAAATAAAATATTTTTTCTATGTGGACATTGTTTCGATGCAGTTTACAAATTATTCCATGAAGCATTGGAACGAGAAAGAGAGTTTTTATGTAGAACAATCAGGCAAGATCAAGAAGAACCCAGTGAAGACGCAAAAAATCAGTCTTACTTCTTCAGGTTTAATAGAATTTCATTACGTGATTGATAGAGAAAACGCACGGAATAAAAATAGAAAATAATGAATTAGACGAAGTTGATTGGAGGCACTTGATGTAACTTTAAATTCTAATTAAATACGCTTGCACTGGTTTCAGAATGTTTATATATTATCCCTACATACCCAAAAAATATTATTGTAGCACTATCTTTATAAGATAGATACTCATATTGATAAATTGATAAGGGTGTAACTGATTGAAATTAAATAAAATGTCCACTACGGAGTACTTATAAACTTAGATTACGGGAAACTTAGGCCGCTATCATAAGGATAAGTATTTTAGTGCCAATAATCAAAATTCTTGGAACTAAAAATACTTTTAGTTTCCGGAGCCAACAACGATCAGTAAAGATATAGTAGATAATGCTCAATCTTTATACAACCAGGGAAAATTAAAAGTAGTTTGAATTGTTACCTCTGTATGAATTTATCTACGTTTTAACATACCTAGTCATTAATTTGTATTATCTCTGTATGTACCCGCAGAACTGGTATGAAGTAAAATAAAGAGATATACAGATTTTATCCAACAATGCCCCATCCCCAGGGCCACATAAATGAATCGTATGAGCTCGTAAAGGCTTCACGTAAATATTTCGACTTCATGAAAATATAACGTGTCTCTAACACAGTTATTCATAACATGATTTAACAAGGAAAATTCCTTTGAATGACATAAAACACACAGTGTCTTATCATAATTGATCTGATTTTAAGTACATTATTTTAAGTAAATTCTACATTTAGTGGAATTTGTGTAGGTTTAAAAGGCACAAGGCTAAGTCACTTGCCCTTTACATAATATTCCTTTACATTTTGTTACATTAGATCACATAATGAAGATCTGAATATTTAAAAGAAAAGCGTGACTCACTGTCTGTATTATCAAAGCACAGCTAAAATCCCTAGACGGATCAAACTGAAATTAGGCATCCAGATTTATTTTATGAAGTAGGCGTACGCTAAGAAAATATGAGGGCAATAGCTATTCTAATACCTAATCTATATATATAAAAGAAAGTCGTGTTAGTTACAGCACTTATAACTCAATAACGGCAGAACAGATTTGGGCGAAAATTGGTAGGGAGGTAGCTTAGAGCCAGGAGACGGACATAGGATACTTTTTATCCCGTTCGACAGCGTTCCCGTGTGACTTGACATGAAACGTCAGTCACTATAAAACGTGATATAACAAAAAAGAATCAGGCTTGGAATAACAAAACGCAAATGACAGCTATGTAGTGACGTATGGATGACAATTTGATATTTGTAAGAAATCAAAATTCAAACTATTTCTGACTTCTTAGCGGGAATGTGAATATGAGTTTTGAAATAATTTTTTAGGTGAATTGAAGTGAAGTTTAATTAATAATGCCGCGAACAAGACTATCGAATCTTTACCGACAAAGCCGTAATGCAAGAAGAATACGAAATACTGAAAATGAAAGGACTGAAGAAGAACAAGAAATTGCACGTGAACATCGCCGCAATAGTATGGCTCGACTTCGTGCTTCTCAATAAATAATAATAAAAAAAAAATGTCGTGTATCACAAAGTACTTAAGTGAAGAGCAACTTTGTAATAAAATATAGAAATAATAATGACTGATTAATGTAGGTATTTAATTTTTTTGTAATTTTCCAATAAAATAAAAACACAATCTGCTTATTTATTGCCATTAAGGCGGAACAAAGTTCGCCGGGTCAGCTCGTTAATTATAATTGGAGTACCTACTGTACTTTACAATTCACTCTAATAGATGTACCATTATTTTTTAAATGTCTATTTAAACATACATGTTGGTCTTAAGAATCATCCTTATAATTTCGAAGACTATCAGCTTGACCCAAAAAATATTGAAAATCGTTTTTTAATAACATCCATCTGGCACTGGATTTTTTTCCAGCAAATGTGTTTCGCTGCTCCTATAATCCCGGGACTTTTATGCAGGGCGTGAAACGGCATTAATGCATGCTGCCACTAAGCTCGTTACCGTTCTTCTGCCACGGCACTGTTATTTTTTTCCACTGTATCGTCTGCTTACCATCATGCATGATGTCACAATTAAAAATTATAGGAAATTCAAAGTCATAATAATAATATATGGCGATGGATTGACTTTTATACCAATTAAAAATAATTGGTATTATAAAGTATAAGACTACTAGACTAGACTAAATATGATATATTATTAGTAAACACTACTTAGTAAATTACTGATCCTATGGATACTAAAATTTCTAAACAGACGACTGAGAAATCGGGCCTAAGCCATGATAAGACGAACAGGCAATGAAATTTCCATTTAAAATTAGAATTCGGTTTTCAATCTAAAATGTGTTAATTAAATAGTGTTAACTGATTTCTTTATTTTTTGAACTAAGTCTTACATCATTAAACCACACGAACGATTTGTAGAAATGGGGCCGGCAGTTCGATTACCTCGGAACCGAGTGATCCTCTGTATTAATCACGGATAATGTATAATTATTTGAACTTTCCGAAGTTCAGACCCTTCTCTACTTCTTCCTCCTCATTTGTAACTGAGTGTCATTAACCGTAGATAATCAAACTGAGAAAATATTAAATAGTATATATAAAATTTCATTATATACATACATATATATAAAATATATAATTATGTTATATATAAAATTTCATTATATACATACATATATATAAAATATATATCGGTGTATCCAACTTTGACTCTTGATGTCATAAGTTCGATTTCTAAACAAGAACGCACAAACAAAATCTTTATTCGTTTTTTATGTATACTCACTGAAACTAAGTAATCATCAAATATCTTTAGATAAGAGTTTTAAAATAGGTAAAGAAAGATTAATAAGTATATACTATTTAAGGAGGCCAAAAGCATAGTGGAAGTAAAGTGCTTCTCGCTAAGAGATATCAAACTTATTATATTAATATTTTTTGCAAGAAAATTAAAATAATCAACGCGTAAAACTATAGGTGTAGTAAATAGCTTTTCTTTGCGTAAATCCATAATTCAGCAATGGAAGAAAAAGTAAAATTAAAACGAACACAACAATATATACGGACAGTGCCGCAGGCAGAAGCTAGTATAATTATAACTATATCTAACTTAACTAATATGATATAACTGTTTCCCATTACGGAGAGTTATCGATACCTAAGACTTTTCTGCAACATTAAATTCCTTCCTTTATTAATAAATTAGTTTCTCTCAGCTTAGTTGCACAAGGTACTATGTCAATTGGGACCAAAACAATCCTACGTAGTACGTACTCGTACTAGAGCGGAGAGCAGGCAGCATTAGAGTCCATGCCAAATTGTATATTGATCGCGAGTGATGCAGGCCTTGTTTAATAACAAACGAACATACTAGTGCACATTGCTTCATGCCAATTTCCACTCTGCAAAATGTGTTTTACTTTTCTAGATAGATGAAAAAGAATGTTTGTAGTCAAGATTTAGATAAGTACTTTAGTGCATAATGAGCCATGGTTCTTGCAGTGGAATGAATTTTAGATATTTTTGAGTAGGTATTTGAGGTCAATAGAAAAATTGTCATATACTTGTGGCGAAAATGAAAATTTTTGGCGTATTATAAATTAGTTTTCACATACTTCAAACTTCAAAAACTCAGTGGCGAGACCATGAGACCTTGAATTCATATGAATTTTCGAAGATATGTGCGTAATTATTACTTGCTCAGTGTCACGGCGAGCACGTTAAACCATTGGTCCCGGCCGTTGTGAACATCAATGGCAGTCGTTATTAGAAAGTCAGGGCCTTCTAACATCCTGACCGCTGGTTTAACCATAGAATGATGTTACCCTTTGGTTTCCAGAGGTCAGACGGCGGTGGCTCCGTGTAGTGACTGAAATGCAGCCAAATCTGGTTACACCAGTGACCAGTGGCCCTTAGCATAAATTTTGGGCAACCGGGATAATGCTGGCTTATAATTACTGCATTTAAACTAAATACCTTCGGAGATAGATTAGGGAACTCCTCAAAACTAGACAAGAAATGGCTATTAATTTTTATTTGATAATTAATTGAGCATTTTGCATTACAAAGCTAAACAAATATCACAGTTCATAAGATACATTCCTTAACAGACAGATGAATGGGCAGCGAAAGGTTAGTATCTAATAGGTATTTCATTTTTCGCCGAAAATTCCATAAATTATCTATTCAGATACATATATCTCCGAATTCACTAAAAGGTTAAGGAAAGTTTTAACTAACGGTTTCAATTATTGTCTTCTCCACTCCTATGTCAACATTAAGAAAAAAAGTATACCAACTCATCAGGATTTCTTTTAGAAGGAAGTAAGGGAGAACTTGCGTTAAATGAGTTTATTTACTGCATCGAGATATATGAGTTCAGTATTTTAATTTTATTTACTTGAGTTTAATTGTACAATCCCTATAATCTAACTTCACCAAATTAAATTCATAAAGTAGTACATACATGTTGTGCTTAGTACATTTAATTAAAAAACGTTTGAACTCGCGTAAAGAGGGTTTTCTATCCGTCCGATGTTATCTAAATTGTTTTTTAAAATCTGTTTCAAATTTTTGTGACACATTTTATTTTTGTATTATAATTTGGACTTTCAGAGATTGTTACAATATTTACTGCATATGTAAGTGAATTCGCACAATATTGAGTAAGTTAATGTGATATTTGAGAATCATAAACTTCTTGTAGGTTTTCCCGTCAACTATGATTCACTGGTTTCGAAGGGAATAGTAGTTTTACGTCTATTGTTTGAAATAACTGGAGACCTTTGTATGTTAAAATTAAAAACCAAACATATATACGAGATTCTCACAACAAGCTATTTTATTTGTATGCCAGACTTTATTACTTGTTGACTTCCCCACCACATAAACGAGAGTAGATGAATTTTATACAAATTAATAACTTTATAGGTGTAGTAGGTTCGGAGAAAACTGTCTGTGACGGACAGACAAAAAGACAGACACATAAGTGATTCTTTTTTTTTAGTCAGACTTGTGGAACCCTAAAAACTATAATTTACTTTTTATTTTAGGTATTATACTCGTTTGAAAAAGCGAAATATCTTCTAATACGTACTAATATACGATTGAATAATTTCGGTGTTACATCGCAGTCATAGGTGATTCTCAGATCATCTAGGATTATATGCAAATAATGATATGATGCGTTTTTTATTAATTTTAAGCAGTCAAAAAAACACTATACTATAAATAAGAAATCTAGAAACTTTTAAGCACCGTTCATTTTGTAATGTGGAACATTAACAAAAGAGATATATAGACGCCGATGGAGCACTTATAAATGTCAAGATAACTTAATACTACTCGTAAACGCACCCAATCGTTACGGGCAGGAGCTTGAGTGAAGAACAATTGACCAAGAAACTCATCAAGATTGACGACCGTTAAGCAATCATTTTTTGACTTTAATCCTTAAAGGAATTAAATAAAGGTTTAATTATTGTTTTGTATATGCGATATTTTTAAATCTAGAATGCAACTAAACTTAGTGACAATGTAACTTATTAAACTTTTAAGTTAAGCTTTCTTTGAGTTCGAGGCTTAATCATTGTTTTTTTTTCTTATTTCGCTACAATTCTAATAAAAACAATATTCTTTTCTATTCTATCCAGATAAAAATATCAGAACTAAATAGTAACATTCCATAGTACCGATTTCATCCAAGTATCGTAAATTTTGCTGTTGGCGGTTTTGCTCAAAGCCTATGTTTTGTTAAGACCGTGTTCTCTAAAGTAGACATATTGACATGAAGACCTGTATGAGGATGCTCAATTTTAGTTAAAGCCTGTCGAAAGTAAACAACATTACTTATGAATACATACAATACTTATGTATTTAAACGTATTTTTTTAAAACTTCTTTTTTTTTTTGTTTATGTTATTTCTAAAATCAATTTAACCAATACAATACGGTACCGAGACATCTTTTTGCCATTATCGTTATTTACTTTAGAGAAAAAAAGGATGACGTTAGTGAAATTTCCTGTAGTTGTTGTACTACATGATGTTGATGTTAGAATAAATAACACATTTTTCATTATTTTCTCGAAATTTCATTATGTATATCTCAAGTTTCAAAGGTTCAATAACGAAAACTGGCGAAAAATTGCATGTTTTAAGTAATGTTTCTTGTCTGTTTTTAATTTTTTTTTCCTCAGAAGCTTTTGTTGCGTAATGTTTTTCTTTTGGATTCCTGATATTTTACGTTAGAAGTATAACTACTCTTGTGTATGTTAAGAGTTGAATTTTTATATTAGGTTATTGAATGGTTGAAATTAAAATCTAACTACATGTTTCTTGGTGCCATTTATATCTCAATCTAAAATTTCAAATAATAACTTATCCTCACATCTTAGCGATCACGATACGTTGAATTAAAAATTAAAAATTCATTTATTCAAGTTTGGCTCAATAGAGCTCTTATGAATGTCATACTTATAAACTAACGCGCCCATTCACTGCGGGCGGGAGCTTGATCGTAAAAGAACGGGCAAGAAAATCGTCAAGGTTGGTTTTTTCTCCCGCCAGTCACAATTAAAATACATAATATTAAAACAATTGTGTTCTGCAGTCACAAGATTTGAAAAAAAAAAGGGAGACAGAACCAATAAAATTATAAAATTATAAAATTACATAGACAATGTATGTATGTATACTACAGAGATAAAGTTACAGAAATTGTTATTGAAGTATACTCATATTAGAAAATGCGTTGTTCTTTGTAAATTATCATTGCGGGTATCGAAAAGTAAATGAAAAACATAGTTCTCATCGACGAAGTGCGGGTCATTGCAGGAAAGACCTCCCGAGAACTTGAAGTGAAAAACAAAAAAACCTACCAAAACATTTTCTACACATATTAAAAAAATACTTTCAAAAATTTTGTTGCTTAAGTTCAATCAATCAAGGGCTATTTAGATAATTTAGAGAGTCGGCAAAGGCCAATATATATGCGATGGTTTCGTGGGATATGTGTCCTACATAGGCGTAACTCAAATCCTCATCAAATATCGAGCCGCTAAAAGCAGATTAGGTGATGACAGCCGTCTCTATTTCATTGAATATGGCATATGCATATGGGTATAGATGAATAACCAGAACGTCTAGAATAGAGTTTTATTGCTAAAAGTTTTAATGAAAATTTAATAATATATGTAGTATCTTTATTACATTATGTAAAAAAATATGCTAAAGTTAATTAACTGTAACTGAATATCCCGTTCATTACAAAGATTGGCCACAACAAACAGAGAGACAAAAAACCGAACGACAAAAAGATCTTCTTTTGAAAATATAAGCAACAAGACACTTTAATGCAATTATATTGATAGCATAAGTTTAAGTTCAACACATTCCTGGCTTAACTACAATAGCTAAACATAAAACCGAACTTCTGTAGTCTTCCGTATAACGTGTGCATAGTAAGAGGGTACACAACATTAATTAGGGACGAGTAGATAGAACATCACAACGCAGCCAGCGGAGAATATTCAGTGATTTAATTATTTCATTAGCTCACTCAAAGATTTCATTTTCTGCTCGTCTCATTATGTTTGCTTTACTTTACAATAAGAATAAAGATACTTTGTTCAGTCTTTGTGAATATTTAGATTGTTACGAGTATTATATAGGAACTATTATTTGAAGTTTTGTTTTGTTAACGGACTTAAAAATTACATATACCCAAAGCTTGTCAGAGACAGTTTTTGCTTTCCATAAGCATAAGAACTGTAAATCGTTTTATGAGGCCACCTCGGCGTGATATACTTTTACTCTTTTTTTTCGAATACAAACGGTGGAGGTAATTAAAAAGGTAGGTTCACCTTTTTAAATGTATTAAGGAGGAATTAAACACAAGAACAAGTTATTTGGTTTCATAAATACTTTACAGTTAACGAAAAGACAGTTTATAGTGAAAAAGTTCATCTGCTGTGTCAATAAAATATATGTATTTTTCTCAATTTCCTTTTTTTAACTCATAAAGGACTTATATTTTTATAGTGTCGACTAGCGATACGGCGAAATATTTGTATGTTTCCTATATGTTATTTTGTAAAACAAAAAAAAAGTATTAAAGTATATTTATCTGTTGTCTTGTATCCTATGTGAGATACCCAAGAAGATTTTGTAATGACTTCTTTCTATATTTTTTATTATGATCGAAAGATGTATGATTCAAAAGTTTTATTTAAATAGCACTCTTCGTATTTTTTATTAAATGAACGATATTTTAATCCTAACATACTCGTATATTGATGGATAGTACGATAAGCTTTGAGTCCCAGCTGCCACTGTGTCATTAAGCCAAGCTAGAAGCCCTATTGAGCGGCTTAAGAGTTGTGTCAGCAGGAAGCACGCACACCTGTCTGCTTATCTGCACTAGATGAGCGTGCTGAGGCATGAGAATGACCTCAATTTCCTTTACTTTGTTCTGAGATGAAGCTTTTTTTAAACATAAGGACAAATTTACAGCCTTACAATCTAATAAAATGTTATAATTTTAAAAACAAAAAACTTAACAGTATATATTTTTGAAAAATATACATATTTGGTAATAAAATTATTATGGTATATAAATATTATATATGATCAATAGATAATGAAAAACACAATGTTGTGACATTGTAATACTTTTTGTTTAAATAATACTAATAATAAATCGTATCACAAATTTTAATCATTAACATTATTTTTTACTTATAATCTTTGTGAGTTTGAATGTAATAACTTGGTGGATAATCCTTATTAAAATAGTATATAGTTATATAGTTAGTATATAGTTTTTAGTCCTTAATTTCTTATCAGTTTATCATATAAAACTTTTAAATAAATTTCATAATTTTCATTCAGAAGTATGTACAGTTCCTAATCGCTTTATGGTTCATTTAATAAAGCCCTTTTGAAGAATCAGTTCGAAATTACTTTTTATAAAGAACAGGGCCGTAAAATTGCTTTTGCTTACTTTTACGCTCATTCATTTATCATCAATAAACCGTTGATTATTACAATGTAATGTATGTTTGCGATAAAATCTTATCATAAATGAGTTTTCTATTCGTCAAGTTTAGCTATGTTCCTGGTTATGATATAATACGAAAACGTAAAGAGTTTACACTAACTAATTTCAGCTAACTAATACACTAACCGCTAACAACCTGTTACGCTAAGGGAGCCGACTGTATGAAAAGAGTCTTACGGCATCTTCGGGTATAATACTGGCAAAAATACTTAGATATCCATATATTATTAGTTTTAAAAGACAAGAAAACTGTTCCTACGAATCACTGCAAAGTAATCGTAAAGACCGGGATATAAATACGAGTATTTAAATTCGTAAAACGATTTTTCTGTACCGATGTACATACGAGTAACTAAAAGAAAATTAAACTTATAACATAAGTTAAAGTTAAATTTTCTAACGGAATAAACATAAAAGAAACCACAAATTTTTTCGGAAATAAACACCTTCCGCCGTCTAATTTCGGGTAAAATGTTGTAATATTTTTATTATTTCAAAGAGCGATGAGATGAACGGGAAGTTTCCCTGGTGATAAGTGACACGCCTGCCTATATTCATTACTTTAAATAATGAAAAATTCCGATAAGCTTCCGTCACACCGTAACATCATTTATCAAAACTCACCTATGTACCTACCCAATAATTTATCTAGCTAAGGCACGCTTTGAACCGGAACCGATATAATGTGAAACTTTACAACGTGGATGTAGAATATCTTCTCTTTCATCTGGAAATCACGACACCTGCAAAGAAAGTACAATGAAGCAGTACATACATATATTTTTTTGTAACGTAGGTTCTAAGAACAATTTCATTTCGGCAGAGTAATTTTTTTAAAGTAACAAAAGAAGAAAATTCTAACACTATCTAAAGTCTATCTTTGGATTTGTAAGCGCTCTATTATATTATGCGTATTAACGTTGACCTGTAATTCAACCGCAGAAGGAAAATAAGTTGGGTTTTAAACAAATGTCAATTCTGGAACGAGTTAATCGGCCGGAATAGTTAATTAAGACGGAGATTGTAAGTAGTACAGGGCGTCTGCTGAGCGTGGGTCCCGGCGCCCGGCCACCACTCACCGGCTACGTCGTTTTCCCGATTATTTTTTCTAGACGAGTGAGCATTTTTCTTGGCCGCTTACAAATGACCGCTTAGGTAGGTACTGAGAAATCGTTCTCAACATTTTATTTTCCCTCCTGTAGATACTTCTATTATTCTGTTAATGGAACGGTGTTCAGAGATGCCCAAACAATGTAATCCTATCTAAAAGAGGAGGTATTTGTAACATATGTGGATGGACAGGCGCCCATACCGTTGCTCAGCCCGTAGATTACTGTCGTAACAACACAACAATACAGATTAGGTAAAGATAAATTGGAGGGTCAATATATACCGGCGGTATTCCGTAATTATAACTGACGTTAATCCCATACCGAATTTTGACGGCGCTTATTACGTACGACAATCAAAACAATTGTTATAATTTAGCTCGTAGTTGTCACTTCTATATTCAGTCATATTTATATATGTCATAGTTTTATTTGTTTTGTTGCCGTATTACACCTGTTTTTATTTTAAACTCGTAGTTACTTTTCTGTTGTAAGTTTTATAGACTATAATAACTTTTTTGACATATTTATTTTAAATTCTACAGTGTAAAACAAACAGCTTTTAATGTAGTAATTATTTTTAGTACCGAAATAGGGTATTTCATAAATAATAGCCATTAATTTATAATATTTAACACTTTGAGCTACGAATAACGACCTATGCTGTTCAGCTAAATAGCCCGCAGTTTTGTATTACAGCAACTTTAGCGATGACAACTATAAATAATCTGCCACTGTAGCTCATAACGCCCCCATTCGGGCTCGGAACGTATGCAGCTAAACTAGATTATCTAACATATTTCTGCCTCGCTATGTACACAAATAAGGGTGTCTTGCACAACGGTCACTAAACCTGATTAGAGCTGAATCTATTTATAACATTTTTATTTTTCAGTTATGGACTCTATCGTTAAGAGTATTTGCCAGTGTCAAGAAAATAATTTTTAATCATTAGTCCCGGTCAAAGTCCGTCGTAGTTAGAAGAGAGTTGTAAGAAATTCGTGTCTTTTAGTCTTAAGTTCCTCTTCAAGGCCAGAACACCGCGTACTGTGCCATTGAGTCTTCTGACTATTCCGAGTTTTTTCCAGTCTTTAAGGTTCTAGACTGAGTCATAAACTTGATTTGGTGTATTATCCAACAGGGACATAATGAAACAAATTTACACCAAATATAAAATTGTATCAATTAATTGCATTAAACGCAATTAATCTCATCAAAAGTATCCACCCGAAGTCTCACGATTTGCTGAATCAAAATGCGAGTTAAAACTTCTCAATGAAATAATAAACTCACATGATACCGATACTTATAGTAAATAAATTAAAAAATATTCTGGGACAATAATTTATCTAGCCCAAACAAAGTGAAGTTTATACTATTGGTCCACACAACGGATAGATTACTTACATTATATTTGTATACTTTTCTTGCCAATTGTAATAAAGACGAGAGCGATCTGAGCGATTACTTTTTAACGTACCTAATAAATAAATAAGTTGTTCATTTCTATTTTATATTGCAATACTATACAGTCATGGATTTAGAGGATCAGTCTTTAGGTTATTTTTGGCAGAACTCAAGTCTTTTAACAAAAGACTACAAATTCTGAAGGACTAAAGCTCTTAGTTTTATTGATAAGACTCGAGTCTTCAAAAATAGCTCAAGTTTTATTAAATAAGACTCGTGTCTCTTACAACTCGACTATGACCCACAGCCGAGTCAAGTCAGGCATACGCCATTAAAGTAGTGGAGACTTTACTAGAGGTGTTTATGGAGTTTTATAGTCTAGACGGAAAAAATACAATGAATTGTAATATGCCACTTTCCTACACTGTCGTGTATGTTGCCGAAGAGGTTATACCTAAATTTCCACTATATTTACACATAAAACGCGAATTTACACTAGGTTTGTGAAATTAAATACTGCCGTAAAATGTCTATTTCCGCGTTGGCGCCAAAACTAAAACATCGTTCTATCCCTTTTAACTTCGAACAAATAAGTGAAATGCAATTGACAATCCAACTCAAATTAAGAACTTTTGTGCAAGCCGCCCTATATCTGCTAATAATGAATGTTTAAATTAGGTCTCGACACAAAAGCCGTATTGTGGTATCACACAAGAGGTAGAACAAACAAGGAAAAAAAATCGGCTTATACTTCAGTTTGTGGAGAATGAACCTCTCGTTTCTCATCCAGGGGAGCGACTCTCCTTCCTCAACATTGCCAAAACAAAGCAATAATATTCGTAGGTGAGTAACTTTCCTATAAATCACTTTAATATATATTTCCAATTAAAAGCCTGATAACTCATATTGTTTATGAAATTGATTTAAGCCATATTACAAGCACGTAGTATAGCAAAACGAAGACTTTTAATAATTGTATCATTTATATATTTTAACATACATACATATGTAATATTACGCCTGTTTCCCTGAAGAGGTAGGCAGAGGCATATAATACGCCCACATTTCGCCAGTTAAATTGTAGATCCTACGTAGATAGCGAGCCAATTGCCGCTTGACGGGAGCTTTTAGATTCGCCAGAGCCTCGTCCGTTGATCGGCAAGTGCACCACTTCCCCCCCCCCCGTCTCGTGGTAGGGCGGAGAAGCTTCTAGGGAAAGGTAACACCCAGAGACTTGCGACCTGTAGAGGGCGCAGCGGGCGTGCCAGGTGGGCCTGTCCAGCAGCGCCAGGAGGGTCTTAGGCGGCGGGGGCGGCGGGCCCCTGCGGTCTTACCATGGACTCTCCGGGAAGTCAGCCACGCACGCTTTGGTCGCAGGGGGAGGGGGGCGCGTCCACTGCGCCTCTCTGAGTTTTTGTCCGGGTACGTTGGCCGCAGGTGACGTTGGCTTGGGATCCTCAGATCTTGATAGGATCCCTATACATCCATTTTTTTTTGCATACAATTAATAAATTGTATTCAGAACATTCTAAGTACATTGATATTTCATACAATTTTGAGAAATTTAATATAAAGTAGTTTCGCTTTCTTTCTTTTTTATTTATTATATATTTATTTACTTGATATGTAATCTGAATAACGTATAACGTAGAGGCAAGACGACTTAACCCAGAATAATGCAATTATGTGTTGTAAGTTTCGAATTTAATATGCTTTATTAAATTTAGGCTCCCATAGTCGGATTATGGATGTCAAGATAACTTATGACTTACGCGTTTATTCGCTACGGGTGGTAGCTTAGGTAGAATTGGGCACAAAATTCGATAATTTTGTTCTTCCGTCAATATCAATTTAATGAATTATAATGATGTGCAAAGTGCCCTAAATAAGCAGAATTCTAACAAATACTAAAAACGTCTAACGTTTACAAATCGCAATCTGTCCAATCCAAGCAGAGTTTGTACTATAATTTTTTTTTGTTCTTGTAATACTTACTCGCTATACATAGAATACACCCAGTTGAATCAAAATATCCATGTTTGTACGTATACAAAAATATGTCAGATTAAGGGAACATATCCCATTCCCAAACGTCTTATTGAAAAAGGTTGTCTTGCACAACGATCACTAATTCTGTTTAGTGCTGAATCTATATAAAACATCGTTCTGTCCCTCGTCATTTCTTTGAAGATGAGAAGGACAAAACGATGTTTTAAGTAGATTTAGCACTAAACAGGATTACTGACTGTTTTGCAAGCCAATAAGACAGTGAAGTAAATAGCATGGTACTCAATGTTCTGCAGCTATCGTAGCATTTGATACTTCATACTACTAAATACATTTTAACCTTTCAGTTATCAGTTTGAATGACTGTTGGATAAGCTGAAGATACAATATAACTAGCCCCTTTACTTCACAAGAATACTGCAACACGAACGTATTTTAAAACTTTCAATTAACTTGAACTAACCAGGGGTTGTAACGAGTGCTCTATCTTGTCGACTCTATCGAAGCCTATGATCTCCTGCTGCGATATCAATCTATTAGTTCAAGAGTTCAAACTTCTGAGCGGTTGCCAACATTTTCTTTGCCATATTACGTACTTAAGAAAATATTACAGCAACTTGTATTGGTAATAATCGTCACGTAACTGTGTCGTAATAAAGTGTTAGTAGTTGCAATTCAAATGACGTTACGAAACATAACTGACTGATATAGTGGGGATGATGATGATGATAAAAATGAAACATATATTTTAAAATCGTTTTAATAGCTCTTAAGAAGTCACATGATAAACTTTTAAATTTAAGTATTGTTATTTTAAGACACAACCATGTGGTAGTGTTTGCGTGTGGCTAGCGACCACACTAGCGTTTTTTGTATTCTGACAATAATAGTTTAAGTAAAACATCACATGAGTTCAAAATATGTCGGTCGGTCTGCTCGAAATCAGGTGAGGTGTGTAACTTATATGCCGTCTTCAAGAGTATAATTATAATAGTATCCACAGACCTTAAACTCAGCGCAATTAAGCCCCAAATAAGGCAGAGCTTGTTGTTACTACATACCGGACATATAGTTAAATACTTGATTACCCACAACACGACGAATATTAAAAATAGGTCAAGTTAAGAGTGAATCAACATACCACTTCTTATGGGCGTTTCTACAGTTGAGTGCGGGTTAATAGAAGATTAGAACCGCTGTCTACTTTCTAAACACAAATTATTTAGAACCTATTTTAATATCGTATATTCGAGTGGCCACCCTAAGATCGCAATTTTAAGAAAAAAGTTAAACAAGAATTATCCTGGGCGTCCGTCTACATTCATATGAACAAAACCTTTTACTTCCGTATCTACTTAGTTATTCCGTTTTATTGCCCTAATTTATCACGAATCGCTCGTAGCTCCGCGTAAAAAGTTCACAAAAATAGTCACTGAAGTTAAGTTGAGTGCACAGAAGTCAGTCATTGGATGGGTGCCATTCTGTCGCATTAAATTGTTTTTTTTTTTTAAGTTTCTGCTTTTCGAAAAGATAAACCTTTGATTCCACTTCGTCACCATTAAGTAAGCTACGTGGTAGACGTTGAGCTAAGTAAATCAAAGGCCCAAATCAAACGTATACAGTACTGCCTCCGCTTGGAGTGTAAACCACTTTCATTTCGGTTTGTAAGATGGGGCTTATGCCCAGTAGAGGACCGGTAACGGGTCTACCCATAAATGTAATTAAAATTCTAAACATGGTTATTTAATTGTATTAATGTAAAAAATAAGTTATGATATTCATTACGCTAATCATATAATATGTGCTAGTAACATAAGTGTATAGGGATCCTATCAACATCTAAGGAGTCCAAGCTAACCTCACTTGCGAGTGGTGCACCTGTTGATCAACAGACGAGGCTCTGACGAACGTGACAGATCTCGGTAAACGGCAATAGGCTCGCCACCTATTACGTGGGACCAACCATGTTATTGGCGAAATGTGGGTGTATATTATGTCTCTGCCTATCCCTTTGGGGAAACAGGCGTGATTGTATGTATGTATGTTGTAACATGGCTTATATCCATGGCATCATCATATCTATATGATGATGACTTCTTCTCATGTTATCAGTTGATAACGTTGAGTGTTCTCAGACAATTTTACTTGAAAACTTATCTTTATAAAGTATAAAGATTACTATTCTCTTTATTATTAAATCTAATAGCCGGCCATGCTGCCCGTTTGCGTGACTGGCGAATTGGCAACCTGAAGGAAAATATTAATACTATTTATGCCCCTATTAATGTACAAGCTGTATAAAGGAACGTGAATAAGAAAATATGTGTATATATGATAACGGTAAATTGTTATTTCACGGCATGACACGGCGTGAACAATTTTTATTTATGTCTTTATTAAACAAATTGAAAGCAGTGAAAATACAGTAGTCCCACAAAACTAGTTACATAGTTTTCCTGTGGGTTCACGCGTCTCTAACTTACAAAATATAAACTTAAATATTAGGCTTAGTACTTAACAAGCGGCTTCAAGTCGCGAATTATTAGAACCTAAGTATTTTTTAATATATACTCTGGTCTAAATAAACTTAAGTCTAAGTATTTTATTGATTAAGTGTTGCTTATAGAATATTTTTAAAATAGCAGGCAATAAATAAATAAGCAGGAAAACACAGATAAAAATAGCTATATGAATTTTCCCTTTTATTAAGAGGATACCATAAACATAACTTATTAAAAAAGCTATAACAAATCACATCCGTTAGGTAAGTACGTAATATGAAAAGTAAATATCATCTCATTGCAATTCATAACCGGCGCTGACCCAAGAGAGTACAGAATATAATATCCAAAATAAGGTACGCGGGTGAATGTAGCTACGTGCACATTAAAAAAAGAAATAAATAAACGATATATACTCATATGTACATGCACACATGCATATAATCACGCCTGTTTCCCCAAGGGGTAGGCATATATTACGCCCACATTTTGCCAGTTATATTAATTGTCCCACGTAATAGGTGGCGAGCCTATTGCCGCTTACCGGGAACTCTTATGATCGCCAGAGCCTCTTCCGTTGATCGGTAGGCGCACCACTTGCAGGTTGGACTCCTAATATGTTGGTGGAATACAGGATTGATAGGATATAGATATAGTAAGTTATAAAAAAACTCAGCAAAAGATATTATATAGTACATGGGTGCTTCTGGATCCTTCGATTACCTTTATTACAAACTTGTACTTATTTAACTTGCCCTTTTTGTGTGCGTCAAATCGTGTTAGCTGTATTATACCCATTTTTACGTCAAATTGGTTCTAATTTCGTATCTTCGGTAACAATGGAATAATATGGTAGGTACCATGGAGCTGTTCTATTAATGGAATTACAAGTAGGCCACTCGTAAACTAAACGACCCTTTGGTATTATGTAAAATAGCTGTAAGCTGTAGATAATAAAATACAATATAAGCCCAAGGGGGCTTATTACAAAACAAGATCTAAAGTTTATACCAGGTTTAGAAACTAGTGTTGTTACTGTCGTTATTTTATAAAATAAAAGTGACAGCACTTAATTTAAGCTTTGTTTATCTTTAGATCTTGTTTTGTTATAAACCCCTCGGAGGTTGGGCACATTTGTCTTGTCATGACAAGTACCCTGATGCTACACGATATCAGAAGTTGGAGCCCAAAGTATCACTGTAATAATCATCATCATCATCATTTCAGCCATTCGAAGTCCACTGCTGAACATAGGCCTCCCCAATTGCTTTCCACGTAGATCGATTCTTTGCCGCCTGCATCCACCGGCTCCCCGCCGCCCTGACCAGATCATCGGTCCATCGCGTTGGGGGCCGCCCTCTACTACGTTTGCTGATTCGTGGTCGCCATTCAAGAACCTTAACGCCCCATCGGTCGTCGGTTCTTCGAGCTATGTGCCCCGCCCATTGCCACTTCAGCCTGCAAACGCGCTTCGCTATGTCGGTCACTCTGGTTCTCCTACGGATTTCCTCATTTCTGATTCTATCACGTAGGGACACTCCGAGCATAGCTCTCTCCATTGCACGCTGAGCGACTTTGAGCTTCCTTATGAGGCCCATAGTCAGGCACCACGTCTCAGTCCCATACGTCATCGCTGGCAACACACACTGGTCGAAGACTTTCGTCTTGAGACACTGAGGTACTTTGGACGAGAAGATTTTGCGTAGTTTCCCGAACGCAGCCCAACCGAGCTGGATTCGACGATTGACCTCTTTCTCGAAGTTGGACTTACCTAATTGGACTTTTTGTCCCAGGTATACGTACTCGTCGACAACTTCGAGGGCCGAGCTTCCCACTATTACTGGGGTAGGCACAACATGGATATTTGACATGATTTTGGTCTTATCCATGTTCATTTTAAGACCTACCCTTCGGGAAGCTCTGTCGAGGTCTCCGAGCATTGTGCCCAGATCCACAAGCGACTCCGCTATGACCACTATGTCGTCGGCAAATCGAAGGTGAGTCATATACTCGCCATTAATGTTGATGCCGTAGTTTTCCCAGTCCAGTAGCTTGAAAACATCCTCCAGAGCAGCAGTGAACAGTTTCGGTGAAATGACATCACCCTGTCTCACGCCTTTCTGCAAGAGGATAGGATTCGTGCACTGGTCCAGTACTCGTACGGACATGGTGGCGTTTCTGTATAAACTCCTCAAAACTTCGATATACCGATGATCAATGCGGCATCGCTGCAGGGACTGAAACACTGCCCAGCTCTCGATCGAATCAAAGGCTTTCTCATAGTCCACAAACGCTAAGCAAAGTGGCTGGTTATACTCCTCGGTCTTCTGTATAACCTGCCGCAGCGTGTGAATGTGGTCTATGGTTGAAAAGCCTTTTCGGAAACCGGCTTGTTCGGGAGGCTGGAAGTCGTCAAACCTTTGCCCGAGACGGTTCGTGATGACCCGTGAAAACAACTTATAGACGTGGCTCAGTAGCGTGATTGGCCTATAATTCTTCAAAAGGGATTTGTCACCTTTCTTGAAGAAAAGGACAACCACACCACTGGACCACGCCTGTGGCGTACGTCCCTCGAGAATGACGGTATTAAAGAGCTTCTGGAGTACCTTAAGTACTGGTGTACCACCCGCTCTCAGAAGCTCTGCTGTTATCCCGTCTTCCCCCGGTGCCTTGTTGTTTTTTAGTTGTTTCAGGGCCATCCTAATCTCGTACAGGCTGACGTCCGGGATGTCTTCGGTGGTATGTCGGGTTAGTTTGGCTCTAGGGTCTTTAGCCAAACAAGTAGCGGGATCTTGCGTACTGGTATACAACTGTCCATAAAACCTTTCGATCTCCCTCATAATCTCAGGTCTCGACGTGACTAGACTGCCTTCGTTGGTCTTCAGCTGTGTCAACTGACTCTGACCAATAGACAGATCCCGTGCGAACACTTTTGAACCCCTGTTCCTCTCTATTGCATCTTCAATACAATTTGTATTGAATTTGCGAATATCGAGTCGCAAGGATTTCGAGATCTGTCTATTGATGAGCCGGTAGGTAGACGCTTCCGCTGAAGACTGCAATCGCATGTCTCGTCGCGCTTCCATGAGACTAAGAGTTTGAGTCGACAGTTTATTGGTTTTAGTTTGTCGGGTCTTATAATGTTTGGACCCGACAACGTGGACAGTCTCAACCAGCCCGCCGCTTATATCGTCAACGGTTACGCAGTTCTCCAGACCTGCGAAGCGATTTTGAAGCTCGAGCTGAAAGTTCTCGGGGTTTTGAATATGGGCAGCTGAGGGTCGGAGCGTAGACCTCATCAAACGGGACCTTTCAAGCTTTATATTAATATTCAATGTGCCCCTTACCATTCGGTGATCGCTACCGGTTTTCACCCTGGCGATCACAGAGACATCATTGAATATTTGTCGCTTAGTGGTCATGATGAAGTCTATCTCATTCCTCGTGAAACCATCGGGGCTCAGCCAGGTCCATTTCCTGTGTGGTGGCTTCTTGAAGAAGGAGTTCATCATAAAGAGGCCCTCCTTCTCCATGAAGTCAGCCAACCGCTGTCCCCTATGGTTCCTTCGCCCTATTCCAAATTGCCCCACTTTCTGCTCGTCACCGCTTCGTTGGCCTAGCCTTGCGTTAAAGTCTCCCATAACAACCGTGTAGTGAGTCGGTGAAGTATGAATGGCGGCAGAAATGTCATCATACAATATCTCCACGTCCTCGTCAGGGTGTGCCGAGGTCGGTGCGTAAACCTGAATTACCTTCAACGAATACCGTTTGGTGATTCTGAGTATTAGGTACGCTACCCTGGTCGACACACTCCGAATAGACACGACGTTGTTACGGATAGACTTCCGGACGATAAAACCGACACCACCTTGGGACAGGCGATCGCCCTCCCGGTGGTAGAGCAAGTTGCCGGACTTAAGGATTACCGTATCCTCTCCCTGTCTACGGACTTCGGATAACCCGATAATGTCCCAGTGCAACCGCTCTATTTCCTCCTCCAGCTCGTCAATCTTCTCGTCGGTCCTCAGTGTGCGCGTGTTATAAGTTGCCAGGTGCAGAAGTCGTCGTTTTGGGTGGTAGCCGGATCTCTGCCGGTGATTCTTAGCACCCCCTGCCCCGCCGTTACCAAGACCGCTACCGTAATCTGGAATAGCGGGGCCGCCGGGGACTGGGGGCCGTTTACGCGTGTGTGCCATTTTTCATTTGGGGGTATTTGCCCATAATCACCACGCTGGGCAGACGGGTTGGTGATCGCAGTTCCAGCCAGTACGCAGGATGACGCTGCTGCCCATCATCCGGTAGCATTTCTCTTCGTCGATTTTTACGACTCCCCATGAGATGAGAAGGGGTGACGCTATTCTAGGCCGGCGCCACACGGCACAATAATATAACTGTAATAATAGTTAATAGTTAAAGAACTTTATTATTGTTCATTAGAATTGCAATAAAACCAAGCATCCCTACTGAGTTTCGAGTCATTTGTGATTGCAAAGATCTGTAAGAGGGACATCATAAGCATTGGTCTGCCAACTGAGAAGAAATGCTAAAAAAATGCAATTTCCGTCAGTCGCGAGTGAGTTTCAACTTGAAATAAGCGATGGAATGTGCAGCAACAGTGGCCAAATATCGATTTTTATTCACAGACCATCTATAGTGCCGTATGATATAATAATTATGATTGACTTGTAGCTTGAATAACTAAAAAACGGTGATAGAATATGTTGTGTAATTATTTTATTCTTCCAGACTTTAACTAGAGCGGCACCTGGCATCAACACTTAAGTATCTAAGGGCTTTTTTCTTTACTATAATTGTTGGAGTATATGCGTACTCATAAATGCATTTTGTATAAATTTACGAGAATGGCAAGTCAAAATTTTGCAATGGAAATGGCTTTACGAATTTATTCAACGAACGCCCCAGTGCAAGCACGTAATCAATCTATTCTCAAACACTTCCGAGCACGTTGGAGAATCATATTCAAAATCACAGCCCAGGAATCTTTGATAGATGCGACACGGAACTCCGACACCGCAAACATGAATCACATCATACTAACATATATAAATAAAAATGGATGACTTCCCAAAGATCTCGAAATATTTGAAGAGGCTAAGGTCATGCTGCGGTCTAATATTGACAGAACGAAAGGTAAAGTAAGCGGTTCTCCTGGAAACCGAAATAATTTGGGCCAGCTTCGAGCACAACTTACGCTACGAATATACAGCCAGCCCATATAATTTGACCAAAATCAATAAAATTTTAACTACAGCTTAGCTGGACAAATAAGATTTGCCAATTGAAGTCTGCTGGGTTATTTCTTGCCCGATACAAACTTTTGAAAGTATTTGACGTAATAGAATACTAGGTACAATTGAGTGTATTTATTTTCTCTCTTATTTTCTCAACAAAATAAGTAACAATATTTGTTGTGTAAGTTTTCTGCAGAACTAGTTTTTTATATTCACTTACACAAATATTCTTACACATTTATTCCATCTCGCGGGGAGTCGTAGGAGTCATCGATGAGAAATCCTACCGGATGATGGGCAGGCCAAAGTTCAGCAGTGGACTTCATATAACTAAAATGATGATGATTATGACACAAAATGCATGTATTAGCACAACTCTAGGGAATTTCTAAAACAGTATTGTTGTTTTAGTATAGCAGATTTGTGCAGTTCCTGTTAGTGGGACAGATGCCTGGGCTGTAAGCACTTGTATCCACTAGCATATGTCTGAAGTGAAACCCTTGTTAACTGTTGCGTGTTCGGGCCACTTGGCTCGGACATTGCTCATATAGGATGACAAAGGCTTATTGGCATTATTCATGCCAATGGCGAAAGCAATTCTATATGTATAGGCAGATTAAATTACCAATAACTATTGAATATTCTAGAATATCCGTTTATTTCATACTAGCTTCCAGCCACTTCGTTTATATGAACCACAATAATGCATACTACATTATACAGGGTGTGAAAAGACCTTGATCTAGGCCAAAGGCTACGCATTCTTCACATCATAACAAAAGTCATTACCTAAAAAATGTCGTTGCGTAACGATTTTCATTTTTGGTGTTAAAAAACTGCACGCAATAGACCGCGTTTGTATGTGGTCCAGGCGTGCTGACGTTAATTTAAGAAAAAAAAACTCAAGAAATAACGCTTAAAAATTGTTTTAGTCCTAAATCCCATTGAGTTCCCAGGTATAGTCTTAAATAAAAGTCCCGATGCTGGGCAGAATAGTACCTCTCGGCTTAAATCAGTTTCTTCTTACATCTGTTTTATTTTTTGATATGTGAAATTAATTATATATATATCAAATAATTAAAGGAATTATATTATATGGCGAATTATATTATATATATATTGTATATATATTATATATATTTTGATTAGATTATTTGACGATGACTTAATAGATAATGTTTTTTGTTCTAGGTACAAGGTAGCAAATGGCATCTAAATAATTCACCATGATACAAGTGGATAATATAAAACACTTGTCGCCGTCTCCATCGCGGAGCTCGGTTCGAAGCGACAGCCGAGTGTTCCGACAGCCGCGCGTCATCCAGGTGAACCGCGATGCCGCCACCATGATGGATGGCGAGCCCTGCGCCAGCGCCGCGCCTACCTCCGCCGCGGCAGCCTGCGCGCCGCGAGCCGCCGCCTTCCGCTCGCGGACCTTCAGCGACGGCTTTATCCGGAATACCAGTCTTGAACTCCTACTTGGGGTAGACTGTGATGCCTGTCTAGCCCTTGCCGCACAGAGACAATGCATCGACAAACACATATCAGACCGAGACTTCGATCTAGTCTGCAACTGTAACATACAACAAAACAATTACCTCAATTACCATCGCGACCCTCTCGATCAACGCGGGCACACCCTCAATATTTACGACCTCGAGCGAATTAAGCGTGACACGGGCCGGAACCATCTCGGCTCGCACCGCAGTTTGGACCGCAAACATACCAAAAGTAAAACTATCGGAGTCTCGAACTACATTTCAAAACAGTTAATTTCGTACGACCCTACGAATACTCTCGTGCAGAAAATAAAAAGAAAACTTTCCAATTTGAAAAGGATGGGCGGTGAAGCAATTTTGAAAAAACATACGAATGCGGTCCAACTCGCCGAGATAACATCGGGCTCCACGAGCTCGCTCAAGAAACTGTCGATGCTGTCGCTGGTTGACAAGTCGCAGAGGAGAGTCAACAGCCAGACCTGTGTCTATAACTCTACAAAATACCTATCCAAAGAAGACTTGAAAAATAACGTTTCGACTTATGCAAATTTCTCTGGAAATGTGGACCAATGTTTTGACAGACTTAAAGACTATAGCGCCAATACAGATTCGTGTAGGAAATCTACCCAAAAACTGATGAAAATGAGAAGCTTCGATAATAATGACGAAGTGCTAACTAGAAATACGCCAGCAATAGAGAACATGAAATTTTCTACTTTAGACAATAGAAGTCGGTGTAGGAGTATAAGAAGACAGATGTCTTACAACGATTTTCCAAGTGACCGATATAGAGACCGGGCGTCTGAGAGTTGGTCGCGTGATGACAGCACCATGGAATCTCGCAGCACGCGCAGCGACCTGGTGGAGGACTTGGCGCAGACTTGCCTGGACGCAGACCTCGTCGTGCTAGGCGCGCCCCGAGCTGCGCAGGCCCACTGCACCTGCGACTCAACTCACGACACTAGAATACCTTCCATTTACTACGACACACAGGTACGTACTGCGTCACTGGTAAACGCAACAAACAACATTCTCATCCGAAATAAACAGATTTTTTGCTTCACTTGACCAAAAATAATCTGATTCGATGAAGGAAAAATAACTGGAGTATTCGCACACAAATATCAGCCCGCAAAAAATCAATCGTGGTGGCCATTAGCCGGGTGAAGTAGAGCATTTTGTGACCTCGATATATTGCAATAAGTGTTTATTTCATATTAGACGTGGCTCTCTCCGTATTTAGAGACTAAGCACTTTTGACTTTCCCAATATATTTCAAGATAATTTGGCGTGTAACGTGTAGTATTTGAAAATATTACGGGAAATGGAACCTAAAACACTTATAGTTGTGTTTATGTTTAACAATAATCTATTAGTTACACCTAGAAATGTGTTGGATTTATTTACCGTCTTGAGTAGAACTTTGTCAAATGTTTAATCACACAAAATTAGTTGCTAGCCTCACATCAAACGCTGACATCTAAACGAGTTTTCTTCCGCGCAGTAACTTCTTATCTGGTTGCCCCTTACTTCTGTTGTTGGAGAAGTTCCGAGACGACTGTCCGATGAGATGTATCTCATAAGTTGTGACAATATTAATATGTCAAATAAACATTGCGTTCACGAAGTTTAGAATGGTATATCAAAGTTTGACCAACACAGCTGCCGGACCGCGAACCCGCGCCGGAGATACCACATCCGGTCCGACGGAAGACGTTCCATTAACAGTTTTCTCTGTTATATAAATTGAGTAAATGCCACTTCACACGTATAGCGTCATAGTAAAGATAAACTTATGAGTATATTGTCACAACTGATTTTAGGCTCCATATAAAGGATATTATTGCTAGGGCTTTATAAAAAAAAATAAGTAGGTATAATGTGAATATAGAATTCACATTATACCTACATTAAAACTTATGTTCAACCCCATATAATAAACGATGTGAAGCAAGGAGTTTAAAAAACAAACTTTACAATAGGATGAAAAAAGGGATAAGCAGGGAGCGGGCGGGACGTGAAGGGCTACCATCTGCTTGCCACACACACCCTTAGGCACATCCCGCCCATCCTTGTAAGGAAACTTATAAGGGGATAAAAGTACACTTTAACTTACTAATAATCTTACGAACCCAAAATATCATTACGTGATGTAATTAGTAGATACACACTAATTCAAAAACCAATAACACCTAATTCAAAAAATATGATTCTTCTCTTCCTTAGGTGAAGCCAATTAATTGTTTTTCTGCTTATGTTTTATTTCTTTCGTATGAATAATGTAAAAGCAGTTCAGTGGATTAGTTCCTTACTAAATTAAATAAAGAATTATATCTAATACATTATTTTATTTATTTTTGAATTAGCGTAAAAGTTGATAATGTAGAATGTATAGAATAGTCGCAGTTTGTTTTTACGGGTTATTATCTCCTTCTAATGAGTAAATTATATAACTTAGGCAAAACATCATAACTATTATGTAAAAAATCAGGGTAAGAAGCGAAGTGCACCGGCGCCAGATGTGACGGAGCGTGGTCGCGCGGCGGCGTGCAGTGCGTGCAGCGCGTGCAAAGGCCCGCAGTGGGCTCCTCCGGCTGCTTCCACCACCAGCCACAGCTCCACTACCACCGGGAACTCCTCACGTTTGTATTCACTCCTTTATTTACGTATTAGCCCTAGGTGGGCCTGGAGCTCGACGTGGACGCGTGACGGCGTGTAGTGCGTGCAGCGCGTGCGCAGTAGGCTCACCCGGCTGCTTCCACCATCAGCTATAGCTCCACCACCACCAGGAACTCCTCACGTTTGTGTTCACTCTTTTAGTAACATACTAGCCGTAGGCTCATTAATTCATATAGGCATCGTCATATCCTATCCTTAATATCCAAAGCGTCATGAACACCAGCGTTGGAAACACCATTGCCAAGAGCGTTAGTGCGTGCAAAAAATATATGGAGTTTTGGGTGTTACCAACAATTTGACGCCTATTGTACTCTTTTCACACCCTTTTTTTAGCGTCGGTAGCTATTTATTATATATTTTACAACTTTGGTTACATCATTGGAGTTTTCGTAGGAATCCTTATTTATAATGCGCAATCATGACGACCGATATGGCGTGGAGGTCAGTATACCTACACTTCACTCCAGAAGTCGTGGGTTCGATTCCCACACAGGACAAATCTGTGTGTGTGTGAACATGAATATTTGTTCTGATCTGGGTGTTCTCCTATGTAGGTATATTAAGTACGTATTTACAAAAAAAAAATTAAGTATGTTTATCCGTTGTTTAGTATCCATAACACAAGTTCTTAATGATACTTATCTTGGAACTAAATAATTGGTGTAATTGTCAGAAAATATTTATTTATTTATTAATCATGAGCTTATATTACTCAGGGATGATGTAAAATACTAATAGTGAAAGATTTTTTGAAATAGGTCCATAAGTTTTTTAGTTATTCATTAAACGTCCAGAAATACAAATCTCTCTGCCTCATAATATTATCATGATGTTATCGTCAACATCATGAATATGAATTGATTTTTTGTATTCACTTCTGAAGGAAATACTATGAATTGAAAAAGTTTGGAAGGAGTTCGAAGAGTTTATAACTTTGTTTGTTTTCCTAGTCGTAAATAGTAAATTATAAAAACATTTAAGGACATACAAATACTAGGAGGGAGATAACCGCGATTTATATCGAAAGGCAGATAATATAAAAAGGCAACTGCTGAATGCGTGAAAGCACGACGTTTAAGGGTCATTTATTTCAGTGTACACGAAACGAAACACGAAAGGAGGATGTGGAACCAATAAAGCCTCGCTAACATACTGAAAAAAGCCCCCGACTGTTCGTTCGGTAAGGCCATACCAGACTTAATGACTTGTACTTAGTGTGCTAAAAAAATTTTGGGAAAAGTCATGTAAGCACATTACAGTTCATAAACAGGATGATAAATTGATACAGATTGTGGAATTGTTGCAAAAGAAAATATGTTTTTCAACTCAATAGGTTTTTTCTAATCACATCAATATGATTTTACCTAAGTATAATAATGAGGATCATTACATTAGTGTAACTGCATAATATAATGTGTTGTAATGTCTGTTTCTTTTTTAATTATCCAATTCAGAGAAAAGTCATAGTTATCCCTTACCTGAAGGTAAGTGATATAATTTCTGGCAATAATTAGTGTGATTGATTTCATTGCGGTAAAACCAGATTTGCATTTTTGTCATATGTGAAGTCGCTAACTACAGCATTTAAAACCAAATAGTAATCAAAAAGAAATAGATAAAACTTTCTTTCTATGTGTAAAATAGATATCCTCTTACAATCACACCATAATTTAGCTCCAAGATAAGAAGAGAAAGAATAAATATATTTCTTTAATTTTTATTTGTAAATAAGTAGGTACTTAATATACTTAGGTAACACCCAGACCAGAACAAATATTCATGTTTAAGCACACAAAAATTTATCCTGTGTGGGAATCGAACCCACGAACTCGGGAGCGGAGTGCAGACATACTGATCTCCACGCCATATCGGTCGTCAAATTCGTCGGTCATCAATGTACGTTGCTATTATAAAAAGTAAACTTTATATAAAAACTTATCTAGGCGTTTTGTTTCAAAAGTAAACTACCGCCTCATTGAGTCATGATCTTAATAAAAGCTTCCTAGCAGACAAATTAAAATTACGTATTCTTGAATTCCACTCGATTGATTTGGCTGCAAGCGAAATCAAACATTGAAAAAATCAAGTTATTAAAGAAACTGCAACTTTACATATTGAATTTTCAATATTCTTGCATAGCGTACCTCACTCGACTGATGAACATCTGCGGCGCAAATTCAATTTAATTTTTATCGGGATATTCCATTGTGAAGAGAAATGTTCAAACATATAATCCACCGTATATATCTACTGCGGTAATCGAGCAAGTTTGCGTTTGACAGCAAGATTACCGCGAGCCCCGTAACATCCTCGTAACGACCGATTGCTCGATCCAAATTGATTTTAATGTTACTTCTTGCGAACCGGGGGTGAATGTTCAGCGATACTCAGCAAAAACATTACTAAATACAGACAACTAATTGGTGGCCGTTCTGTTTACAAATTGAATTACTGCAGTATCAGATAACTCTGTACTGGGAGTTCGGTTTTATTGCTCTGTTTCTATGAACGTGGGTGCAAATGCCGCATAAGAAAAATATTTTTAGTATCAGGTAAATATCTCGTAAGTCTCGATACTTAATTAAATTTTTCTATTCATCTCACACGGCTCAACTAAGCAGCGCAGCAAACAAGTAAAAAATTAGAAATACGTTTTTGTACATACATTCTTTTTTCAATAATTTAAAAATTAATTCCTACTAAATAGTACATTTGAAACTGCAACGTCGTCTGAACAAAAGTACAAAAATATTCTAGTTCAGCATACGGTCGACGGTACACTTTTAAATGACAATGGCTGTACGGAACATTAAGAATGAAAAGCATACATGAACTTTGTACATCCATTCCCGAAATTAAAATAAAGATTTACATGAATTTATTTGAATTTCATCCTGCAAATGACATAAAAAATATGCAAACAGAAAACACTGGTCATTTTCGTTTGATGACATGATACATTAATTTTGTTTATACAGTTGGTTGAGCTATTTAAAACAATAAATAAATATATTCTATACGTATGAACCGATTATTAGCAACATCGATTTATCTGTTTTAAATAACACAACTATTTTAGTTTTTGCACAAGAACTCAATACATTCTAGGAAACATAATAACAATCTTCCGCTAAGTATCGAAATATGAAGGCACAATAATTATACATTTTATTAACAAGTGAAAAATTTTGTAATGACGCTTTTATATATTTTCGGATGAAAATTACCTAATGACCTTCTCCCGCTGAGGCTGGAATGGTTGATGTGGTCTAAAAACCATCCATGTTACTTCTTGAGCCGACTACGTCCCGAGGCCACGGTAACCCTTACGAGAAGCCCCACAGTCAGGAGATATAACCTAAAACAGCTTCTCAATATACTCTTCAAAGATCCTGCTGTAATATACTATTCAAAGGCGCCCGCCTTCAAAATTGCCGCTAAGTGTCAGCAGCGCTGCAGTTGCGCTGCCGTCGCTATGGAACTATCCATAAAATACGTCACACATTGAGAGGGTGGGAGGGGTTGACAAAGTGTGACAAAGAGGATGGGAGGCATTCTAAATTTCGTGACGTCACCTTTTAAAATCCAGGTCCTATTAAAAATAATTAAGGAACTGCTGTTTTAATCTAATTATTTCTTGCTGTATAATTGCAAAATATGTGACATCACACTATGGAAGAGGGAGACTCACAAGTGTGACCAGCTTTGACAAGGACGGAGGAGGGGTTAAAACTTCACGAAATTCATGTAACGTAATTTATGGATGACCCCTATGTTTGAGCATTTACGATGAACTCAGAGGAAGAAAAACTGCTCTTAGTGTTAAAGAGAAAAAATATTTTGAACAAAAAACAAAGGAAGAGGCCTAAGACAACGTTGCCACTATTTTGTATAACTCAACAAACTGAATTTTATAAAGTGAAAAGTTACAGTAATCAAAAATTTCAGAATTATGTAAGATTGTCAATAAAACAATTCAACGCGCTGCCTTCGCGCGGCACTTAGCGGCAAATTTGAAGGCGCCCTTAGTGGTATCGCGACTTATGTGACATACAAACACTACGAAACAAAACTAAAAGTAAAATTTATCTTTGAACAAAAAACCTTACTATCGTCCTACACATGGTAAAAAGGACTATTTTCACAGAAGGCTAACGCTTTTGACAGATCTTGATAACGAGACCGAGATAACGCCGACAAAGGGAGAAATGGTATGTTTCTAGGAACTTCAACTCCACAAATGTAAGCTTACCTTTCCTGAAAGACCATTTGTTTTCTTTGTGTTGTTGCCCTTTTGTAAAATAAAATGTAAAGTATTATGAGGAAGAACACATATTGTGCCTTTTGCCTCGTCGTGCATGATTCCGTATGAACAAACCATTTCTACTGGTAATAAACATACTTCCCACTGGTTGTTATTTCATCCATACTATTTTTAATATTACTAAAATTTGCTTCAAAAGTAACTTCACAACAATATATTTTCATAAACCATCTGAAAATTCCTGTACCTAATATTTGTTTTCTTTTATACCTTTTACTGTTTAAATATATATTTTTTGGTTAAAATTATTTACCTATATCTACATATTATACATAGGCAAACACAGACTATAACAAATAGTCATGTCAAAGATTTTACTACTGTGGAAATCGAACTCTTGTCTTCTGAAGCGGAGTGCGGGTACACTCGCCACCACTGTCGGCTATCGGAATATATATAATTTTACTACGGTAAACACATTCGGGCTACGCATCTTTCCTCTATTTAAAATGATCACAATTTTTCTCAACACTGCATTTAATTTGCAATTTATTCCACCTCATTGCGCGTGCTCCTGATAAGTCAAGATAAGTTAAAGCCAACGCGCCTATTCACAGCTCATAACGCGTAGAAGCTTAAGTGAAGTTGAATTGACAAGAAACTCTCCAAGTTTGTTCTCCCACCCTATAACAATTAATAAAAAGATTTGACTGCGTGCAAGGATCAAAACAGAACTTTCTTATAGGCAGTAATTGTCTGTTCCGTCTTCTATTCTGTTACGTTAATTCACAGCAGTCTAATTTAAAATATTTGTTTTGCAAACTTGTATGTTGTAGTATACGAGTGTATATATATAGAACGATGTTCAGCGTTTAACTGAATGAAGAATGCATTATTAAATTTGGACTTTGATAAAGCACCAACGAATAGATATAATTTAATATTAACTTGAGTGGAGAAGAATTGGGAAGGGGACTCGTCAAATTTGTCCTTTGTCAAATATGCCACGAGTGAAATAAACTTTCTTTATACCCTTGGTTTGTATTACCAATTAAATACTACTATACTTTTTAAAGGACACAGTAACAGGACAGGAAGTAATATTGTTACTGAATAAACATTTTTGAATTTAAGACAGTGCCAATTTAATATTTTATTCATTATCGTTAAACGAAAAAATATAAGGTTGACTTGTTTGCTAGGACTGTCGGTATGGCACCGGCGATGGTGCTGCGTGGCGGTGTTGGTGTTGGTGGCAGGCTCAGCGTGCGTGGCAGGACCCCTGGCGTTACGAGCGCCGCCTGGCGCGCCGCTGCAGGAACGCATGCGGCTAGCCGAGCGGCTCCTGCACGACACCCCCCTCATAGATGGACACAACGACCTTCCGTGGAATATCAGAAAGTTTCTTCACAACAAAATTAGAGATTTTAGGTACGTGTTTTCTATATCTACTTAAGAGACTGATGGCATCGCTTGTCTCTTGCGATCCTGATATCCCGATGTATCTACTATGAGATCAAGTGTTAAATACAGAACGAAATCCAAACTTCCATTTAAAGGAATTATTAGTGAACTGTCTTCTTACAATTAATAATAGACCTCGAAAATTTCCAAAGATCTATGGGCCTAGAAACGACGACGACTAGAAACGTGGATAATGCGGATAATTTTAGTGTAACTTGAGATTTGGTGCAGGTTCGACGAGGATCTGCGGACGATATCACCATGGGCCACGAGCTCATGGAGTCATACAGACTTGCCAAGACTGAAACAAGGAAGAGTAGCGGCACAGGTAACCTCTCGTTTCGTATACAATAAATACGCTGTCAATATCATGATGAAATTTCTGTGATCATTCTTACTAAAATAAAAGACTGTACGTACTACCTACTCTATTTCGATAAAAACAGAATCCAACATCAAAATGTATAAAATACCAATCACTGATGCTGAAAGCTAGCTAAGACTCTTAATAAGCTTTATCAATTTTTTTTTTACTACTGTAAATATATTTTCTTAAAGAAACCAAACTTCAAATCCAGCAGATTTCAACCAAATAAGTAACATTTCCAAACTAGTTATATTTTTAAAATTATTTCAAATAGCAGTCCACTTTACATATAAATACAGCAAAGAGTAAAGAAAAAAGTACCCATAAAATATTAATAACTACGCTGCCTACCACAAACTCGCTGAGTTTTGCGTACGGCATGAAAAATGGTCGAAATAATTCTGAGTTTCCTCGTGAACTGCCAGAAATGTAGTTATGGAACTTTCGGAAGAGTTCGCCGGCCTCGTAACGGACAGTTTTTACGTGTTTATGCAAAGTTCAATGTGGATCAAATAAGTGTAGGTACAAGTACATAAAAAAAAAATCTGGTCATAATTTCAAAACCAGTTTTTAAATAATTCAAACAATATTAGTATCGATGTTAGAAATCTCTTTTGTAATACATAACAAGCATAACTTAAAAGTATTGAAATTGTGAAGGTAACATCAACTATTTCTATTTCTAGAATAGTTACAAACTAGTAATTCAAAAACCAATATTCCGTCACTGCGAAATCATTGTTCCTGACGTGAAACCATTCCATATTCTCTTTTGTTATGCACCGCACCGCATACAGAGTACATCGCAACTGCCGATTCTATTTCCTTGAAATGTTAAATGGGAAATTACGGTTCACCGGCTTTTTGTATTCTAATCAGAATAACCAACCCACCCAAGTTCTATCAAATCTTCGCAAAGCTCTCCGCTATAAAACCTTTGTCAATTTTCTTACTGCGATGGAATTTCATATTCGGGGCGGGTATCTGGCGCTCGTGCGTGATATTTAATCAGTTGTGTGTCAGAGTTATGTCACGGTGGAGGACCCACCTTTAACTAAGTCGACGTCTTCCCGACCGACACAATGGGATTACACTATGACAAGTAGATTTTTTTGAAATGTTTATGCTGTTGTACCTACTTAGTTTAAATGGGTATGTCCTTAACTCGATAAGACGGCTTCATAATCTTTAATAATAGTACTATAATAAAAAAAAAGTACGAAGAGCAAAAGAAAGCACGTTTAATATAATTACGCAAACCTGGTACTTTTGATTCTTTGCAAGTCGAGGCTAAAGTATGTAATTTTTGACGAATTTATTTTGCTAAAGTATCGAGTTTAATTGGTGAAATTACCATTTACATAAAATATTTCTTGTAATCTTCTTATCAGGTATTAATTAGGCAGGTTTTCCGTAATGTGATGTTGAGAGAATACCTATATTTAATGTACGTCGTTCGACAGTTTTGGGCAGCGTACGTGCCATGTGACGCGCAACACCGAGACGCGGTGCAGCTGACCTTCGAGCAGATAGACCTTATCCAGCGGCTCACAGACAAATATCAGCCGCAACTCACGCTTTGCACGTCAGCCGATGGTGAGTCGTACACACTCTCTATATGTCTATCATATAACCACGTCCCGTCCTCTTCACTGCCGAAAATTGTTCGATATAGACAGCTGAAAACTAGAAGTCATCAGTTCAAAGACTTAATTGGAAAAAAATACCGGAGAGAAGAATCCTCCTGGCACAATATCGAGGTCATTCAAAAAGTGTTTGGTGTAGGTAACTGGAAAAAAAAAGGTAACTGGAAACTAGATGTCATTAGTTAAAGAAACAAGCAACATTAACAACTTTTTAGCTGCGCAAACTACCGGCACCAGCTACTACGGTTTTCTGTGATAATATGACGTGTCGGTAATAAAGCGAATGATAGCTGATTTTGCTTTTTTTCGATACTACAACGTGGCACTTAAACAACCGGCCCACCTGACTGAAGTGGCGTGGTGAGAAGTGAGGGTTCCCTGATAGTATTTCGTATCGGTAACCAAAGGTGTCTAACGTTTGAATGTACGTTTGCGTAGCACTCTCAGAAACGGAAACTCTTAGACGTTTGACCGCAGTGCAGGTGACATTAGAGCAAACAGACCTTTTCATACAGGGGGTCAATTAATGACTTGTACCCGCAGCGGCCTACGCTTTGCACATTCACCCAACTGAGATCAAGGCTAGATGTTTAGCTGTGCAGCTGAGTGCACTGTTAGTTCACTGATATTGATTTCACTGATCGTGTAATGCGTATAGACTTCCATCAGATTAGATTTATAGATTTCTAAATTCCGGAATACTAGTGTGTAATAAATAACGAAATTAATGAATAGATAGCACTATTAGCAATTACCTTAGGTTTCGTCCTTTCAATAGGTCTTGATGCCAAGCTCGGCGCATTATATTACGTGTGACCCAAATATGTTTAATTTGTTTCTTTGTTTGTTGATAGTGGTTTTTATCAATTCTTATCCTTAACTTATAATTATCACACAAGATTTTTTGCCTCTGTATTAATATCAAAGCTAAAAGTTTGCATCAATAGAAAGTGATCCAACAGTATCTATTTTAATGATTTCTACACAATGTTGATTGTTTACATATATTAGGTCGGGGAAAAAGTCTTTTCGCATAACGTAGGTATAAACTTATTATAAAATTTTTTTGACTGTACTATTTGTGTCTGGCTGGTTTTGGTAACATTAAAAAGGTTCCATTATAAAGAAAAGAAAAAAATAAAAAAAAGTTGTTTACCGCTATTTTTCATTTGTTTTTCTCTCCGTAAAAATGAGTGAATCTAATGAAGAAATTCGATACATTTTAAAATTTTATTATAAAAAAGGCAAAATTGCAACTCAAGCAGTGAAAAAAATTTGTGATGTTTATGGACCTGATGCAGTGTCAGTAAGAGTAGCACAAATTTGGTTCAAACGTTTTCAGTCCGGAAATTTTGATGTTAAAGATGCACCTCGCTCTGGTCGCCCTGTTACGAATAAAATGGACGCCATTTTTAAAAGAGTGGAGCAAGATCGGCATATTAGTAGTTACGATGTAGCTGAAGAACTGGGAATTGACCACAAAACAGTTTTGACCCATTTGAAGAAAGCTGGTTATACAAAAAAGCTCGATATTTGGGTGCCACACGAGCTCACTCAAAGAAACTTAATGAACCGTGTACTCATTTGCGATTCATTATTGAGACGTAATGAAACTGAGCCGTTTTTGAAGAGATTGATAACTGGCGATGAAAAGTGGATCACGTACGACAAGAACGTGCGAAAAAGGTCGTGGTCGAAAGTTGGCCAGGCTTCACAGACTGTGGCCAAACCTGGCCTAACACGAAATAAGGTGATGCTGTGTGTATGGTGGGATTGGAAGGGCATTGTTTATTATGAGCTTTTACCGCCCGGCAAAACCATCGATTCTGATCTTTACTGCCAGCAACTGATGAGATTAAAGGAAGCAGTCGAGAGAAAACGGCCGGAATTAATCAACAAGAAGGGTGTGGTCTTTCATCACGATAACGCTAGACCACACACATCTTTAGCCACTCAGCAAAAATTAAGAGAGTTCGACTGGGAGGTCCTAGTGCATCCACCATATAGCCCTGACCTTGCGCCTTCAGATTTTCACCTGTTTCGGTCTCTGCAGAATTCTTTAGGTTCTCTAAGGTTGACCTCAAGAGAGGACTGCCAAAACTATTTGTCCCGTTTTTTTGATCAGAAGTCCCAAAGTTTCTACAGTAACGGGATAATGTCTCTGCCCACAAAATGGCAGAAAGTTATTCAACAAAACGGTACATATATATTGTAAATAAATGTAAATAAACTTTGAAAAAAATGTCTTGACTTTTCATACAAAAATACGAAAAGACTTTTTCCCCAACCCAGTGGCGGGGCAAGACCTAAATTTGATGTGGGCAAAACAGATTTCGCGAGGCCCTGTTCTGTGGCGACCTGAAGACGGATTTTATAAAAAAAGAAATTACCATTGCAAGTTTTTATTCATAAAAATACAAATTATATTAATATTCATGAAAAATTACATATCGTAAATAAGGTGGAAATGACAACAATACCAATAAATTGAATATAAATATATAAAAATATTTATATCTCTTTATTAAAGAAACAGAAATTTCCTGCTTTTAACTTTACTAAATTCTTTAATGATTTTATCGTAATTCAGCCTATATGCCATATCTGATTCAATTGATAATACAGCCAATGCTGAAAGTCTTTCCTGGCCCATTGTATTTCTTAAATAATTTTTTATTAATTTTAATTTTGAAAAGCTCCTTTCAGCAGATGCTGTACTTACCGGAATTGTTAATAAAATTCGGATGACAATGTAAATATTTGGGTAAATTTCTTTTAAGCTATTTTCTGTTATATATGACAGTAGCTGTTTCACGTCTTTAATGAAGTTGGGTAAATTTGGGATCATTGTATTTAATTCTTCATATAGTTCGAAAGGTTGGAAGTCACTGCTCTCACCCACACGCAGGACGTTATGTAAATCGTTACAGTGTTTTAATACTTGCTCCTCTGGCAAATTTTTTAGCTTGCTTAAATCATAGAGAAAACCGAAATCTTCAAAATGTTGATTCAAAGACGTAAATCTTAATTCCATATTGGTTATTATAGAATCAATCATGGCGTAAAAAAAATCTGTTTGATACCGGATTTTAGGAGACTATAGGTTGATCGCTGCTTTCATAATCGAACATCCTTTTCTTTTTGGCTACTCTTTTATCCCTAAACTCTTTTGGCAGGGCATAACAGCTTCTCTCAGTAAATTGCCGAACATCAGACAGGGTTTTTTCGAATCCAGTTTCCCGATACTCTTTTATCCAGTCACAAAATGTGTGTAAATGTTCAAGAGCAATGCTTAAATGAATTTGTACTGATTGCCATAATTTACTTATCCTATTAACACGCGATAATATCTCATACCACACATGTAAAGATACGATAAATTCTAAACTTAACATTTCATTTCGTACGGAATCGCAATCACTGAGGGTGTCTGATTGCTCCGTTTGATTTTTTAAGCTTTCGATGCATTCAACCACTTCATCGAATTGCAATAATACGGCCTTTACTGCTTCGACTCTACTTTCCCATCTTGTGTCTGATAAAGGTTTCATAGTAAGTTTTAATTTGCCTTTTATTAAATCCCAGCGTTTGCTTGAACTTGAAAATAGCAAATAAATTTTTTGTATGAAACCAAAAAGAGTTTTTGCCGCCGTAGATGAGTTCGCTGCATCTACCAACAGTAGATTCCAACTATGACAGCCACAAGGTGTGAAAAATGCCCTGGGGTTAATATTCAATATTCTAGTTTTAACTCCACTATTTACACCTACCATATTTGCACCATTGTCGTATCCTTGGCCACGGCAGTCTTGAATATTTAAGTCGTTTTTTTCTAGGTGTTCCAGTATAGCATTGGCTAAATATTCTCCAGTTGTCTCAGTAACAGCTAGAAATCCGATAAAATGTTCGACTATTGTGCCAGTTGTCGTTCACAAAATCTTAAGATAACCGACATTTGTTCGACTCTGCCACAGTCTCTAGTGCAATCAAGCAAAAAAGAATAATACTTTGCTTCTTTAACCTTACGAATAATTTCATCGACAACTGTTTTTGACATTAATGTGATCAATTCATTTTGAATATCGTGACTTAAATAATGGTGTGAAAGTTGTTTGTCACTAATGCGTTTCATGTGTTCTCGTAAAGTAGGATCAAATTTTGATATCAGGAATTCTTAATAACGTCACCTGCCTTTAGAGATTCTCTGTGACCTCTAAATGCAAGATTATGAGATGCTAAAAAATTAATTATGTCTATTAATCTCTCTAACAAGTTGTGCCAATGTTTTTGAGATTCACGTATTAGCCTTTCGTTTTCTTGGTCTATTGTTTTGCCTTGATTTATTCCTTTCTCTAAAGTTAACCATTGGAACATATGTGCCATATGTTCTTTGGTATTCTCATGTCTGTGTAAAATGCTACTTAAATGTTTCCAGTCACAACACCCTCCTTGCACCACCTGTGTTTGTGAATTGCCAAATAGTCTGCATGGAAAACAGTAAACTTTATTTTGGGAATTGGAATAAACTAACCAGCGACGATGTTGAGTTTCACCATTATTTAGTTTTCTCGAGAAATAGAAATTGGAAAAGTGTCTGTGATCATCACCTTTGGGATAATGTTCATCACCGCTATTTAATTGTTGTATGGGGCCCCTTTGAACTATGTCACGACGCTGTGAATCCGTTATGGGGAACGTCCAAAATCCCGGATCCAAATTAACAAGTACTTGCTGAACTATGGCACTGGCATCGTCGCTGTGAATTGGGGAATCTACGTCAATCTGTTCTTCTTGATGGCTTGATGACGGCACAAGAGTTTCAGCGTCAAATTTTGATTGGCTAGAGCATGATCCAAATTCTACGTCTAACTGACGTTCGCTCTCGATACTCAGTGCATCTGGAGCATTTCCCGGTATCTCGGACGTATGTTGTGTAGAAGTCGAAACTATCGATTCAGATGGTTCTGTACTGCCAGATGCAGTTTGGTTGAGAAACTTCATCATATTTACACTGAGAACCTGGTTGGATGCAGTTCTTTCAGCTTTTCTTTTTCTTTTTGCTGATCCAGACTCCCATTTTCTTCCAAGACCTCTATCACGGCCGGACATATCGATAATATCGTATCTATAACCTGTGCACAAAAGCAATAGCATTAACATTTTTTTGCAGTTTTATTTACATAATGTAAAATTAAAATTAGTCTTCAACGCATTTCCTAGTTTTTAAAATGCAAAAAGTCGATACGTTTTTTACCGTTAAAGCTTTGGTTTCCTCCAAAAGATATCTTATAAGGCGTATAATTTTATATAAGTAATAACTGCGATACTTATTTATTACCAATTAATTATTTCTTACCTTATGATGTAAATTAGACGAGTACAGATACCGGTGTTTTACACTACACACATTACGAAGAAAACCAAAACCAGTTATTTGTAAGTCACTGTTTTTTAATTTTGGTTCAGTTTACAGGAGCAATCAATATACCTTCACACTATCTATTTATTCACTAAACATTATTAAAACATTAAACTAATCTTATCAAAATAGGAAATTATTTATGCGCCTAGCGACTGCGTTGCGTGCGTGATAGTGCGTGTTGTACTTTGATTTGATTGGCTGGCTTCCTAGTAAGGAAAGTAAACAAATAAAACAAGGGATTCCCCGCACTGGCCGGCGGCGGCAGGGATTTGCCCGCGATTGTTACGCTACGTAAACAAATGTTGCCAGACAAAAAAAAACATATTTTACAACACAATTAATTTATATATTTTTTTATTTAATTCTCGCTTAGAACCATGTATTTTAAACAATGCATAAAATTTTTTGAGGCGCGAGGCCCCTTGTACCGCGAGGCCGTAGGCGGTGGCCCACGTCGCCCACGCCTTACGCCGCCACTGCCCCAACCTATTAAATATAGAAACATTGTCATACATAAAAATGTTTAAGTCTTAAATTATATTTTTTATATCTGGTCTGACGTTACCATGATTATAAAGAAAATTGTTACGCAAAACAATTTAAGCGCTTGGTTTTAAATGACAAAAGCACATTACTGTATAATCGCTTCGCGTTCGGCATTCTCGGCACGCTAACAAAATGGCAGAGGACTGATTTTGACAAATGAGGTGTCGAACGGATCGTATCAATCTCTGGGGACGAACAAGCCTGTCGATTTTCCTTTAAGACAAAACGATGCTCACAACTTGTACGAAAGCAGAAAACTATGCATTAACTGTATGTTAATTATTAAATATGAAAAGTAGCATTCTGATGGAAAAAAAAATATTTGCGTACTGATCGCGATTTCGACTTTTTTATTCTAGGATAAATAATTAATAATATAATATATAGATAATTCTGGGCTATCTTTATTTTGGTCACTACGAGTACCACCTGTTTTTTGCAAAAAGGAGATTACAGAGATCATATCATAAGGATTTTTCAGAGATCATATCATATCACGGGGGCCACAGATTATTTATTACATTTTACAGAGATAGTCTAAGTTGCAGATTCCAGATTCTAGTGTGCTTACCGATAAAGAAGACAATGTCGGAAAAGAATACACGTGTCCAAAAATCTATTAATATAAAACATTATGAATTAGTTAAATTGGAAATAAATGATACTTAAGCCGTCATTGGCATACCATGATGATTAGTTTTAAAATTAAGGGAATAACACTTTTTATTATCTCATAGTAGTTGTAATCAATAAGTAAATAATTTTTATTATTTCCACTGCGTAGTTTATTTGGGTCAAAATGGGTTAAGGTGACCTCGTTCAGGCAAGTCGAGTGAATATAGGTTAAATCAAAGAGGAATGAGTAATCATCCACGGGGGAAAAAACGGGACAAATCTATGTAATCTCGATGAATATATATGAGTGAGAAAAATGAGTGAAAACAGATTTTGATTTGAACTGATTTGCGACAGAGATTGGCTAATTTATATATGCAAACATCTTCATCAAAGTACTCCTACATGTATTAAGATGGTAGATCAGCTTCTCATTAAGAATCGGCAATAAGTTACTCAGTCACAATGTATCTTTTGTCAATATTTTTCACAAAAGAGACATTGTCACTGTCTGATGTTGACGACATTTTCACGAACATTTCATATTTCTTCTTTATTAAGTAAAGCCCCCTCTCATCTCACGGGGAGTCGTAATAGTCGACTAAGAGAAATCCTACCGGACGATGGGCAACAGCGTCATCCTGTGTACTGGCCATTGCACCAGCCAAACGTGGTGATTATGGGCAAATACCCTCAATAGAATGCAATATACATACCAGTAGTGGATTAGATGGAATCAGCGCAAAAGCAATCAAATGCCTTAAAACTGAATTGCCGAACCGTTACAAAAAACAATTAATGGATGCCTTGACTGGATTTTTTCCTGACTCATTAAAGTTGGCTAAGGTGACTTCTCTTTATAAATCAGAAATAAAAACTGATCCAAGTAACTACTGACCGGTTTCAGTATTACCTGTAATGTATATGAATGAGTTCTATGATGATCCTTTGAATACTTATCCTAACGAGAAAGACATTCAAGCAATGCGGTTTTAGGAATAAATCAAGTACTCTTGCCGCCGCTATTGATATAACTACTGAAATAAAAACAAATATTGACGTAAAAAACAACGCGTTAGGATTATTTATTGATTTGAAGAAGGCATTTGATATGGCTAGTTATCAGAAACTACTTATTAAACTGAATGATATCTATATCATTGTAATTGTAATGTAATGTCACGAACTCCTAAATTCGTGCCCTATGTGTCTTAAAGTCTTATTTGAATGGAAGAAAACAAGTTGTCAAAGTAAATAATTTCATAAGCTCGGCTGAAACTGTCACTTGCAGCTTTCCACAAGGATCAATTATGGGTCTAAATACTCTTTCTGTAAATAACATTCCTAGGCCTTAAAGGACAGCTAACTCTTTACGCCGACAATACATGCCTTTTTTATTTTGGCAAAGATTTAAAGATATTATAAAAGAAGCCCAAACAAATCTAGATGTGTTCAATGAATGGATACTAGAAAATCTACTTACAATCAACACAGCTAAAACGTCATATTCAATTTTGTCAGCCAAAAACAAAATATTACCTGAATTTATACCTCTTGTAATAAACAATTTTGTAATTTAAAGATCACACGAAAAAAAATACCTAGGTTTGATTTATTGATTGACAAAATTACCTGGAAACCACACATTGAGCATGTCAGATGGAAACTTATGTCTGTTCTTGGAAATCTTCATATATAATCAAATTGTATTCCAAATTCAGTCAGACCCATTATCTAGAACTCATTAGTAAAATCTCACTTGGAATACCTTATTTTTGTAATTTGGGGTGCTGCTGCACCATCGAATTTGAACCCCCTACAATTTGTATAATGTAGCCCAATTATACAAATTTAAAACTTGTTATCTAATTAAAGCAATATCAACAAATGCGATACAATCTAAAAATTAAATTAACTCTAAGAACAACCAAACACAATTTGAGATATAAATTTAAAATAGATTGTATTATGCCTAGAACTAACTACGGGAAAAAGTCACTCTTCTTTGAGGGAGTGAGAACTTTACAATATACTACCAAATGAAATAAGTATTTTTAAAACTAAACTAAAGCAGCACATTATTAATGCCAAGCTATAAATTAGTAAGGGATTGTGAATACGCCTAGAGGAATTATTATTAACTATTACCTTATTATACAATAATTATGTATATCATTAGTATTACAATTATGTATATATTACATAAGTGAACTTATTGTTTTTATGAGTATAAATGGCTTTAAACCTAAGCCTAATATATTGGGGAGGCTAATGTTCAGCAGTGGACTTCACAAGGCTGTTGTGATAAAGTATATAAGTCTTTAAAATCTTACATTACGCTATAACAGAGACATACCCATATTGCATCAGTAATGCAAACTCCGAAATATATTCGCGCAACGAGCGCGGGCCCCAACGCTTGCCTAAATAGGAATGTTAATGTGACAGATACAATGCATTAAGTTCGAATTCAGTGCACTTCGCATGCGGCGACTCGTTTCAGCGCAACTGTGCTTTTTCAGCGACTGCCATTGGCAGAGGCGCCTTCCCTGTGTTACCCTCACGTACTAGTCGTAAAATGCCGTAGAGATACTCGTACATACGGACAAACAACGTTCGTGCGGCGTGATACTGTGAAACAGACTGAACTGATTCAAAAGCAAAGCCTAGTCGTTAAGGCGCTGACAGCACTTAAATTAGCTAAACATCATTTCCACATAAACTATAATGACGCTTACCGAAATTCAACAATGTTCTGCCCAGTTCAATTACTACCATAATGTGTACCTCCCATTAAAATTAAAGCAGAAGTCTAGTGTAAATTTTATAACAAGAAATATTATATAAACGTGAATAAATTTCCATTTTTTTGTAACAACTCAGTGTAATAATTTAAAGAGAACTCCTTATTTAAAATATATAAAAAAATAGATACTTAAGGATGCCGATCGTGTAATAATTTTATGCAAGACGAAATCGTGATACAATCTAATAATGACCTAATTAGTCGTTTTTTGTGAGACTTTGTCAAATGTAACGACAGAACGCATGAATAGAACGCATTTATAATTAAGGTTATAATTTGCAAAATAGCAATCCCTGTTCAATGAGAGATTTTATGAAATTAAATAGAATCTGGTAAATCAATGACATACTAAACTTTATTCGTTCATACGGAAATAATTGCATATTTTTTGTATGAAAACATTGGTTACCTATAATCCTAAAGTACGCGTTTTGTGTACGAACATCAAAAGCATTTACTCGTTCCTACTATCAATAGGTAGTTTGCTTAATGATTTGACAGGGGTATAATTATACAGGGAATTATTGAGTAAACTACTTCTGCAGGGGTTTACTTTCCCATAAAGTAAGAACTTTGAATACCCCTAAAATTGGACAGGACAGCGTCTCTCGGGTCAGCTAGTTTATCATGACATTAAACGTAATTGGATAAATTAGTTTAATTTATCATTAACCCAACTTTTCGCGTTATAACTTTTAAGTTCACACCCACGTTCTAAGGAAGTACAAATATAAATTTTCTAGAAGACTGTTATGAAATTTTTGGCAACCCTTGGTAGTATTATACATCTTTATCCGCCCTGGTTCCTCCTGGGATAAAACGAACAAATCCGAAAAAAAGGTTCATAGAAACCGAAGTTAACGATACTTCGCCGAATATTTTTAAATATTTCCACAATAACAACAGAAAGGGAGAAAATACGTAATGAGTTTCTCAATTAGCTTTTGTGGCATGCAATAAATTATAACGGAACAGTTATTTTGTTTTTCTTAATCTGCTAACGAGTAGATGGAGTGAATTGTTACGATTTGCATAAATATCCCGTCCACGCTATTTTACAATAAAATCCAAATGGTTAAAAGTAATCTGAGAGACCTTTTTGTTTCACAATATTTCTTTATACTTCAGGCTAATGTAAATTAAGCCACCAATTATTCTGAGAAAGTTAATCCTGAACGAACTTTTTTTGCGTAATTATTTACGTGAAAACAGTATCTATTTCTGTTAAAATATGTATTTTATTATTTAACTAACATTGATACCATTGATGTATGTTATTATTATAACATTAATTTGGTACATGTAGTATGTATGATTTATTATCACTTGCAATCTATGTCGTCATAATTATTATCTAATAATGTCCAACTACTGAGCACGAGCCTCAGAAACCAAGGTGAGTTGGTATTGGGGAATACTCCACCACGCAGTTACAGTGCGGATTAGCGGAGGCAGGTGTGTGGCGATATTAGATTTTTTCAAGCCGCCCAATAAGGTTTCTAACATGGCCGACTGCCACAGATAGTGATAACCGGGTCTAAAGACTTAACGTGCCTTCCAAAGCACAGAAGCGTTCGACATTAAATGCCACACAAACAGTTGATGAAACGGTGATCGTATCGGTATCGCCTAGCACTGCGGTATTACAAGCGCTTCCATACTCTATAAGCTCATAAGTAAAATTTTATACGTCTTGTTATTTAACAGGTGTACAGGGATCCTATAAAGACTTAAGGAGCGAAAGCCAACCTTACCTGCAAATAGTGCACCTGCCGATCAACGGACGAGGCTCTGGCGAACATAAGAGTGCCCGGTAAGCGGCAATAGGCTCGCCACCTATTACGTAGGACCAACTATATAATTGGCCAATTCTGGGCGTGTAATATGCCTGTGCCTACCCTTTCGGGGAAACAGGCGTGAATGTATGTATGTTGTTATTTAACAAACTTGATTTTTAAATAAGAATAGCCAAGAAACCCATTATTTATACTCACTTAGTTTACAAAATTCAAATATTTTCTACGTTGTCTTCTTTATCGCAAGGAAAATGTTCTTTCAATACGTTTCTTCATGGTCGGCCGCTTTGTCGCCCCACCCTCCTCCTTTCAGGTTCAAATCTACAGTGTATTGACATGCTGCAAACATTGCCTTGCGCTAAGCTATTTATATAAAGGTACCGTGATCAATATTGAACCGCAATTTGTTGTTTTGGGTGGATACTTTTTGTAACACATGTTTTATTTTTTTGCACTTCTACTCCAGAATATCTCACACTTGTTTGTGCGTAAAATATGTTTAATGCGATTTGCCCTCTGCAGCGCAATCAGCCGCGTAATGGGAGGCCCCAGATTTAAACTTTATATTGAACTTTGTATTTCAATTTGTACCAAGTGGGTTTTTATGACAAATTGTTTTATTACGAATCTATTTATCTATACGATCAAATCTGTCCTGCGATACGTAACAGGGCGCTCCGTTGTGGGCAAACCTCCTAAGATCTAAAAAATTTCGCAATATTTTGACTAAACATTCCAAGACTTTTACAGGTGGCCCGAGATGTCTTGACGAGAATATCATATGGGGATCCTTAGGCATATATGAAGCAGTGGACTTCTAATAGCTGAAATTAGACGAGAAATGAAATGAAATGAAATAAAATGAAATAATATTTATTTAGACATAAATACACAAAAACAAAAAACAGAATTCAAATCAGTAAACAATTTTTACACATAAGTTTACATATAGTATGTCTAAAAAGGACTCCACTCAGCATGTGCTACAGTGGAGGACCACAACAGCGCTGGTCTACCGTGGAGACCTAATAACTTTCGTGTGCAACAGCCACACAAAAGGCAGAAACTTAACAATAAAACAAAATATTTAAACTACAAAATACAAATTAATGAAAAGTAAAGTGAGTTACAGCAGATTACACCTACTTATGTAATAGGTTGGGGAAAAAGTCTTTTCGTATTTTTGTATGAAAAGTCAAGACATTTTTTTCAAAGTTTATTTACATTTATTTACAATATATATGTACCGTTTTGTTGAATAACTTTCTGCCATTTTGTGGGCAGAGACATTATCCAGTTACTGTAGAAACTTTGGGACTTCTGATCAAAAAAACGGGACAAATAGTTTTGGCAGTCCTCTCTTGAGGTCAACCTTACAGAACCTAAAGAATTCTGCAGAGACCGAAACAGGTGAAAATCTGAAGGCGCAAGGTCAGGGCTATATGGTGGATGCACTAGGACCTCCCAGTCGAACTCTCTTAATTTTTGCTGAGTGGCTAAAGATGTGTGTGGTCTAGCGTTATCGTGATGAAAGACCACACCCTTCCTGTTGATCAATTCCGGCCGTTTTCTCTCGACTGCTTCCTTTAATCTCATCAGTTGCTGGCAGTAAAGATCAGAATCGATGGTTTTGCCGGGCGGTAAAAGCTCATAATAAACAATGCCCTTCCAATCCCACCATACACACAGCATCACCTTATTTAGTGTTAGGCCAGGTTTGGCCACAGTCTGTGAAGCCTGGCCAACTTTCGACCACGACCTTTTTCGCACGTTCTTGTCGTACGTGATCCACTTTTCATCGCCAGTTATCAATCTCTTCAAAAACGGCTCGGTTTCATTACGTCTCAATAATGAATCGCAAATGAGTACACGGTTCATTAAGTTTCTTTGAGTGAGCTCGTGTGGCACCCAAATATCGAGCTTTTTTGTATAACCAGCTTTCTTCAAATGGGTCAAAACTGTTTTGTGGTCAATTCCCAGTTCTTCAGCTGCATCGTAACTACTAATATGCCGATCTTGCTCCACTCTTTCAAAAATGGCGTCCATTTTATTCGTAACAGGGCGACCAGAGCGAGGTGCATCTTTAACATCAAAATTTCCGGACTGAAAACGTTTGAACCAAATTTGTGCCACTCTTACTGACACTGCATCAGGTCCATAAACATCACAATTTTTTTTCACTGCTTGAGTTGCATTTTTGCCTTTTTTATAATAAAATTTTAAAATGTATCGAATTTCTTCATTAGATTCACTCATTTTTACGGAGAGAAAAACAAATGAAAAATAGCGGGAAACAACTTTTTTTTATTTTTTTCTTTTCTTAATAATGAAACCTTTTTAATGTTACCAAAACCAGCCAGACACAAATAGTACAGTCAAAAAAATTTTATAATAAGTTTATACCTACGTTATGCGAAAAGACTTTTTCCCCGACCTAATATATCATATGAAATTTGAAACATAGAACAAACACAGTTTGATTTGAGTGTAAAAGATTTTTTATTTTTTATATTTATTGAAGATAATAGAGAGATCGACAGCATTAAGTGTTACGTAAATATTTTTTTAATTTATATTTAAAAGCACCAATAGAATTAACAAATAAATTAGAAACGAGACAAGTAGATTTTGTAATTTCTGATAATTTTTTTTTGACATGAGCTGTATTTTGTTTAGATATACTGGCAGCACATGCGAACCACCGCGTGTGTTCGCTAGTGGGCGTGGAGGGAGGGCATGCCATCGGCGGCTCGCTGGGTGTGCTTCGGATGCTGTACCAAGTCGGCGTGCGTTACCTGACCCTCACTTCCACCTGCGACACGCCATGGGCAGAATGCGCTGGCGCTGATCGCCCCGAATCGTCTCCCAGAGGAGGCCTTACGCACTTCGGCAAGGTAATTTATAACAATTGTAGTATTTTCAGCCACTCTAGCTAGTATCATAGTTTTCATCCTGAAATTATCTCGGTTGTCTAAACTTACGCTTAGAGTTGTGGATCTTCTCACTGGTCTAACCAGATTTGGCTGAATTTCATAGATCTTAGTATATTACCCCATAACAGTGGTTACTAACCTTTCGAATTCCGTTACACCTATGACTAATTTTACTACTGGTTTTCACAATACACACTATCGAACACTGAGACTAAGACAGAAATCCGTATTTTTGCAACCAATAAATAAATTATCTTAAAGTTTATAGTAGTGTGAAGACTACTATAAACACATATGCACATTACATAGTATGAAAACGCAGAAAAGTATTTAAAAACTTTAAAATTATTCTTGTAAAACAATCGACAAAAATCTTAAAATCTGTATGATAATCTAGTTACATTATAAAACGGAGGATTGGCGAAAATAACATTTATTACTGTATAATTATATGTAAACACATAGAGCATCAGTTTTAATATTGGAAACCAAAATAGTATGTAGCAAATTCGCAATTTATCGTGAATGAGTTTGACAAACAAGGAGGCAGTACAACGGTTGCATTGTGCAAATAACACGAGAGCCGGCCGTAGAGCACTACACATCGTGGCATGGAGTATGAGTGGATACAACAGTGCCGGTCAACACAAAGTTGTCCGGCACAATTTCCTTCTTTTTTATTGGTATCATTTGACGCAGGAAATTGTTTGAGTGTCAATCATTGAAACAAAATATTACATTTCTATAGAAAAAAAAATGCTATAGTTAATATCTAGTGGATTAAACGTAATCTGGATTTGGTCATTAAAGATCTTAGGTAGTCTTCTCCTCCTAACACTTACATTTACATACACTTACATTTTTTTTTTTTTTTTGAAAAATAAATATTTTCAGACAATTACACCAATTATTTAGTTCCAAGATAAGTATCATTAAGAACTTGTGTTATGGATACTAAACAACGGATAAACATACTTAAATACTTTTTTTTTTGTAAATACATACTTAATATACATAGGACATCACCCAGACAAGAACAAATATTCATGTTCATGCACACAAATATTTGTCATGTGTGGGAATCGAACCCACGACCTCTGGAGTGAAGTGCAGGTATACTGACCTCAACGCCATATCGGTCGTCATTTACATACACATTTACATACACTTACATACATCACTCTTTCAACATAAATCACTTTCATTCATCCTCTCAACATGACCAAACCAGCTAAGCTTATCTTTCTCAATTCTTGTCACTATATCTTCTTTCACAGCAGCATCGGCCCTTATCACCCATATTTTCTTAGGCTAACATTTAACACATTAAGTTGTTTGATCATAAATCAATTAAACAAAATAATAAAAACATTTAAAGAACAAAATAGCTATAGTTCAATATATATTGCTTTTCTAGTGTTACCATCCGATAGAATTCTGAATTCCGCAACTTTGTTTGCATGGCTATTTTGCACCCGAAGGTTCGACAAAAATAAATAAAATAATTTTACATTACGTCCGTCTATTTCATATGTTTTTAAGGACCATAATTACAAGTTACTAGTCATATCTACGAGTACACTGTACGTTAATTAGTCAGTCATTGTTATACAATGTTAAATAACCACCCGCTGATTTTCATTGCACACAATTTAAAATAATATATTCGTTCTATGCAATTTTATGCAAAATCTAGGAATAATATTAAAAGCTTGCCCAAGAAATATTCTAGAAAGGTTCTGTCTAGTAGAACAATAATCTACGTAATAAGATGTCAGTGTGTTTTATTGCTAGCTTGAGGAAATTGTACCTTATTAATGTACCTTGTTCAGTCTCTTTTTATAGAATCACGGCAGGCTGACTGACAAATCCCCCGGTTAAAGTCACCGACAGACAGTCAAATCTTAAGAAAGAACCACAACAGGCAGATTAACTAACAAACCTTGACAAATTCTGACACAGAATCCATTTTGCTTTTAGTTCTCCCTGTCTTTCTGTCCTGATTATGGTACCTCCCATATCTCTTTCATTGTTGTTAAATATTTATTTTATTTCCATTTTGTTTGCGAATATGTGACGAATCTAAATGATATTGTTTATTTAAAAAAAAAAATTACTTTAGATGCGAGAGTATTGTAGAGGTAGTGTTTCAAATCGACATATCGCTCATGTTAATATTTGGAAAGTCACGTCTGTGCCTATTTTCTTGAAAATATCATCATATCATAACAATATTCCGGTTGGCCTAACGCTTATGGCCTAACATCTGCTCACTTGTCCAACCTCGATTTGGCTGAATTTTAGTTATTACACGGAGGATTTTTTAAATAATAAGTTTATAGCTTAGACAATCTGTCTAGCTACCAAAAGTCGGCTCGTATTATTCGTGCAAGACCTACTATTAACATATTTATATTAGTGCAGTCGTGCGGTTATCTGAGGTCGTAGGTACTCCGGTTACCGAAAACAAGTTAATCTCCTCTAGTAAATAAAAGTCGTTTCATAATTATAGGAGTTTAAAATATATTTCTTCAATGCACTTTACTTAGGCATTAGGCTCGCCACCCACGTAGGTCACTGGGAATATTACTTGGCGAATTGTGGGAGTATAATATGCCTCTGCCTATCTTCGGGAAAACAGGCGTGATTGTTGTTGCATTCAGGACACATTAAGGGCAAAAAACGAAAGAACGCGCCATTTCTGTTAGTTTACAATAGTTCTAGAACCATGGCTTTTAGACAGTCTTTCCACTTTCACGCAATCGACTTATTTTCACGTAATCTAATCAATTTATATCTTATAAATGAGTAAAACTAGTAATAAGCGGTTAATTAAACTGCATACTCATAGCCATCAGTTCACACATGCAATATCTTCAGGTTCACATAAGGACCTTTAAGACACCTTTGTCCACATTAAAATTTAGTTTATAGTTATATTCAATTTAAGTGGTAGTTCACTTGAATTGTAATACATATTAATGTGATCATCGTCAAATAAAATTGGTTAGTGAACCGCGAGTATCAAGTAGTCAGCCTTATATTATATTAATAACAATAAAAGGTAAGGTACCTGGACGCTCAGAGCACTTTTGTTTGAACTCTATAATAATATATATTTTTTTTAAATCAAACAATTTTTCTTGTATCTCTGTACTTTTTACGTCTATTGACATCTTAGTTAGTCTAATTGTGCCTGATATGTGAGATTGATCCTATGACGATGTCCAAATGCCGTAACCATGTCTAATCGTACATAACCATAATTACCATTAATATTGTCTCTGACTGCTCACCGTTCGCCAAATCAGAAAAAAGCAAACCAGGAAAGCCGAACTTTCTTTGCAGAATTTCTATTGATGTTACGACTTTAAAGTTCGCTGAAAAAGCCTACGTAGCCTTGTAAAAAATAAAAGGTATCTCAAACAGAAAGGAAGAATCCAGGGTTTTATTGTATTACCAGTTATATTATACAATGTTTTTAGTCACATATTGATTAAAATTTATCTTTGTGGTGAATTCTTAAATGTCTTTCTAGAAAGTAGAAATAGGTTGTAGTAATACTGAAATAATATGTATACGTAATAATATGTATATTATGAATATGTATACATTCACGCCTGTTTGACGCCTGTTTTTTGTTTATACGTCCACATTTCGCCACTTATAATTGTTGGTCCCACGTAATAGGTGGCGAGCCTTTTGCCATAGGATCGGCAGGTGCACCACTTGCATGTGAGGTTGGTTTAGGCTCCTTAGGTCTTGGTAGGATCCCTATACGCCTTAAACAAAACATATAGTCCTGACCTGGTGTTAGTATTATATACAACAAATGTTAATAAGTTCTAAATTAAACACAAATATCTGAAAGCTTCGGTTAGTTAGTTTCGTTACTGATGTTAAGTACCGATATCATATCATCGAAAATATATAAACGTAGCTTGAAGGCCTAGAAGTTACCCAGAAACAATCTAAAAATATCTTCACTTCTATTCAATCCATATTCAAAGAATCTCTTCTAAAACTTTGTAGAGATAAAAAACTAATTAAGAAGTTACTGTTTGTGCATCTTATTGGACCTAAACTTGACTTATCTTTTCTTAATTCTTTTTCTTAGCTTACCAGATTAGGGAGTTGTAATCTCTTCTACAGATTATATAAAGGTGGCTCGTTAGGAAGGGGATTTCTTGTCTGAAGACGTTGGGGTTGTTGTGGAATTTAAACAAATCCCTGTAATGGGATTACCCACTTCCCTTGGAGCGTTTGATTTCAAATATTTTATGTGCAATCAATTAAATTTGGGATGTTTATTGCGGTTTTAGTCTCGATTATTTCCGGTCTCATAAATCTTTTCTGTAGCTAATCCTTATGAGAGTTATTAATGCTACCGTGATTTCATTTATAATGTGATGACCAAGAATATGTATTAACTTTATACTTAATAACATTGTTTCTTAACTACATCGATACCGCATCGCGTTCTTCCATCTGGCCTTTCTATGATTAGATTTCCATAAAATGTATAATAATATAATCTTCTTTTGTATGATTGGTAGGTAGCTACATTTTTTTATAATTTTATATACATAAAATACGTTAATAATTTTTGTAAAAAATATAAAATTATTTTTTTCATAAGTGCTGAATAGTACTAGTACAAAGATGTACTACTGTAAGTAAGTTCTGTAAACATATAATTATGTATGCAAGTAAAGCATTTAAATAATACTGCAGTAGTTTGATGAGGACATTACTCTAAATACTTATGGAAGCCAGCTCCGGCTCTGGCTGGAAAGAAAACGAAACCTTAAAGATTGAGACGTCGAGTAGACTGAGTGTGCCATAATCATAAACATCCTGGCAAGGGTTGGCAGTTGTGCAGTAATGTAAGAGATTTGTGATTTTGTCTGTAAGGTCCAAATTACTATTCATATTGTACGAGATTTTATTGACGGAAAGTTTCTAATAGACGTTTTACTGCAATCATGCTTTTTAATAATTTTATAAGTTTACTTATGTTGAACTGAGAATCTAGATAGGACGCGTCTATCGTTTACAGTTGAAACGGAGTTAACTTTCACTTATGAAATCACACTCGTTCTTCGCATATGTATTTAACTTCAACTTAATGTTGTTCCAGTTTCGAAAAAAAACATTTATCGATATATATATTCACATTCGGTCTCTATTCTACCGTTATTATAATCGTTCCCTAATTAAAATCAGATTTCGTCTCTTGAAGAAAATTTTTAGAATTTCCTCGATATATTCTAGTTCGTAGCCAAACACTCTTCGAAACTTGCCCACTAGACCCTTTTTCAGCTGTTTTATTTAGTTTAGTCTCCGGTACTACATGAACAAATAGTACCTACATGATTTCGGGTTCCTTAACACGATGAACGCCATCGGGTCCAAACACATAAGTATTATTTGTCGATCATTACGCGTATAATTAGGAAGCCTTGCTTGCTTGCACTTGTTAAATAGAATTTCAAATACAACTTTATCTATGACTTCACACAAATCTATAAACTCAATTTCATATACGGTCAAATTAAATGCGTTAAGCTTTAGTGCACCCTTAATGTGAAAGTTTTAAAGCTGCGTACAGAATAAATATAATTAAAATTATAACTTTGTTTAAGACTTCATACAAATCTGTCAAGTTTCATTTGAGGCCAAATTAAATGCGTGTAGCTTTGGTGCAATGACCTTTAATGCTTATATTTTATAGCTATGTACAGAAGTATAGAGAAAATATGTGTGAGTAGTCAGCCCTGATCCTGGCGCACCGCAATATCCCGCTTTGTATCAACTCCGGGCTCGCGAGCACCTCTTTGTTTTCCTACAACGATACTTTTCGAAATATTTTCTTTTGTTAAAACCACTCACTCCGTGTAACGTACCGCCATATAAGCACCACTTATGCAAGTTTCTTTTTTCCGCTTATCTCTCTGTGAAGCAACAAAATTATATAAAACTGTTCGTAAGTACACATATAAAAATAATATATTAGAGCTTTAACAGAACAAAAAGGAATATAGATAAAAGTGGAAATTCTTGCCTCGATATTTGAGTTATTTTATCTGGTGTAGTAATTAGAGGCCTAGCGCTTAAGCCGAGAGGAGGCCATAGGCTGTAACCTCGATGAAGTCTTGTTCGTGTTGGACCTTTCTTGCGACCGACTAACTTTCGTCCACTCATAGACTTAATTCGGTCGCCAAAGAAGCTTTATTTGTTATTGGGCCGCAAAAAGTTTAAGTACCAGTACCAGTAGCCTTACACAAGAAGATACCGTCAATGGTATAGAGAAAGTAGTTACTTTCTTTACTACTGTGCAAAAGCATACAATTATGACTTCAAAATTTTGTTGGTGCTTGTAATCTGGTTCTGCTTAATACTTTGATACTTTCGGTGATAATTTTCCATATAATTCGTCTACCAAATTAATGGGTAACCTTTTTAGAGAAGTATCACTTTAACATTATGTATGCTTCGGCAATTAGTTTAAACTGACCTGTAACCAGGCTGTTTAATTACTAAAATATGTAGATTTCCCATACAACATTTCAGCTTTGTGCTGCCGTTGTGCGCTATGAAATATCTAATTGACTGACAAACGGAAATGAATTCTGATAAGATTATAATAAAGAATTTCTCAGTAAGAGTGCACTTTTTTATTTTTAAATAAAAACGAGTATTTTATGACAGAGTTGTGATATTTTTATGGTATTGTAAAGAAGACATGTCCTGATTAATACGAATGCCGTTCACTGTCACTGCAATTTCGTCCTCACTTTTAAGAAAGTAAGATGCCTGACCAAAATCCGGAGCAGACAGTTACTCGTTGTGGGTACATTTGTTTCTCATAGATTGCATTACTATTTTCTTAAGCCCTGCACTTTTTGATCCAACGCGTCATCGGTGAGATACAGCCACATCTCTGTGCAAAAGTCATGGAAAATGAGTAATGGCCTGTCATCAAAGCCGTGGAGGTCATTTCACAGATATTTTATTCCATACTTAATCGAACATGTCTATTTTACAATACAATTAAAATATCACAACTCTGTCATAAAATATTTGTTTTTATTTTAAAATAATAAAGTGCGCTCTTACTAAAACACTCTTTATATATATAGTTTTGGCGCCAACGCGAAAAGAGACAATTCGCGGCAGTATTTTATTTTCCAAAACTAGTGTAAATTCGAGTTTTATGTGAAAATATAGTGGTCTTTTAAAGACATAACTTCTTCGGCAACGTACAAAAGTGTAGGAAACTGGTATATTGCAGTGAATTGTGTTTTTGACCATGACGCTGCATAAATGCAAATAATTTAAGTTATAAAAATTACTTGACACCTTGACACTGACAATTTACTTCTCTTTCTTTCTTTATTTTAAATACTGGCTTCGTGCGTCTAGCACATTTAGCCAGTGTCAAGTAAGTGATATATTAATAATATATAATTCATAGTAAATGAGAATGAGCGGTGATAAAGATGATAGATGGTAAATGAGATACCCTCCCCTAAGCTCCTTGAGTCCTCAGTAAAGATGTGGGACTATACTGAGATCTCACATGGACTCCTTGAGAGATAATTTGAAAAGTGATGTTGCACTGTTTTGTTTGATTTACCAACACTCATGTATGTTCACAAACACTTAACGGTTAATAATCCACCGTTATTACACATTAATGTTAGAAATAACACAAATTTTAGAAAATAAAACAAAACTGCAGACATGACGCTTCACATTCCCGCCAAGAAGTCTCTTTACTTCTCTTAATATTTAATTCTCAAATATACATTTATTGGTAATACAACATTACACGTCACAGAAAAAAAAACATACATAATTATAAGAATTATAAAATATAAGAAAAAAAAAAGATTAGAGCATTTATTATAATCTTCCACTATCTAAATATTCTTAACTCTTATAAATTTGACATACCTGCTTTCTTTTTAATTGAATTAGTTTTCTCTCTGAAAATATTATACCACAATTATTCAATAAAATATTCTCTCCAGTTGATAATAAAGCGATGTCTCCTCCATTTCACACCTAATAAAAGATGCCTGGAGCAATTAATTTGAACAAGTCAAACTTATGCTTAAGTTGGCATGAGGCAAGAACAATTGGGGCCACTTTATAATAAATATTCAAGCAAACGGCTGCGGTGCTCCTGGGGTTCATGTCAGCTATTCACTCTCTGCCTGTGAAAAGGGAGGTCTTATTTTTATTTATGCCTGGGAGTTAGCAAACATTTGTATGCTATCTTGTACCGCAAATCCTCACAAACTAAGTTTACGTTTAGAAACCTCTGCAAAAGGAAGTTACATTTATTCATTAGGAAACTTTGCAGTCTTTAGGTAGATCCTTTAACTTGCTTTTGGACTTTAAATACATTATTTACATAACATAACATATTACGCAGTTTCTATTTCGTATCCATTAATTTATTAGATAGGTACTAAATATACGGTAGGGTTTAACCTCAAGTAATTACACATCATGTATATATTAGGAAGGCTAATGTTCAGCAGTGGACTTTATAAGGCTGTTAAGATCATCATAGCCTAGCATTTTCCCTGTTGCCCTAGACTTAAGCTTAGTGTCCAGGGTCTGCTTACTTCATTTCAGTTATTATATGGAGCTACTGCCGTCCGACCTCCGCAACCCAGGGGGAAACATTATTATATGGTGAAACCAGCTGTCAGGATGTTAGAAGGCACAGATTTCCTAATAAGAAATACCAAAGATGTTCAGGACACCCGGGACCAACGGCTTAACGCGCTTTCCGAGGCACGGAGCAAGCTATAATTACGCACATAACTTCGAAATGTAATAGGTGCACCAGGGTTTGATGTCGATACCCTCTGAATTTTAAGGCTATAAGATTTTGCCACTGGGCTGTCGCCGCTTTAAATAAGTCTGGTATGATGATGAATAGTGTTCCACGTTGATTGTTCTTGTGCCGCCTGCATCCACCGTATTATAACAAAAAGATAACCTTGTAGTTTGGCTGGATTATAATAAAGCCTGGCAAAGTTTGACGGGTTATATGTATGTGTGTGTACGAATATTCGTATGTACATTTAAATCTACACTTACTTACATAAGCAAATCTTACCTGAATTAGAACTGAGATACTTTGCATACAAAGTAAAATCTGCGACACCGCGTTACGCGGCGAAGAGCATAGCAGTGGGCAATACTCCTAAAGTGAGAATGTTTTTCTTACTAGTCGACTACCAACTGATTTTTATTTAATTACTACTTTATGAACTTGGGTATTATTACTTTAATTTATCAATAAAATTTCAACTGAAATCTCCCAAGTACACGAACTTTGTCGTGTTTGATTGTTGTGGGTGCCCTTTGGTTCGCCTAAAATTGTTTGTCCTAATATGGTTTGGCCAAACTGTTTTGGCCTAAACTTAAAACGTACAATTATTGTTTCGCCTAAAAATGGTTTTGCCACCATTATAGTTTGGCCTAAGAATTGAAAGGCCTAATTTTAGAATGTCTAATGTAAAATAGCCTAAACTATCTTGGCATAACTTTATTATGGTATATCGATTATTTCGCAAATTTATAAAAGCTCTAATTTTAGCATATCTAAAATGAAATGTGCCAATTGGAATAAAAGCATAGAATAGTAGCGTAGTCTTGTCTGCCCTACCCTAGAGAGCAATATAAGCCCGCGTAGGCGCGGATGGGCGAGGCGGCCCGCGAGCTAAGGAGCAGGTGGGCGTGTGAGTGAAAACCATCTGCGACGAAAAGCTCGCGTGGGACCGCTGGAGCCCGGCAGCGCCGAAGCCGTAACGGAAACTATGCATGCTGCATGCCTGCATGCATGCTGCATGCCTGCATGCATGCTGCATGCCTGATTGCACGCTTACATGCTGCATGACTTATAAAAATGAGTAGGCGTTTTGTTCTTTATGATTTTTAATTTTGTGCGAGTTAATATTTAGGGATTGTAAACTTTAGGGATTACGAATTGTTCTGCCAAATGACGCATTTAGTAAATGACAATGTGGCGATAAAAAGTTAGGCGAAGTGAAATTAGGGCAAACACGATTCTGATGAGTGAAATTAGGCGAAAAAATTTTAGGCTTTTCGTTTGGGTGCCATTACAAATTAGGCGTACAAAAAATTAGTAGCCCAGTCATATTAGGTAAAAAAAGGGGTCAACCTCGGAATGAAAGATAATAAGCTGCAAATTGGTATGAACCTTTGTTTTGTCATTCTAAATGTTGTCTCAAAAGTCACAATCGTTATCGTGTCCGCGTCTCAAGATATTCAAGGTCAAAGGTCACAAAAATCGGTTTTTCGCGAATATCTGGCTTCCTATCGGTTAAATGAGATTTGCATTTATTATAAAAGTTGTAGGCTATAAAATTCCCTACAACTTTTGTTTAAACTTTTTTTTCATACGACCAACCGTTTTGAAGGTAGAGCGCGAAGAGTGCACATCGTACAGTCATATACGACCTAATGCAAGGTCAAGCGTGAGTTATGGTTATCAGTACGTTATAAAGTCAATTATTTACTTGGAAATTATAATTATGAAACAATGCCCATTATTTATGTACTAACTATTAATTATTTATATTTAATTAAAGTAAGTAACTTGATTATTTAATTATTTATATATAATTATTCATATTTAACTATTTAAGTATAAAATATTATTAATTCTGGATTATATATTTTAGTTTTATTTTAAGTTAAAATGATAGTAAAAGTATATATTTTACACATATTTTTATTTATTATTAAATACGGCATAATATACATTTATCAAAATGTGAGTTCAAATATCAAAAGTATCTTTGTTGATTTTTATTGTAATGAAATTGGAAATGGAAGCTAATTATCTTCTTCTTCGTCGTCTTCTTCTTCTTGTCGCTCAAAAATGTTCGATTCATTGTCATCATCCTCATTATCTGTCATGTTCATCTCCAAACCTTCCAGAATATCGGGATCATATGTATTTTCTTCATCGGGATTACTTGGATACAGTGAAGCGTTGAGGCAAGCTTGTCCGTTGCACTGGCCGCAAGCTAAAGAACATTGTATCCCTGATTTTCTGCATCCACAGCGGGAACCACAACCATTTTTGCAATTGCAAAATATTACGTTTAGTAGTTCGGCTGGTGCTGGAGGTAATAACGTTCGTATGGGCTCAAGGATTTCATTTTCAAGCATCCAGCCCCATTCTTGAGGTTCTAAGTCCTTCCCTAACCACGTTTGAATCTGGTAGTAAACACGTTTTATGTGTTGATGAGCTGCTACACTTGTTGGTGGAAGTGTTGACAGTTGTACAGGTTTATTTAGTTTTGTAAATTTTATGAATTGCGTGTAGCGGAAATGATCAATGTTGTCCTCAGATTTTGGAGCATTATATATTATAATGCCAACAAGATGCGCACTCCATTTTCTAATAATGTTTGTTTTGGGCAGTTTTCTTGTTGAAATACTTCCACCAGTTTATCTAAATCAGGATTTTTTTCCAATGCTCTAGTAACAGTTTTTTTTCCTTTTTTAAATAGCGCAGAAGTCGTGTCACAGCAACTGAATGCGTGTAAAAATAAAATGTGCTTTTTAGTACGAGGATATTGGTCAAAACTTTTAGTAGAATATATTTGTCAAGTTACTTACTTTAATTAAATATAAATAATTAATAGTTAGTACATAAATAATAGGCATTGTTTAATTATTATAATTTCCAAGTAAATAATTGACTTTATAACGTACTGATAACCATAACTCACGCTTGACCTTGCATTAGGCCGTATATGACTGTACGATGTGCACTCTTCGCGCTCTACCTTCAAAACGGTTGGTCGTATGAAAAAAAAGTTTAAACAAAAGTTGTAGGGAATTTTATAGCCTACAACTTTTATAATAAATGCAAATCTCATTTAACCGATAGGAAGCCAGATATTCGCGAAAAACCGATTTTTGTGACCTTTGACCTTGAATATCTTGAGACGCGGACACGATAACGATTGTGACTTTTGAGACAACATTTAGAATGACAAAACAAAGGTTCATACCAATTTGCAGCTTATTATCTTTCATTCCGAGGTGAAAGCCCTAATATGACTGGGCTATAGGCGATCCGATAGGGACCCGATTGTTGTTCGTGCATGGTACGGAAACTATCATTAAAATGCTATAACAGCTGTCAGTCCTAGCATGGGTGGAAGTTTATATGAAATTTTATGAAATTTTTATGTCTACTTCGTAAGCCTTATTAGGCGGCTTGAAAAAATTTCCAAACAGGACGTCATACATCTATATTTTCCAATACGTACTGGATCTCGTGGTATGTGAGATTTGTTGCTGAAACATTTCTAAAAAGGTCGGGTAATATTAAATTTGGTGGTTAAACCATATCAGACGATCTAAAAATCGAATCTTTGTAGATTACATCGTCTAACTACTACAGACGGTGTAGTCATTATGTAAATAAATATTCTTGAATATCTTACACAACTCTTCAAACTAAGCAGAACCTTTAATAGAGTAACATAAATACTTCATAATCTAGTTATACCTAATAGATATCATACGCCTAGACAATGTTATAAGATTATTCACACAAATATTTGGTATCGTGTGGGAATGGAACCCACGACAATTGCAGCATCAGAGTGCAGGTATATTGACCACCACGCCATCGGTGGTCATCGAGTCTCATTCAAAAATAATTATAATAAACTGATCCTGTTTGCATGTGCAAAATCAAAATCTTCTCGACCCCGTATTGAGGTTGTATGTGCAAGGTTAAGTTACATAGGCAATTAGTTAATTTTTATCACGCGAAAAATACAACCCTTAAGAAAATTAAAATCATGTCTTGGAACTGATAGTCATAAAAGAAAGATGAACATAAAAGTAATTTCTTGAAACAGATAGTGGTGAAGGAGATGAACCGGCTGGGCATGTTGGTGGACCTGTCACACGTGTCAGAGCGCACAATGCGCGATGCGCTGGCGACGTCTCGCGCGCCCGTGCTATTCTCCCACTCGTCTGCGCGCGCGCTATGCAACGTGACGCGCAACGTACCCGACCCCGTGCTAAGGCTTCTCGCCGCCAACAAAGGACTCGTCATGGTCAACTTCTACACCTCCTTCCTGACCTGCAGTGACTCGGCCACCGTTAAGGATGCAATAGGTATGTTTTTGAAGATCTGTATTTTCTTACTTGTTGCTATTTATGCCTTGACAAATTTTTGGAAAGCCTTGTCAACCGCTACGCGGATATAAATCACTTTAGTACACTTGTAGATACAATAAACCTATCATTAGGCAATAACCTGAGAATTTAAAGCGCAATAAAACATCTAAGATACTGTGTTTACTCCCTAGTCCTTTATTCCTCGCACTGTTATCAGCTAATACAATGAATATACTCAAGAGAGCCGACGTGCTGCCTAATTAGGTAGTCTACTGGGACAGTGGCCCCAAAACCCGCAACATTCTACCTTATATACACTATCTTCTCATAATCTGGACAACTAGATAAGAGAGGGACACATTAATCTATGGTAAATAAATAAATAAAATTATTCTCTTACAATTACACCAATTATTTTTTTTCTTTTATAAATGCTTAATTTGTTATACATAGAAAACACCAAGAACAGAACAAATATTTAATTTTATGTTTATATGCACAAAGATTTGTCTTTTATGGGAATCGAGCTGACGACCTCAGAGGTGGAGTGCGCACTCAGTGACCTCCGCACTATATCGATCGTCGTAAATGAATCATAATCGATCACCAACCCCCTTTTTTTTACGTCGGTAACAAAATGCATTTACGCACTGCCTTCCGCCCAAAGGGGGACCGAAAGGGGGTGTGGGACTCACCACCGGCAGACACGACCGCCAAGTAATATCCACTAAAAATCCTCCGACGACGCCCGCCTACGGCCAACGTCCCCCGGACCAAAAACGGGAGGACCTCCTCAGAGAGACGCAGTGGACGCGCCCCTCCTATCTCCCCGTGCGACCATAGCGTGTGTGGCTGACTTCCCGGAGGGTCCATGGTTAGACAGCAGGGGCCCCCACTGCCTAGACCCTCCTGGCGCTGCTGAGCGGGCCCTCCTGGCCCGCCCGCTGCTCCCTCCACAGGTCCCTCTTAGTTTCCCCCCCGGTAGTCAGTACTAAGGGCACCCAGAGTCGTCGTTCTCTGGGTGTTACCTTTTCCCTAGCGCCTCCTGCGCCCTTTTTTTTTTTTTTTTGTTTTACGTCGGTAACAAAATGCATTTACGCACTGCCTTCCGGCCAAAGGGGGACCGAAAGGGGGTGTGGGACTCACCACCGGCAGACACGACCGCCGGCAGCAATACCCACTAAAAATCTTCCGACGACGCCCGCCGCTTGTTGAGAAAGAGGCGGGGGCCAGTACCTGGGTTGCAGCTTCTGACACCCCGCCTGCGGCCAACGTCCCCCGGACCAAAACCGGGAGGACCTCCTCAGAGAGGCGCAGTGGACGCGCCCCTCCTACCTCCCCCTGCGACCATAGCGTGTGTGGCCGACTTCCCGGAGGGTCCACGGTTAGACAGCAGGGGCCCCCTGCCCCCGCTGCCAAGACCCTCCTGGCGCTGCTGAGCGGGCCCTCCTGGCCTACCCGCAGCGCCCTCCATAGGTCCCTCTTAGTTTCCCCCCCGGTAGTCAGTACTAAGGGCACCCAGAGTCGTCGGTCTCTGGGTGTTACCTTTTTCCCAGCGCCTCCTGCGCCCTACCGGGAGGTACTCAGCCCCCCCACCACGACAAGGTGGAGACCAGTCGGGGGGGGCCTCCTGCGCCCTACCGGGAGGTACTCAGCCCCCCACCAAGACAAGATGGAGACCAGTCAGGGGGGGATCACCCACCCCCTGCCCAGTGTGGTTATTATGGGCAAATACCCCTAATATAGTCACGACCGATATGGCGTGGTGCCGAGTATATCCGCACTCCGCTCCTAAGGTTGTGGGTTCTATTCTTTGTGTGCATGAACATGAATATTGGTTCTGGTCTGGGTGTTTGAGTCCGCGTGGTGGAGTATGATCCAATACCCTCGCACCTTGGTATGTGAGAGGAGGCTCGTGCTCAGTAGTGGGACGTTAATGGGCTGAGATGATGATGCCCTTTGTATTTATAAAAGAAAAATATATATTTTATCCGTTATTTAGTATTCATAACACAAGTTTTTAATTATGCTTATCATGGAACTAAATAATTGGTGTAATTGATAAAACATCTTTATTATTTATTTCTGTGGCTGAAATGATGATAATGATGAAATAAATAATGTATATTTATTTCCAGCACATATAAACCACATCCGCGATGTAGCAGGTGTGGACAGCGTCGGATTAGGGGCCGGCTACGATGGGATTAACTAGTAAGTTCAATTAATTAAGAGATTATTAAATTAGCTACAGTATCATTATTTGTTAACTATAAAGATGTATGTCAGATTTACATGTTTCAATATACTGACATTTTTAAAGAATGTAGGATAGAAATCTGACATACATTATTTATTTCTTTTTATTCCTAGATCCCCAGTAATATCTTCCATTAATGGCTCACGGTGTCGGTGTTATCTTTCTCCTTCTTAATTTTTAAAATTACACAGTTTGGTAAATAAATATCTTTTTAAAATTAAATTTAATCTATTTTTTCAGTACCTACTAGGTTTTGGGAAGTCTCGACAATTTTAAAGTCCCGGAACACGAGACAGTTTACGACAAAAGTCCCATGACGTCCCTAAACTTCGAGATCGAAACGTATCTATTAGCAAAAAAGGGATTTATTAGTAATCTAAATATAAAACAGACCTATAAATCAGTCTTGAAAATTTTTAATCAAATTACAAATAAGACTTCTTTGCTGATTTAATGAAATGGCCTTTTAAATAATTAATTAGCATTTGTCCGACACTCTGCTTCTATTTTTAGTAATAACGCCACCGAAAAAGAAAAGCGCTCGCTCGTTTTCAACTAAAGTCGGTTTGATTGTGTTTAAGACCTTATACAGGCTTTATGCAGTAAAATACAATACAATTTCCACAATCGTATCTCGTCCCGAGTCTCGACCCAAAAGTCCCAGGACGCGAGACAAGAAAATTTACAAAAAGTCTCGAAACTTCAAGACACGAGACGTCCCGGGACCCAAACCCTAGTAAATCACTTCAGACAATTAAACAGTGGGTACATGATACAGTTTATCACATTGAATATAGAATAGTGCCACCCACTCGCATATAACGGGAATATCCGTAATCTCATATCGTAAGAAAAATCCTACCGAAAGATGGGCCGAAGCGTCATCCTGCATATTGAATTGAACTGCGATCACCAACTGGCCAGCGTGGTGATTATGGACAAATACCCCTAATATAATGTAATCTATTGGGAAGGCCAATGTTCAGCAGTGGACTTTATAAAGCTGATTTATGAATGCTAATTATGTGTAAGCCACATCACATCAGAGTTCAACCAACTCTTAATGCAGACGCTTTAAGCTTATCAGACCTTCTGATAACTAACCCCTGTTAATGAGGCTATTAATGAAGTGGTTACCGCATTGTTAATATCCTCAGCTCCTATTTTTAATTATCTATTGAAAATAGAAGATGAAATATAATAACTATAACAATGCAATAAATAATTAATAGTAATTAATAAAATAATTTGAATGGAGCTTTAAATATTAATTAACAATTAACGAATGGTAAGATTAGTCAGTTGGTTAGTTAAACCCACAAGGAAAGCACATGTTTATTAATAAGCTACAAATGTTTTGTTTAATAACTTAATATTCTACAGCACTCCTCAAGGGTTAGAAGATGTGTCTTCATACCCACTGTTATTCGCGGAATTAATGGAGGATGGCTGGAGTATGGAGGAGCTTCGCAAGCTGGCTGGCTTGAACCTGCTTCGGGTCCTCAGCGCTGCCGAGCGGGTGTCCCGTGAATTCGCTTCAGCACAGGTCTTGCCTTTCGAAGACGTCGCGCCTCGACCGCTCGATTCCCACAACTGTTCTAGTCAAGACTTGTAATGTAACATTTGCTTATACCCGCAAAACTCCTTCTAAGACTTAAGACTAAGTGTGCCAAATTGTCAATAGTTGTTTTTGTTTTATATAAAAAGCGTCATAATAGTTCTTAGTTTCACAAATGCTCTTCAAATGAATTCTAGGGCCAAAAATGGCGGGTTAAAATACCTACATGTATTGGTAACTATTAACTATTTGATTGTTGCTTTTTGACGTGACAACGTCTTAAATTAGGTTGCGGCTGGGAGTCACTTATGAAAAAGTGTAACGCTCGGTAACGTTACGATGAGTCACCGAACGAGAGAGAGGCCCGGCGAATGCCTTGCGTCTCTCTCCCACTCAACTATGATCGGTCTGCCGCGCGCGCAGCACTAGTGTACAATGTTTTAGTAAACAAAATATATTTCTATAGTTAAAATTTGTGCAATTCTTATTTTCATTCAATTCCTTGTTCCTATTGTGCAATTTAATTATATTCATATCAATAAATATTCTACCGAGAAAAAGACGTTGTCACGTAAAATCTTCGCCCGTAAAAACGACTTTACAGGCAACCATTTTTTTTGTTTTATGAAGTGATGTTATTTATTTTTGAAAGAGATATAATACAACTTATAAAATGCATGGGGCTTATTACAAAACGAGATCTAAAGTTAGACCAGGTTTATTCTTAATAAGATGATTATTATCATTAATAAGATGAAGACAGTGACAGCACTGGTTTTAAACCGGGTCTAACTTTAGATCACGTTTTGTAAGAAGACCGCATTTTATCGAATGAATATCGAAAACGCACCGATCATTATAATGTTTCATTAATTGGTCAATAAGTGTAAATGCTAAAGTATTTTTTGGAATAACTACGTACTGATTTTGAAATTTGGTATCTTTTTTTATACTTTTAAACAGGATTATGCTTTTATTCTAATTCTACTTTAGAGTGCTGTATCCAATAAAATGTCCCCTTGATTTGAGCGTGTTTTTTAAAAAAAACTTTGTAAAATTTAAATTGACCGGAGAACACCTCAGGTTCTTCTGTTACTGATATTAGTCATAACACGTTAAAGGCACTAGTCTTAAGTAACTATACATAATTATATACGAAGTAAGTGACCGTAGTCTATACAACTAATGGTTGGAATATTTGATTTTTATTGAGTATTAAACCATAGCAAAGTGTTACTTTTATAAAGAGTTATTTAAAAATATATATATAAGATTTGCTAGTAGAAGTATTATTATTATTTACACGTAATATAATGAGTAAAAAAGGTAAAGTAGTTAAATAAATGTAGCAACGTTACGAGAGAAATTAAATTTTTAAATATTATCTGTTGAATTTAATCTAAGATTTACGAATAGATTTCTAACGTAAGAACCACTTACATAAGTTCTTGTTTGTCTTTCTTGGTAAATCTCTATTATTCGTTGGATAGATTAAATATTTACTTCATGTATAAAGTTAGATGAATACATGCTCACATTTAATTTGTTTTTATAAAAACCCTAAAGAGACCTCGAGGGTTTTAGCTTTACTTATCGACGACCAAAAATAGAGTGAAACCATAGAGATTAGAAAATGTAGAATTGAATTTATATATAAGTAATATACTTATTTAACTTTATAATATGATTGATTGACTCTCCTGATGCAATATTAGTGTTATAAATCAATTTATTGATGGTAATAATAGACGGATCTTAAGACTGATGGCGTTTTACGCGTAATTAGTGTTACATGTTCTAAAAATATATTATAATCATAAATTCTATCTTAAGATGTGTTTATTATACCTTAAAGGTGCATTCAGCCAAATGGGTATTCCTTGACTTTTCTATCTGTATTTTCTTAGTATATATTACCATGAGCGAAGCCACGAGCCACGGTACAGTTTGCTAGTTACATATTTTCGACTGGTGCCCCATCGTGGCTACGCCCATGTATGTTAGTCATTATTAAGTAACATAAGTTCTATGTCTGTTAACTTTGTACTGTCGCTCAATTTACCGACCTTCTGAATCTACCTTAATATATAGCATAATAATAGTATATAGTAACTGAAGTAATTTGTATGTAGTAGCACAACAAAAAAATTGCCACATTTCTTGAGAGAGAGTACAAAATTCTTTTCATATACTTAAAACATAAAAATCCTTACCGAATTGTATATTAGACATTCAAAAGAGGGTTGTTTCGCCTAAACCACTGAAATAATAATAATCAAAATCACACTGCATACCCCACTGGAATTCTATATGCCTATCTGCACGCTCCTTATTATACTTTATTACCAAATCTCAAAGATGATCATGACATCAGTCTTATTAAGTTCACTGTTGAACATTGGCCTCCCCAATAGATTACATTATATTTGGGGTTTTTGCCCATAATCACACTCTGGGCAGGCGGGTTGGTGATCGCAGTTCAAGCCAGTACGCAGAATGACGCTGCTGCTCGTCATCCGGTAGGATTTCTCTTAGTCGACTCTTACGATTTTACGTACGATGGGTGGGTATAAAATTATAATTAATTCCAGTGGCATGTAGTGATGAAACCCAGTGTGCCACATACCATCAGATGAACATACAGGTTCTCATTACTTTATAAAATAAATCATAGTTTTCAATATAACATAAAGCAATATATACAAGATGCATTTCAATAACTATAATACTTAATGATATTACGTGGGTAATTGTAATTTATGAAGTAAAACCTGAAGTTAATACAAGCGAAATTCAAAAGTCCCCATATGTGTCAATGGTATGCTATTTTTTTCTCAGTTCCTCTGACTGAATGCACCTTAAGATGTGTTAGGATTTTGCTACGATTATTTGTACACCTGTCTTTTTTAATGGGACAGGAAACCTGCAAAACATATCGCATTGAGATTTATTGTACCTAATGCTCATATTGTTCATTATTGTTTGAATTTATAATATGTAGTAAGATTTATTGAAAGTAACCATGTGTTAAGGATTCGTAGCGGGTCTGAATATAGAATTTCGAAAAACGTTATTCCGACACTATGCAACTCCAACTTACAAAAACAGGAAGCACAGGAACAGCAGTGCAGTGTAGATTAATTTGGGTAAAATAAGTTATATCAATAAAGATTCTATCGATTCATGATAACTTTTGCTTGTTAAAGCTCAATACAATAATGTATTTCCTGGTATTCACTCACAACTGTCGGAATATTGTAGTGTCGAAGTAGCGTGGTGTCGATGTTCTGTTTTAAACTCTTCGTAGCGATACTTTTAAGATTTTAATAACATTTCAGTCGTAGTTTCTTAAAGAGTTTTGATGACTTTCCTATTACGTACTTCAACAAAATATTTAGTTGGTATAGTTCTCAAGTTAAAATTAACTTGATTCTTGACAACGCAGTTGAAGTTTTTAACTACTTTTACGTAACAGAAGCTCAATGTTGAGATGTTTCCATGCTTCCACTACCACTAAAGAAAAACTATCTAATGAAACAGTACATGCTTATTCTTATTAATATCGTTGATGCGAAACTTAGTTTCTTTTTTAGTTACGCTTAAACGCCATAAGCCGTTGAATTCTATAAAAAAATACAGGCTACTACTTCTCTTGAAAAGACACGGTAAGCGGTAGGTCACAGAAACGAGAACTAAAAGTTATAAAAATTGCGAATGTTTTGTTTGTTACGCTTTAGTGCCATAATCACTGAGTGATGTAGAAGTAGATCAGACCTTGGGGAAGGGCCTTCGGTATGGGTCGACTGAACTTTCACGCTGGAGAAAAAGAGCACGAAAAGAACGTATAGTATACAACTCGTTGCATGCATTAATTACCAAAACTACAAATATTATACAGGCACTATACACAAAGAGGCAGAGGTACTCGGTTGCGCCCGCAGCAAGAGACCGCGTAACCTCTTGTTTATCAAGGACCACAGGAACTACATTTTTATATAATAACGTTGTCTTACATACATACATACATTTACGCCTTTTTCCCCGAAGGGGTAGGCAGAGGCAAATTATATGCCCACACCTCGCCAATTATATAGTTAGTCCCACGTAATAGGTAGCGAGCCTATTGCCGCTGACCGGGCACTGTTATGTTCGCCAGAGCCTCGTCCGTTGATCGGCAGGTGCACCACTTGCAGGTGAGGTTGGCTTGGGCTCCTTAGATCTTGGTAGGATCCCTATACACCCCCATATATAACGTTGTCTTCAATATCTTTTAACTACTTTAGAAATATTGAATGCCCAAACAATTTCTTTCACATCTTTCACAGTTCACATGCTCTAAAAATACCATTAAGAAACAGGCAATGGCAATCCTAAAAACTAAAAAATAAAAAAATCCTTGCCTAAGTGGGTTTTGGGACTTCTTGGCAGGAAAGTGAAGCGTCACGTCTGCAGTTTCGTTTTATTTTCTAAAATTTGTGATATTTCTAACATTAATGTGTAATAACGTTGGATTATTAACCGTTAAGTGTTTGTGAATATACATGAGTGTTGGTAAATCAAACAAAGCAGTGCAACATCACTTTTCAAATTCTCCTCAAGGAGTCCATGTGAGATCTCAGTATAGTCCCACAACTTTACTGAGGACTCTAGGGGCTTAGGGGAGGGTATCTCATTTACCATTTATTATCTTTATCATCACTCATTTTCATTTGCTATGAATTATATATTATGAATATATACTACTAATACTTGACACTGGCTAGATGTGCTAGACGCACGAAGTCATTATTTTAAAAAAAAAAGTGGGTTTTGTTGCGGGCATATGAATTTCTCAGTTCAGGAATACCTATATACAAAATTGGTCTCGCATAATATTAACTTAGTATTATGTATTTATTCTGTTTATGTAAGTATGTGTATGTTTATATTATTATTGTTTATATGTATTTCTATAACAATAAGTAATTCTTAAATCTCATTGTACGAAAAGGAATGAACTTATAAAATTACAGTGGATTTAAAAAAAAAAATTATAACTGTTTAAACATAGAAATTGGTTGATGTTGATAATATTGGTGAACTTAGAGATTATAGGTTTCCCTAGTTAGCTTACAATACAAAACTATTTATAATGTATTCTTTATAACAGCTGTTGGTTTTCTTAATAAATAAAAAATAAATTTTCGACCTTCTTGTGATAGAAAGAGAGATAAATTCTGATATAAAGACTATCCTGGGGCGATTCCAGGATAGTCCAAAACTATATTTTTATCAAATTCATCTAAAGCGGTATAAGCGTGATAGTATTACAAACAAACAAAGTTACTTTCATATTGATCATAATCAATAAAACATAGTCTGCACTTCATTCAATGGAAGTTGAAACGAGTAAATCCACTGTCACACAATCGAAAACGTGAGAGGCGACTAGTAGAAATATAACTCTCTAGCGAATATTAATGATTGTCATTATAACTCAACATCGAGCTTCTGCTAGCGATGCGATTAAATATCTTATTTAAGTTTGTATTAGTTGTAAAATAAGTATGTTTATCTTCAAACTTTTAACTCTTTTTTAATGTACATGTTTCAAAAATTTCAAGTTAAATATTTTGTAATAACGATTGTACTGTTGCAGCAGCAATTATTTGACTTTATTGTAGAAATCAAATTGACACATGATAGCGCTTTATCCGTCATTTTGTAATCGAATTCCGAAATGCAAAGTTAATAAATCTCGTACAAAAATATATCTGTTTTATTTCCAATCCATGTCATACCATGTTATCTGTGAACTCTGCTTTACTTTGTTGATCGTTTCCGACTATCTAGCATCGCAGAGCTACGTGCGTTTTTAAAAAAATGCATCGTAAAATACTTTCTGATGTTGTTGTCCCCTACGGCAAATCTAGCATTATCCTTGTTTCAACGCAACACCTGGTTATCAAACTGAACGGAACTCTCGATCGTGTCTCTCAGTGGGCATTTTAAAACGTAAAAAATTCTTAAACCTTAATTAGAGGCTTGGATCAAGAGGCTAATTACCCCCCCGGATAGGTCTCAACCTTGGCGTGTTGGGGGGTCTGAGTACCTCCCGGAGGCCGGGAAATGGTAACAGCCAGAGGTTGGCGACTCTGGGTGCCCTTAGTACTGACTACAGAGGGGGGAACTAAGAGGGACCTATGGAGGGCGCAGCGGGCAGGCCAGGTGAGCCCGTCAAGCAGTGCCAGGAGGGTCTTAAGCAGTGGCAGGGGGCCCCTGGTGTCTAACCATGGACCCTTCGAGAAGTCGGCCACACACACTATGGTCGCACAAGGAGATAGGAGGGGCGCGTCCACGACGCCTCTCTGAGGAGGTCCTCTCGGTTTTGGTACGGGGGACGTTGGCCGCAGGCGGGATGTCAGACGCTGCAACCCGGTTACTGGCCTCCGCCTTTTTCTCAACAAGCGGCGGGCGTCGTCGGAAGATTTTGAGTGGGTATTACTGCTGGCAGTCGCGTCTGCCAGAGGTAAGCCCCACTCCCTCTTTCGGTCCCCCTTTGGCTGCAAGACAGTACGTAAATGCATTTTGTTACCGACGTAAAACAAAAAAAATAGGTTTATTTTATATAGTCTGTGTGGGTGATATGTCAACTGTCAAACTGCTATCGCTTTTGAGTTGCGGTGCAACAATTTTTATTTGTAAAAGCAGTACATAATTGAATAAATAAATTAGTAGACGTATATATTTGTATTGCATTATTATTTGATAACATACAATGGGGGAAAAATCAACACCCCTTTTAGCAGTACTACAATTACTGCGGAAGTACAATCTAAAGGTAAATGTAAGCATTTCGTGGTTTGGCTTTGCCAATAATGTATATTAACTAACAATAATTATATGACAGGGTACTGAAGAAATTCTCAGAAAAGAGGCAAGCTTAGGAGATGCTGAATATGCAAATTTAAACCTACCTGAGGTGGAAATTGCTAGTATTTTAACAGCTCATCATACAGAAAGTGACCCACACAGTTATGAATTTGCTTATGATAGCCTCAAAAAGTTTGTTGAAAACTCATTGGATATGTACAAGGTAACTATTTAAATATATTGGCCTTAATACCTAATTCAGGATTTATTAAATAAAACAATGACTTCATTTGCAGCATGAACTATCTACATTGCTCTATCCGGTTTTTGTACATATGTATTTACTTCTCATACTGTACGATCACACGGAGCATGCAGCGAAATTTTTTGAGAAATTTTCCATTGAACAAGAAGATTATTATCAACAAGATCTTACAAAACTCTCTATTGTAAAACATAAAGACCAGGTCAAAGGTAATGAGCTGGCAGAAATATACAGGTAAGATTGATTTATTTATTCAATTTACAATGTAGGTTAACATATCAAGTCTAACACACACACACAATCATTACATAAACCAATAATTTTCAAAATTAAATATAACACATAGAATTAACATTTGGTACACAATAGGCATAGTCAACAAACCCAGATAACAAAAATATAAAATAAAAAAGTCAAAGTTAGCAAATTACATAAATTCATGTCAACAATTCAAATTAAAGTAAACTAAAGGTTAAAGCTCTTTATTTCATAAAATAATATAAATTAAAAAAAAAACAAAATATCACTATAATTAAATTACAATGTCCAAATTAAAGATATAGATTTATTTTAATATATTTACTGTGGGCTGGGCATAGTAGCTGACAATTGTTTTTGGTAAACAAGTTCTTAAGAGGAAACCACTAAATAGATAAAAAAAAATGTTTACAGTATTATTTTGTTTTAAATATTTATTCTACACTAACTTACAAATCCCATTTTTTAATTAAACTGAGATTTACATTCTTAATTTTTCAGCTCTAACAAGTTTGTTGTTCAACTATCAAGAGATGCATCCTCTCAACTAAAACGTTATTTGCAAGAGCAAAAAAATTCAACAGTCATAATTAACATAATAAATAACCATGTTCAAATTGACATACATGATGGGCCTGGGCGGACATTAGCTCAAGTAAGGTCAACTGCTGGAGGTCTTCTTGGTGAAGCACTCAAAAATGGTAAGAAGTTATTAAGTAAGTTATTGCCGCTGTGACAGTGCCTGATGGAAGGGTGATCAGGAGAACTCACACACTTCTGTGATCATCTTTTGGACATGGGTCACTTGTGTACAAGTAATAAGCTTAACTTTTAAAGAAATTTTATGTACTAAGATGTAAGTTTTTATTTTATAATCTGTTGAATTTTCAATCATATATACATACATACAATCACACCTTTTCCCCTGAAGGGGTAGCATATTAAAAGTCCACACTTTGCCAGTTATAATGTTGGTCCTATGTAATATGTGGCAAGCCTATTGCTGCTTATCGGGAACATTTGTGATTGCCAGAGCCTCAGTCGTTGATTCGCAGGGGCACCACTTGCCGGTAACTTGGCTTGGGCTCCTTAGATCTTAGTAAGAACCCTACACCCAATTTTCAATGATCTGAAATGAATTTTCTTACCTACTATTACTTAACCTTAACCTGTAAATAAACCTATCAAGTACCTGTAAATTAACCTGTCATTTACCTATTTAAGTCTATTTTGTAATTAACTTAGCTAAACTTTGGAATTTGTAATTTTATTCCAGAAATCCGGACTAAAGTTTTCTATGGTCTATTGAAAGAACCAGACATACAATTTCTTCCTGCTCCTGTTGAAGATGAGGAAGAGACTGAAGAGACCCCTGACAAACCAAAGAAGAAAAAAGCTAAGAAGGACAATGTATTTATGAAAAAACCAAAATCAGATCCGAACGCTCCACCAAGTGACAGAATACCCTTACCTGAACTGTAAGTGAAAAGTCCTAACCATATTTGCTGTAAAGTAAATCCCACCAAAAACATTCTGTAAAAAAACTAGCCAAGTCTCGATGGAGCTGCTTGCTTCTAAAAAGTAATGAAATCTAGACAAAATAGTGCCAAGTCTAAGGTTCCTTACTGCGATTTCTTCATTATTATAGTTAGGGTTGTGTAACTTGGCCGTTGAAGGAAACACAAGGGCACAGAACCAGTTGCTCCGTGACAATATTATACCAATCTGTCGCCAGAACCGCTACCCATTGACGATCAAAAATTGCAAATTGGACAACGTTGATTGAATAACAAGTGAAAATTAAGGCTTGATACTGGTTTACTGGATTACTGCCGTGCCCCCAGATTTTCCTTGCATTATTTTAGAAACTTACAACATACAGAGAAACTTGAGCAGGGCGAGTCTACAGCGCTGGAATAAAATTTACGTGGACTCTCTGGGCGAGTTGGTGGCACTGAATGTGTTAAAGTTAGAAGCTATGGTTTTTAAAAATGTTTGCCTATATATATCCGATTCAATATTAACTCAAAGAAAGTATTTTTACTGCCTTTTTGTTTTATACAAAATTCCCTTTGTGAAGTAATTTAATTAATAGACAATAAAAATTAATTTATCGTAATCACTGGTAGTGCTCTGTTGTTACTTCTTAAATTATATTAAATATAAGCATATGTGTAATATATGTGAAAGAGCATCACCTAACTTACCTTTTTTATTTTATTGTTTATTATTGCATGTGGCACCGGCCAAGAATAGTGCCACCACCTATATCTTACGGGAAGACAACGAAGAGAAATCCTACCATATGATGTGCGGCAGTGTCATCCTGCATACTGGCTTGACCTGTGATTACAAACCCTGCCTGCCAGTGTGGTGATTATGGGCAAATACCCCCAATATAATGATATCTATTATGTTCAGCAGTGGACTTTATAAGGCTGATATGATGATGATGATATAACTACTTTTTTGTTTCAGAAAAGAGACTGATAAACAAGAAAAAGGAAAAGCACTAAGAGAGGGTTCCAAGAGAGTTCAATTGGGTCCAGAGACTTTGCCATCTATTTGTTTCTATACATTGTTGAACAGTGGACACAGTGCTATCTGCGCTGATATATGTGACGACTCCACTTTACTGGCAGTAGGCTTCAGCAATTCGACCATAAAGGTACCCTACCCCTTTTGACAAAAGCTGGATTATATTGAATACATTTTTGATGTTGGCTTTCTCGTTCTTGCTACAACACATCTGGGTTATTATTCAAAGATAAAAAAGAACACCAATAAACTCATTCCAGTGAATGTAGTGAAATGATCATGTGTAGCATATTATCGTACAATCTCATTAATATTTGGTTTATGATTTTAAAATTATTAATATTTTTATAGTATTCAAATTAATCGGCAATAGCCTCGCCACCTATTACGTGGGACTATGTTATTGGCGAGGTCTGGGCGTATAATATGCCTCTGCCTATCCCTTCGGGGAAACAGGCGTGAATGTATGTATGTATTCAAATAAAATATATATATAAGTAGAAACACAGTAACAATTCGCATAATTGTTTGATTATATTATTCAATGGCTACTTTCATTGTAGGTGTGGACATTGACTCCTGTAAGACTACGTGGAATGAAATCTGCTGATAAACTTCAAGACATAGACAGGGAGGCATGTCAGTAACACTTTCTCTTACTTCTTGTTTTAATATATTTTTTTACTTATATCTTGATTGTGTAATTTGATCATCAGGATATCCTAGCATTATCCCAGTTGCTCCAGACTTAAGCCCAGGGCACAGGGTCTGCTCACTGTTCTAACCAGATTAGGCTGAACTTCATTTTTTACGTGGAGCGACTGCTATCTGATCTCTTTTACCCAAAGGATGACATCATTCTATGGTTAAACCAGTTGTCAGAATATTAGAAGGCACTGACTTCCTTATAACGACTGCCATTTAAAATATATATCACTTTGTAAGCTGGAGTTGTAAGACTTTCTTCGTATTAATATTATTATCGAACACAGGTGACGTTTTGGTGAGGATGATGGAAGAAAAGGACCGAGACACTTGCCGCACGTTATACGGACACTCTGGCCCCGTCTACAAAGTGTCATTTGACCCATTCAAGACATTACTTCTGTCGTGTTCCGAGGACTCTACAGGTATATCATAAATAATTTTATCACTCTTCACTTTACAAACCCTCAGTATTTGTAGCTATGAAAATAGCATGTAGTAACAGTTTAGTTACGAGACACACAAATGTTCATAAAACTGCGATTCCAGACGGCGTTCCCATTGCACTGCGCATCGCGTAGCGTGGTCACACATTTTATATTTTTAGTTAGGTTTTTTCTTTATTTACCAAATTAACAATACCTTATATATTTTCTCATTAGTAACTCTATTCGTCTGCTGTTACGTTTTCCCTCATCGTGTAATTTTTCTTTAGATCTGGATTATAGATTTTTCTGCGATACGTTATGACATTTTATAAATAAATTACGTGCCAGTAGGACGAACTTTCTTGCCCAAGTCTACCCAAGCCTCAAGCCCGTAGTGAATGGAAATTTTGAAATTTTAAGTAAAATTGATTCATAAGTGCTCGATTAGAGTCTAAATTGAATATTTTCTTATTTATTTTATTAGTTTATTCTGTATGTAGTGCGGTTGTGGTCGCTACAATGCTGGACGTGCTTGGTGGTGTACCGCGGACACGTGTGGCCAGTGTGGTCGGCCCGCTGGTCCCCCCACGGCCACTACTTCGCCACCGGCGGCCACGACAAAACCGCCCGCCTCTGGGCCACGGACCATCATCAGCCGCTCAGGATATTCGCCGGCCACCTATCTGATGTTGATGTATGACTCCATTTATATCGTATTTTTTCTTATTTCATCACTACAGAGTATAAAACAAAGTCGCTTTCCTCTATCTGACCCTATGTATGCTTAGATCTTTAAAACAGCGCAACGGATGTTGATGCCGGTTTTTTTAAATACATAAAGTAATTCAAGAGGAAGGTACATATAAATAGGTCACGCGAACGAAGTCGCTGGCGGCCGCTAGTATATATATTGCATATAACGTGGTTATAAAGATAGTCTTAAGATAAAATGTACGTTATGTTAGAGAGCAAAACAATTATATATTAGCACAGACAGACAGCCAAAGACTATCTTTAACTTTTTTTATTGTTTTGTTGTAATGTTACCGAACCGAACCGATAATACGCTTGTAGGAAACAAATGCAAAATATAATACACTTATAGACGACGGCGGTCAATAGATTTGAAGTGAACAATGCCTATAATGCATTCATACATACTGTGGTACGGTCCCTTAATGGATTTTTTTTAATTATTACCCACATTTGTGTAATAAATTATTTATAAAATTGTAACAGTCTGGTTTTTTTCCAATTGTTACTCATTTGTATAAATAAACCCAAACTTTTTGTCTTTTATAAAAGACAGCACTTTTTTGAGCTCTTTTATAGACCAAAGTATAGAAGAAAGAAAATTAAACAAATACATTTAATAATATATTGTGGTTAAGTTAATAGTAGTCTTATTTGTACTGGGAAACCAGCAATCTAGTCTCTCAACAGTTAGAAACATGTATACTCATTCTCATAATGTTTATATTTCAGTGTGTGCAGTTCCATCCAAATTCAAACTACATTGCAAGTGGATCCAGCGATCGCACCGTGCGCCTGTGGGACTGTTTTAGCGGGGGCCAAGTTAGACTCATGACCGGACACAAGGTAATGACTAAACCTCATTTTGTTAAGACATAATTAGTAGGTACTAACCGCCCGGCATACTAAACAGAGGCCTGAGGGTCAATTGTTACGCGTTATGCCCATTCCTTTCACTCAATAATGATATACCTAGAGATTAAAAGAGATTGAATTAGAGTAGGCCCTCTGTTTCGCGCAAATAGTTTTTTTTCAAACTGCCAACACAGCATGTGCCATGTTGAAACCTAAAACATATTTTTTGTCACATTAAAAAAATATATATATGAAAAGTACAAAACGCGTTGGGTATGTGGATGTATTAACAGCTATTAATTCTATGTAAAACATTATACTACTCTGTCAAGAAAGTACCGGGAAAAAATCTATAATACACAACATTTTTGTTATTCATCCAAATTTATTTTATCTCCTTCAAAAACGATACAACGAATAATCCAATCATGAAAACATTTTTAAACGCTGTTTCCAGAATTGAGTTCAGTTCTCGCCGCGAATTCTCCTTTATGTCTTCTACCGATTGAAAACTAGTGCCACGAAGTGGTAATTTGAGTGTAGGAAAAAGGAAGAAGTCGGCTATAGCCATATCTGGTGAATGTGATGGTTGCTCGATGGTATTTGTTGAGTGTTTGGACAAAAATACGTTCACAATGATGGCCTTGTGCGAAGACACTTTATCGTGGTGCAAAATCCAAGAATTTTCTTTCCACAAATCTGGCCTTTTTCGTCGAATTTGTTCTTTTAAACGCCGCATAATGCTCAAATAATAAATAGCTATATGACGTCTGGTAATTGGTTTAATTGAGCTACCTATCATTGACTCCAAATAAAACACAGTTTCTTTTGACACGCGGAACCGGGCACGGAATTCCAAGTCGTTGTATTTTTCAATTGCATTGAGTTTAATCGCATTTCTTCGACTCACTATAGGTCTTTCATTGTCCGAAAGAGATGATAATGAAGATAAAGACATCGTTTAACACTTGGAATAAACTTTTCACAGATTTAGGAGACCTTGAGGGCACTCTCAAATGTAACGGCTGCTCAAACTCATTTGACACATGATTATCGTTGAGTTGCGTTTTAGAATACCATTTATCATTTAAGTGGCATTTGAGTGGAACTTAAGTTGAGCAGCTCTCAAATGTAACGGCTGCTTACATATTGCGTTTGAGTATGCGAATTTGGATATTTGAGAGCTGCTCAATGGTTTAAGCAGCCCTCAAATATTTTGAGTGGCGTTTGAGTATTCGGCCGTTAATTTTTTAATTTCTTTTATAAAATATTTTTGTAATAATTTAGAACTACGATAATTATCTTTAAATAGTAATAGGAAAAATATATAGTGATGCAAAATTAGAAAACTTAATTAAAATACAATGATCAAGCACTGAAGTTTATTATTTTATAAACACACGTTAAACAGCTCATCTTATGTTAAACGACTCGAGTCCTTTACTAAAAGGTTCGCGACTAAGTCGTTATTAAAAGACTCGAGTCATTTTAGTTCAGAGTTCAACTCTAAATTGAAAAAGCCTGAAGTCGGATTTTTGAGTCGATTCCTAAAAATTGAGGCGAGTTTCAATTGAAAAGGTTTAAAAACCTCGAGTTCTTTCATTACTAGATTCACCGTAAGCCTTCTGTAACATTTTCAGAGTCTCCGAACACGCAATTCCATTAGCGATGCAAAATTTAAGACAAACTATTTGTTCGATGTTTTTGCCCATTATGAAATTCGCAATACACCTAGATATTATAAAACTAAAAACAGCACTGTTTTTAATATAAATGACAGATGCAACTCAAACTCCGCGCCAAAATGGAAAACAGTTGTGCCAATCTAACAACAAAAAAAATAATAATTTGGAACCATAAACAAAACATTCATTCATTCCCGATACTTTGACTGAATGTACAACATCACATTTTAACCTGTTAAGACCATCTATATCATTTTTAATGTTTAGACATTTTAATAACCTGGTTATTATTAAAATGTAAATATATTGTTTAAACAATTGGTGATAGGGAATTGCTACTACTTAGCAATGGACTTCCAATGACTGAGATGATGTTGATTGAGCAATAACTTTTGTTGCCAGTCGACAATATATTCGATCGCATTCTCCGTGTGCGGGCGCTGGATAGCGTCAGGTGGGGCTGGTGGCGAGGTGATGGTGTGGGACATATCTACGGGTGCTCCAGCCGCCACTATGCCACCCTCGCACACTGCTCCAGTGCACTCTCTTGCCTTCAGTCGTGATGGCACGATTCTTTCCTCAGGTACTAATGACTCATATTACATACTTACACAGAGGGTACGCATATAGCAATATATTAACTCGGTTCAAATTATGGTTTTAGATTGCGTTTAAAACTACATCTATCTATTCTATTTTTAGAGAAATAAATAAATAATCTGCTGTTGAAATAGTATGTAACAGTACCAAATAATTATAAAATGATTTCTTAATTTGGCAATGCTGTCAATAGCAAGTTAACTATAACTAAAAATTATTAGAAGAAAACAAGACAATTTTTTTTTTAAATTATAATTAAACTTTTTTTCTGTTTCGAATATTATTTTCTTTCGATAGAACTATAAAATTTGAAGCACTTTTCCAAATATAATATTTTTTTATGATATCATTTGTTTATTATAACATTACAAATCAAAAAATTTATGTGTACTGATCTTTTAAGAAATATTAATACTATTTTATCATATGCTTTCAGGGTCTCTGGATTGCAATATAAAATTATGGGATTTCACAGCTATTACTGATGAAGCAACGGGTGAGGAACTAGGAAACAGTAGTAGTAATAATGGTACACCAAAAGAAGATAAATACCTGTTACATTCATTCCCAACGAAAAATTCTCCTATTAAATGTCTCCATTTTACTCGTCGCAATTTACTATTAGCTGTAGGATCATATGAAGGCAGCTCATAAGTGTTTTTCCAATAATAATTAAAGAACTTTATCAGAAAATATTTATTTTTATTAATCTATAGTAATTGAAGTAAGTATGACCTTTCAGAAGTTATAAACTGTATCATCAAGTTCAGTATAGATTCATTACTCCTCGCCACTTGTGCTTTCATAGCAAGTTTAAAATCTTCTTTTACACCTTTGTCTGCTCCACGAGTTCCAATTCGTCTCTGACCTAAATGTTGTGAATTTGGCAAAATATCTAGTGCAATATTATTGCCTTGTTCATTCCAAAGAAAACTAATTTCTTCTAGTATATCTATATGAATTACGTAGGGTGAAAATAACTGATAGTTAAAAACGCCTTTTTGCCTTATCACATCCAGTATATTAATAAAAACAGCTTCTTCCTGAGGCCAGCCAAGTTGCATCAGTACTAGCATATGCCCATATGTTAAATCAGAATTATTTCCTGTGCTTAGCAATATTCTAATAAGCAAAGTACAAAAATAATGCATAATGGAAACTTTTGTCAAAGCCATAAAATGCAGATGTCTATGTTTTCCTCCAACTATTAGTTCTGTTTCTAACACACCTTCTGTGCTGGGTAATTGTGGTAAAGCCAACAATATGCTTTCAAAACAGGAAGCATTATTTTTTTGAACAAAATTTACAGAGGCTCTAACTAAATAAACAGTTAAACTGTTTGAAGAAGCTGGTAGCAAAGCTTCATCATATCTTCCTCTATATAATGCGAGTTCTTCAAGAAACCCTTCAGACCATGGCTTTACTTGAAGCTGATTTGCTAGTTTTGCAAACTCTCGTGATATCATTTCATTGCTATGCAAGAGCTCCCAACAATTTGCAGCAGCTTGAAATTGCTGAGAAGATATTCCAGTAACTTCTATATCACCTTTTCTTCTCTTTGATGGAGGTAATTCAGGGTCAGTTAGAGCTTCAATTAGGATATGATTTCCTTTTAAAGATTTCTGCTCATATAAGGACCTTAAAAAGAATGTTGTTCCACAGTATAACAACTGACGACAATCATCATAATTCCTCAAGGTCATTAGCTTTTGGAAGTAAGTCTCTTTGTTCAAACTATTTTTATAGTTTACAATAGCAGTATCCCAGCCCAGCTGTCGTCCAAGTAAATCAAGTACCCCATAAAGCCTCTCCCAAGGATCATTTATATCATGTTCAGAGTCATCATATACATATGAATTATAAAAATCAATGGCCTTAATCAGCAGCCTCTGCAGTAAACGAGGTGATTCTAAGGAGCTCAGTAGAGGCAACATTTCAACTACAAGCAAACGGGCATATCGGTTATCATAGAAAAATTTATCAGTGTTTATAAGTGTTTTAACCAAACTGTCCACCCCTAGTTGTGGAAATTTCTTTAGGAGTAACACCAAAAGGCGACAGTGTTCCATGGTGTCATCGCTATTTTCCACACTTGTTTTCAAAATAGTCAATTGTATATCTGGGCTAATATTGTCGAACATCTGACTCAAAAAACTTGTATCAGATGATCTAAGAGCATTTGCAATAGCAGATATTTCAGGAAGCAAATCTGCTATATTCTGTCTTGATAAAATCAATGACATAAAACATTCCGCTGCCTCCTGGACGTTTCCTGACTGTTTTACCATTTGATATGCTTCAAACTGTATTTGGAAATTACTAGGAAATAATGTTTTGGCTGTTATCATCCATGCTTTTGCACAATGAATATTTTGCTGTTGAGCTTCTTTAGCACGCATAATAATATAGTCTTCATCACTCATCGCAGAATCTATACCAGGCATTGCAACAATATCTCAAAGATTTAAACAATAACGCTGAACGCTGAGTCTTAAATAAATTCAAGAAAAATCTAATAAAATTGTAAGCAGTATGTAAACAAAGAACTGTGAACTATATAGTGACACATTACCTACTTGACATTGACAAACAGTATCTATTTTTTTCCTTTTATATAATGGCTTCGTGCGGTTTGCACATTAAGCCAGTGTCGAGTAAGATATAAATAATTATAGTAAATGAGAATAAGTGATGATAAATGGTAAATGAGATGCCCTCCCCCTAAAACCCTTGAGTCCTCAGTAAAGATGTGAGGCTATACTGAGATCTCACATGAACTTCTTGAGAGTATTTGAAAAGTGATGTTGCACTGTTTTGTTTCATTTACCAACACTCATGTACGTTCAAAAACACTTAACGGTTAATAATCCACCGTTATTACACATTAACGTTCGAAATATCACAAATTTTAGAAAACAAAACAACAGACATGATGCTTTACTTTCCCGCCAAGAAGTTTCAAACAATATCTAGCCTTTAAAATCCAATAGAAGTTTAAACGGTGCAGTCCAAGCACAAATTTTACATAAAATCTAAATTAAAAGTTCATAGCTTTTCCAAAAGATGTACACATACAGCTTTACTGACAAAAATGCATACCTATTAAATAGTTACCCAGTGAATAAACCTTGAGTAAAGTTATGTGTTTATGAGTAAATAAGCCCTGTCTAATCATTATTTTACGCTAAAACACACCTATACAACCGATATGTCAGAAATGTTTTTATTGGTAGCCCGATGGCTTGCAACACTGTATAACCAATTTGATATATCACTTACTTGACACTGGCTGAATGTGCAAGACGCACGAAGCCATTATATAAAAGAAAGAAAGTGAAGTATTGTGTACTGTACATGACATGTACACAATGTTATGTACCCAACCAAGTAAAGTAAACACACTACAAAATTACTTTGTGCAATAAAACTGAATTTATTTACAAAAATAGATTAAAGCGTGACTGTATTATAGCTTATAACAATTTTATGATTATTGCAAGTGAAGAAATGAATTATTTCTATTCTAAATTCGATGATTTCGTAATATACGAAGATTACGCTTTTGCTGAAATCGTTCCTGATCTTATTTTAGAAAATATATTTTCATATTTAACCATAAAAGACCTGCGAAACTGCACATTAGTATGTAAAACTTGGTACAGAATTCTCAGTGATGAAAATAATGATGTCTGGAGACTACATTGTATAAAAAGATTAGCTGAAGAAGTACTGAAATCAGACTTGCTTTCTGTTTTAACAACATACAAATCGAAATTGAGAGCATTTTACCATGCGTGGAACCCACATGATTGCTCTCGAAATATTTATGTTAAACCTAATGGATTTACGCTACACAGGTATTTGATATAAGAAAATAACCATAAGAGTTGTAATTATGTTCATTGTCAATATTTTCTTTGTATTAAAGGTTTCGATTAATTGGTTCACTTATACAACTGGAGTTTTCACATTTATGCCTTTTAGTAACTTCGATAACATCTACTTATTCTGTATAATATATTCAATCACTATTTAAAAGCCATTCCAGAGTGCATGTGACTCAACTGCCGCACTATTTTTCGATGCTTTCTATACTATGTTAAGTGAAATCAGTCAATTAGTTTTTACTGTAAATACTTTCTAAAGTGATAAGGATATCAAAAATTCCCTTTAAATATTGTTCATTGGAGGTATTGATTTTTCATAATAATATGTAATATTTTTCTTTTCTAGAAACCCTGTGGCACAAAGTACAGATGCTTGCAGAGCCAAAATAGGTTTTCGTCAAGGTCGACATGCATGGGAAGTTATATGGGAAGGGCCATTAGGCACAGTGGCTGTAGTTGGCATTTCTACTAAAGATGCACCTCTTCAATGCCAAGGTTATGTTGGCTTGTTAGGGTCAGATGAACAAAGTTGGGGATGGAATTTAGTGGATAATCATCTCTTACATAACGGAGACACACAAGGGCATTATCCACTTCTCAACAATTGTCCCAAATACCAAGTACTCATTTTTTATAATTTTACTTATGGCTTCAAAATATAAAGAGTTTTTCATCATATCAGCCTTTAATAGCCCACTGCTGAACATTAGCCTGAATAGAAAGTAATCTATTAGGGGTTTTTGCCCATAATCACACTGCTGGGCAGACAGGTTGGTGATCGCAGTTTCAGTCCATACACAGAATGACGCTTTTGCCCATTATCTGGTAGGATTTCTTTCCCTGTCCAATGAGAGCAGGTGGCACTATTCTAGGCCTAAAATTAGATAGATACATGAGAAGTAATCAGATTTCACTTATATCTAACTTTCCAAATTTATGTATTGTATGTGTTAAACTTTTTTTTTTTACAGGTTGGTGAAAAAATAAGAGTTATATTAGATTGTGAAGATAATACATTGTCATTTGAAAGAAATTATGAGTTTCTAGGAGTTGCATTCAGAGGTAATTGTCGAATACCGTTTTTTTTTATTACCCTAGATAATATTTTAAAAATTATAGTAAAATTAAACCTAAATTAGTCCTTATAAAAATGCCTTGGTGGATAGTTCATATAGAATTTCAGGTCTTTTATGGTTGATATTGATGTAAAATCTTCTATCTATTCCTGTCATTAAACTTTTGAACTGACCCAAGCTAGAATAGATTTTTAGACTAATGTCAATCAATGTATATATAAGGTTGGGGTGAATTGCTTGACATGTCAAAAAGATTTATTTTCAAAAAAAAAAACAACAATGTGATGTGAATCACTGGTTATAGTTAATAATTATATTTTGTAAATACTTTAATTTCAAGTTCAGTGGTGATCTTGAGTATCCAGGTGTACCATATGATACTCTTAATAATATAGGTGCAAAAATAGTTATGTAACAATAGTTACTTTTATGTTGCCTAACTAGATGTGATGAATGTAGAAAAAAATTGAATCTTAAAGACTATTTACAAAAAGACGAATAGTACTGATGTGTATGTATAAAGCTGCACTTCCTATAGTGTGTAATTTTTGCTAATGAAAATTTCTTTAAAATGTTATACTTTTGAACATTATGAACATTGTGTCAGGAGATACACTAGAAACTTAACTAGGCAGTTGTGTGGATAAGTAAAACTTTCTTCAATAGTATAGAACTGCATAATAAATTTAAAGTAAAATCAGTCAGTACAATAACATTTTAATTAATGTACAGGAACAAGAGTTCCGTTGGATTCATTATTTTATATTATTCAATCTCTTTTACTGTTGCCATTTATATGTCATAAAATGTTTGTTTAAATCTTCATTTTTGTTTTTAGGCCTTCCAAATAAGAAGTTATACCCAACTATGTCTGCTGTATATGGAAATACTGAAGTTTCTATGGTTTACCTTGGTACTCCAATAGACGGTTGATTATTATAGAGTCTAATGTAAATATTTATTCTAGTCTAATCATGACAAATATTGTGATATAATTTATAATTCCAACATATTATAGCATTTGTGACTACATTTTCTTCACTCCGTTAGGCTTGTAAGACCAAAATTAAATATGGAATTGCAGTTCATAAACTATTTATTTATGATATAGAAAATACCTTTCTTGTTTTTGTCTCTTTTAATTTAGTCTTTCAACTACATTCCTCTGTAACTTTTTAAAAATTGTATTACATATATTTATATTAGGTAAGTAATACTACTAAGAGGAGAAAACATGCAATGACTCGACATCAGAGAAGTTTTTCGTTCGTTTTCGTTCGAATAAAAATATTCATATAAGCATTCTCGTTTTTTTAATATAGTTAACATATTTCATAAAATATAGCAGGAAGCAAAAGTAGTAAGAAACATGAAAAGAATAAAAACATACTAGTAATTATATTTATTTACATAGACATAATATCACGCCTGTTGTCCCGAAGGGGTAGGCAGTGGCATATATTATATGCCCATATTTGCCAATTATATTGTTGGTCCTACGAAATAGGTGGCGAGCCTATTGCCGCTTACCGGTAACTTTTATGTACGCCAGAGCCTCGTCCGTTGTTCGGCAGGTGCACCATTTGCAGGTGAGGTTGGCCTGGGCTCGAGATTTTGGTAGGATCCCTATTCACCTTATTTATATTAAGACTATTTTATTTAAGTCATGGTGCTAGTTGTTTTTAACTTACATAATGAATCTTGCTCATAACTTTGATGACTAAAGCTAAGCGCAGACTGAGAGAAGCGCAACGGAAAGGATTTTTATAACACACTCGATAATTCAACTTTAAAATTTATGATTAAAATAAAGTGCATATGCACTTTTTTGAACATGACAAAAAATCCTCGTCCTCGTAGACATACGCCATCGGTTAGAAAAATGCCCGAGATCGCGCGAGGATTATTTCTCTCTGTCTGCGCTGAGCCTAACAGTCTACTAAACAAGCTGGGTATATAAACCTGTAGTAGTTTTGCGCGTTTTTGACAAAGCGCTTCCGCACTTCGAAAGGCACTCTAAGATATTGAACCTGGTTATCACCGTAAATGGTAGTCGTCAAGTCATATCGCCATCAGGGCGCCATATATCTATGTGTCTCCGCTACGCAGTGGGCCTGCGTGGTGTAGAATGTGATGTGACCTTGGTCTCGGAAGGTGAGAGCACCTTGGTCGGCCTCGAGATATTTTGTCGTGGGTTTCAATTCTCAAACAAGTAAAATATTTATGTCCTGCTGTTAATTATTAACTCTTGGTTTTATTATCTATGAACACCTAATTTCAGTCGTTAGACATATTCAAATAAGCACTATTTGGTTTGGTACCTAGTTAAATAAGTTATACCTACAGTACCACCGTCGTCACCTACAGTCCTCCTTAGTGGGATGTCACATATTTTGCAAATTTCTCATCGTGGACTCTTACGATTCCCCGTGAGATGAGAGAGGGTGCCACCATTCTAGGCCACCTGCGTCCACCGACTATTCGCGGTGTTGACCAGATCATCGGTTCATCGGATGAGAGGCTGTCCTCTACTACGTTTGCCTGTTCACGGTCGCCATTGGAGAACGTAGTTTTTTGTGCTATATGCCCCGCTTGCTGCCACGTCAGCCTGCAAATACTTCTTCCTATGTCGGTTACTCCAGTTCTACGGATTTCCTCATTTCTGATTCTATCACGTTATAGAAAAGAAAGATAAATACATAGAAATATAAATTAGGTAACTTTTTTATACCTTGGTAACCTCAAAAAAAAAGGGTTTTACCTACGAATTATAATAAAAGTAAATAAATTACTAATTTAAAAGGCGAACGTACCACCCATCCCCATAAAAGGAGATCGCTCGGACTCAGCCAACTATCTAACTTCGCTGTAACTTCTGTGCTGTCTAAGTGGCGGTTCGCGTCGCGACAGAGACAAGCGACCGAGACCAGAGACTGAGACGGGAGACCGCGACAAGTGTCTCGGTCTCTTCTGCATGTCGAGACCGAGACTGGAGACCGTGACAAGTATCTCGGTCTCAGTACGGAGAGTGTGTCGATGGAGTCAGTTGTGTTCTGTGTCATGATGGAAAACCAAGTTGTAGAACTTCTATTGGAGGAAGGAGAAGACGATGATTTGCTCTTATACTATTATTACAAATACAAAACTAAAAGAAGGTTACCCATTAAGGAATTATATTTAACTAGAGGTCAAGAAGGATCATTTTCGCTATTAGTGAAGAAGCACCTAATGTGTGATGACAATACATTCAGGAAGTATTTTCGGCTAAATAAAACACAGTTTGATTATGTATTAAATTTACTAAAGAAAACAATGCGTGAAAAAGGAAAAATATCGTTGAAAGAAAAATTAGCTCTAACTCTAAGGTAAGTTTGTCAAATCATCTAAGTTATTCTGGTCGTATTCGTCGTGAAAAATGCTTCGAAATGGTTCACTTGAAATATTTGGCAATTGGCGAGATGTTAAGTCAATCAATTCACTTTGTGATTGGTGTTCTGTGGAGGCTACACTTATTGGCGAATATGTATTATACGATGAAGTTGAAGTACATTGCAATTGGCGACGTGATAAATCACTTGGTGTTTGGTGTCCCGATGAACCTGCACTTGTTGGAGAATATGAATAACTTCACCTTGTTCACCTTGTCCATCGATATCTCCGATCTCATACTTGGAGATAATATTAAATATTTCGGTTTTTGCCATCGCTCTTGATCGAGCGCTCAATTTTCTTAGAATAGTTTCAATGTGTTTAGTAAATGTAGATGTTACGGTAAATGTGAGCAATCGGTAATTATCTATAATTACCGGTAATTATAGATAATCACCAATGCACATGGTAAATGTAGTGAATTATCCACATTTACCGGTAATTATATAAAACTTCCGCGCGACCGTGGTAAATGTCGACATAAGCTTTGGAATTTGTTTGGAATGGAGAGCGAATGGCGCGGGCGGGGCGCGGGGAGGGTGATACTTGCAGCCGCGCACGTTGTGACCTGTCATTTGTTAGCGTATAGCGATTGAGAGCGGTTCGTTGAATTTTCGTTGCAGTAGTAATAAAGTTATTTTGAGTTGTATTGTGAATTCTTTGTGTTGTTCTTTAGATTCTTTTGTATTGATACAAAATGGGAGATATCGAGTCTACTAAAAAGCGGTTTTATGAAGAAGTTGAAAAATTAATTTCCAAAAAAGCATCAAATAATCAACTGTTTTCTAAAGATGCATATTATTCGCTTTTGGCTAAAGTAAAGGCGTCCAAGGACAAGAAAACTGTCTGTCTTTCATAAATTTTATAAATTCATCTTCTTTTTTTCTTTTTCTCTTAGTATTCTTGCTAGTTGATTTTTCGGAACTTTTACTTTGTGGTATAGATCTTTCTTGTGTAGAAGTTCCTGGTACAGGTTCTACTAACTCCCTTGAAATAGTATTATGTATCTACTGACGCGTCTGCGGCTACGGAAGGAGTATCTTCATGTCCAACTTCTGAGGAGGTATTAGTAACTTCTTGTACTACACTGGTGGAGCTTTGCTGTTCTTGATCTACACTGGTGGAGCTTTGCCGTTCTGATGGTGTGTTTTCTAAAAATCTTAAGCGTTCATAAAATTGCCACCTTGAATTTTTAGCTGGTGCTGCAGATCCCGTTGACCTTTTCTGTTTGCGCTTGTATCTGTTGTGAGAGTCCCTGATTAGTTTCCATTGTTTACGGCATTCCGAATCTGTAATATATAAATAAGTCTTTTTAAAGTCTTTTTTTTGTTTCAGGTTTATGGCAAATGGAGAAACATATGCTTCGCTATCATTCGCATTTCGTATATCACCTTCTTATATTTCACAAATAGTCAAAGAGGTGTTGAAACATTTAAAGATTGTTTTAGTGCCAATTCTAATGCCTATTCCAAAAGAAAGTGATTTTAGGCTTATATCTGAAGGCTTTTGGGACAAATGGCAATTCCCCAATTGCGCTGGCGCAATTGATGGTAAGCACGTGAGAATAAGAGCCCCTGAAAATAGTGGGTCGTTGTATTTTAACTATAAGGAATTTTATTCGATTGTTCTTCTGGCTATTGTAGACCATAATTACAAGTTCATTGCAGTAGACGTTGGCTCTTACGGCAAAGAAGGAGATAGTGGAATATTCCAAAAGTCTACAATGGGAAAAAAAATCATGAAAAATGAATTTAATTTTCCAGAACCTAAAAATCTACCAAATTCGAACATAATATTGCCACATTTTTTAGTTGGAGATGAAGCATTTAGTCTTGATACTTTTATGATGAAACCTTACGCTAGAAGAGTTGCAAAAAACGATTTGAGCAAAGGAATATTTAACTACCGCCTTTGTCGTGCGAGACGAGTATCGGAAAATGCGTTCGGTTTGCTGTCTCAAGTGTTTAGAATATTTTACACGCCTATCGGAATAGCGCCAGAAACATGCACTGATATGATCTTAGTTGCCTGTTGCTTGCATAACCTATTAAGAGATGGATTTTTAGAATCTGCTCAAGTGTCCGTACATCAATGGAACCAAGAAGAAAATTTACCTTCAAATTTCGTTTCATTACGTGGAATAGGAGGGTTTTCGAACAGCAACGGACTAGATATTAGAGCAAAATTAACCGATTACTTTATGTCACAGCAAGGAGCGGTAGACTGGCAAGAACAACATGTCACACGGCTTGTTTAAGTTGATTCCACATGTTTCCTTTCAAATATTAATTCTACGCAAAATAAAAAAAATAAAAATAACTCACCTGTTTTATTTATGCTTTCAGCTATGCTCATCCAAATATTGTCTTTCAAATTTTCATTTCTGTAGGAGTCTAGTCGTGCATCGTATATCGGAGGGTGCTGTCTGATCAGTTCAATCAGCGTTTCACAGGCTTCGTCAGAAAAAGTATTCATATAACAATAAACACACGTGCTTTTCGAGCGCGACACGAGACACTACTGGTCCGAGGCAGCGACCGTCTCGCTGTCTCCTGTCTCGCGTCTCTGTCTCTGTCTCGCTCGCGAACTGTCCCTTATACATTTCCTAACGTCAAGTAACGGTCGCGGTCGCCGGTCGCGGTCTCCGGTCGCGGTCTCCTGTCTCTGTCGCGGCGCGAACCGCCACCTTAAGGTGTTTGGGTGGGCTATTCATTCCCAGCTCATTCGCTAAAATATTGTGTTGGTATTGAAGCTAGGAGATCGGAGGATTTGTGTCCATTGTGAGGGCAGTTCCTCCGGGTTCTACAAAGTCAATGCCGGAGTGTTGGGCAATATTCACTGCTATGCGGATGACAGCACGGTACATGAGCGGTACCTGGGACATTCTACGACAAAGCATGCCGATATCCTGGTGCAAAGGCAAGAACTGGTTGCTAAAGTGAATTGTAAAGTGATTATCAACCGTATCTCTCAGAGAGGATTTTTTGTCGAAAGATACTCCCTTCCTTATTTCGCCCTTATATCTTCAGAACTCTCCGTTGCTCATTTCGGTGGAATTCAGCATTCTTGACATGGACATCGGCCAGGATCTAACTAAACCCAAAATGCTACATCGAGGGTGTCATCTGCCTCCCGTGAGTTGGGTATCAAGGTGAGGTTTTTTTTCACTTTCAAACAGCGCTGTTTGTTGTACAAGACTCAAGTACGATTGAGTGTGGAGTATTGTTGGTATCTTTGAAAAAATCTTATTTAAAAAAAAATACAATTTGTAATGGTGTTATTTTTTTTGGAATCGATCCTGCTTACCTTTTTATATCCAAAGCAAACGATTCCTTAAAAGTTCCGAATGTGAATTACACAAATAAATCCTTTTTTTGCGTCAGCCCATATATTTCAATATAATTTTTCAACATTAATTAAAACACAAACAGTTAATATTAACACAAAATTCGGTGGTAACTTAAAAGATTTGTACAAATTCACAAACTGTGTAGTTGGTGGATATTGAGGTAAATAAAATGCAACATCAGTTAGGGTTTAAATGGTATCTACCAAGGAGAACAATTTTATTTTTTAAATATGGTCCGGACTAAAATTATTACCAGTCTTAAATAAAAGAATAAACTTTATAAATAGTTACATTCAAAATAGAACAAAAAGTTGTAGGTAACTTAAGCAAAATTATATTACGTACATCATAGGTAAGCGATTATGCAATTTATGCTTGCACTGACTTGACAACTCCGAACCTTATTCAGATAATACGCAAATTTGGTATTGGTGGTTTAGTAAAATTGATATCCTTGATAGATCCCAGCCTCGCTTGATTCAACTTTGTATTAAATACACACAATTATCTTTATTCTTTCACTGTCTTTTGCCAGCAAAAAAACATTAACAACTTTATTTCAAAAAGTCTTGAAAGAAACTTGTTTTACATGAAAACGGTTTGGTTTAAACTCTAAATGCATTAGATATAAAGGCAAATGTACCAAAAGCAGACCCATTATAGTATGGCAATGTGCTAACTGGCGAAAACTATTTCGTATTATTTCGCCATTCTAAATAATTTAATCGCATACAAATTTTGCGATTAATCTTCTTTTTTATTTATCTGGTAATAGAATATTATACATTTTAACAATTTAAAGATAAGCCAGGTTGATACATTTTCAGAAAATGAAACAATTATTAACATATACTTAATGAAGTTGAAAAGTTTGATTGAACTCACTTATCACAAAAAATACAAATCAATTTTCCATTTTAAGGATAAATTATGCGAGACCTTAACGTGCGCGAGCCGTGCCAAATAGGTACGTGACACGGACGAGGCACGGGTTCAAAATCGTACGAACATTTAAATGATGCGGTATATGCATGCTATCCGACGTCCGAGCACCGGTCAGAACGCGGACGCGGCTCGCGCACGATACGGTCTAGCATAATTCATTTCAATTCTTTTATATCCAATTCTTATGCAAAGATATTGCTGTGGCAGCATATTGCGTTGACAAAATGTAGGCCAATTTTGAACGATTTGTCATCGACACGAAATAATACGGAATGCATGCATTTTTTACAACGACACAACTTTTATTACGTGAAAATTAAACTAAAAATACTTTTTCTTCAACAATCAGAAAAACCATTAGTGGTTGTGAAGCTTAGCATCAACATAATTTGTGGGTCTCTCACACATTATTATTTGCTTGAGTTTAACATTAATGATAGTAATTAATACGTCTAAAGGCTTCAAGGCTTATTCTCAAAGAAATCAAGAAAAATTGCCAGTGCTATAAAATAATTGGTGTTTAAATAAAAAAATGCCGAACACTAGGAAATACGGCCTATTGATAATAAGTTACATTTTAATAGTAGGATAATAACTTAAAACGTTAGTGCGACGATTGTGTTAATATTTTAGGGTTAAAGAGGAATGGTAAATATAATTATAATACTATGATCTAGGATTGTTGGAATGAATATTAAGATCCTCCGAATACTTATTCGTACATATGCCAATTGACTTTTACTTCAACTGCAATTATTATTATTTTTTAACTGTTTTTCAGTTGACACAATAAACTATCTCAATTCACAAAAATGGATTTAAATATACCTAGGTACTAAAAAAATTACTTAGGTATTTGAGGCCATCGTCGCTTGCTCGTTTAATATTGTTAATGTTATATTAAATTGCATTGTATAGCTTCACAGACACGTGAAGAGAAACTAACCAATTGATAATTTAAAAGAGCATATGATTTTCTTGCTAATTCTTCTTACAGAGCGGTGGCTCGGAACCGGGCACTTAGATCCACTTACACTTAAATATTTTTTTGTTATTTAATTGTTTTTTTTGCAGGTTAATGAATCTAAGCTTCGTGATTTCAGTGTAATCATAATTGTGTCGATTGTTTTTTATATTTAATTTTGATGTTTTTAAGTACTATGTAATAGTTTATGAAATAAATAGATTTGAACTTGAAAGCGAAAGCTTTCTGTACAGACGATTTCAGAGCACTGAGTGGCTGGCTCCATTCAAAATATGTAGCCTTTTCAGGAAGAACATTTTAAGCGCCAAAAACTGTTTTAATAGTAACCGTTGGAGTACTGAGTGAAAACTTAGCATTTGAATTAATAGGGAAGTGCCGATATAACATTGAGTAAAAATTTCATATGATACTATAAAAAAAATATTTTTCTGTAAAATATGCAAAATGGCGGTTATGATTTTCATCCAGAAAAGGCTCGATATGCAAAAGATTTTTTGAAATAAAAGTGGTCAAATTACGGAGCCTCGAAGGTATATTGGTAGAAGACAATTTATAAGTATGTTAACTCATTAACAATTTTTTTGAGCCCGATTATACGTAATTACGTACTCACTACAACTTCAGGCCAGTGGCCGACACTATGCATAACAGGTTATATTTAGTCTAATAAAGGTATAGCTCGATGTTACTAACATTTTAGATTTCACTACCCCTTTTAATACAGTGTCTATAATATTTCCCTAAATGGTTTTTAAAAGACCAACGAAGTATTTCATACCTGTCTATACAAAAAATCATTTCAAATAAAGTATTGACTTAGCTCATTGTACATGTAGGTAGGTACAGTAGTAATATCTTATTCGGCCTCGTTTTAATAAGCCGTAAATTTATTTTCTAGTTTTATTAAATGTTTTAACAATAGACTTTATTATGTTAATAATTACATGGTACTTACTAACAATATTAAACGTAACTAAAAAGCTTTCAGCTTAGGTACAATTTTTCAAATTAACTTACATATTACTAAGATTTCATAATTCGTCTACACATACCCCGACAGGTATAGTTTATGTAGGTATCTCCTAAAATCTTGGACCCCAATTCAGTTTGCCAAAATATAAATGGCTTGGGTCGGACCTACTAGGAATAGGATACCATTATAATCCTAGCACTAGCCCGGTTGTCCTAGACTTCAGCTTAGAGGCCCAGATTGCGCTCACTGACCAGTTTTTCTAACCAGACTTTGCTGAATTTTAGTTATTACATGGAGCGACTGCCGTCTGACCTCCGCAACCCAGACGTCATTCTATCGTTAAACCAGCTGTTAGGATGTTCGAAGGCACTGACATCATAATAAAGACTGCCATATATGTTCATGACAGCCAGGATCAAAGCCTTATCGTGCTCTCCGAGGCACGGCGCAAGCAAAAATTTCGCACCTAACTTCGAAAAGTTATAGGGTTTGAACCCGAGACCTTCCTAATTTGAAGTCTATGGGTCTAGCTACTGGGCGGTCGATGCTCCAAGGAAATGGATAGAGTTGTCAAAATTATCAAATTTTGCAATGTTGAATTGGGTCTCCTCTATACTCTTGAACTGTTTCCCATATTTTGGCTTAAATTGACTGTGAAAATGTTATATATTGCAAATATATTCACGTCACTTTAGAAACATAGTAGAAACTAGAGTAAAATATTTATAACTAGCGAGGTCACTTGAGCTAGCCCTAAATTTATTAACAATGCTTTGCTTGTTTACATGTACTTATCTACTTCAAGAATTTATTACTAAGGTCAAATGTACTCACCCTCTATATACATTGTTATATTGTGTTTCCTTAAACTTGCACGGACATATAATTATTAAATATTACAGAAACCTAAGAGAAAGCAAGGCAAGAACAAATCAATTGTAGACTAAGATAGACGTGCAACTTATCTATTTTTTTTTGCCTAATAAAGTATTAATTATGTAAAGGTTTTCCGAAAACTTATTGGTCAACAAACGTCATTACCAAACATCAAAGTCATTACAAAATCCTCAATTTAAAGAATTATTCTCCGTAAGTTTACGATTAGGTGTTTAAATATGAAGTTAGCTCTAAATAAACAAATACCTACCAGTTACATTTGTAGGCAAATTAATAAAAAATAAATTAAAACTTGAACTTATTACATATTTCGGCTGTTCACAACAACACGCGTTTTTAATACATATTAATTTGATTTAATTGTGTTACGCCTTATGACCTTATCGACATACCTATTTGCATTTACCTACAATGAAATCGTTTCCGATGGTTAGAAAACACGTAATATTTATTGTGTCTTTTATAGTACCAATTTAATAAATGCTGTAATTCAGAGGCAAAATAGGTACCAAGTATATTAAAATTAAATAAAAATGTAGTTACCAATTTAGGTGTAACGTATCACAAGTATTTTACATCTCCAACACTAAATATAAATACCAACGGGAAAAACATCGGCTATCAGATTAATACTATTTTCTTAATTGTCACCTATTTAATAGTATCTACTAATGCTATGTTAAAACCAGTCATATACAAATATTACGATCAAACAAATCTCTTTGATCGTATTATAAATACAATCGTATAACAATATAATTTTAAATATGAAACAAGAGGCGCGAGTCAAGTTATAAAACACATTTTTCAAATGTTTAATGACAGTAAAACAAAATTGATTTTGATAATGGTTATTATGACTAGAAAATGTAAATCATAAACATTATATATTATTAATAATTTTACAGGAAAGTAGGTAGGTAATTTTTAATTTACCCAGGTACCTATGGACATTTTATATGATCATTGAATCTATAATAGGACAACACTATATGCGGAATTTACATATAGAACTCAACTGGTGGTCTGCTAAAGAGTTGTCAAGTGATGTGCTTTATTACTTTGGTAAACATATTTATTTAAGCATTATATTTAGGGAATACAAACAGTAGTCGATGACGATGACGTCATATTAGCTCTTTAACGTCCTTCTACTAAACACGGGCTAACGAAACTTAGCGGGAGTTAGCTCATAATATGCGCACCCAGAAGGTTTGGTGTGGCTCCTTGGTGTTACAAATTATACTAACATGCCTTAAACAGTACCACATAAACTGGTGACCCTGACCGACAGCTTAACGTCCCGTCCGAAGCACGGAAGCTCTCGATATCAAATGTCACACAAATGGTTGCCCATCCAAATACTGATTTCTAGTCTTCTACCGACAGGTATACATATACCCGACCAGTTATCTTAGTCAGTTATATCCTCAAATATTTATTATTAGCGGCATCTGAGTCAATGAATCAGTTTAGATTTCCCGTCACTAAATATCGGCAGCGACTTCAGCACGCTTGATTTTAATTCAAATCGTGATACTTGCGTTATCTATTGTATGTAAAGTCTGTTGAACTTTAGTGATCAGTTACAACAACTAGGATGTACCTACCGCAGAGCTAGGAGTGCTTTTAGCAGCAGCAAATGACATATGTTGTTTGGGTTAAAAAGCTCAAGTGTGACAACTCAAAAGCATAATATATTTTATAATTGAATGCAACCTATAAATACAAGCTAAAGATTTTTTTAAATTGGTAGAATGACATCATTTCTTATTTCTTAAATAAGTGGAATATACACAATTTTACAAAACGAAGTTTTGTTTAACGTATCGAAAAGTTTAAGCAAAATATTAATTAGTTCGTTACTCACTGAAAAACAACCCACAGTGCTGTTACTTTTAACAAAATAAACTTGTTTAAGTAATCGCCTTTGATTGACATAAAGTAGATAAGCAGGGTTCTCTTGGCCTATTTCTTAACTGTACTAAGTGTACGCTAGATGGGACTTTATAATGGAAAAGTAGGTACTTATTTTTTTACTAAATCAATAGTATTTTATGACCCGCATCACCCCTCTCGGATTTAAAACGTCCAAAAATGTATTGTATAATGGATGAATGAGTGCATCTATGATTCAAATAGCCTAAAACGAACGTGGGATTAGATTTATGCTGAGTAGTGTTTCCAGCATCAAGCTGTTTAGTTCATTGAAGTAATCAGACTCCGATTTAAATTTTGTTGAACAAAATGTACAATAATATTAAAGTAGATAAGAGTTAGAATTTCCTGCAACCAAATAATTAGATAAATACTTATATTTAGTCATATTAAAATTACATAGGTATTTTACCGCAATTAGTGCCCGCAAACCACTTAACATTTCTAAATAATATCCTAACCACGATAGTATCACTATAATTTGACGATAATATTACATTGGCAAGACGGTAACTGCCATTACCAAAGCTAAAATGCATTAGGGCCTTAGCATACACGATTCTTTTTAACATAGGCGATGGGTGATTTAGGTACTTTTCGGAAGTTCGGGGTAGTAACTTAGCGCTATACAAATCACCAAGAGTACAGAAGGTAATCTTCATTCATGCATGCTCGAAAAGCACACATAAAAAACGCTTCTGGAAATGAAATCTCTGTGCAACGAAAAACATTCTTTACGTTCAATTACAGGCTGTTTAAATTCGACTTTAGGAAGCGAATTCTCATTTTTTAAACTTCCAACTGCGGCGTGTGAACGCTTGATGCAGCACCTGTTAGAATGCTATTACGTTACGCAGCACTATTAAGTTACCCAAAATTGCCGACGCGAAAAGCATCGTGTGCGCTAAATCCCTTACTGTATATTTCATTACAAATATAACAATTATGCATTTTAATTCATAAGTTACCTTATAAACTAGTTATAATCACTCGAACTAAATGGACGCGATGAAATATTGTTCTTTGCTACATGTAATAGGCATTTTATAGAAATTCTAGCTACCCTGAGAGGGATTGTACAGCCAAACAATAAAAACACATAACAATACTAATCAATATGTTTTGTAGGTTCATCAACAGACTTTTTGTCCTGCAGAAAGTCCTTCATGTGAGGTTTGACCTTTGTCGGAGGAAATTTTGTAAGACAAAATTCAGCCAACAAACAATACAGTTTACAAAGAAGGGGACAGAGTAAAGCTTGGTGTATCACAGCCGCTATGCGAAACCAGGGGCCATCAAAAGGATCCAAGATGGCTGGACAAAGCATATGATTTAAATTCACTTGCGCAGGCTGAAATGTACAAAAACAATAATTCATATTGGCTGTATAGACATTTCTTTAAAAACAAAGACAACTACTTTTTTTTTTGCATTTAGAAATGTAATTGTTTATTGATTTTTATTTTATATCAAGTGGGTGACATTCAATCATATTGCCTACTAGATAGGAAATGTTTACGCCAGGCATATGAATGTTAGTAACACCGCAATATCACTTATGTGTAGGCAATTATAACATACTTCACAAACATTCCCACCCCCTTTTTTGAAGAACCCCACTACACCTCGATATCACGAACCTCGTACAGCTTTGGCATATATCATTAGATTGACTGCATAAAAATAGTTCCTTTCAGTTATTGTATGACATGAAAACAAGTTATAAGCCCTTTTGAATTAACCAGCTTGACAAATTTTAAAAGCAGTGCACAATGAATTCGAAGACCTCGAAAACAGACATATTCTTTTTATTCCACTTTCGTGTAGGCCTTACTAAAATAAACACAAGAGACAATCGTTTTTTTTTTGTTTTTATCTTGTGTTCAGTCTTATTGACTGTAGACTTGGAACTCTTTAATTATTGGCGAGTTTAGAAGGTCTGAGCCTAGCAGTACTTGTACACTATGAATATCAAAGCATAGCGTCATCCAAAATATTTTGGTAATTTTAATTATATTTTACACAATTTAATGCCACTTTATAAAAAAAATATTATAATCTTTTACTTACGATTGCTATAATTTGCAACACAATAAAGTGATACAATAGATTTAAGCAATAGCTGAATATAGACCAGTTGAAGTCCCAAAATGGCTCTATGTTATACACACCTGAAATTATAGTATAAAAGTTATTTTAAGCACCACATTTTATCTATATGAATAATGAAAATTTGTAAAAACAAGTGGACATACCACCAATTCTCAACAGGTAATAAGGTATTACAAACATCATTCCATGCTGGATCCAATATAAAGCAGCTTCCACAAATATCTGCAAATTAATGATTTCTTAGGTGCTGAAATATTTTTAATCAAACCAGCTTGAAGTTCATATATTAACATCATATCATACATTTGAAAAAAAAAGCTAAGAACCCAGGGTCTGCTGGCCTAACCAGAATCGGCTGAATATTATTTTTATAAAATGAATGAAGACAGTAGCAGGCATTTTTTTTTATATCTGGTTATTAGCCAGTTTGCAATGAGCTGTAACCTCATTTATTTACTAATATTTATGTAATTAAAGTAAATAAATAAAATCAATAAACAGAATAATTAAATAAATATTTTCTAACAATCACACCAATTATTTAGTTCCAAGATAAGTACCATTAACTTGTGTTATGGATACTAAATAAAAGATAAACATACATAAAAACTTTATCATATACATAAGAAAACACCCAGACTAGAATAAATATCCATGTTCATGCACCCAAAGATTTGTTTTGTGAGGGAGTCAAATCCACAAGTCACAACCTTAGGAGTGGAGTGCTAGTATACTTGCCACTAAGTCATAAAGGTCGTCAAATATATACATCAACTCATGATTAAAGCTTTTATAATGAGTGTCAAGTTATACCATGAAAGGTTTACAGAAATATTATTTTACAAAGCTACCTCTTGTACTATCTGAAAAACCATGCTACAAATTATAAGTATAGAGTGACTATTATTTATTTATTTAACAATTTATGTACACACAAAACATATAAAGGAAAAAAAAATTACATAACAATGTACAATAGAGCTGCTTATTCCAAAAGAAATCTCTTCCAGCAGTCCGCAATAAGGAAAAAACATTCAATAGTAGACGACATGTGTAAAAAAACAATTGAAATAAAAGGAACAAAAATAAACAACATGTATAATAATTAAATTAACCTACCGCGTATGATAACATAGTATCGTACTTAATGCTTTATATAATTTACTGATTAATAACTCAATGACTTGATATAATTCATCAGTCATGTAAGAAATGACATCTTACAGCTCTCTTAAACAGGCCCACATTTTTGCAAGTGCGAATATTAGGAGGCAACGCATTCCACAGTCTAACTGCATGAACAGAAAAGGAATAGGAGAAGAAGTCGGAACTGTGCGAGAGGAATTTAAGAAGAAAGAGGACATTTGACCGACACAGAGCGTCGGGAGGACGAATATAGGAGAATCGTTCCCGAAGGTAGGAAGGGTAAGATGGGTTAAATAAGGAATTAAACAACAAACACAGGATACGGGAATCCCTACGACGACGTATAGGAAGCCAATTAAGCGTCTTGCGAAAGGAAGACACGTGATCGTACTTTCTTAAGCCAAACACGAAACGAATACACGCATTTTGCAAACGCTCAAGTCTACTAAGAAGCTCCTCGTTAGCATCCAGAAAGCACGCATCAGCATAATCTATGATAGGAAAAACAAGTGTCTGTACAAGCAAAATCTTAGTAGCCTGGGGTAAGTATCCTTGCAAACATTTGAGAGAATGTAAAGTGAAATACACTTTACGGCTTATTTCATTAACTTGCTTTCTCCAGGACAGGGTGGTATCTAAGTAGATGCCCAAGTTTTTGACCTCACTAGAGTACGGTATTAAAGTGCCGTTCAAAGACACAGAGGGCAGTTGCTGCAAGAATGTAGAGGATGTGAAGTGCCTGCTACCAAATATGATAGCCTGAGATTTGCTAACGTTTAAAGCAAGGCCATGCGCCACAGCCCACCCACTTATACGACATAGGTCTTCATTTAGTTCAGCTAAAGCTGAGGCAGCATTATCCACAGAAAAATTACTGTAAATTTGAAGGTCGTCTGCATATAGATGAAAGCGGGAAGAGGAAATAACATTTGTGATGGAATTTATAAAAATAGAAAAAAGAAGTGGAGATAGCACTCCACCCTGCGGCACACCCGATGACGCCTGACACCAATCCGAAATAGAATCATCTTGACGAACACATTGCATGCGGCCTCGCAAATAAGAATCAAACCACATAACAGACTGATCAGAAATATTGATAGATTTTAAAACAGCTAAGAGAATATCAACATCCACAGAATTAAAAGCACTGCTAAAATCTAACAGCACTAAGACAGTAAGTAACTTATTGTCCATAGCACAACGTATATCATCGGTGACATTGACTAGGGCAGTAACCGTACTGTGACCCGCACGAAATCCTGACTGATAAGGGCTAATAAGACCATGTCTCAAAACATAAGATGACAACTGCTGGTGGACTAAGTGCTCTAAGACCTTGGATAGGAAAGGTAAGATGGAAATAGGGCGATATTCGCTTGGAGAGGAAGAAGAAGTTTTAGGCAAAGGAATAATATGAGCCATTTTCCAAATTGCAGGTACAGAGGAATTCAAATTCATTATTTTATTATTATTTAAGTTTTTGAATAAAAAATGACCAATAAACAAAATGTTTTCTAAATGTTTAAAGAAAAGAAAAAGACAATATATTAAGAAAAGAAATCCAATATGCCTATATTTCTATTTATATTTAAATATAATTTAATTAACTTACAGTTCTAGATGCTGTTTCAGGAAACAAAAATGCCAATAGGGGTCCATTTAACAAATTTAAATGAATACGGAATAGTGTGGTAACATTTTTGCTAGGTGGTGCTGCAAGCAAATAAATCTGAAAATAGAAAACAAATTTCTTGTTAAGTAAAAAATAACAAAACAACAGTCAAATTAAAACATTAAAAATAAAAAAAACTATTATTATTTTCATAAGTACATAATTAACATAAGCAACAGTTACGCCCAACTTTAATTAGCAAGTCAGTTCCCCATTCCGTTAGGCGGAATTATCCAATGCTAGTTACGCGGTTTTGCACTATCTCCGACGATATATTGATTTAAACATATTTATTACTGCCAAATGAATTTAATTAGGCTTGACTATTCTAGAACATAAAAAACCCAAACCTTTGCTTAAAATATTTAAATACAATAATTTACTACATAAACTACTTGTTATCACTGATAAATAGTTCAGTTAAATGAATATTAATATCTTTTAATTTAATTAACTTACTTGGAGTAAGTATTTAATAAGCTTGGTTTCATGGGCATAGTTATACACACAAAAGAGCATTTATTTTCTATATCAAAATATTGTCAGGGGTTGAAATGACAAGAACCAGATAGACATAACATTTAGAAATATTTATCAGATAAGCCAGTTTAAGACTAATTGAATACAACAAAAAATTAATTTGTTCTGCACTAAGCTCATCAATATAAGAGATGATTAGACTATATATTTATACCAACTATTACCTACAGCATAGGCATGAGTTCGATATATCAAAACGTAACTAATAACCGTTTTGAGTTTTATACCATATCATATCGATATGACAGTTATCCGTAACGGTTATTGCAAAAACTATGATATCGAAACAATATCAAAACACTTAGTTATGATGTTTGAAACGATATAACTAAAGATAACTAAAACTGACCAAAACTGTCCAAAACGCAAACCGTGCACAACCGAATGTACTGATATTCGCTTTTTCTCTTTCTTACTCTAGCGGTTGAAAAGAGATGATGCGAATATGAGGATATTCGCTTCCTTTCTGTCTTCTTATAGAGGTGTAAAAGAGATGATGCGAATATGAGGATATTCGCTTCTTCTCTGTCTTCTTATAGAGGTGTAAAAGAGATAAAGCGATTTTTTTGCTTATTGGATGCAATGCTTGAGAAATATTAGTTTTAGTACCTAGTTATGATTTGTTTGAGAGTTTTTTTTGTAATAGTTTTTATGCGCCCTTGACCTTGGTGACACGTGCCGTGAAATTAAGAAAGTAAACATTGCGTTTTGTGCAACTTTTGCATTTGTTATAGTGTTATAAAAAAAGGATTACTTATAAATAATTATTATGATACTTTTAGTGACTCGTTATTTTACGAATTTGTAAATAGGTAAATTAGTTTGAACGTAGTCTAAGGTAAGTTAGTAGGTTTATAGGATCGATATTTTTATTAACAATGTCGCGAAAGACAAAGGAAAAACGCCATAACTAAAAGCGAGTGGGATCTGTATAACATATTTATGCTTATAAATAACTCGATAATATGCGCGTTAAGTTTTGTTATTAGTTTGCCGTAACTAATAAAATAACATAACGCATTTAAGTTATGAAACTCTACCTACTGATATCGATATTTAAAAACGGTTATCCATATCGATATGAAAACTGTATATCGGTTTCAAAACGGTTTTGGTAAAAAAACGAAAACGCCCATGTCTACTACAGCACCATCAAACCTAATCACAGTATTTCTTAATAGAAGGTTGTGTAAAATCATGGGACAGGAGACTTAGCTTTAAAATGTACATACTTACCTGCATTAATGTAGTTACATGACAAGGATTCAAAAGGTATATAACAGTGCGTGATGCAAATTTAAAACCGATTTCCATTCCCCATAGCAAAGCCAATAGTATGACCAGTAACCTCTTTCCTCCTCTATCACTCTTAATGTAATTTTCTTCTTTTGGTATTTGGAGCTTAGGATAAGTTTTGACCTGTTATATGAAAAGGAAATAATTAGAATTCGTAAACACTGTTTATGGCTCTTGTCAGATAAGGTACATAGTTGGAAAACTTCAAAGGTTTCTCAAAAACTTAATTTAATTGTATATAAAGCTTAGAAATATCACTTAATTAAATTAGAATTTAATTAGGTAGCTATGACTTACTTACAGCAGGTAAATTGATAAGTTACTCTAAAAAAATATAACTAATATAATGAGTATTTCCTTACAATAATAAAACAACAGAGAGACGTAACAAGAATCGTTTCAATAATTTGTCTCTGAGGCGATAAAAAATATGCACATTCTGGTCCCACATTTCTGGGCACTGCTTTGTTAGCTCCCGTATATGCCCACTCAAACATTGTTACTGATATTTAAATATACTTTTAATGCAACATCGTTCTTTATACATCAATCATTGATTATTCTCTTCTATTACATTAATTAATTTATTTATTCACTTCATATTTCGGTAAAACTTACCGCTGAGTTTCAAGACTGCGGTACGTACATTTAGTCAAATTGACATTATTGACAATGACATGACAGTAGACAGTATATTTTTCTTTTAAATAATAGCTTTATGCGATTCGCACATTTAGTCAGTGTCATGTTAGTGATATATTTATAATATATAAATCATAGTAAATGAAAATGAGAGGTGATAAAGATGATAAATGGTAAATGAGATATCCTCCCCTAAGCCCCTTGAGTCCTCAGTAAAGATGTGGGACTATACTGAGATCTCACATGGACTCCTGGAGAGAATTTTGCACTGCTTTGTTTGATTTACCAAAACTCATGTATGTTCACAAATACTTGACGGTTAATAATCCTCCGTTAGTACACATTAATGTTAGAAATATTAGATTTTTAGAAAATTAAACAAAACTGCAGACATGATGCTTCACTTTACCGCCAAGAAATCCCAGTTGACAGTAACCAGTAAGGCGCAATCATTTTTTTTAAAATTAATGGCTTCGTGCCTTTTTCACATTTAGCCAGTGTCCAATAAGAGATATATTAATAATATACACATAGTAAATGATAATAAGTGGTGATTATAATGATAAATGGTAAATGAGATGCCCTCCCCTAAACCTCTTGAGTCCTCAGTAAAGATGTGGGGCTATACTGATATCTCATATGGACTTCTTGAGAGAATTAGTAAAGTTATGTCGCACTGTTTTATTTCATTCACCAATACTTATGTACGTTCACAAACACTTAACGGTTAATAGTCCACCGTTAGAACACATTGATGTTCGAAATATCACAAATTTTAAAAAATAAAACAAAACTGCAGACAAGACGGTTCACTTTCCCGCCAAAAAGTTCCAGGCGCAGCGATAAAGCCTATCCTAATCCTAAAAAATACATAAAATCTAATAAATTCCATATTAAAAAAATAGAGAGAGAGAAAATAGAGAAAGAGAGGGAGGAGTAAGGAAAGGAGTAACCTTCGAAGAGAATGCACAAACCTGGGTTTTGGTAGCATTCAACTCGACCGATTCAGTTTTTAGATCCCCACTGAGTGACACGATCGAGAGTTCGGTTCACTTTAGCAATTTGCACCAGGATATCGGCTTGCTTTGCCGCAGGATGTCCCAAGTACCGCTCATTTATCGTACTGTGATAAAACTATCATTTGACGATGATGGACTTTTATATGACATTGACTATAACAAAAGCTCTGCGTAATACTGAATTTATTTGAAAAAAAATCATTCATCGTATTACTTGATACTAGCAAAATTGAGTGAGTTCATATAAAATACAAAGAGAAACTTATAATAATGAATATTAAATACATTATAACATTTAGGTAGTTGAGTGACATATCTGTCATCCGCATAACAATGAATATTGCCCAAGGACAACATGTCATTAATATGCAGAAGAAATAGGGTAGGCGAGAGCACCGATCCCTGCGGCACTCCGGCATTGACTTCGTAGAACTCGGAGGAACTGCCCTCACACAAGACACGAATCCTTCGATCTTCTAGAAAGCCAAATGGGGCGACATACCGAAGGCCGGCAACTTGGAAAGAAGGGAACGATGCCATACTCTATCGAATGCTTTGGCGACATCCAGGCTTACGGCCAAAGATTCGCCACGCTTGCTCATCGCTTCACCCCATGCGTGAGTAACGAACGCTAGAAGATCACCCGTTGATCTTTTCGGTCTAAACCAATACTGACGATCGTGAAGTATAAAGTGATCTTCCAGGTAACGGATGAGCTGAGCATTAATCAACCGCTCAAACACCTTGCACAGCACAGAAGTGACAGCGATGGGTCGATAGTTGGCTGGATCCGAGCGATCCCCTTTTTTGGGGATGGGTTGTATGTTCGCCTCCTTCCAAGACGACGGCACAACACCGGTATTGCAAGACTCTCTAAACAATCATGTCAAGACAGGAGACAACTCAGCCGCGCATTTGAGCAGTACAATTGCCGGAACACCATCTGGTCCCCTAGCCTTCCGTACGTCGAGCGACCGCAGCACGGCACGTACATCACACTGCCTGATACAAACTGCCTGATATGGTGGACCCACAATGTTCTAAATTAGGTGGGGTGGCACCACAATCGTCGACGCGCGAGTTAGCCGCGAAGTGGTCAGTCAACAAGTTAGCCTTCTCTAGCGGCTGGTAAGCCAACAATCCATCTGGATGTATCAGCGGGGGCCGCGAGGGAGAGCAAAAGTTGGCCTGCACGGCCTTAGCCAAATAGCTCCGACTACCTGTATGCAAGATCCACTGCTTTTTTTTTTGTTTTACGTCGGTAACAAAATGCGTTTACGCACCTTCCGGCCACAGGGGGACCGAAAGGGGGTGTGGGACTCACCACCGGCAGACGCGACTGCCAGCAGTAATACCCACTAAAAATCTTCCGACGACACCCGCCGCTTGTTGAGAAAGAGGCGGGGGCCAGTACCTGGGTTACAGCGTCTGACAACCCGCCCGCGGCCAACGTCCCCTCGGTTTAGAACCGGAAGGACCTTCTCAGAGAGACGCGGTGGATGCGCCTCTCCTACCTCTGTGTGCTACGGTAGCGTGAGTGGCCGATTACTCGAAGGGTTTATGGTTAGACAGCAGGAGCCACCTGCCCCCGCCCGCTGCGCCCTTCATGGGTCTCTCTTAGTTACCCTACCCAGCAGTCTGTACTAAGGGCAGTGGGTTGCCATTTTCCCAGCAGCTCCACCGCCGATCCGGGAGGTACTTAGCCCCCCCACCACGTCAAGGACCTTAGGAACACAAGCAAACCTCACTTAGAAATGGTGCATATGTCGATCGACGAACAAGCTCCTTGCAAACATAGAAGTTTCAGGTAAGCGGCAATAGGCTTGCAACCTATTACGTGGGACCAACCAAATGCCTAACTGGTGAAATGTGGGCATATGATATACCCCTTCGAGGAAACAGCTGTGGTTATATAGTATATATATATGCAAGTTGTATTGGGCTTATAATAGCTTGATAGTTGACAAGTCAAACGCTACGAGTTGCTGGTCAACCCCTTCTGAACATCCCTTCCTGTCATTTTGGGTTTTTTTCATTTTTGCTTTTCCCTTCGCTCAGTTTGGTTGTTAACTCACTTGCTCCTAAAATCCGAGTCAGAGCAACCTTACTACATTGAGAATTAATAACTGTCCTATTGATAGCTATGCATATGTTTACTATTCAACTTGTGTGCGTGTGGACTGAGTGATCTTTTCAAAAAACTCATCCAACCACAACCAAATTATAAGAGGATTTAGGAAATAATTGTGAAAACTTCATAGTAAGATAAAAAAATTGTGAAACCTAAACAAAGAAAGTTAGAACTAATTAACTAGATCACTCAATCTGGACACCTGAAGAATAACCCATAACGCATATCCAAGAATATACAATCTATGTGTTTATGATTTGCATTTGAAATAATTGTGAAAAATTTGTGAAAGCTGCTTAACAAATTTTCGATTCGTTTCAATGCCACGTTTTCGATTTAGAACGGATTTTAAGGATCACTCAGAATGCACTATGTTCAGTTGAGTGATCTTTTAAAGCACCATCTTATACCGCAAACGTATGAAACAATGTCATGTTTATTATAAATTAAGCTTCTGGGAAAATTTGTGAAACAGAGATCGTGATTGACTTCTTACTGATTTAAGAGAAAATCAAAATCTTATTTTTCTCGATCGTCCGAACTGAGTGATCCTTATCTTGAACTTTATTTAATAAACCGAAACTTATAGGTAGAAGGTAGTGACATTAGAAATTGTGAAAAATGTTGCTCTAAAATCTAACGAACTGATCGTCCCTGTACGTGGTATATTTTAAAAGATATTTAATTTTTTACAATTTTGAAGTAAAACGTTGAGTAGGGTACTGGTACTTTTTTATGTTGTCGGATTTTTCTCGATGGGTAATCGATTAATTTTTTTCAAATTTGGGAAGCTGACGGCGTTGTGCAGTGAATTTAATGCTAGTTTTTTTAAATATTGCTGTGGTATAAAATTTATAAATAATAACAACATTGTCAGTGTTTCCCTTTAATGATAGCGAATAATTGTGCAATATAAGTATGTTATTCAATATTCAAACCATCATTAGTACATTTTTGTCGTCACATTAAAATTATTTTTTAAATATGGTTTCAAATAAGAACGAGACTACGTTTTTTGAACATAAGAAATTGTAAAATAAGGCGGCAGAGGCAGTTAACCTTTTTACTTAAGTTTTTTTAGCATTATCCTTTGTCTAATAAAATAAAAGAAAAGAGCAACATGGTATTAAAAATATTGATTGCGCCTGCAATGTTATATATATATTTGAACATATGCTACATAATTACATTTGAAATGAAACAAACCCAACGAATCATGTTATTCTACCAAATCAAGGCAGATTGCATTGCTGCCAATCAATATAGATATATTTTCTATGTTTGTTATTTTTAAGTAATTTTTTGTAATGAAACTAAGACATGTGATTTGTGTGATGATTTTTTTTAATTTGATATCCTTTGATTTGAACAGATGTGATAAAATTAATTTGAATGATGTACCAAATACGATTTATGTAAGAAAAGACGCTACAAATTATTAGGCGGTGTAGAATTTCTTTCTTCATTAAGTCCCGATAATATTTGCCACTACAGAGGACATGGTGTCCATAAGAACGACGAAATAGTCTGTTTTGATGATTTGGTGGGAAAAATGTATAGCAGCAAAGAAGAAGAATCAGTTATTTTACATACTTTGTCCCACGGATTTATCGATTAGGTTACATCCTGTGTGTTATATATAATATAATGTTGTTAGAAAAAAGTTAACATAATAAAAAGTTACTTTCTTTGATAACTTAAAAAATTCAGATTTTTTATTGTGTGTAGAATTTTTTAGTATGATAAACCTAATACAGTGTGACAATACATACCTAACTTTGCTCAAACTTGTCACTTAAAAAATGTAAGTATATGTCGAAATGATGTAGTAAATACACTCTAAAAACGTGTTTAAAACAAAACTCGGAAAACTCTCGGTACTCAAATAAACCGATATGGTCACCCTACTAAACGTTTTCCTTAAGAATTGTAAAAAATTAGATATCTTTTAAAATATACCACGTACAGGGACGATCAGTTCGTTAGATTTTAGAGCAACATTTTTCACAATTTCTGATGTCACTACCTTCTACCTATAAGTTTCGGTTTATTAAATAAAGTTCAAGATAAGGATCACTCAGTTCGGACGATCGAGAAAAATAAGATTTTGATTTTCTCTTAAATCAGTAAGAAGTCAATCACGATCTCTGTTTCACAAATTTTCATAGAAGCTTAATTTATAATAAACATGACATTGTTTCATACGTTTGCGGTATAAGGTGGTGTTTTAAAAGATCACTCAACTGAACATAGTGCATTCTGAGTGATCCTTAAAATCCGTTCTAAATCGAAAACGTGGCATTGAAACGAATCGAAAATTTGTTAAGCAGCTTTCACAAATTTTTCACAATTATTTCAAATGCAAATCATAAACACATAGATTGTATATTCTTGGATATGCGTTATGGGTTATTCTTCAGGTGTCCAGATTGAGTGATCCAGTTAATTAGTTCTAACTTTCTTTGCTTAGGTTTCACAATTTTTTTATCTTACTATGAAGTTTTCACAATTATTTCCTAAATCCTCTTATAATTTGGTTGTGGTTGAATGAGTTTTTTGAAAAGATCACTCAGTCCACACGCACACTTCAACTTGTGCTTTTTATTCTTCTTTTGTTGTTCGTTGCCTTTAAGTGTTAGTTTCTTTAAGTACACTCTTATGTATGTTAGTCTCTTTGAATTTTCCTCTTTCGGAACTGCTGGCTTTTTTTTAATATGAAATAAGTAGGCCCCTTTTGTTTTCAATATCTTATTTGGGTACCAAACTAAAGATATAAGCAATTAATAAAAAGAATGATTGATGTTGATGTGAACTGTTTATTGCATGTACAGCTCAGCTAATTATGGCTTATTTCATCTTTCTGGACGTAAAGCTGCAAGGTCTACAGCTAATGCTGTTACAGGAAAGCTAATAAAAATAAAATAAAAAATATACCCCCATTGAACCGTCTTGTAGTAGATCGATGACACACCAAAGGCTGAATTTTGGCACTAATAATTTACTTTAACTTTTTAATACAAATAAATAATTTTATCAATTATTTATTATAATTACGGAATTGTAACAAAAAATATCTTATTAAACAGGCATTGAAACACTGATTTTTTTGTATTATTTATTAAAACATGTGGTTTTCTTAACTTTATTACAACTTGACTACATTTCGCCTATTAATCTTTATAGGCAATACCTAGAGGTAAGTGTTTCGTTAATTCAATGTGCATTCAATTGTTTTCTGCTTTTCCACAATGTTTTAAAGATCTTAAAACAATTCGATGGGTTATATCTTTGTACAAATGATACAACCAATTACCTACGTCGGTAGTTATATACTGACTTCCACACCCTGCACTATAATATAGGTATTAAGAAAAATACCTACAATAATTTATGTATAATATTAAGCCTAACTAAAATTAAGACAAAATGTAGTCAAAGTCTTAACTGGTCTATCTACAATGGCAGTGTGTATTACTTAACACATTTTTTCACTACCTAATGCTTATTTTATAAGTAAAGGAAATAATAATTCAAAACATTCATTTAATTGTGACATAATTAAAATATATATTACTAGAAAACATGCATATTAACTTAAAGTCGGTCATTTTTTAAGTAATTACAAGCTAAGCTGTTTACTTAAATGTTTTTTCTGTGACTAGTGAACTTCTTACATGTAGGCACCTAATATATTTTGTATGTTTATTTGAAGCCAAAAGAATAGATTAGTAAGTAGGTAATATAAGTATAAGTAAGTGGTACTATGTATGACTATAAATAAACTTATAAATAAGGAATCTTATTAATTAATTTGCTTTGGTGTTCTATTATTATGAAAATACAATACAGAAAAAAGTGAGCTAATAACATTAATTCTCTATACAATACAGTTATTATTATTTTTAACTATAAGTGAAGTACACTTTTTAAGATATCCTTTCTTTCTAACAAAAAATCTGGGTAATATTGTTGAAGTTATATATCCAAGGCAAAATTGACAAATAATATAAAACCTTTATCGTAGTTAGTACTCTGTAGCTAAATATATTATTATTACGGACCGGAACTAAATAACATCACATCGCGGTTTTTTACAATTACTTGAGGTATGTTATTTATTTCCCTTATAAACTTCCGATTTTTCTAATCCGATGGAAACCTACTTATTGCAGGTTAAACATTACGTAAGTGTCGACTTTTTTTGTTCGTTTATGAAATATAACCTAGAACTATTTTCTGAAAATATTACAAAAATTAGAATTTTAGTTTTAAACGTACCTATAATAATATTAATTTTCAGACAAATTATCCCGCGTTTAGTCAGTAATATACCTTGTTTTAATTTTAGAGGCATGGCTGATCTTGATTCAAGCATTGTATAAATCACTTAGATGCAATAAACCGCGATTTAAAATAGTTCGGTAGTTACTAGGTGTGCAATCGAAATTTTGTATTTTACAAATAGATAACGAAATGCTGTGTATAATATTGTGTGTGACTTTGGTTTGTAACTTTTCATTATTTTCCTATTACACTGTACACTTTACGAATCTAATTTAGCTTTATTTATTTTACGTGAAGCGTTATGTGTTTTTAATGCAAACAGTGCATCGTGATACTAGTTCTAATAACCTTCCAGACTTCAGGGTAGATCGTTTGGGACTAGCAAACTGTTCACTGTCCTCTATAATTGTTAACCAAAAACTAAGCTTATTAGCGAAGTGGTAGCAAGTTCCACCCTCACCATTACATTCAATGAACGGAGTGGCTCTGAAGTCTTCTAAACACGATCCTGGACTCGCCAACGCTTGACCACCTCCTTGGCCCCCAGCTCCAGTGTGCTAAAAATAGAATAATTATTTTTATTAATAAAATTAAGGAAATACACACTTAGCAATATTGCAATATTCATTTAAACGTCTTACCATAACAAAACTATATCCGATCCAAAGCTCACTCCATCCCCCTGGGCAAGAAGGAATGTCAAGTGTCTGACTGTGTACTGCTATTACATTTGCGGGCACTTCACACACCACACACCTTGAAATATATCTCGATATTTCATTGCCCTCTACTGGCATCATAGGCAAGGCTTCTCCAGTTGATAACCAATAACTCCGGTCATTCCGACTAGCATAATTACAAACATCATTAAGATCGCAGAATAAGAATGGCATTGTATTGAATTTTCTCATGCAAGATCCCGCATATCCTAAATCTTGATTATGTGCCTGTTCGTTACCATCAACGTAAAGTAACGAATATCCATCCCATAACTTGACGTGTCCTGGATCACACTGTGGTACTACAGCGCTTTGACTATGTCTTACTAAAAGAATACCCGTTAGAAAATCTTGAGTAACACAAGAAGCTCCAGGAACGCCTGGTAATCCCTGTCTGCCTTCGAATCCTCTTTCTCCTCTTTCACCTTGCAAACCTTGCAAACCCTCTGGTCCAGTATTGCCTGGAGGCCCTCGGACTCCTGGGTAGCCTTGATCTCCTTTTTCTCCAGGAATACCATCTAATCCGCGCGCACCTGGGGTACCATCTAAGCCAGGTGGACCGTTTAAGCCTGGTGGTCCAGGAAGACCTCTATTGCCTTTTGGTCCGTATATTATCGAAGCTGGTTCTCCCTTATCTCCTTTCACTCCTTGAGATCCTGTCAACCCAATTCTTCCAGGGTAGCCGATGTCACCCTTTTCACCCTGGGCACCGATGGGTCCCATTTCTCCATTTAGTCCATCTAAGCCACGGTCACCTTTAGCACCTTTTTGGCCTTCATATCCTGGAATTCCTTGAGGGCCTTGGTCTCCCTTTTCACCTGGCAAGCCGAAACCTGTAGCACCTTTTTCACCTCTATCGCCCTTTGCTCCAACAATTCCTGGTGGCCCTGGCAACCCTGGAGATCCATCATAACCAGGCGGACCAGCTAGACCTTCTCGACCTTGGTCACCTTTTACTCCGGTAGGACCCGGTAGTCCAGGTGTTCCTGGTACGCCTGTTGTGCCTGGGAGTCCAGGTAATCCTTCAGCTCCTTTTTCTCCAGGCTGACCTTTCGCACCTGGTCGACCATGTTTTCCAGGAATACCTAATACACCTTTTTCCCCAATTATTGTCCGTCCTGGAATACCGCCAGGCCCAGCGGGACCTCGATCTCCTAGAAAAATAAATATTTTTTTTATTTGTCTATTCATTGATACATACACGCAATTTACAAAAGTTACCCTGAAGTTACCCAAAAAACTAATTTGAACTATAGGGTACATAATTTGAACTTTAGGGTCAGGGCAAAGCTTATTTCAGAAAGATATATCTTTCAGCTGGCCCGCGAAAAGAAAGACTAAGATAAAGCTGACAAGTTGTTTTTAATAAAATCCAACAAAAGCGGGTTAATGTAATATTTTGATAATTAAATATTATTATTCCTAACAAACATTTTTATAAAATTATCAAACAAAAAAAAGGGTTTATCCAATTTTTATATAATTATTACCTTTGTCCCCAGTGATACCGGGTAAGCCTTGGTCTCCTTTCAGTCCCGTGTAGCCAATATCTCCTTTTTCGCCTTGTTCTCCTAGGGCACCAGGGAATCCTCGATTTCCTTTGTCTCCTTTTTCACCTAGGAAGCCTTGGGGTCCTAATTCTCCTTTATCACCCTTAATATTGATTGAGGGGCCAGGAGGACCAACATCTCCCTTCAATCCAGGATAACCTAGCGGACCTATTGGTCCTGGAGGACCCGTTGGTCCTCTATCTCCTTTGAAACCATCAAAACCGTCTTGTCCGGCGTTACCCTTATCACCTTTGTCACCCTTTTCACCTTCTGAGCCCGGGAACCCGATGTCACCTTTTAGTCCTGGTGCTCCATCAATTCCTGGTGATCCAGGAGTTCCTGACTGTCCTGGCAAACCTCTGTCACCCTTATCTCCTGGTATACCTGGAGGTCCAATATCACCTCGTGGTCCAGCTGATCCGGGAACTCCGTCGAAACCTGGTCTGCCTTGGTCTCCTTTTGGTCCAGTTATACCCGGTACTCCGTAACCAGGAATACCTGTCAGGCCTTGATCACCTTTATCGCCTTTTTCTCCAGGTAAACCATCCATACCATCACGACCAGGTATACCAGATTCTCCTTTTTGGCCCTTATCTGAAGCTAGACCTGGTTCACCCTTAGGACCTTCTAGCCCAGGTAGCCCAATATCTCCTTTCTCTCCCGGTAAGCCTACTCTTCCTATCATACCTGGAGGTCCAGCATAACCTTGATCTCCCTTTGTACCTGAAAGTCCCATAGGGCCCGGTGCTCCATCTAGTCCAGGTTCACCGGGTACTCCTTGAATGCCTACGTCTCCTTTGTCTCCTTTTTCTCCTGATGTCCCTGTTATTCCTGGTAAACCAGACGAGCCTGGCCTTCCTCGTGCCCCTGGTAAACCCTTTGGTCCCTCTCGACCTATAATTCCCGGTTCTCCTTTGAATCCCGGCAATCCAATAACACCAGGTCTTCCCTGAACTCCAGGATAACCTGGTTGACCTTTTTGCCCATCTCTTCCTGGTAAACCTGATGAACCAGGAAAGCCAGGAGGTCCAACTGGTCCTGGTTCTCCTTTGAAACCTTGAGGCCCTACAATACCTGGACGTCCTGTAAAACCTCTGTCACCTTTTTCACCTGTCAAACCAATGGGTCCTGGTGAACCATCACTACCAGGTATCCCAGGTGATCCTCTAGGTCCCTGATCACCTTTAAGTCCAATAAGTCCTGACGGTCCTGGTGGTCCCGGCATCGAGGGACCCATTTCACCCTTGTCTCCTTTACTTCCTGGAATCCCCGGAAATCCTCTGGCTCCTGTCAAACCTGAAGCTCCAGGGAATCCAATTGGCCCCATTTCACCTTTTTCACCTCGTGGGCCTGGCAGACCTCGCGGGCCTACTCGACCGTCTCTGCCTGGGAATCCACTATCCCCTTTTTGACCTGGTCGACCTGCTGTGCCTTCATCACCTTTAGGCCCAGGTAAACCTGAAAAAATTACGTGTTAAAAATTTTAGTTACATTTTATGGTTAACATAATTATATAATACAGATTTGTCGAGTCTTTGATTCTTACACTGTACAATTTCGTTATTTTTAAAGTGAGCCCAAAAAGAACTAAGGTACTAGGTATTTGGGAATGTGGACAAGTGTTCAATGTTTTGGAGTGCAGTCATCAATATAACGATGAGTTGCGTTGGCCAAAGAACATCTATCTAATACCCTCATTTTAAAGAGTGAAAAGAGAGAGCGATATCATCTTGGATAACCACCTAACAATTTTTGGGTGAATTGCTGACATATATAGTTCTCTATGAAGACGTATTAGCCATTTCTTGTCTTGCACCTTACTACTTCATCTACGATAGCGTCGCCAGCGGATATAGTTTAATTAAAAAATGTCAGGATTATCTAAATTTGCTACATAGTAGGTACTGCAGAAGGACTTTGAGATTTGCAATATCAAGACAGACAGATAATAGATATAAATGAACATTATTTTTATGTCGAATGAACTGTACTGAAAAATGCAGTGAATGATTGCAAAATCATGATCTAACAGATATATTTATTCTGTGCTAGAATTTTTTACTTAAATGTTCTATTACCTTGTGCACCCTGTGGACCAGTATCTCCGCGAGCTCCAGGATCTCCTCTGGTAAGCTGTTCCAGATTTGCAGGGCATTGTCCTGCCTCACCCTTAGCACCACTTAATCCTGGGAACCCTTTATCTCCCTTGAAGCCCAAATCGCCTGGATTTCCCTTTTCACCCTTCACGCTAGCGCCTTTAGTACCAGGGGTTCCTGGAAATCCATCGTTGCCAGGAATTCCGTCAACTCCAGGTGGCCCCGTGAGACCATGGTCACCTTTATGCCCTGGCATGCCTACTTGACCCCGCTCTCCTTTAGGACCATCACCACCTCTATTTCCTTTAGGTCCAGGAGGGCCCTGAGGTCCACGTTCTCCTCTAGGACCTGGAGCACCCCTTTTTAAACTAGATGGAACTATAGCATTTTCTCCTGCCTCTCCGGGTGGACCTATAGGTCCATCATCACCTCGTTCTCCCTAAAATATAATATTTATATAAACATTTCAATATTACTTTAGTACCCTACTGGTCTGCCAAAATATCTTTCAATACTTACCGGTGCTCCAGCCGAGCCGGGTAAACCATCTCGACCATCAGCTCCCCTTTCACCGTTAATGCCACGCGGCCCTGTGGGACCTCGTTCACCAGCTACTCCAGGAACGCCTTCTGCGCCGAGATCTCCTTTCGGGCCAGGTCCTCCAGGCCTACATTCATTACAACGCCCACCAATGTCTCCTTTCGGGCCAGTATTTCCAGGGATTCCATCAAATCCTGCGGTACCTTTGTCACCTTTTTCACCGGGGGGTCCCATTTCTCCTGGGCTTCCTGGAGTACCTAATGTCGAATTACCTGGTACACCACGTAATCCTAAATAACCTTTCTCCCCTTTTTGCCCCTTTTCACCTGGTATACCTGACAAGCCGCCGTCACCTTTTTGACCCTGAAATTTTTTTACATATATTTATGTTAACATATCATCAAATTACTACCAAATGTAAAATGTATACAGGGTTACAGGGAAATCGTAATGAATATCGAAGGACATTTTTATTAATGTAATTTCTGATGGATTTGGATATGAAAACATTAAAAGTGCATATCGATTTTCCAGCTAGGAAAACGAAGGTAAACGATTAGAATTTAAAATAGATACTTCACAAAAATGATATTTTCCTTACCTGTACGATTAGCCTGTTAGACTTTCATATTAAACTTATATTTTTTGATTGTAAAAGAGATACGAAGCAATTGAAATGTTAAATATACTTACAGGAATGGAAAATCCATCATCCCCTTTGAACCCTCTAGGACCTTGGGGTCCAATTGGTCCGTCATAGCCTCTCGGACCAATTCCACCCGCAATGCCATCCAGACCAGTTTCTCCTTTTTCACCTTTGTGTCCAGAAGGCCCCTCGATACCTGCAGATCCAGGTTCTCCTTGGCCTCCAGGAGGTCCCATAGGCCCCATTAGGCCTTGGTCTCCGGATTTACCGTCAGTACCTCTTGGCCCGGCAGGTCCTGGGTAACCTCTAGGTCCTTGAGGACCCGGTGGACCTCGGGATCCACTAAGACCACCTGGAGGACCAGGTATGCCTTTTAAGCCTCTAGGTCCTGCTTGTCCATCTCTACCAGGCTCTCCTTTACTGCCCGGTCGGCCCGGTAATCCAGGTAAGCCATCATATCCACGGTCTCCTTTTTGTCCCATTGGGCCCGGAGCACCATACATGCCATCACGACCCTTAAGCAGAAACGATAATGCTTAAAATCAATTAGCTTGTTAAAGATTGGATCATTCAGGCTCTTATTAAAGTCAAATTAAAAACTAGTGCGCCTATTTACTGCGGGCAGGAGCTTAAGTAGAGCAAAAATGTGTACAGTACAAGGTGGCGTTCAAGCATACGGCCTACCTGATGGAAAGTGTTCACTGCTGCCTATGGACGCCTACAATACCAGGGTAATCACTAGCGTGATCCCGACCCTTTTAAATGCCGTTTCATGATCTATTGCTGATGTAAACTATATTTTATTTTTATATTTTTATTTGAATTTTCTAACAATGACACCAATTATTTAGTTCCAAAATAAGTATATAATATATTCATACTAAACAACGGATACATACATACTTTTTTTTATTGTAAATACATACTTCATATACATGGGAAAACACCCAGACTAGAACAAACATTTATGTTCATGCACACAAAGATTTTTCCTGTGTGGGAATCGAACCCACGACCTCTGGAGTGAAGAGTAGGTACTTCACGCCACATCGGTCGTAAAAATTCATTTTATATATAAATTTGTATGACTTACCCGCTCTCCAGGGTTTCCTACAATGCCTTTTTCTCCTTTAAAACCTTGAGTACCGGGTATACCAGGCTCACCCATGGGTCCAGTGTCTCCTTTTTCCCCCATTATCCCGGGTTCTCCTTTGTAGCCTTTCTCCCCCATATCTCCTGGGCTTCCTCTAATAACTTCTGTTTGGTTTCCAACAACAGAGGACGTGGGTGGAGGACACGATGGGCCTTTGTCCCCCCGATCACCTCTATCTCCTTTGTCTCCCTTTATTGAAGCACCTCTTAAACCTTTTTTACCTCTGTCTCCTTTTAAGCCAGCAGGCCCCTAAAAGCAAAAAGTAAATACTTACTTAAAAAGTGGCAAATAATCTGACATAACTTATAAGTGCTACAATAATATGATTTTTAAACAAAATGATTAGATGACTTGATATTTCATGCCTTTAACCAATTGAATAAAATGAAGACAGTGACAGCACAAACTAGTGCTGTCACTGTCTTCATTTTATTAAATAAAAGTGACAACACTAGTTTTAAATCTGGTTTGACATTAGATCTCGTTTTGTAATAAGCCCCTAAATGTCTTAATAAACGTTTCTACTCGAACCTGGCAAAATAGATATAATTTAAATGTAGGCTTTAAGTGTTCGATTATACTTTTCATTGCCAACATAACTATTACCGAGCAGTAAACTTGCCAAAAGCGAGCTGTCTGCAATTTTTTGTTGTCAATATAAAATATATCTAAAGAGTTCAACGTGATGAGATGTGAGTTTGCTGACATTGAGTCGAAATCAAATTACTGTTTCTATGTGGCCATTGCTACGATTGTGGCATAAGGCACTAATCGCCGGTAATTTTTTTTAAATATTCATACTATCTCTGATGATTTGTCATAATTAAATAAATAAATAAATAAATATTTCTGACACTTACACCAATTATTTAGTTCCAAGATAAGTATCATTAAGAACTTGTGTTATGGATACTAAATAACGGATAAACATATATAAATACTTTTTTTTTTTGTAAATAAATACTTAATATACATAGGAAAACACCCAGACCAGAACAAATATTCATATTTATACACACAAAGATTTGTCCTGTGTGGGAATCGAACCCACAACCTCAGGAGTGGAGTGCGGGTATACTCGCCACCACGCCATATCGGTCGTCAAAATAATAATAATAAAAAATAATGTTAAATATATAATTAAATAATAATTTTAACTTAGTTATCTGGATCAAATAAAAAATGAGGACATGTTTTTGTTTTAATTAACATTTATCAGACTTAGCTAAAACGGCCATTGGTTAATATATATTTTTAAAAAAGCTCAATTTACATGCTAATGCGCGGGCTTAATTTTGGTAAGTATTTGTTGTATCGTTGTTCCGAGTGTTCAAGTATGAACGGAGACCCTCTCACCTTAGTTCGTGGGAGAGATGGTTCCACTTTGCCCCATTAAGTTGCCCAAAATTTGCAGTGGAATCTGCCACGTATCATACATACATAATGTCACGCTTCATTCCCGTTGGGGTAAGCAGAGATCACATATGTCCACTAGCTACGATCTTAGCACACACTCTTAGATTTATTCACACTCATTAACCTTCTCATACACGCCCGTCGGCTTAGGGTACTTTTGACCTGCCTTTTCTCCAAAACCATCTGGATTTGGTGATGAAAGGTCTTACGTGGCCTTTCGCTATCAAAGAATCCTGATGTTGCAGGAGATTGTGATGATAGTCTCAGCAAACACGACCTCACGACACAATGGTGTAATTGAAACCGTCAATAAAGTAATTGTTCGGGCTATTTTAAAGTAATAATTTCTACTTACAATAGGTCCAGTAATTCCTTTAACTCCTGGTAACCCTGATGGTCCAGGAGGGCCGACTGGGCCTTGTCTGCCTTGCATACCGTCAGCTCCCGGTTCTCCCTTCTGTCCTTTACGATAGCGACCCGAATAACCTGGATCTCCCTTATCACCCCTTTCTCCCTTAGGGCCAGAGAAACCGCGAGGGCCCTGTATACCCTTTGCACCCAATGGTCCCATTTCACCCTAAAACATTTAAAAATCTGTGATATAAAAGACGTCTGGCCCAAGCTGTAATTAAATTATGGGATAAAGAGTTACTTACATCGGTTCCATTGCATCCGTCTCTACCAGGTATACCTGGCTGACCAACTTCACCTTGTATACCTTGTTGTCCTACTTGTCCCACAAAACCCTGAGCTCCTGGTTTACCTCTGTCTCCCTTTGGGCCGCGAGGACCTTGAGGTCCTATTTGTCCCCTTTCTCCCTTCGGACCCTGTGCGCCTTCTACGCCCTCGTGTCCTGGTAAGCCTTTGGGGCCTACGGGTCCACTTATTCCGGGGAAACCCTAAAATGCATAAATTAATTTTATCGACTAAAAAATTTTAGCTTAGGTATTTATATACCTTGCTTAAGATAAAAGTGGCTCTTACCCGGTTACCCTTTTCAGCAAAACATTTCGGTACACAGCAGCCGGGGGCTGTACAGTTGCGGTTGACGTTGGTGGATCGCTGCCTCGTGACGGGGTCGTACACGGCGAAGTTGAGGCCTGGGCTGGGCGGCGGGCGCGCCTGCGGCACGTCGGGCCGCTGTGAGAGCCCGAACGTCCGCGGCGCTTCGGATGGAGGTTGCCATTCTCTTGTTGGCCATCGGCTGTCTACATTATTCCATTCAATGAACTCATCGTTTCGCTGCTATAAAAGAAAATATGAAACGTTTTTTCCATGATATAAAAGCGATAACTGAACAGTGAGAAAAGAGAAGAAATTTTTGATTCTATTCTGGATATCAAAACAAACGTAAAATGGTTCCTGTCTCTTCTTACTTAATTTCAGTGTACAGTTAAAAAAACTCAGCTCAACTCCACTCTCACCTTGGTTGAAATAATACCGACTGTGTATTCAACCGCTAAAGAAAATATGAATATAAAGATGAAAACCTCTTAATATTAAAGTTAAATAAATATTGGGGAGCCATTATTTGAAGAAAAAAATGTGGTTGTGCGTTCAGTCAAACAAACAATTGGAACCGAGTAGGTATACTAAGGAACGGAGTGACCTTTTGTGTGGGATTTAATATCAAGCACTTCTGTGCTTCCAAAAGCAAGCAGTTAATTCGTTCGCCATTATTACTTATTACTGTATGTATGTGTACGTGGTTGTCATTAAGCCATATGAGACGTGTACTTGGAGGGCATGAAAAAATCTAACAGCAGGACACCGCACACCTGCCTCTGCTAATCTGCACTGGGTGGAACATGACCTAATACCGTCTCACTTTGGTTCGTGACGTGTCATCATATCAGCTTTATAAAGTCCACGGTTGAACATTTGCCTCCCCAATATATTACATTTTATTGGGGGTATTTGCCCATAATCACCACGCAGGGCAGGTGGGTTGGTGATCGCAGTTTGAGCCCATACTCAGGATGACGCTGCTGCCCATCATCCAGTAGGATGTCTCTTCGTCGTCTCTTACGACTCCCCCTGAGATGAGAGGTGGTGGCACTATTTTAGACAGGTACCACTCGGCCTTAGTAGTCTAATGGGCTGAGATAACAATAATCCTAAGAACGTGACAAAATGACCACTACTACCTCTCTTAAAACTAGCCCTTTAAGCTTACAACGAGGGGATATGAAAATTGTGTCTCTGAATATGTAGTTTTTATTTTTCGTACGAAAAAAATATTAATTTATATCGAAATTTACGTTTTTCTTAAATTAATATGAATATTTTCAAAGTTTCAGCCAATTAGCTCCTTGTTAATATGATCTAAGTTATTTTTACTAAACACATTACCAATTTTATAATAGGTATGAGCTTAAGTTTAATTTCTTATTGTTAAAGTGTATAAAATATGTATATAAACCCAGAGATAGAGAACTCTACATAAACACGTGGTTTATAGAAACCTAAAAAATTAAACAACTTACTAATACCTACACACATTATTTAAAATACTAACTTGTATTAAATTACTTACACAGAAAGCTGATAGTAAAGAATGTAACTCTATCAAATAAGGATTGCACGTCGCGGCAAATAATGTAACATGGTAATAAACTGAACTAAGTAATGATAACTTAATTAATTACAACTAAACACGTTATAAAATACCTACTTTTTTATTACCTTATAGCAAATTTCTTACTATATATATTATTAGTAAAATTAAATAATATAATATATTAATAAAGAAATAAAAAGCCACAAGAATTTTTTTATATACTTTTAAAATTAATATTTTTTGGCATAATAATAGGTTGGGGAAAAAGTCTTTTCGTATTTTTGTATGAAAAGTCAAGACATTTTTTTCAAAGTTTATTTACATTTATTTACAATATATATGTACCGTTTTGTTGAATAACTTTCTGCCATTTTGTGGGCAGAGACATTATCCCGTTACTGTAGAAACTTTGGGACTTCTGATCAAAAAAACGGGACAAATAGTTTTGGCAGTCCTCTCTTGAGGTTAACCTTACAGAATCTAAAGAATTCTGCAGAGACCGAAACAGGTGAAAATCTGAAGGCGCAAGGTCAGGGCTATATGGTGGATGCACTAGGACCTCCCAGTCGAACTCTCTTAATTTTTGCTGAGTGGCTAAAGATGTGTGTGGTCTAGCGTTATCCTGATGAGAGACCACACCCTTCCTGTTGATCAATTCCGGCCGTTTTCTCTCGACTGCTTCCTTTAATCTCATCAGTTGCTGGCAGTAAAGATCAGAATCGATGGTTTTGCCGGGCGGTAAAAGCTCATAATAAACAATGCCCTTCCAATCCCACCTTACACACAGCATCACCTTATTTCGTGTTAGGCCAGGTTTGGCCACAGTCTGTGAAGCCTGGCCAACTTTCGACCACGACCTTTTTCGCACGTTCTTGTCGTACGTGATCCACTTTTCATCGCCAGTTATCAATCTCTTCAAAAACGGCTCGGTTTCATTACGTCTCAATAATGAATCGCAAATGAGTACACGGTTCATTAAGTTTCTTTGAGTGAGCTCGTGTGGCACCCAAATATCGAGCTTTTTTGTATAACCAGCTTTCTTCAAATGGGTCAAAACTGTTTTGTGGTCAATTCCCAGTTCTTCAGCTACATCGTAACTACTAATATGCCGATCTTGCTCCACTCTTTCAAAAATGGCGTCCATTTTATTCGTAATAGGGCGACCAGAGCGAGGTGCATCTTTAACATCAAAATTTCCGGACTGAAAAAGTTTGAACCAAATTTGTGCTACTCTTACTGACACTGCATCAGGTCCATAAACATCACAAATTTTTTTCACTGCTTGAGTTGCATTTTTGCCTTTTTTATAATAAAATTTTAAAATGTATCGAAATTCTTCATTAGATTCACTCATTTTTACGGAGAGAAAAACAAATGAAAAATAGCGGGAAACAACTTTTTTTTATTTTTTTCTTTTCTTTATAATGGAACCTTTTTAATGTTACCAAAACCAGCCAGACACAAATAGTACAGTCAAAAAAATTTTATAATAAGTTTATACCTACGTTATGCGAAAAGACTTTTTCCCCGACCTAATATAACATTTAGTAATAAAATTATTCTAATTGAATTTTTGAGTACGGTTAAAAATTCATAATAATATATATTATGCGATTGATTTCACAAGCAACTAAAACAAAAATTAAATTAAGTTACTTGTTAAATATGAATATGATACTACAGTATAGTAAAACAACGGCGATTGATTTAACGAGCAACTAAAACAATGAATTAAATTAAGTTACTTGTTATATTTGAATATGATGTACTGCCTTGCGCAATGTTCACTGATATATCGACATCCGAGTTACGATAAACTTTGTCGGTGCAGTCTCCTTTGCTTAATTATAACAAACTAGCTATTTATGATATAAAAGTATTTTGTAGGCGCTTAACCAAAAACTGGAAGTAAGTGTAAAATTTTATCGTGATTTAAAAAATTTTAACACAAAAATTGTAACTGTTAGAGCAGTAACTCTATTCTAATATAAAAATACATATTTTATGTTCCGCCAAATCTTTTTATCTATTCGCATTTTTAAGAAAATGCAAAAAGACAAATTTAAGCGGACGGGCAAGTTAGCGAGATGCCGCGCGACCGCCTCTGCGCCTGCGCCGATCCGCGCCAGTCCCGAAATCCAGCCGAAAAGTTTTTGCTTAATGCATTTTTAATGACCACTGCACTTCTTAGTACTAATTTTAAAAAACTATAAAAATAAGTTAAAGTACTCACTGTGTTTACTCCCAACGGCACCAACGCAACTATCAACCTAGAGATATGGAAAATAAAATTTACTCAGCTAAATTAAATTTATTATTTTTTTCACAACATATTTTCAATCGTGATTTTTTTAATTAATCGTCCCGAAATATCAAATTGTAGTTCAGTGATGATTAAAAAAGGTCAGAGTCTTACCACAGTACGGAGACCGCCATGGTCCCGTGCGCGCTGCGCCTGAATCCCGTGCGCGCGCGCCGTTTGTGCCGGGATACTAAAGGAAAGAGGAGAGTTCGGGCAGCAGGCTGCGCACCCCCGCCCCGCGGCGCGCGGCCAGCGGCGGCGGAGGCGGCGGCGGCCGGCGGAGGCCTGGGGGCGCGCTCCCAGTAGTACGGCGCAGCCATGTCGGGCCCGGCGCGCGCGCGACTCTTCGCGCTCCACCTTGCGCCACTCGCACTCGCACTGCTAATTTGGAATCCTCACCCTACCACAGCGGTAAGTGCATTACAAATTTGACAAATATAAGCGTTAAAAATCTCTTCATTTTTTTTTTTCGCATAAAAAGACTTCAACGCGTTAAGCCTAAGTGAAACTTCTAACCTCTTTCGCCCTTAACGCGATATTCCGAATTTTGTCACAGAAGTATGTAAAAGCATCATGACTTCACATTCGTTTCGTATTTGTTTTTTTTTGATGGAAGTGTTTTCAGAACTTCACCAGTTTTACATAACTTATATATCTGGTACAAAAAGTAGTACAAACGAATTGTCATTGCTGGTTTGCTATTTTGACCAGAATAGTTACTACTATTATGTATAATAAAATATGAAAATCTCGTAACTACCTACCTGATCCTAACTTATATTACTTTTTGGTATCATCCTCAGGAAAGTTTATTAACTACCTAGTGTTTAGTACAAACGATGTTTCTCTACATCTAACATAAAAGCTTTCACTTGTGCTTTTATTCAGTAACCATTTTTTTCTACACATATTTTCATTACTCGTTGGTGGTAAATTGACAGAGAAGGCGATGACTACTGAATTTTATAAGATCGTTTAACAATTGAAATCTTCGGCGATTAGGGTATCACAGTGACTGGTCCTCTGTGTAGACTGGTTCAAGTGCATAATACCACTTTTCAGGAGATCTAAACATCAATGTCTGACGACCGAATGGCGTAGAGATCACTATACCTGCACTTCGCTCCTGAGGTCGTAGGATCGATTCTCACATAGGACAAATCTTTGTGTGTATGAACAGGAATGTTTGTTCTGGTCTGGATGTTTCCTATGTATATCAAGTATTTATTTAAAAAACAAAAAGTATTTAGGTATGTTTATTCGTTACTAAGTATATAGATACTTAGTAACGAATAAACATACCTAAATACTTTTTGTTTTTGAACTTGTGTTATAGAACACAAGTTCTTAATGATACTTATCTTAGAACAAATTAATTTGTGTGATTGTAAGTAGATAGTTATTATTATTATACTTTTATGGACTGCACCGACTGCTTTCCATCTTATGGTAATTATGAAGTGTCACATAAAAAGAAAAATGTTGACAGTTGCTTGTCTAAAATAATGCCATCACTACTTACATCAATTTACAAGTTTATATTTTTTTGAAGTTTTGGCGCCAAAGCGAAAATGACACATCGCGGCAGTATTTAATTTTCCAAAACTAGTGTAAACTCGAGTTTTTATTTGTAAATATAGATTTTTAGACACAACTTCTTTGGCAATGTACACAAATATAAGAAAGTGATATATTACAGTGAATTGTGATTTGCCGTGTTGATTCCCAAACTCCCTAGAAGCCTTTAGTAAAGTCTCGACTATTTTACTGGGGTACAACTCTGACTTGACTCTACTATGACGGACTTAACTTGACTGTGACTGTACTGAATAACGAAAATGATGCATTGATGCAAATACCTTTATTAATTATATTACTTGACACTAGCAAATGCTCTAAACGACTGGGCTCATATTGAAGAGAGAAAAAAAGTTTGTATCTTGAGAATTTATTAATATAAGAAAGATGTTTTTGTAGGACTAAAAATTTAGCTATTTTAAAGCCTATTTTAAAAAAGTGATGCAAAAACACAGTTTGCCAATTTAGAGCTTGCATTAAACAATATATGTAGGATCCATCGATGAGAGTACTGTCAATTATAGAATATTTTGGTGTAAACCAATTTAGATGATCTTTGGGTGTCCACACTAGGGTGTATGTTACTCCGTCTATCTGCAATAATATTCATCAAAATAGACATAGAAAACATATCAAAGAAAGAAACTAACTAACTTTTATATTTAAAATAGTAATTGCACTCGCCTGCCTGCGATTTCGACCGCACATACCAATTTCCAAATTTCTTAATTTGATTATGGGTTTTATTACAGCTTGTACTAAAATTCATCAAAAGTTAATTTTGACGAAACAGCGTGATGTGGGTCAGCTAGTAGTAAAGATAAGGAGATAATGTTAAATATTTTTTGTCTATAATTTTAAAATATGGCTTTGCCTGCTTTTTCCACATGCATATATGAACATTAAAGAAAGGATACAAAAAAATTACATATTGTTAAACTTATTCAGTGGAGCTCTAGAAACGGAGTTGTCTTTATTTATTTATTTAATAAGGTACATCAACAATATACATAAAAATACATTTTTATAAAGTATCTGGCCGAGACAGAGAACTTCTATGTATATCTCTAACAGATATACACAACATTAACTGCATGTAAACAGAAAAAAAATTAACATATTATCAATAACCTAAAAATTAAAGATATAGACAAAAAAAGAAATGAAATCATACATACATACAATCACACTCAAAATCAAAAAGAAAAATCGAGAGCAAGAGATACAATTAATCGTAATTTAAATATATTATTATTATTGTGAGATCAATTTAACGTTTAACACTACGTTGCGCTTACACTTATTGTAGGGATCATGAAAAATGACAAAATTGTCCGAGCTCCCGCATAAAGAGTTGTATTCACTGCAGATTCGTGCCAGGGGTAAGCGTTTACCTACATTGGTTCTGCAAAATAGAATGTGGAATGGTTTAGTGATAGGATATCGCGGTATTCCGGAGAGAACAGCAAGTTTAATATTATTAACTAATTCATTACAATCTGTCATTCCATTAAGAAGTTTGTGTAAGAATAAAATATCATGAATTTTGCGACGATTATGGAGAGTATTCATTTTAAAGAAATTTAGTCTTTGGTAGTAAGTGACCCTATGTGAAATTCCGGACGAGATGTACGCCAGATGTCTGGTAAACGCTCGTTGGACACTCTCGATCCTCTGTGATTGCACAGCATTTATGGGACTCCACACTTCAGAAGCAAATTCCAGATGACTTTGTACTAGACTATTATATAAGATTGTTTTTGTCCGTATAAGACGAAACTCTTTGGTATTCCTTTTTATGAATCCTAACATTCGAGCTCCTTTTTTTGCTGCCGCATTAATATGCGAGGAAAAGGTTAATTTGCTGTCTATAATAACACCCAGATCTCTAATTTCATTGACTTCTTGCAATATTGTTCCGTCAAGCACTTCTTTTTGTGTACTTGATGTGATAACATTTAGCTGCGTTGAGAGTCATAGAATTTTTGTGACACCAGTCTCGAATTCTATCAAGGTCATTCTGAATTAAATCAACATCGGATGTAGAATTTACATCTCGATATATCTTTAGATCATCTGCGTATAGGGAAAATTTAGAGTGTTTAATTTGATTTGTGATATCATTAATAAAAACAGTGAATAATATGGGTCCAAGATGAGAGCCCTGCGGCACGCCAGACTTGGCAAAGTATATTTCTGAGTCATAACCCTTTGCTGACACTATCTGTGGTCTTTGGAATAGATATGATTGAAACCAATTATAAAGATTTCCATAAATGCCATGGGATTCAAGTTTGCTCAGCAAAGAGGAATGACTGAGTCTGTCAAAAGCACTAGAAAAGTCTGTGTATATGGCATCAATTTGTTTCCCGTTATGTTGATAACAGCCACAGGCAGATCCGACACAAAAGATACAAGGTTGGTTTGAACGGAGCGGCCGGTTATAAAACCATGTTGTGATGATAATATTCATATATTGTGTAATGATCGGACATAGTAAGGACTCACAAAGTTTGAAAAAACAAGACAGAATGAAAATAGGACGGTAGTTTTTCACATTATTCTGCTCACCTTTTTTATAGACGGGTAAGATTCGAGCTTTTTTCCATTCATCCGGAAAAATGCCATCCTCGAAAGAACGATTGAGGATAAGGCAGAGTGGCAAAGCGAGATATTGTCCACAATGTTTGCCAAATAAAAGAGGTATCATATCCGGACCCGCGCCCTTCAAAGTATTTAATCATTTGATCCCATTCAGAACTTCTCTTTCTGTGAATCTAATACGGCCTAACGAACTATTTGATAATGAATTTATGACACGATTTAACGTTGGATTAGAAGAGGTAACTGTAAACGGATGAGAAGTGACTTGCAAAGAGAATTGCTATACCAGGACGATTATTCTCAGATAGCTCGCCAGAATGCATAATTCCGGGTAGTGACAGATCTCCCTTGCGCTTATTCTTAACATAATTCCATAAAAAATTGGGGTTTTTAACAATATTATCTTTACTTTACTTGTCTTTAGATGAACTAAGGTTTGTTCTAGGTTTGAACTAGCAACTAATAATAACGGTACATTGGATATATCTTTTCTCACAATAATATGCAGTTGACTGACATTTCCAATATTCAACCTGCATTAATTTTAGTGCCAAAGGTGTCTATTGTTATTACCATCATCTCAGCCATATGACGTTCACTGCTGAACAGCCTATGTTTCCAATAGATTTAGATCAACAATAATCGATTCTAGGACCTCTGCATCTACCGGCTTTCCGCCGCCTTGGCAAGAACATCGGTACATCGGGTGGAAGGCCGATCCTTAGGTACTACGTTTGACGATACGCGGTCGCCATTGAATAATCTTAACGCCCCATCGGTCATCGGTTTTTCGTGTTATGTGCCCGCCCACTGCTTGCAAATTCGCCTCGCTGTGTCGGTCACTCCATTTATCTTACGGATTTCCTCATTTCTGATTTTATCACGTAGGGATACTCCAATTTGGACTTTTTGTGCTAGGTTTATACCTGGGTATATACTGGGATGTTAACGCCTATGTATGTACTCGGTAACTCACTTTGTACTGTTATTATTCTCTATATTATTTTTGAAAAATATAATACAAAAACGTAATTGTCTGACTGACCTAGCAATGCACAGCTCAAACCCTATCATATAATTATACAAGTAAGCATTTTTTAAAGGCCTATGTCCTTTCCTAAATACTCATGTAAAATAATAATAATAATTTATTTGCTATAAAAAGTTTTACATTAAATGAACAGTGACCGAGGTCACCTTTTAAGCAAATAATATTTTTTTCGATTCTAAAAGTCATCACCATTGGTTAAGCGACTTGTGCATGAAAGCAAAAAAAACATATTAATTTGATTGGATTTGTCTATTTGATATTGCAGATAGCGGCAGTCCCAACCCAATAAGGCTTTTTATTATATCGCTCACTCAGATTAGGTGGCATATTTTTCGAATATAAGCTAACCATATCATCGTAATACGATAGTTTTCATAGCTATTATTAATTTTGTTACCGACAGCCACCGACTGATTTGTGACATTTTGGTGTAATTATAATATAAACCGTGCAACCGTGTTTGACATCAATAATAAATAAATATTCCAAGTTCCAAGCTAAGTATCACATAGAAATTATATTATGGATACTAAGTAACGGATAAACATACATAAATACATTTTTTTTGTCAAAGAAAAACACCCAGACCAGAATAAATATTCATGTTCATGCACACAAAGATTTGTCCTATATGGAAATCGAACTCACGCCCTAGGAGCGGAGTGTGGGTATACTCGCCACCACGCTATATTGGTCGTCAAAAATGAATGAACAATATGCAATGACATGACCAATATTTTACGTTAACGTGCTTAATTCATTTGACAAACTGCCTAAGTAAAAGTTGAGCTCAAGTATTAAATCCTAATAAATTAAAATAGAGCCTAAATCACTTAACACATAATGCCATCGATTTTTTTATTTTATTTATAGCACTGTTCACGTTTACGATAATAATATGATATATGAAGTAACGGACGAAAACAAACGGAAGTTATGTTTGTCAGTAGCGTTGTCACGCCTAAATTTTATAATAAATATTTTGGTATAGAAATATAATTTGAATTTTTGTATAGGTGTATAGGGATCCTAACAATATCTTCGGAGCCCAAGCCAACCTCACTTGCAAGGGGTGCACCTGCCGATCAACAGACGAAGTTCTGGTGAACATAAAAGTTCCCGGTAAGCGGCAATAGACTCGCAACCTATCACGTCGGACCAACAATCTAATTGGAGAAATATGAGCGTATAATATGCCTCTGCCTACCCCTTGGAGGAAACAGGCATGATTACATATAGAAATAAATGTGAATTTATGGAAGCGTAGCGCAGATTTTTTAATCATTAAAAAGCATATTTTTATCACTAAACACGTTAAGCTAGAGCAATGTCTAAAGTCTAATGGTGTATAACATTGCAATAATTTTAATGCCTGTTCGCGTTCAAATTGATTGAATTGACGCAATTGATGTTGATATCGTAATTTCAGTCATTTGACCACTGCTAAACAGAGGCCTCCCCAAAAGATTTTGGGGGTATTGGCCCATAACCACTGGGCAGGCTGATTGGTGATTTTAAGTCAATACCACTATGGCATGACATGTCGCTGCTAGCCACCATTCGGTTGCATTTGTCTGCGTCAACTCTTACTACGTTTCTTTTTATGTGCCGCGTCATGAGTAGTCATGACGCCCATATCCTGCCTGATGGTACGCAGTCGATGCATGCAGTCAAAAAAAATAAAGGCGCTTCATATCGTGTAATAAGCACAAAGCGCACCCCCTCATGACGGCCTGCTAAAATGCCGTTTCACGCCCCGCTTAAAAAACCCGGGTATACCTACAGGAACTAGGAAACACATGAGCCGGCAGAGAATTCCAGAGCTTGATGGCTCCCTATAAGATGAGAGAAGTACGCAATACGCGTTATTGGCAGTAAGACATTATGTCTAAGCTAGCTTTTGATAAACAACCTGCGTGGTGCGTTCTGTTCCCTGTAATACGTTGTAGTCTGTTTTACATTTTGTCAGTTACATTTTGTTACAAGCTTTAGCTAGTTTATTATTTTTAATATACTACGTCTATTTGTGTATCATATAACTTTCGGTATCTAATTTTAACGCAGTTTTATAAGGTAATAACTTTTAAAGGCAACATATAAATACATATGTATAAATATTGTTCTTTCAGGTCTAAAGAGAGTATAATTATAACTATAGTTAACTATATAGTATCGATAGTTGAAGTAAGCATACGTATTGACATACGCGAAGGACATTTTGACCATTTTGCTACTATTGTCAGATTTATGCCAAACATATTTCGTGATTGTATGTTATTACTCTGAACATTCTGGTTTTCACTATCTTTTGTTGAGAATACCTAGTATAGGATGCGCTGTATAAGATATTCCTATATCGCGAAAAATTCGGGCGAGTATTAAAAGGTAATTTTAAGATTACTCAGTTATTTGAGCAATAGCTCTGACAATCAATTAAGAAATAAAAGACAAAACTGAGTAAAAAAAATTCTGAATTAATTTTGCCTCCGTAACACAGTCTTGTCATCGTAATATTTATAGCTTTTTATATTCCGACAGCCACGGGCATCTGATTCTAGATTAACATTGAATAGCAATGTACTTTTACATACTATTGTACTCTATTACTCAAAGTAGTGCCTGATTTTATTCGTAACTTTAAATAAGATTTATTATCAGCCACACGCATGAATGTATCACAACAGGCGGCGCCCTCTGAAATATTTTTGTGATAACAGTTGAGTTTCGATACAAAAGGCTATCGGTGTATGTAACGACAGTAACTACATTTTAAATTAGTGGACAGTGATAAATCATAGTGAACATCAATTAAATAAATTAAATCTGTTATCTTTGGCAAAGTCTCAAACATGCTTAAACATCCACTCTAAAAGGGAACATTTATTAGGTAGTAAGCTTCGAGTATAGGTTCCCAAAATATATTTAGGGAATTATGAATTATATTAAATAGGGGGTAATCAGACCTTCATCTGCGCAGGACTAGCATTTCACACAATATCTTTATAAATTTTAGTCTATGTGATATTCTGATATATATAGGCTATATTATTGTAAAGTTTTATTAAAATGAATTCAGTAGATTTTGCGTGTCAGGGTAACAAAAATTTATGTATACAAACTTTCGCGTTTATAATATCAATAAGAATTAAATATGTATATACCATAAAAACTTTTCAAGTCATGTCCTTCAATAGTTATCTTTCTTTTAAAAAACTACGTACTTGTTCAATAATTTAATATTTTTTGCACATTTATATTCTTGGATATCTTAGTGAGTTAGTGAGTTAACGAGAATGTATATGTACTAATAAAACATAGGCAACACCTAGACCAGAACTTGCGATTGAGCTCTTAAACCATTAACTATTTACAAAAAAAAATTATATAAAATCATAGTATTCATAGTAAATACTAACACAAACCTACCTACGCGAAACATAAAAAAATATATATTGCAGGCATATCAGACGGTTTAGAAAAAAATCTCAATTTGTATAATTTCATAAAATACTTGTTAATCGTGTAAATCATTTAATATTCAGAAATAATATCATGCCTGTGAGTGGTTCCGGTAACCTTAAAATGGTATGGTCACACAGATAATAATCAAAGTATGTATTAATTTATTTATTATGAAATATTTGTCGGTCTTGATAACTGGCTAGATACGTTGAGATCGCTTCTGGCCAACATCTTGTTATATTTGTAACAGTACGACCAAAGGTGCTAAGGTTTATATTATCGTCATTGCAAAGGTCGTGGCCCCCCACGTGTCATTTGATGAAATATAACGTCAAATACACGTCATGTACGTCTAGCCGTAACTACCTTATTATTTAAATGCAGTCTAAATAATAATATGTGAATTGATTTAGGCGCATAATGACGATTCGCAAACCTTTACCTATCGATAAATGAGTGATTCTCAAAAAATATTACTAGTTAATTTGATATACTATATAACTTAGCGTTATAGTTACAAGCTTTCAAATAACATATTGTTTTTATTAAAATGTTGTATACTTTTACTTAATGCAATGTTTGAATGTACAGTTACTCAGTTACCGGAGTCGTTTGTTGCTCGCGAGTGTATATTTATAAAATCGTTTTTACACGGCTAAAAAAAACTGAACTTTCTTTAATATTATTAGATCAGTCAGGATAATCTGCGAATTATCATACAAAATATGGCAGAAACCACCGAACCTTGTACGAACTATTTAAATAGGATCTATAGGCTCTATTGTATATGCAAAGAGCACGTTTCTCACTCTAGGTGAACTGTGTCAAATGGTGAGAGGTGGCCCATCGCCCATGTGGACACTAGACTAGATTCTATTTCCTATGTCGCGGTTTACGACCCTTCGGGTAAGACATGAGATCGTAAAGTTTTTTTTTTTTAATGTGACACGTCATAATGACTACATATTGCCTGATAGTAAGCAGTCGATGCACTCAAAAAAAAAAAAGCGCTTCATACCGTGAAATAAGCACGATACAAAGCGCATCCACTCATGACGGCCTGCTAAAATGCCGTATCACGCCCCGCTTAAAAGACCCGGGATCATAGGAAATAGGAAACACATGAGCCGGCAGCGAATTCCACCAACGGATACTTCCAACGGGAAGTTCTTTGAAGGTGCTGCAACCACATTACACACACGTGAATTGTCACGTAATCAATTATACAATTTTTCAAAGTATGATAATCAGAATTTTAACTTTTAATAAAATTCAAAACCATAGTAAAAAATATAAATTTACGAAAGCACAAAAATAGGCGAAAGTCAATAGCTTTATAAAGTTGTTAATTATGAAACAAATAAACGAAATTCTTGAATGGACTGCAAGGTTTACTTACAAAAACATAAAACCCACAACCGGAATTCTGTTAATAAAAGATATTTTTTTATAGATATAATTATGTTACTTCAGCAATCTGGTGTTACGCTAACCTTTGCACTATTATCATCAAGTTTTTATTTGATATATAGGTATCAACTGGCAACCACTTATCATCTCATAGCCTCGTGACCTAAAAATAATGTAAAACAAAGAGTAACCAACTAAAGATGTTGATTTTACATATGATATATTTCCTTATTTATACAAAAATTAGGAAAAAACTTGATAATAGCAGACTTTTCAAAAACATACGTCTGTGTCTTAAACAGAAATATAAATAAAAATAAATCTTCTACTTCGAATGGACCTTCAAAAATAACTGTAAATAATTAGTAAAGTGACAGTAACTACATATTAATTTTGTGAATAAAATTAAATGTTAAAAATTTACAGTAAGTCTAAGTTAGCTTACTACTATTATAACATTATTATATCTATAAGGTCATAATTTTATAAAGTAGTCTACTTGTAGATACTTGCTTATAGTAAAATATGGGAAAAGGTTCTCATCGCGCCGCTAAATATAGACCTTTTTGCGATACTGTGTTCCAGCTTTGAAGAAATATGTAAATAACAGGATATTTCCATTCAAAAAAAACACATTAATCATATCTCAGTGTAAAGAGCGCGGGACACAACACAGCCGATAGGGTATTTAATGAAATTATACTTATTATAGGCAGGAGTGTTATTTTTATTAGGTGACTCTTAGTCGTATAGATAGTCTCTCGATGAAATAATTGAATAACCCTTCAGATACCTCTATAAGGCCACTCGATAGCCCAAATCTTTATCAATGACAATATCACATAAAGCTGAAACAACTTTAAGTATAAGCTATTTGATGGCCTTTTATCCAACGGGGCCTAGGAGTGGGATGAGTGTAAGATATATCTAGGTAAAAATTTTTCGAGAACACATGTTTTAATTGATTCAATAATTTAATTCCAAGTATTTTTATATCACCCTCCCTGGAGTGAGGTGCTTGTTACTTCCACTATTACGGTTTAATGGAAAAACGGAATTTACTGATATGTCATTTGTCACCCTCCCTGGAGTGAGGTGCTTGTTACTTCCACTATTACGGTTTAATGGAAAAACGGAATTTACTGATATGTCACATAGGTAGGTCGTTATAACATAAATTAACGCATATTAACCACGAAAAGCGGAAGGCTCTCGTAGCTATTATTGCAAAGCGGAGGCCAAGTGGTGGACGAAAACGAACACTTAATGAAATAGGTGACCGTTATAAGGCAATTAATATCAAGCGCTTTCGTGGTTTACGTTTAAGACATGATTAAACGTTAGTCCATTTATTATTGTATTTATAGTATTATTGTTATTAAGGGTTGTCGTTGAGCAAAGTTGGAGGATTCTATGAGACGGCTTTAAACATTTTAATACATAAAAAATAAATAAATTTCCTTTACACCAATTAGTTAGCTCCAAGATAAGTATAATTAAGAACTTCTGTTAAGAACGGATAACCATACTTATATAATATTTTTTGTAAATACATATTAAATATACATAGTACATACCCAGATCAGAAAAAATATTCATGTTCAACAACACACTGTGTGGGAATCAAACCCACGACCTCAGGAACAAGACTTCTCACAACTGCCTCCAACAATCCGCACTGGGTTTTTGTGCTGTATAACCTTAATCTCTAACACCTTGTTTCTGGAGAGGAGGCCTATGCTCAGTAGTGGGACGTTAATAGGGTAAGATATTAATGAAAATGATGATGCAATGATAGGAAATATCTAATACCAACGAGAAAAAAACTACGTTATTACCCAAAGCCAAATTATGCACGCAGGCCGAAGCTAGTTTACAGTATTGTGGTATATAATTCCTTATTGTAATAATAATCTCTTTATTCATATTCAATCTTACTATTAACTGTATTTAGCACAAACTTAAGGAGACTTTTTATCTTGTGTACTTAATTTTAAAGTTTTAAAGGTTATAACCCCTTGATAATTTGTGAGTATATATCGCATGACGCTCCCAATTTATAAAGTAGAAACACGATAAATAAGATAATGCCTTATTGTCGTATTACGTACCTAAATATGTTTTCAACTATTTTTATTTCAAATGCTTATACAATTGAAATGTGTAGGCAAATAAGCAGTTTCATAATTTATTTTAAATTACATATTTCGTTTATTTTATTCATTATAAATAGTAATGTTAGAAGTTTTATATTTACTGCAGATCAACTGGTATTTATATAAATATTAAAGGTTAATATTATAATATGTATGGTATTGGTGTGGTATGTTTATGGTATGGGTGTACAGGGGCCCCCCAAGAACTTTGGACCTGCCTGTTTCTCCGAAGGGGTAAGCATAGGCATAATAAACGCCCAACCATTCGCCAGTAATGTTTCTTCTATAATCTTATATAAACTTCTATGTTTTGGTAGGATCCCAATACAACATAAATCATACATAGGAAATTTAATATTTATACGGCTGTAACTCGCCTAGCAATACCCGTAGATTATGAATATTTTTACCACCCCTGCCATTTAAGTAGTCCAATGGTAATAATTATTCCCACGACTATTATTTGATCGAGAAAACAACTACAAAGTTCCAATCTAATGAAAGAAGTGAATCTCTCTTGATGAAACATATTTCACTACCGGAGGATACTTATAAGTATTATTTTATTTTACGTGTTTTCATAAAAAAGGCCGTATATTTAGACGATCTTTCTTCTACAAATCTTTCCCTTCTATTTGCAATGTATTTAGTCCAGAAATTAATTTTCCACTTCGATAGCGAAACGACAATAAAAATACCCATATAAACAAATAGGAGCCATACTAATATCTAGGTATTTAACTCAGTTATTTCCCAGTTAGACTTTATACCAAATATTTGTTAACTGCGGAATAAACCTTAATTGATTGTTTAAATGGTTATTGAAAAATATGCCCTTATTACCTATTATGCTTTTTAATAATTATTTATTTCACTTGACCAAACCTCATTTGCATACTTTTATTTGCCTTGCCTTTTGGAGAAACCTTGCTATAATAACTTAAAAGGAATCTATATATGAATTCCCGTTCCTTAGGTAGCCTTCTGTAACCCACGGGCAAGACATGGGGTGGTAGAATTATTTCAAGGTACTTAAGGTAATTATTTAAAACCACAAACTGAATCGTCTCGTCGAGTTGTTTTAAGGGATATGTTTTTAAGTTATTTTGGGCAATGAGTGATTAAACTTATTTGATTATTCGCTAAATAAAATAAATGAAAAATAAATACTTCCCGACACGTACGGAAAAGGAACTGCCTAAAAGTGGAAGTAAGAATTTGGAGCAACTGTTGTACCAAATAAACAAAGTGGGTCAAAATCAGCCTCCGTTGACAAAGCTCCTGAAACGGGGTCGCGACACAAACAGCTCCTGTTATCTGTGCCGCAGGAAGCCATTATCAACTTGTCGTTAGGTATATAACATAATTTTTGCAATTATTGCCGAAATAACTCCCACGGTTTTGTCATCGGTCACGATATTCTGATACAAAGTATCGTTGATATATTACGGATGTCTAATCGCTATGACACATAGAATGGATCTGAATATATTGTATAGTATGTTTATTATAGAGATATATATTATGAACTGAAAGCTTATATTGTCGGGGAGGCACGAGTTATGAATATGTTTCAGACTGATTAAGATCCTTTTAACTTTAACTTGGTATTATGATCTGGGGAAATTACACAAATAAAGATGAAGTCTTTATTAAGAGAAATATGCGTATTTTTGCATTTAAACGACTAGAACGTCATAAGCATAAATTAGATACGATTTTCTGTAAAACGGCTATATTGAAGAAGAATGTGTTCTCTATCACGCCTTACATCTATAACAGGATTCCAGGGTGTATCTGAAATGCTGACAGTTACACCATATCAGCGTAGACTTTATAACGTGTTAGCAGAAAAATGTTATTACAGTTTATATGACATGATAAATTAACATGACATAATCCGATTATTATAATAAGTTTAACTTTGAGATTTATATTATCTATTTTTATTCCATTTTTAATTTGAATTTGTGATCGGTAATTTTACATATTGTATGCCCATTTGATGAGGCTGGCCACAGTGGAACTACATATCTTAAGTGACAAAATCTTATGAATATGAACTTGGAAATTGGTCATCAGCACTAACTTAATAGAACGATAGATAGATTAATTAGCCAGAAAGGCTTCTTCAGTTTTAAAAATATTTATTAAGTTATGATAAACTCATCACCACTCAAAAAATCGTGAACTCGTTTTTACCATAAAGTTATCGATGTGTAAATTAAATTTCAAGAAATGGTTTTTAAATTATTGTTTAGCTTTTACTATTGATACACGGCCAACTAAATTCCTTTAAAACAACAATGTTTACCACTAAAATTATGTTTAATACTCAATAAAAATACACTTTCTAGTTCAGTTCGTGCCAAAACTCTTTAAAATAATCAGAACTGCTAAGGCGCACATATGATTTCGAATAGGTAGCTGTCTTTTTTTTTAGCTTATACTTACTGAATGATTCTGTGTGTGATCCCCATTTTATAATGCTATTATATAAAATTCTTAGATAGCGATAAAGCCAGTAACACCATGAACCATGCATGCACCATGCATGCAACATGAGAAAAAAAAAACCTAGTATTCTTTTATTCCGAAAAACTGCGCGGTTTCAGTGGTATGTCATCTAAGGTAGCCAAACATTCGCCAGTACTGTCTACTTCAAGAGTGATTCGTCTTTATTATTGTCTGTCACATTCATTAGCATTAAGAATTAAAACTATAATCGGCATATCAGCACTACAAAGTATAAAACCTAGTCGCTTTCCACTGCCTGTCCTTATGTATGCTTAGATTTTTAAAAATATGCAACGGACGGTTTTCTATAAAATAGATTTTTTACGGTTTTTTAAATAGATATAGTGATTTGAGAGAAAGGTTTGTTAGTAGGTCAAGCGGACGAAGTCGCGGTGGCCGCTAGTTGTATATTAATTATTTTTAAAATTTCTTATTTAATAGCGAAGGGCTGATTATCAAATAAATACATAAAAGTGCATCATATTATTAAGACATAAGGTAATAGAAGATAATCTTATGAACGTCTACTTAACCCATTCACTACGGGCAGGAGCTTGAGTGGAGAAAAAATATTTGTTTATTATTTATTAGGTACATTAAAATGGTGTACAGGGACCCTAACAAGATTTAAGGAGCCCAAGCCAAGCTCACCTGCAAGTTGTGCACCTTCCGATCAACGGACGATGCTCTGGCCAACATAAAAGTTCCCGATAAGCAGATGCATTGAGCTCCTTAGGTCATGGTAGGATCCCTATACACCCATTTACATTAATATATGCCATTAAACAATATAAAGACATAAACTTCTTTCTTGCACCAATTCTATGTCACTATGCAGTAAAGTTATACCCTAATTATGTTATTCAGCCTACGGAAACAATTATAAATCTGAGTCTTAAAGCAATGGAAATGACTAAGTACTTATTAATTTATCTGATCAATAATCTGAGTAACGTAGACACGCTAAAAGATAAATTGTTATGAAGTGGCCGCTTTGTATTTAAAAAAAAAACTACAATAGACATAGATACTTTGTAAATTTTTCTAACTGAATCTAATAAAATGAAGTAATCTTAAAAAATATTTCAAGATTGTCATTTAGAAACTCTTTTGCTATGTCTATATTTATCTGCCTACTGTGTAGAATGTACCGGATATTTTCACTGTTTTCTTTATCTTCTACAATATCTAGAGGGCCACAAACTCGTCGGGGGGCCAAATATTAATATGCAATATAAAGTAAGTGTTGTTAAATAAGAAACATGTCCTCCCCCTCGCAGGGTGCCGCGGCCGGGTATAGCTCTCTGTCAATGATCGGCCCTATTGTTCATGAGCCACTATCACCGTGACGTACACAGAACATTGAACTCAAGAGGAAGTATTCCATATTCCTCAATTTTTATATTCCGATATCGCCACATATTAAGTTTGCCGACATCAAGAGTCACTAACGGACTCGACGTCCTAAATTAAGTTCTGATAATTCATTAGTTTGTTTACATAGAGAGATCACTGTCCTTTTTATAAGCTTTTCAGTTTGTGATTGCTTATGTTTATGGTATTATGTTACGATCGTCATCTATTTTTAAAGAAGCCACGCATGCGCATGCTTTTTGGACAGCAGAAAGTTTATTGAGTTTTATTCTTTAACAATTGTTTAACCGTATTAAATAAAATTAACAAGAAATTTTTAGCACCGTTTAAATTCATAAGTGTTTCTAAATATTGCTATTGCCAATTTCGTTTAATGTTGCCACAAAACGCTTAGTGCTGTGATACAAAAACAGTTCCTGTTTTGTAGACTGGATCTCGAAGTGGGTCGGTAAATAACCCGCACTGCATGCTATGGGTTCCAGCTATCAGTAGCATGCAGCGGGCAGCGAGAAGGCGACGCATGCGCAACATACGCCCGCGGTTTGGTTACTCACACAACACATAGAAGTTTTATGGCCGCGAGCATTGCACTGAAAATTATTGCTTACTTCCAGTAATATGAAATAGGTCAATAGTTTCAGCACGGTAACAAAAGCCAGTAGAACGTCGGCAATATACGTAGCTTATTTTTAGAGACGACACAAGACTTCGGCAAATAGCAGTTCGGTTTATCTACACTGACACGTCTTTTTAATTACTCTTCCAAATAGCTATTTCTCTGAAAAAATCTCAGATTGCACATTCAGTCAAAAGAGCTTACCAAACACTACTTCACTTATGAATTTACACTAATTAATATAATTAGTAACACGTATGTACACATAGCTGAGGATAAATGAATATGTGCCGCCCCTGCAACGTGTATTCGGGACGCGTTTACGACCCGACAGGGGTCACCAGATTCCGGCAAACTGCTCGTAAATACCAGCGCACCGTTTCGTTTTTTAACTATCGACATAGTTACAATAACGCATGTGAATAGAGTATGAGTAACACCGTTTAATGTTTCTGTAAATAAATATTTGAGTTCATCAATCGCTTAAAACTAGTTCAACTCGCCTAATTGAAACTCGAAACATTAAGTACCAATGCCTTTAGAAAATTCAAAAAAAAAATACAATTTTATTAAAAAAATAAGAATTTCATTAATTGACGGCACTGTTTAACAAAGCATCCAAACTATAATATTATAAATGCGAAATTAACTCTGTCTGTCTGTCTGTCTTTCTGTCTTTTCTTCACACCTAAACTACTGAATCGAGAAAGGACATAGGATAGTTTTTATCCCGAAAATCCCGGGAGAGCGGGAACTTCTCAAAAATCCCGCGTGATCGTAAACTATGTGGGTAAAATCAAAAATCTGCCGGAAGTCACTATTCCACGCGGACGAAGTCGCGGGCAAAAGCTAGTACAATATATATCTACAACGTAGAATGCCACGGTGTGATACACTTCCTGCCTACTAAACTTTTTAAATCCTGTCTAGAAATGAAAGTACGCGAGATATTGTAACTAGTAAGTAAAGACAATATTTTTCATAGGGCCAATAAAATTATGCGCGGCTTAAAAGCCTACAACGAGGTTTATCATTTTATATTTCTCTTTAACATGTAAGTAAGATATCGACTCCGACTTCAGGACAACTAATGTTATGTTTATTATTCAATTATTAGGTTTATTAGCAGGCACAATCACATGTAGACCTATTATTTTTACTGTATATGGTGAAGTATGGTGTCATGTGATGTGACATGCAATAAATGATTTGATTTAGTTTCAAGTTCGTTTTTTAAGTCTGTTTAATATTAAACAAAAATCATCATCATCATCTCAGCCCATAAACGTCCCACTACTGAGCACAAGCCTCCTCTCACATACCAAGGTGCGAGGGTCTAGGGTCATACTCCACCACGCGGACCCAGTGCGGATTGGCAGAGGCAGGTGTATGGCGTCCTGCTGTTAGAATTTATCAAGCCGCCCATTAGGCCTCTAACATGGCTTAACGACTACCACATTTAGTGATAACCGGGACCAACGGCTTAACGTGCCTTCCGAAGCACGGAAGCGCTCGATATCAAATGCCACACAAACGGTCACCCATCCAAGGACTGACCTCTGTAATCTCTGCTGTACTTCGGTGATCGTTTCCGACCACCGAGCACCGCAGAGCTACGAGCGCTTCAACAACAAAAATATTTTTGTAAAATCTTTTGTGTGAACTCCCGTGTAACCGAAATCTCGAGTGATTATGTTCGTACTCCACCACGCGTCCTTTTATTTTTAAAACCCACACAATAAGTTGGTTTAACTTTACTACAGCCAATACCACTACCAACAGCTTAACGTGCCTACTGGAAGAAACGTTCCATATTAGATAACACGCAATTTGTCACCCGTCCAAGGTTTCTATTCTCTATTAACGGAGCTCGCTACCGAACTCTTGAAAGTCTCGCTGCACCACGCATATGTTATTGTAAACCTACTTTCTTATGTTACATTCTTACTAATCACGTTCCTACTATGAAAATATTTATAAATATATATTAATTTATTTGAAATATAGCAGATTTTAGTTGTCACTCACTAAATCTTTTCTAGGAAACCTAGACTGAATAAATAATTTTGTATTTGAATCTTTGTATGGCTTTACTAAATCCTGCAAGTAAGAGATGGTAAAGTCCTACTGTCAGCCTAGTGGCAGGTGTAACAGGTCAATTCAATATTGACGCCCATTACAAGGATATAGGTGTGTATAAACGTCGAAAAACTTTACCTGAAGCTGTCAGAAAAATTAAAACCTGTAGGTACAGTTAGCATCATATAGTTGATAACATTAAAATTGCCGTAAAGATCAAGATACGTCTTTATTGTCAAAAGCGTTAGGGCGTGTTCCGATATATGTTCTTCCTTCCAACTATTAGACGCTGAATGTACAGCAAATTAAGTTTTGGCAGCAGGCAACAGAACGCAAAAACAGTCCCAACTTTATCGAGTTGTCACTTTTATATATTTTATTTAAAAGTGTTACACGTGGTGACATCGGGGCGAGGCCCGCGGGGCGGGGGGCCTCTTGGGGTCAGCGGGATGTGCGAATGGCCGTTATCGGCTGGGACACTGCAATGATTGTTTATCCAGTCCGTTCCTTGAATTGCAACTAATGACTCATACGTTCTATAATCGTCTCCATCCATATTATAGTTTGTAAAATAAAATTAAAATACACGCGACGTCACTGTTCACATTTTGATTATCCTTGATAGATTCCTAAATCCTGAGTTCAGTAATGATCTGCAGTACTGAAAGATACTGGTTCCATTTTAACTGTTTAATATACAGTTTAAAAACTTGCAAAAACTGAAAAAGTTTTTATAGATCAACTAGCGGACCCGACAGACTTCGTCCTGTCAAAAAGATTTGTATCTTTACGAATTTACGAATTCTAATTAATCGCTTTATTGTGAATCATGTGTATAATAATTATTAAAAAAAACAGTTTTAATATCATTGTGTGCTTTCTAATATAAGATGTTTTTTGTTTGATTACCTGGCGCATAGACAAACAAATGTGATAGTTTTGCAACACGGAACCAGGCAGCATACAATTGACCATGTGAGACACATGGGTTTTCCAGATTAATACCACATACACTTAATGATTGCCCCTGGGACTTGTTTATATTATGGCAAAAGCAAGCCGCATTGGAAACTGTAGTCATTTAAACTCAAATAGTATATCAATCGAAATTTGTTTCATATATCAGTTGACAAAAGCAAATCGACAAAAGTCAAAAGTCAAACATGACTAATATAATGACGTGAAAACTGATGCATTTTATGTCGCGTGCCAAAAGAAAACAAAAGAAACGCTAGTTTCGGAACACGACATTAAACTCCTCCAACGATGTCTTCTGTGCTCCAACGCTGTGTGCGCACACTGTTTAAATAAATCTTTGACGTTAGGAACTCACCTACATTGCTTAGACAACAGTGAGTGCTTGTAATTTTATATGAACTTAATACAATAAAGCTCAAATTGACTACGTTTTAGTTACAAAACGTTTGTATGAAATCAAGAAAAGAGCTGTTTTTAAGGTTTTACGATAATTATTCATTTTTTTCTCGCCATAAAAACCATCCTTGAACTTTAACGAACATTTAAAAAAAAGAATTGGCCAAATTGGTTCATGCGTTGTTGAGTTATGCGCTTACCAACACATTTTGCAATTCATTTTTACATATAAAAAGAAGATTAGCAATTCAAATCCAATAATGATAAAATCTAACTTAAAATAAGTTCTATTTACAGTTGTGAATAAATACCTAATTAAATTTTTACGTGATGTATTTGTCATTCATTAATGTTATTTCGCTTATCCAGGATATATACCTCCAATAATAATAAATCAATTTAGAAAAACGGACCTATCAAATTGTTTTAAAAAAAACAGATCGTAACAGAATTGACTTGGAATAAATAGTTTGCCATTTTATTAGTTTACTTAGATTCGTTTTAATGAATCGGAATCGCGCAAATATGAATTGGGAAAACCATGCGCCGGAAAAGACATCCGAAGCCGAATGGTCTTAGCAAGGAATGATTTACAAATTTTTTGGTTCGAGTTGATACTCCACAGATTGTTTATTTATTTAATCTTTATTGCACACTTAAAAGTAGTACAAAAGGCGAACTTAATGCCATAAGGCATTCTTTGCCAGTTAACCTTAGGGTTAGCAGAAAACTTTAAAGGCGGTGCGGTAGTTAATAAAAAATATGAGACAATTTAGCTAGAATACTATTATAAAATCTGAATCGCGCAAATATGAACTTATTGCAATTTTTTTTTGTTTAAATTTCTATCTAAATTTGATAGTGTAGACAGAATGAGGAAGATTAACTGTAATGTTGTGTTGAATCGGAATCGCGCAAATAGGAACTAGGTAACAAAAGCGCCGAAAAAGAATTCTAAGCCTGTTGTAAGAATGGTCTTGGACAGAAGAGACTTACCAATTTTTTTTGGGTTTGAGTGCTGATAGTCGGCACAGTATGAGGTACTTTACCTAGATTAGTATTGTTGAATCTGAATCGCGCAGTGTGTTGCGATGTTGCCATGAGTTGCGTGCGCGCCGGACGCCCGAGCCGCCCACGCGCGTCGCCCGGAAGTAGCGCTGACGACGCACGCGCACCGCCCCACTACCGCCGCCGCACAGTGCTTGCGCTTGTACGTATAGAACTGAAAAATATATTATTAAATTATTTTTTGCTATGAAAATATGGAATATTGTCCTGTTTCAAAGTTGAGTGCTGGCCATCTCTCTTCATTTGCCAAGCAGTGCTAGGAGAGTCTTAGGCGGCGGGGGCAGGGGACCCGTGGTGTCTAACCACATCGTCTATCGTCTTTCTCAACAAATGGCGATCGCATACGCCGGTCCCACACCCCCTTTGGCCGGAAGGTTGTGCTCATATAGGTCTATCATCTGTATTGTATTCATATATTAACAAAATGGAAATAATATAAAAATGGAATCTTTAGTACCCATAGTAGATATAAGTTGGGGCTAAATAGGGCAGCAAACAATTTCACAATAAATTATAATAATTACTTATTTATCGAATTGAATCTTTTAGCCAATTTGTTATAACCATTTGTAAGTTATAAGTCCTATTAGGTTTTGTGAAATTGTATAAAAATAAGTAGTTTTCCCTAAAAGACTCGGAATTATTCACAAAAACTATAGATAGAAAGGATATTCCACGGCATCATACTTTTATTACTTAAGTTTATTACATACATTCATGTAACTCATCAATTATTAATTAATTTTAATTTTCTTCAATATAAACAGAGCTGTTTTAATAAAATATGTACATTATTTTAAGTCTATAAATCTGGACATTTATATTTTTATACTGTCCATGTTTTCTGGTCGGCTCGACCTCATTTGTTTATCGTTGGTAATAAATGTCCAAGAAATTCCGATTTCCTCGTTATTAATAACCTTTTATCAATCGACTACACTGCAAGTGCAGGGTGCGAACTTCTCTCCAAGCGTTTAAGTACTTACTTCTGAGCAATGTAGTAATTAGCAATAATATATAACTATAACTTATTTTATGAAGAGAAAAGGACTTGTACACATTGTTTCTGCTCAATAAAAAATTAATGAATAAGTGACACAGTTTTTAGAGCCTTTTCGAGGGCAATTGTATTGAGCAGAAAGCAATTAATGTTTAGTTTTCATAATATTAAAATATTCGGTGCTCTACGGAAAAATTACAAACAAACATATTACTTTTTAATGAAGTATGAAATAGACAAGTAAAGGTCACTGACGCCAGTACTACATACTTGCAACAGTACTTTTGAAACAAAATAATGATTAGTAACGAAACCCACTTGTAAAAACCAATGTACAGCGATAGTGTCCTCTGAGTGCATCCCTAGATGACATTCACAGGCGGTTCATATTAAATAGCGCTGCAATTCATATAAATATTCAAACCACCTACTTTTGGACAATTTTATCGATGTTGTGGTTGGTAAATGTTTTATCAATCAACTAATAAATATTTTATGGAAAGGGTTGTAAACACTTGTAATAACCAAGACTGATGTCTTCAATTTAAAATACTTAGATAACTTTTATCTGTCTAGAATGTATTATGAAGACAAGCAAATATTTTGTACAATTAAAAATAAATAAAAACTGATCTACGCTTTTTTGTACTAAATACTTCTTCTTTACCATTCCGTTTTTCTCCAAACGAATGCACAAGTGACTATAAAAAATATCCAAATTGCTGCAATCATTTGAAGAGTCCCCAGGATTCTTTTTTTTTTATTTATGTCGGTAACAAAATGCATTTACGCACTGTCTCCGGCCAAAGGGGGACCGAGAGAGATGTGTGGGACTCACCACCGGCAGACACGACCGCTAGTAGTAAAACCCACTAAATAATTTCCGACGACGCCCGCCGCTTGTTGAGAAAGAGGCGGGGGGCCAGTACCTGGTTTGCAGCTCTGACACCCCGCCCAAGGCCAACGCCCCTCGGACCAAAAACCGGGAGGACCTCCTCAGAGAGACGCAGTGGACGCGCCTCTCCTACCTCCTTGAACGACCATAGCGTGTGTGGCCGACTTCTCGGAGGGTCCATAGTTAGACAGCAGGGGCCCCCTGCCCCCGCTGCCTAAGACCCACCTGGCGCTGCTTGACGGGCCCTCCTGGCCCGCCCACTGCGCCCTCCACAGGTCCCTCTTAGTTTCCCCCCCGGTAGTCAGTACTAAGGGCACCCAGAGTCGCCAATTTCTAGGTGTTACCTTTCCCCTAGCGCCCTCAGCGCCCTACCGGGAGGTACTCAGCCCCCCCACCACGACAAGGTGGATACCAGTCTGGGGGGGCATTATCAAATCCTGACCCATATATCGATAACTATGGGTCCAACTGGAAAAAGTACTATTTCAAAAAAAAAAATGTGCTAACTCCGTAAGGGGACTTCGAATAATCATGCATAAAATAACGTTCCGATGAATTCAGACTTTTACCGGTTTTCTTCCCAGTAGGAGGAAAGTCTTTTTTGGAGGCGTAAAAATATAAAACAATTTCAAAATATGTACAGTATTAAGAAATGTTACGTTAGGGACATTCTTCAATTTCATTTTTGCTGAAGTATTTTATGACTTACGTCACCTTTTTTTTAGGTTGTGATGCAACTACAATGATCGGTGTTACATATGGGTTTCAAGATGTAAATGTGGGGCATCACATCATCAAAAGACAATGAACGAATTAAGATAACATTAACAGATGCTAAAGATGTTTTGTTGACTCTACAATCTAAATAAAATGGCTCAAGTGATTTCATTCTGAACCTTCTGCAAAAGTCATACTTAACTAGTGTATAATGTCACCAATATGTTGAATGAAGCATACATAATTATATGACAAGAAGATCAAATTCACACATTTAATAAAATGACAATATAAATTTTATAGGTGGATGGTTAGAAAATATGCACATAAAGAGAAAAACACAACTGCCCAAATTAAATGTCAAGTAAAATAAATAAAATATAAATATTAAATATTCTCTTACAATCACACCAATTATTTAGTTCCAAGATAAGTATCATTAAGAACTTGTGTTATGGATACTAAATAACGGATAAACATACATAAATACTTTTTTTTTGTAAATATATACTTAAGATACATAGGAGAACACCCAGACCAGAACAAATATTCATGTTCATGCACACAAAGATTTGTCCTGTGTGGGAATCGAACCCACGACCTCTCGAGTGAAGTGCAGGTATACTGACCTCCTCGCCATATCGGTCGTCAAATTAATAATTAAAAAAATTCTACTAGTATACAAGGGATTTGTAATCTTCTTCTTTTTGTTTTAAATAATGGCTTCGTGCTTTTATCACATTTACCCAGTGTCAAGTAAGGGATATATTAATAATACGTAAATGAGAATGAGTGGTGATAAAGCTGATATATGAGATACCCATCCCCCTGGAGTTCTCAGTTGTGGAAATAGACTGGGATCTTATATCGACTTCTTGAGAGAATTTGAAAAGTGATGTTGCACTGTTTTGCTTCTTTTACCAACACTCATGTACGTTCACGAACACTTAACGGTTAATAATCCACCGTTATTACAAACATTAAAATTTGTTATATTTCGAACATTTATCGACATATCACAAATTTAGAAGATAAAACAAAACTGCAGATATTACGCTTCACTTTCCCCCCATGTAGTCTCTGACACGAAACTTATTGATAATGCCCTCGGTTTTGCTTAAATAAAAGAATCGTATGCTTTACAAAACCACTTTTTTAAAAAAGCAAATTATTATGTTTGCTACTTCAAAAATCGCGAACCTCCATACAAGCTATCATCATTTGTTTCTAGACTTAGGGGCTAACTTTTTTGAAAATACTTCTTTATTCTCTAATTTTTGAAAATACTTCTTTTGTCGATGTTTTCTTGTTTGTTTATGATATACTTAAGATTATTTGAGATACCTATTTGCCAAATGTAAAGGTTCAGCATCAAAATTAAAGGTTCATAAAGTATGTTTAATAGGTTTATTATCTAAATATTTTAAATAGGACCAATATTGCAAAGCCTCAAAATGTTGCTAACAACCACAAACAATAAAACTATTAAACTTTACTTTTTAACTTTACTTTACTTCTTGCTATTGACAATTGCGATACAATTAGTCGATTTAAATATTTGATATGGTAGCAAATTTTAAATTGCCAATTGGGAAGGAAAAATAAAAAAAAACTAAAGTGCACAGTGAAGTGTAAAGGCATTCAAAATAACGAGTATAGTTATAATAGCATATAATTATTAAGTTTTTGGTTTTATAATTTTATTCTAAAATTATTAGTTTAATATTATCTATAAAGGTATCACACAGATAAAGTTTATAATTGAAAACAGTAAGCTATCGCAATTTGTCTTGGTATACGCCTATGTTTTTTTTATAATTAGAATATATACAAACGTAGGTTACTCCGTAGCTCCGCCGTTCTAGGTGGTCGGGAATGATCACCGAAGTAAGGCAGACTTCATAGAGGATTTGGAGCGAGCACTTGGACTATTGATCATTTGTGTGGCATTTAATTTAGAAAGTAGAACGGATTAAAGATTTTTTGTCACAACTACGATAGAATACTCGATTTGGTGTTAGGCGCTCATTACACCTACATAAAAGGAAACTTGTGGCTGAAAACTGAATGTTTTTGACATTTACGTCTTTAAAGAACTAGATGTGCGATATACTAGCAAGCCCAAATAACGAGTAGGTAATGCAATTGGCAAAGAGTCGTCCACTTATTATTTAGATCAGATACAAATACAGGTCACACAAGCCTTAAAATGAATTGTTAGTTTAATAGTCGTAAACCATAAAATTGTAAGCAAGAGTGAACACATTGTTGACGCAGTTCAGTCAAGTGCATTGGTCGTAATGCGAATTTAGCTGTGCTGTCATATCAGCCGCAAATTGATAGGCTTGTATAATAAATGTGTAATAAAATAGCGTCTTAACAAACCGAGATGGTGCATTCGTCTGAATTGAAACCAACGTACTCATAATTTCTAGGAATAAATCACCGCGTGTTGAAACTTTACTCCTGTGCATTATTATTATTACTGCTTAGTATACTAGAGAACCGGTAGTTTAGTATGCACTCTATATTTTTGATAATTTTATATGTAACAAAATATTTTTTTTACAATTAAAATCTTGCTTAAAGTATGTATTAGTTAATATACATAGTAATAATATACAAAATCTGTTTTGAGACGTAATGAAGCAAAAAGTAAAAGCGGTTTAAAAATAATAAGTACTGCTTTTTAAATCTTAATTATAAAAGAAGACCTGACTTTTTTCGCAATTTCTGGGGTGGCTTGCACAAGAACTGTGCAAGCCAATTTGATTTAAGCTAAATTTGAATAGAGATATTTTTGATTGAAAATGTGAAGGACAGAACAATTTTTTAAATAGATTTAGCTCTAATCAGGCTTAGTTGTTAAATGTTAGAGGCCTAATGGGCGGCTTGAAAAATTCTAACAGCAGGACGCCATACACCTGCCTCCGCCAATCCGCACTGGGTCAGCGTGGTGGAGTATGACCTAATACCCTCACACCTTGATATGTGAGAGGAGGCTCGTGCTCAGTAGTGGGACGTTTATGGGCTGAAATGATGATGATGAATGATGAGGCTTAGTGACCGTTGTGCAAGACACCCTTAGTATGGAATTATTTATCTCATCTCTCTCAACTACTGTTTTTTAAAAACATTTCAGGCTTATTGTGGCTTGTGAACACAACTTTATGACAAATTAAGCACAAACAATGATAGGCATAGGTTGATGAGATATATAACAGAGCATATTTTCAGACAACGAATTGGCGTCAGACAAAATTTGTTTGGAAATATGCCAACATCGCTAGTGCAGTTTTTTAGTCCTTGTTTACATTAAATTAAGGCTTTGTTTCACGTCATTAGGCCCTTAGTCTAGGCTACACCCATGACATGCACGTCGTGTCATGGTATAGGATATGAATGGAATTTCTCTATCAGTGCAATTAAAAAAATTCTGGAATCTGGGGACACGGCTGTGCCCCAGCCAAGTCTCGAGCAAAACGGGCACGGCCGTACCATCTTTTCTCAAAGCGATTCGCGGCTGTTTCGCCCCCCCTATATCTTCGACGTGGACAAAGCTAGGAGTTTCGGTGAATAAAAATAGGCATTAGAACAAGCTTAATTTCAAAATTACATGCGAATTGAATTAATAGTTTAGGAGTTACGGTCGATCAAAGTTACACCATTTTGTCAATCACTGACTCACTGACCGATCATCAAAAATATAAGGTACTTCTAGCAGACTTAGAAACTTCAAATTTTGCACCAAGATAGGTCATTAGCCTCATATAAAGGAAAAATTATAATATACCATAGAAAACAATTTTATATTTGCGGTTTGGCAAGAACATTGTGTATGGATTTTGACTGCATTGTTAACTTTGTTCGTTGCCTAAGTATTCAATTGGATGAATACATACATAGAATGGAAAATAATAATATTAATGTAATACATAAGACTATAATTAATACATAAAGTTGTTCGTTGCCTAAGTATTCAATTGGATGAATACATACATAGAATGGAAAATAATAATATTAATGTAATACATAAGACTATAATTACACATATACACTTACAAAAAATAAATAAGATCCCACCAAAAACATTAAATATAAAAAAAATTGGAATATAATAAACTAAACCTCTAAAAAAAGCTTTTTTGACCATCAAAAATACTGAGTGAGCATCTAATAGGTGATTAGGTGCTCAATCAGTATTTTTGATGTACAAAAAGGTTAGGTTAGGTTGGCAATTTATTAATTTTGAAGACACGTTAAATAACACCCAAAAAAATTTAAGTCTCTCGATGCAGTCTTTCCATCGTAAAAAGTTTTGAGATCTCATAGAAGCCAAGTCCTATTCAAATTATTTTGTAGATATAAATCAACATTTAGTAATTGTATCAATAGTTTTCTTTATATTATAATTATAGTGACTTCACAATGAGCACAAAAAAAAACAAATAAAACGGCATATTTGGAGGAGTTGAAAGTTACATGCGGTGTGTGCATGCGTAAACATTAATATCACAAAAAAATAATTTTCTTTTGGTTTATCCGTGTCGTCCCAACCGAATTTCGGCAACGGCAGTCAGTCTTTTTTTTTTTTTTTATTTGCGTTGGTAACAAAATGCATTTACGCACTGTCTCCCGGCCAAAGGGGGAGACCGGAAGGGGTTGTGGGACTCTTTGCGGCAGACACGACCGCCGCAATCCTACCCACTACACAACACCAGGGGGTTTGTAGTTTCTGGCACCCCGCCCGCGGCCAACGTCCCCCAGATCAGAACCGGGAGGACCTCCTCAGGGAGGCGCAGTGTGTCGCGCCCCCCTACCTACTTGTGCGGCCATGACGTGACTGGCCGACTTCTGGGGGGGTCTATAGCTAGATGGAAGGGGCTCCTTGCCCCCGCCGCCTAAGCGCCGGACGGGCTCTCCTGGCCCGCCCGCTGCGCCAACGGCGTAGCCGGAGGGAGAGCGGATCCCGCTCCCTCTCCCGCTCCGCGGCCTCCTTGCTGTAGGGTTAGGTTTTATTGATCATTTATATTAATTGACATGTTTCCTAACTAAATACATGAAAAAACGGACCCTAAGAACAAAAATCCTAAAAAAACGAGTCAAAAAAACGAAATAAATATTGGGATTTAAAAAAAAACCTTTGAAATTCAATATCTCCATAACGGCTTAGGTTTGGTCACCTTATAATAGAATAAAGTCCGTCAGAAATAACCTGAAATATTACATCCTTTAATATCCAACACGACTTTCCCTGTAACCTTGTGTATAGATCCAAGACGGCAAAGTAAATAGTTTATTAATTAGCGAATGGAATAAAACTTGTAATGCTGCGAAATAACTTACATTAACTTGCGTACTCTACGGTTATGACTTATAGGAAGTCGATTGGTCTTACACTTGCTCTGCAGGACGTATGTATGTCAGAGGTCTCGACGATAAGGCACGTACACAGAGTAACCGATTATTATGTCCCCAATCTGAGTTTAATTTTTTAATGTCTATTACATAATGTAGCAACCACGCCATCAAATTTACATAGCAACATAAATGTACGTTATTAATCGTCGCACAGACACAGGGAGGGAGAGAATAGATTTGTAAAATCTTATTGCATTTATTACATAAATATGATGAAAGGTACCCATACTGTGAATGGACGAATTTCGCTCGCGTTATATTACAGATGGTATCTATCTCAGTCCATTTTCGTCCTACTACTGAGCACGGGCCTTTCACACTCCACCACAAAGGGGCATATTCCACCACGCCGATCTACCACGAATTGGCGTAGGCAGGTGTGCTGGGACCAACGGCTTTATGTGCCTTCCTAAGACCGAAAGCCCTCGATATTTAATGCCACACAAACGGTCACCCATCCAAGGGCCGGCCTCTGCAAACTCTACTGTACTTCGAACCTCCATTTTTTTAAGTCGGTTAGTGAGTCATGTATTAAACTCGTGACGCCTAACGTCAGACAAGTAAACACTACTATTATGGTAAAAGAGGATGAGTTGACCCTTGTGGATCCTACCAAGTTTTTAGGTGTTACTTAAGACTTTAAGCTACAGTGGGGCCCATATATTAGTGAATTGTCGAATAGACTCAGCTCAGCAGCTTTCGCGGTAAAGAAAATACGCCAATTAACAGACGTTGTAACAGCTAGGCTAGTTTATCATTGTTATTTCCATAGTGTTATGTCGTATGGTATTCTTCTGTGGGGTTGTGTTGCAGATATTCAAACTATCTTTGTGCTGCAGAAGAGGGCTATTCGAGCAATTTATAATCTCCCGTGTGGACATTCACTAAGGGAAAAGTTTAAAGAAATTGGTATTTTGACAGTGGCGGGTCAATTTATTTATAAAAACCTTGTATACCTATGTACATACGAATACTGATCAATTTAGTAAGAAAAGCTGTATATTTATGTATTGATCCGCCACTGTCAAAATACCAATTTCTTTAAACCTAAACACAAGAAATAAGCATGAATTTGTTGTACCTGAAACTAGGCTCTAAAAGATAAACAAATCATTTAAAGGTCAATGTGGGCGATTCTACAATACAATCCCAAGCAATATACAGCAATTAAGCCTAAATAAATGCCTAATTAAATTAACAATAAAACGCAAGCTGTCTTCAAAGGGATACTATTCTATCAAAGACTATATGGCAGATAAAAATGCTTGGGATTAAACTGCCGTTTCATATAGGCTATTCTAATATGAATGACTTAAGACATGAATATTGTTAATGTTATATTATATTGCATTATATAGCTTCACAGACAAATGAAGATTGTAATTCAAGTACCAAACCAATGGATATATTTAGAAGAGCATAGCCTGTGAGTTTCTTGCCAGTTCTTCTTACAGAGCGGTGGCTCGGAACTGGCACTTAGGTTCACTTACACTTAATTATTTTTTGTTTTTAAATTGTTTTGTTGCATATATAAGTGAATCTAAGCTTCGTGATTTCGTGATTTTATATTTATATTTAATTTTGACGTTTTCAAGTACTATTTCTAATAGTTTATGAAATAAATTATTTTTAAATTTTGCAATTCATTTGCAAAATTGCAAAAGAGGATATTCTACTACCATTTCTATATAATTAATAAGTTTATCTTGTTTTACATAAAACCGATTGCGATACAAAGGTATTTATTATAATTTTCATTGTTTAAGGTGGTGTGTAACCAAACAGTATGTCACTGCGAAGGAATAAAAGGTGACTATGGAGTACCCGGGCCACCAGGAATGCCTGGACCCCAGGGTGACTATGGAGAGGAGGGCGCCGAGGGGCGCGAGGGCCGCATTGGAGAGCCCGGCGATATCGGCGATCGAGGTGATCCCGGCGACAAAGGAGGACGGGTTCGTATTTTCTTAATCAATTTACATTTAAAATCTTTTACATAAAATATATTTATCACTTATAACTAAAATATGTTATTAAATCTAATGATATATTTCAGGGAATCGATGGGCCTTACGGGTCGAGAGGATATCAAGGACCACAGGTAATGTGTAATTATGACTGCATGATGCGCAGAAGTAATTGTCGTCTAGCCTGAAATTCTTATTTATTGTATTCTTTGTATAGGGTCTTCAAGGAATAGAGGGCACTAGAGGTTTGCCTGGGTTAGATGGGTGTAGCGGTATCGATGGAGTAGTTGGTCCACCTGGACGAACAGGGAATCCAGGAGACAGAGGTTTACCTGGCCCGTACGGAGAAAAAGGTTCAACGGGCTTAGCCGGTGACGGAGGATCCAACTCAAGAGGTGCAAAAGGAGAACAAGGAGAATATGGCCTATCAGGCAGCCCTGGAACTTCTGGTCCGCAAGGATGGCGAGGCGATAGCGGGTTACCTGGTGAAGACGGTGATCAGGTACATAACTCTTAAAAATACTTACATACCCAAATTGTTTGGGTTTTACCTTTAAAACTGAAGAAATTAATGAAAATGTTTGTATACCTATTCTCTTTTTTTACATACATACAAACATAAACTCACGACTGTCTTCCCGAAGGGGTAGGCACAGGCATATATTACGTCTTCATTTCGCCAGTTATAAAATTGTGACCACGTAATAGGTGGCAAGCAAGCGGGAACTTTTATATTCGCCAGAATCTCGTCCGTTGTTTAGCAGGTGCACCACTTGCTTGCAGGTGAGGTTGGCTTAGGCTTCATAGTTTTTTTTATTTTAACTAATATAATTAAACTGGCCAAAAAATATTTTTACATAAATTGGCAGATAGTGGACTGGACGGGAGGCAATGATGTAAACGGAAGCGTTTTGTATGTCCTCATATGGGTAAAAAAAATTAATGTCTAATAAGAGTTAAATGTAGTTCGCTGTTAGGAAAATTTCGGCGAATAGAGTGGGTGAGCTGTGTATATTGTCTTCCGTGAAATGTAAGTTACTGCGAAGAAAAGCAAAAGGGAAGATTAGTCTTGGTTGTTTAAGCGCGAACTTCTTCATCATTCATCGCCATCTGCCGTTACTGTTTTGCCATTCAGTAGAACCTGTGACGTATACGTACGCCACTGGTCCACAAGACATTCTCCATGAGCTTCAGCGGGTAATCTTTTTTTAGCACACTGATTGGTTGATTTCCCTACGGTTGTCACACAAAATTTTCAATGGTTTAGTAGTGCTATGCATGCTTCGAAGCGCAAGTCTACGGATAATCGCTTAGTTCATGTACTGTTCTGTTATATCCAGCTTCTGTCTTTTAGTTTGACGCAATGCTGCTGACGCTGCAGTGTACTAATGAACTCCAAGGATCCTTGCAAGCTCAGCCGTAGATTAAATTGGATCCGCATCCAATGTAGCCTCCAATTTGCAGTTTTCGAAAAAAGTCATCGGCCAACCGCTAGTTACTAGGCCTAGAATAGTGCCACCCCCTCTCATTTCACGGGGTCGTAAGAGTCGACGAAGAGAAATTCTACTGAATGATGGGCAGCAGCGCCATCCTGCGTACTGGCTTAAACTGCGATCACCGACCCGCCTGGCCAGCGTGGTGATTATGGGCAGATACCCGCAATAGAATGTAGTCTATTAGAGAGGCTAATGTTCAGCAGTGGACTTTATAAGGCTGATATGATGAACCGCGAGTCTCGTTTTCAATACAAAATTTCCAGATCTAAAACAATTAAACCAATAATGGGCCGTGTTTATGCAGGCAGTGTTAGAATAGGTAACAAACAAAAGCAACATTTTGATTGTTATAGCTGCATTAAGCTGAAGCAATGCCATTTTACTGCACAAATATCGCACGCTGAGAACGAAAGTGACCGATTTCAAAATTTTGGTAAAATGCGTTAAATATATAAAATGACACAAAAAATATACTGTATGAAAGATAGAAAAGTCCAATTATGTTATACAAACGATTTTTTAATCTTAATGTTGGCATAATAAAATATGATTGAAGAATAAGAAGAATATCGTCAATGAGACCGACACATTTCGTCTCTATCCAAAAATTTTAAATTTTGAAATGGGTCACTTTCATTCTCAGCTTGCGATATGTGTTAAAACATTAATCCTGAATTGTAATTTTACCGGCTATGCGCAGTTAATGAAAATAATCTTTCCTTCATTCTTTCAAAAAACAGCGTAGCTATTTCTTTACATAAGAACTTATATTTGTAAATATTATGATTATCCATGGCGCCTGAAGCGACTAAAAAGTATTACATATTTAATAAAAAAACATTATATATTTATTAAAAAAATAGTATAAACTTCTTGACTATTTACAGATAATTAAATCCTAAAACCCCAATTTCGTTCGTGACCGGAACCAATGATATATTTAAGCCAATGACATAAAATACTATTTACAGGGTCCTATGGGCGTGCCAGGGGAACCTGGCTATAGAGGAGACGTTGGTGATGACGTAATAGGACCTCAGGGTCAAAAAGGTGACCAAGGTGAGATTGGAGAACCGGGCCGTCCAAGATCAGTCATTATTGATAATGAATTCCAGCAAAATGTTACAATAATAGCAAAAGGTTATAAAGGTGATAAAGGACTAAGTGGGCAAAGAGGTGAAAAAGGTATTAACGGGCAAAGAGGTTCTATCGGTTTACCGGTAAGTAATATTGAATCGTCTCACGCATCTTTAGAATTATAAAAGTTATCACCTTAGCTTTAGCTATTTTCTTTATTTTATTTCATAGGGTCATCGAGGTTTGCAAGGTATACAAGGAATAAAAGGAGATCAAGGAATAGACGGTCCTAGAGGAAAACATGGGCATAGAGGTAAAGATGGTCCCCCTGGTCCAAAAGGCGACAAAGGAGCTCCAGGATATACTGGTCAGGATGGCCCTGATGGGTCACATGGAGAAAGCGGTGACGACGGGCGCCTTGGCAACCCAGGTGGACAAGGACCAATGGGAGAACCGGGAAAATTTGATCCTACATTGAATGAACCAATGATAGCAGGTTCAGTAGGACCGCAGGGTCCAGATGGATTCATTGGTCCAAAAGGAGCACCAGGTGCAGATGGATTGCCAGGAATGCCTGGTATTTTGGGGCTTCCTGGGTTACCGGGAACAAAGGGTTTTCCTGGTAGGCCTGGAAATCCTGGTATTTCTCCTAAAGGTGAACCCGGAAACGATGGTTTTAAAGGAATGCCAGGCCCACGTGGGCCATCAGGATTTCCAGGACTTCAAGGTCCCATGGGAGTTAAAGGTTTTAAAGGTACAACTGTAGTCGGCCCTGACGGCGAAGAGGGTATACCAGGAATAGATGGAGTTCCTGGCATGCGTGGAGACCGAGGAGTATCAGGAATGACTGGGCCACCTGGATTTCCTGGTAGAGGTTGGATTGGCACAGGGCCACCAGGAGAAGAAGGGCCACCTGGTTTTCCAGGACCAGTGGGTGATCCCGGTCGTCCTGGAGTACCCGGGTACTCAGGTCTGAAAGGTCTACGGGGTGACGACTGTGGCTATTGCAGATCAGGTATGATAAATATTGTGTAGTGGTTACAAGCTATGATTAGACCAAACAGATAATTGTTTTAACCATATGTATCATCACATTTTCAGGTTCCCCTGGTCCAAAAGGACAAAGAGGAGATGATGGTTTTCCTGGTCGGAAAGGAGTACCAGGACCAGAAGGATTACCCGGACAACGAGGCATTAATGGTGATCCGGGCACATCGGGTACACCAGGACCTACAGGGCCTAGGGGAAACAGAGGACAGTCTGGAATGGCAGGTCCTCAAGGAGAAAAAGGAAGAAAAGGAATGTTAATACAACCTCCTTTGTCGAAAACTAGAGCTGAACCCGGAGCGGTTGGCGAAGTTGGTAAGCAAAGCATCGATAAAAACATATAAATGTGACAGACTTTTTTCTATATTAACGCATTAAATATTGTTTTTCTTTAGGTTTTATCGGCTTGATGGGTTTACCGGGAGACCGAGGGTGGCCAGGGCAACCCGGTGAAAATGGCGAACCAGGCATTAAAGGAATGGCCGGCGTTTATGGCCAGCCCGGCAGACCTGGGTGGAACGGAACCAGAGGACGCGACGGCCGGCCAGGGTGGCCCGGTGCTCCCGCTGACATACCAATTTCATTTCTGTTTGGGGAAAAGGGTGATGCTGGCCTAAAGTAATTATTTATATGTTAATTTCTATTACAGTAAAGCGCTAGTAGGCTCGCAGCCGAGTAACAATCGTTTATTATCGAAGTTAAGCAGAGTTCAGAGAGAGATAAAGGTTATCCATGGATTGGTGACCATTTGTGTGGTATTTGACATCTAACACTTCTGTTCTACAGACGCTATGCAGTTAATCTCGGTGGTACTATTTTAATATGTGGTAGTCGTTAACCCAAGTTTGAAGCTCTATAATGCTTCCACCAATTCGTCTTGGATACGATTCGTGGAGTATGACCTAAATCCCACTAACCTATGAGAAGAGGTCTGAGCCTATAAGTTCGTAGGAAAATACTAAAATCATGATTAAAAAATGGAGGGCAGGACGGCATAAATGAAGGCCAAGAGGGTGATTAGGGAGGGAGGGCCATTGATTTAAGGTTTTTAGGGCCTAACTAGCCTTTAATAGCAGCAGTGGGGGCGGGTCGGCTTTTTTTTTGTGATTACTCCTAATACGTTAATTTGATTTTGAATTATATTGTGTAGAGGGCAATTTTTGCTAAGTAACGTATTTCACTAGATAAGGCTTAATATTGTATCAGTCTAATAGCTTTTCGTCGCGACAACGGTGCCCTTTTTTTTTACGTCGGTAACAAAATGCATTTACGCACTGCCTTCCGGCCAAAGGGGGACCGAAAGGGGGTGTGGGACTCACCATCAGCAGATACGACTGCCAGCAGTAATACCCCCTGCCCCCGCTGCCTAAGACCCTCCTGGCGCTGCTTGACGGGCCTTCCTGGCACGCCCGCTGCGCCCTCCACAAGTCCCTCTTAGTTTCCCCCCCCCCGGTAGTCAGTACTAAGGGCACCCATAGTCGTCAATCTCTGGGTGGTACCTTTTCCGGGCCTCCGGGAAGGTACTTAGCCCCCCCACCACGCATAGGTGGAGACCTGTCCGGAGGGGAACAATGGTGCCCCAGCGAAACTTTTCTTATACCATGGACGTAGAAAAAAAAGGTTATAAAATAAGTGTGTTGACAAAGTGATTGTGTATGAATAAATAAAATTTCTGTGACATTAAACTGCGAAGATATTTGGTTATCTATTTTTTTTTATAGAGGCGAAATGGGTGAGCCGGGTGATGATGGTCCGAGGGGAGAACCGGGAGAAGCATTACAAGGTGTATATAACGTTAAGGGGCCCAAAGGACCTACTGGATTCCCTGGTCCTAGAGGTATGTTTATTTAAAGACCGGTAAAGACCGATAGGTCAAGCAAAAATAATATATTATAGCATAGTAATAAGACTAATAAGAGTCAATAGTCCTTTACTCTTATTACGGCGCTAATAATAGTTTTCCTGAAACCAAACAACAGATTTGAAATATATCTCCGTTGAAAGATATCAATGCAAAAGTGAGTTTCACCAACTTAGCACTAATTCCGTATTGAGATGATTAGTGTTCAACTCATGTTATAACTTGTCTTGATATACAATTTTGTGTCGTTTTACTGTAACTGTTGGTAGACTTTTGATTTGTTTTTAATAAGTAAACAATATTTTAGGTATTCCTGGAAGAAAAGGTGATCGAGGAGATATGGGCTTTGACGGATTCCCTGGAATTCAAGGAGACATGGGTATTCCTGGTGGTGTTAGGCCTGGCTCCGAGGGATTAAGGGGTCACAGTGGTGAAAAAGGAGATATGGGACCTTATGGGCAACCCGGCTCACCAGGCCAGCAAGGACCTACAGGTTTTCCTGCTAGCAGAGGACAGAAAGGATCACGCGGGGACTTTGGAGCCTCCATATTGACAGGCGATCGTGGAGTGGATGGAGCTCCCGGAGACCTAGGAGATGTTGGAGAGCCTGGATACCCTGGCATATCTGGTCGTAGAGGTGTTATTGGGCTAAAGGGTGAACCGGGTCCCCCCGGTGATATAGGAGACGAAGGCCCTATGGGACCGCCTGTAAGTATAAATAGCTACTGTTATACCGCAGCCACACACTCGACGAGTAGCGATGGAAATGGGCAGATACATAGTGTATCTGTATTGTCAGTTCCTAAGTGCAAGTCAAAGGAGCGAGAACATGAACATCGCGAGGAGAGGAGTGTGTGACTGCTAGGGCAATATTCGCAGTAGCGCGACCAGTACACAAGGAACAGTTCAAAGATAAAGATAAAGATAAAGATAAAGATTCATTTATTTGTCAAAACATGAGTTGGTAATAATAAGACATACATATTAATGCTTATATTAGGATGTTAAGATACAGTACATAGTTTCAACATGTTTTACCATAACTGGTGTACAAATATGACAATAATGTTGCAGTTAGTGAGTGGGTACATAATACATCAAAATCATGTCAACAATTATTAAACGTTAAAAAAATAAAAATTAAACAAAAATAAAACAAATTTAAACAATACAATTTCATTAATTTAAGCCATAATCATAATAGTCATTTATATAACAATCACAAAGATTTGTCGTCAAGATATTCATTTAAACTGTAGTAACATCTTAGAGTCAACATTTTTTTTAAAGCTTTTTTGAATAACGTCGAATTTAGGGTTTTAATGCTTTTGGGAATTTTGTTATATATTAATGAAGCCCTGCATATGATACTTTTACGCAACAGTGCTGTTTTAGACGAATTAACACATAATCTATCATTGTCTCGTCGACTACGTTGTACATTATCGGAAATGCGATTAAACAAGTATGGGTTGCTTCTAATAAATACAGCTACTTCCAGTATATACAGAGATGGAACTGTAAGAATGTTGTGCTTTATAAATAGTGGCTTGCAGCTCTCACTACTTTGGATACCAAACATAGCACGAATGCATCGCTTTTGCATTTTGAATACCATGTCCTTGTTTGTTGAGTTGGCCCAGAAAATGATTCCGTACCTGAGCACTGATTCTATAAGACCATAGTAAGCGGAGAGCAACGCTTCAGTGCCAATAGTTGGTGCCAGTTTATAAAGGGCAAATGACAGACTGCTAATTTTTCTACACAACATATCAATGTGCTCTTTCCAATTCAATTGGCTGTCTATCATCAAGCCAAGAAAACGAGCAGTGGTGGTTTCCTTTATTGTATAATTGTTGTGTACTACGTTTATATTTAACGGGTTTTGCACTCTTTGTCCGAAATGCATTATATGTGTTTTAGTCAAATTAATCTTTAAGTTATTGTTGTCTAGCCATGAAATAATTGATGTTAATGAATTAGTAATGTCAAATTCGTAAGTATTTATGTCTTTACATGCAATCGTAACTGTGCTATCATCAGCAAATAATGTCATAGGTTGATTCGTTGCGTTAGGCAGGTCGTTAATATAAATGATAAATAGAAGGGGCCCCAGTACACTACCTTGAGGAACGCCATATTTTACAATGCGTTTCAACGACGAAAATGTATCTTCACTTTTTGTTTTCATATTTAATCTGGCTATTTCTGTTATTTGTAGTCTGTCACTTAAATAAGATCGAATTAAATCCAAAACATTACCTCGTACCCCGTAGGCATTAAGCTTATCAAGCAATATGTTATGGTCTACATAATCAAATGCCCGTGACATATCACAGTATATAGCACACACAGGAGTTCTACTATCAACATGACAATAGACATTTTTCATGCATTCATAAATGGCCATATTTATAGTTTTATTCTTTCGAAAGCCTTTTTGCTCATTGCATAATATGTTGTTTTTTTCTAGATAAAAGTTTATTTCATTATATAAATACTTTTCGAATATTTTAGAAAATATTGACAGTAGTGCAATAGGCCTGTAGTTATCCATTAATTGTACATTGTCTTTTTTAAATACAGGTTTTATAACTGCTAATTTAAGGTCATTTGGAAATACTCCTGTAGAAATACACAAATTAATAATATGACTCAAATGGTGACAAACAAACTCATTCACTGCTTTAACTACAATGGTGGAGATACCATCATAACCCACACTATTCTTGTTTTTTAAGTGTTTTATAATTTTATATATCTGATCAGGTGAACTCGGGGCAAGAAACATTGAATTTATTGGAGAATCGATTAATTTTGTAATATCTTTTCCCGCATTCGGAATGGGGTTGACTTTTTCTATAAAATAATTATTAAATGCATTTGCAATTTCTGTAGGGTCATTTATGTATTCGTTCTCACAAACTTTTATATTATAGACAGACTCCTTTGGTATATTGCTTCTTGATTTACTTATAATTTGCCACGCAGTTTTACATTTATTGTTGGAAGTCTGAATTCTATAGGTATTTTGGGAACGTTTTGTTAAAACAATAACTTTTTTAAATAATTTACAATAATTAACATATTTCGATTTATTTTCATTTGTCGTGTTAAATCTGTATTGCCATAGTAAAGCCTTTTTCTTTCGACTGCAAATCCTAATGCCACGTGATACCCATTTAGGCCTACTACATACCTTTATTAAACGGTGTGTTTGCGGAAAGCAAAGATCATAGTACAATTTGAACTCGTCCATAAATTGTTTAAAAGCTGTGTTAGGGTTATTAGTTAAATATATATCAGAAAAAGATATGTTCCTAACGCACATTTTAAACTTATTAATATTGTCCAAACTATATTCGCGTTTAAGTTTACGCCAGAATTTTAATGTCGGAATTTGTTTAATAAGTATTTTAATTAATTGTGCTGTGTGGTGTGCAAAGTAAAATAAATCGATTATATCCGAAGTCAGTTTCAATACTTCATATCACACAACCATTTTTTGACATCTTCTTAGTGAGCTTGCTACAAAATACCAAGTAGGAATACAATTTCTCCTTAGCGGGCGGAGTGATGTGAGTAGGTTGGGCTCTTTAAATCCCTATTTTCTTAGTCATCTTACACAAAAAAAACTGTAAAACATAAACGTAAAAATGCCACCAACATTTGTTTTCTAGTGTAAATAACTAGTTGTTAGGTGCCTAATGTTGTTAATATGTATTACAGGGCCGGAAAGGAATACCTGGAATTGAAATACAAGGTGCTCGGGGTCTTTCTGGTATGCCAGGTTCACCTGGTGAAATAGGGCCATTTGGAGATCCAGGAGTACAAGGACCAAATGGAATACCAGGCGACTTAGGTCCAAAGGGAATGAAGGGAGAAGCTGGTCGTATAGGCTTTAGAGGTCGTCCTGGTGAAACTGGATCTGTAGGACTCCCTGGATTCCCCGGTCTTATTGGAAGAACCGGTCAACACGGTGAAACAGGTGATCGCGGTATGATGGGTGCTCCTGGTTATTCTGGGACACCGGGCAGACGTGGCCTATTGGGCCCAGTTGGATTAAAAGGTATTCCCGGAGATATCGGACCAGAAGGCCTACCAGGGGTAGATGGTCGGACTGGTTTTAAAGGTAAACAAGGAGATATTGGATATAGTGGTCGAAAAGGTCAGCCTGGAGAATACGCATTAACTGGTTCAAAGGGTGACTACGGTGAAAGTGGCTTTGATGGCGCTATAGGGAGACCCGGTTTTATTGGACTTCGTGGAGACAAAGGCAACACAGGTGTACCAGGTTTAAGTTTCACTGGATCTCCCGGTAACAAAGGTTTAGAAGGAAATGCAGGATATCCTGGACGCCAGGGATTTAACGGGATAAAAGGAGAAATTGGACAGTTTGGATATCCTGGTTTGCCAGGTGAGCCAGGAGATAAAGGTTATGCAGGGTTTCCTGGACGACCGGGTAGACATGGAATAAATGGCACAAAAGGTTTATTGGGTTTACCAGGATTTGCTGGTGTAAAGGGAATAAAGGGCGATAAAGGTTTAGATGGAGAGCCAGGTAAAATGGGCTTGTTTGGTTTACCTGGTGATCAAGGATTCATCGGCGTGGAAGGATTAAGAGGAGACATGGGCATAAAAGGAGTAAGAGGTGACCCTGGTAGAAGCGCTTTCTCTCCAGCATCTAAAGGAGACATAGGTGAAATGGGTTCAGAAGGTTTTTCGGGTCAACAAGGTGATACAGGTGATCAAGGATATCAAGGACAAGCAGGCATCAAAGGCGAAAGAGGCCAAATCGGGGCAAAGGGTTTGAACGGTATGATTGGCTTTCCGGGCCGAAAAGGCGTTGTGGGGGATCAAGGACCACCTGGAATGCCAGGTTTAGATGGAGTGAACGCCAAAAAAGGCGAACCCGGAACCCCTGGTACTGACGGTCTCCCTGGTTGGCCAGGCCTTATGGGGCAAAAAGGAGCACCCGGAGAATTTGGAGTAAACGGTCCCAACGGATCCCCAGGACAACCAGGTTTAAGTTTTGAGGGACCGAAAGGAGAAAAAGGTGATGATGGTATAATGGGGCGCCGAGGATACCCGGGAGCACCTGGTGCTAGAGGTATGGAAGGTGAACCTGGCTTGACTGGCCCTATAGGTGATGTAGGAGAAACAGGTATTGCTATAAGCCAGAAAGGAAAGCGTGGAGAACCAGGTTGGAATGGTTACCAAGGTGTTACCGGTAAGAAGGGAGATACAGGTGACTTTGGCATTAATGGGCGTCCAGGCAATCAAGGATTTTACGGCTTGAAAGGAGACAGGGGTAATGAAGGTGAACCAGGTGCAGTTGGATATCCAGGTTTACCAGGATTTAAAGGTGAAAGGGGCGATAGTATATTGCCATCTGAAATAATTCCCGGGCCTAATGGTGATATTGGCTTACCAGGCTTAGATGGCAAAACAGGACAACCTGGTAGACCTGGAGCTTTCGGCCGAAATGGATTACCAGGATTAAAAGGTCAACGTGGGGACAATGGATTTGTGGGAGAAGCTGGCTACCCGGGAGCTCCAGGGTTGCCAGGAATAAAAGGTATTCAGGGAGAACGCGGATTGCAAGGTCTAGTAGGAGCTCGAGGTCAGCAAGGTCTGCCAGCTCCACCACCTCCAATACCAAAATCTAGAGGATTTTATTTTACTGTCCATTCACAATCAAGAATGATACCACAGTGCCCCGAAGGAACTTCTCCTCTTTGGGATGGATTTTCTCTTATACATATAGTAGCAAATGCAAAAGCACATGGACAAGATCTAGGTAAGTCGTTATTAGCTTTATAGTCACTTAGATACTTTGGCTTATTTTTTACTTAAAGGGTAAAGTTTAAAAAAATTTGAATGACTTATCTACTATTTTGTTTTTTGTAGGCGCACCAGGTAGTTGTTTAAGGAGATTTTCAACCATGCCATACATGTTCTGCAATTTGAACAATGTTTGTGATTTCGCGCAACGAGAGGACTATAGTTTTTGGCTTTCCACACCGGAGCCTATGCCGATGGCTATGACACCCATACAAGCGAGGGATGTTGGAAATTATATTTCAAGGTTTGCCTTCATATTATAGTACTTATTTTGACTTAAGATTCAGAAAATGCTAGAGCTTTCCTAACTTTACCTTTCTGTTATATTGATCTCAAATGTATTAGTTAAATACGAAGCAATCGAAGCAAAAATAAATGGTTGCAAATACTTTTTTATAAAATTTTACAATTTTAAAATTTACCTGTGCTAAATGTAAGTTGTGTAAATACTAACTAGTGTCAGAGATAAATACAGACCCGAATCACCCTCATATGTTCCGCGATTTTTTATAGTTATCGAGTTATGAATTTTTTTCGATTTCAAACTGAACATCTTAAAAATATTTTCTCAAAAAACTTAAAGCATAGATAGTATTTTTTTTTATTACAATTGAATATTTATAAGTTGTTCTCTTACTTTTAAATTTAGCAGCTTCATAATTTTGGTTTTAAAAAATTACTTTCGTTAATTTTTAACTAAGATTTTGAACTTGAAATATAAAAATAAAACATAAAGCCATAAAGTTACCTGTATACATTCAGGTACCCCAGGGGGTCTTCTAACTCTGGACTTCTTGACACTCGTTTCTTCACTTAGTAATATCCCACTAACCTATTAATTAGTCTATAAGATATTGTAGCTTCTATAAAGGTAGGTAACTAAGTTGTGAGACACCTTTTAATATGTAGACCTTATTTACACTTAGATGGCAATATATAAATTGAAAGATGACTCGGACTATGTGTTACGAGCATACGTGATTATCTATGAGAATCGATTCTAGTATTTTCGGGTTTTAAGTGTTCTGTGTTGCACTGAACAACGATCAACAACGAAAATCGCATCTTTTGTAGGTAGATACCAACTTTTTAAAATTTCCTTTGTTGGCTATCACGTAATATGCTATTAATAATAACAAGGAATGATCTAATAAAAAATTAAGCACTGAAATAACCCTAAAACTATGCATATTCATATAATTTGTTACTTTTACAAATTGACCTAAGCCTCTAACACAAACGTTTAAATCGAAAATAAAATTTAATTATGTGCAACATATGCGTTCGTCATATGTTTTAAATTATTCTGAACCATTTTGAGAATGACTCGAATTTTTTTTCAGATGCCAAGTTTGTGAGTCTCCAACAAGGACAATTGCTATACACAGTCAAAGCAATGACGTGCCTCCCTGTCCCAACGGGTGGGAGGAGCTATGGATTGGATACAGCTTCTTGATGGTATTTTTTATATCAGATTACGATTTCTTTTCATTTATAATTCATTCTTTTACAATGACACTGTGGCGACACAATACAAGCGATGAATGAAATGTACCTACTGATGAATGAAATCCTGAATCGCACAAACAGAACTCCTCAGTGTCGTCGCTATATATATAACATCCAACCATGATCGGTTGGGCCGCGGCCCCCGGGCATATCCATCCGCCCGGTGGAAGATCTTCACTTCGGTAGTTAGTACCCTTCGCTCCCTTGCAGAACATCAGCCTTCAACCTCGTCGCATCGCTCCCTTACCTCTCATAGTTTCTAGATAAGTATTATCAAAAACGTGTTAATGCGCGATCCCACTATCTCGTTACGACAGATTATCGTGTCGCTTAAAGCTTCACGACTTGGGTATTTAAATGGAGGTGTTCACATTTACGATGGCACGGTTGTCTGTCACAGTTGACTGTCGTCCACTAATTATTTTTTTCAATGACGACAGAATGTAAAGTCAATGACAATTGACAATAGCTAGTACGAGCTATATACGACAGCCGTTTAACAATAAAATATTTCGACAGATACCTAGTACATAGTTATCCTTATTCGCATTTTATCAGGCTCTTAATTTGGGACTTATATAGAATCTACCTACACCATTTTAAGCTAGTTATGCTATTTTTAGGCTTAATTATGAAAAAATTAAGCCTAAAAACAGCAACAAAACAATAGAAAACATATAACTGAAAAACACATTTTTTCTCTTTTTTTAGCTTAGCAAGACATAGGGTATTTTTTCTGGTGCAGCACGTGTCTAGACTCGAAAATACACGAAATTTTGTAATCATTTGTTTAATAGTGTTAAAAATAATTTTAAAAGAATGAACCGGTTAAACCCAAGTTCGTGAGTTCGATTCTCGCTCGAACCACCGCGGACAAGTAAATGTTTTCTAGTAAAAATTGTATTTATTACTAAATATAGAATTGTAAATGCCAAAATTAATAATTTTGTTATTTTAAGTTAAACTAACTTTGGTTGTTCGATGACAGCACACGGCTGGAGCTGACGCGGCTGGACAGAGCCTGATATCTCCCGGATCGTGCTTGCGCGACTTCCGCACCAGACCTTTTATCGAGTGCAACGGTCTAGGCCGCTGCAACTTCTTCGCCACAGCAGTCTCTTACTGGCTCTCCGTTATCAATGATGCTAGAATGTTCGACAAACCCGAACAGCAAACACTCAAGGCAGATAAAGTGTCTAAAATAAGCAGGTTTGTGGTTTAGCTTTTTAATCATCATTATATCCTAGCAGTATCCCGTTAGCCCTAGGTTTAAGATTAGGGCCCAGACTCTGCCCACTCCACCACCCGTCTAACCAGATTTTGGCTAAACTTCAATCTGATAAAATCAAACAAAATCTAATTAAGCCAGTGAGCAGACCCTCTACCTTTAGCTTTTAAATCGAAGCATTACTACTGCGTTACCTTACTACCTTTTTATATACATACTATTTGATTATTTTTCTATTCTGTGTGTGTTTATATAAATAAATACTCAGTAAATCGAACCCACCCGGACCAAGACTAATAAGACATGCCAATAAAGCTCTCATAACTCCCGAGATACTAAGTGGTCGGAAAGTACTGCTTCAGAACACACGTTAAAATGTTCGTCCTAGTTATCAATATCAATCATGATTATACTGTGATTTATATGTTAAGATTGAGAATGATTATATACTTGAAAATAAGTATCAAAACATTTTTATGCTTTTAACTTACATCCCTGACTGTACCTGTTCACCAAACTCGACATAAAGGTAATAGAAAGCGTAAAATATCAACACTTTGGAGAACAATAGATTTCCAGACTCGACATAACGGGACTCGACATAAAGGGAATAAATCAATCCAACATGGCTTAACGACAAGCTATTAACGATGTGCTATTGGGCGGCATGAAAAGTCTAACAACAGGACGCCACACACCTGCCTCCGCTAATACTCACTGAGGCCGCGTAGTGGATGTCCTGAAGCCCTCTCACTTTTATGATATTCATAGACTCAGAGCAAGTTAAGGCACTTTTACATTATTACTAAAGACTTCTAGGGAGTTTTGGAATTAACACGGAAAATCATCATTCTAACAATCAATCTTATGTACAGTCACGTGCAATGTAAAAGTAAAAAAAAAAAAGTAAAAAAAAATATATTTATTTCATAAACTATTATACATAGTACTTGAAAACGTCATAATTACAAATGAAAAAAAAACAATCGAAATAATATTACACTAAATCACGAAGCTTAGATTCACTTACATGCAACAAAACAATTTAAAAACAAAAAATAATTAAGTGTATGTGAATCCAAGTGCCAGTTCCGAGCCACCGCTCTGTAAGAAGAACTGGCAAGAAACTCACAGGCTATGCTCTTTTAAATATGTACATTAGTTTGGTACTAGAATTACAATCTTCATTTGTCTGTGAAGCTATACAATGCAACATAATATAACAATATTCATGCTTTAAGTCATTCATATTAGAATAGCCTGTATGAAACGGCAGTTTAATCCCAAGCATTTTTATCTGCCATATAGTCTTTAATAGAATAGTATCCCTTTGAAGACAGCTTGTGTTTAATTGTTAATTTAAATTTATTTAGGCTCAATTGCTGTAAGTTGCTTGGGATTTTATTGTAGAATCGCACACATTGACCTTTAAAAGATTTATCTTTTGGAGCCTAGTGGCAGGTGGCAATGTGCTTATGACATGTGCATTTAGATCTTACTATATCGACTTAATATCAAACGTGTACCTATACATTTTGTTGCAGCTGACTATAATTGAAATACAAACGGCTGTATTTTATCTTAAGCAATAGCCTCGCCACCTAGCACGTGGGATCAACAATATAACCAGCGAAATGTGGGCGTATAATAAGTCTTTGTCTACCCCTTTGGGGAAACAGTCGTGCTTATATTACTTACATTGTTTTGAATATTGTCACAGATGCGCAGTTTGCATGAGGCGTCCGGCAGGCTGGGGTAGCGGCCAGAGCTTCCCGAGCGGCGACGTGGGCGCCGTGCCCAACGCGGTAGTGCGGCGGCCCCCCAACCGACGGATGCGGTACCAAGGCGACTTCCGACGCCCCGGCGGGCGCCTAGTGCGCGCGCGTCCTAGGCACTAACGACTACCTCTATTAGGCCTTAATTATATATAATTTGGGGCTCATATGTTGAACAATTACCTTGGGTGCGGATTCATTAACGGATCTCAATCGAAGCGGAGATGGGGTGTGGCGCGTAACTATAGAAACTCGGAGATGCCATGCTAGCAGGTGTGCGCTTATTCACTTCTTTGTTTTGCCTGCGATTATACCTGCGCAAACAACCGCCATTTTTGTTCAACGTACGTGCCACTGGGTAGAGCAACGTAGTTTTATGCTTTAAGCTGCGTTTATTTTTATTTAATGACAAAAAACAATAACCTATAAGGGCTATTTAAAATACGTTTAATCTTAATGTAACAGATTGACTCAATGATTGACAAAGAAAATTTAAATTCAATAAATAGCCAACTAAGGTGTCTCTTGTAAATCCCCATGTAGCATGTGAGGTATAACTATTAACGAACACATATATTTAGGGTATGCAATGATATTGCATGATCGTATCGTACTGATCGTAACGCCTGTATAATACAGATGTTTCATTAACTAGGTATACCGGGAAGGGTATGCAATGCTTATTTCTATGTGTTAAGAGCACGCCACTAGGAATAACATAACTATATAGAACTTGTTATTCCATGTGATTAAAAGCTATAGAGTTCAATTTGATTACTATCACGATCAACGCTAGAGCAATTGCAATTTAATTAACTAATAAACAATCATTAGAAGTGTGTTGTTAGCCTGGCAACTTACACTATTATTATACTATTATACAATACTATTAAACTAATATTATAGTAGTTGTTTATTAAAATCTAATTTAATATGTATTATGATTAAAATTGATCAATTTCGATAATATTATGTTGCACTTCATTTACTTGAGATGGACCATTGGACTGCTACATGGAGGTTTAATAAGGGTGTGCTTGAAACCACAATTTGTATTTGACATATAATACACGATGACGCCACTGCCAGAGAATAAAAATAATAATAGTTGATAAATAATATTAATAACTGCCTACTGTATTTTATTAAGTTAATATTTCTACAGGTAAATAAATATTACTTTCTTACGTTTACGTTTCTTTTTTGTTAAAATATACCAAATTCTTGAAAAATGTGCTGTTTGCAAACTAGTCTGCTTAATAATTAATTTAGGGAAAATTATCTTTATGTGCAACACTCGAAATTTATGTAAATAAATATAAACTTAGTTTATGTTAATAATAAGAATAAAGATAATAAGTTTACTTCACATTTTTTTATTTGAAATAAATATAAATATCTGGATAACCTAATCTATATGTCGGGCTACAGAATCAAGATGTTTCAGTTTATGGTCATCTAAATTAGGTCTAGCTTCATATGTACATATTGTCACCCCATGCCTATGTCCTGGATTCCATTCTCCTTTCAAGCCAATGTAATATATCTTTGTATTATCAGCACCGAAATTGCTTGGAAAATGCATTGATAAATGCGACACTGATGAAAATGTAACTATCCTGAAACAACGAAATTATTTCAGTCTTTAATTCTGCACTAGACTAAAATAAAAAACATACACAATTTTTTATGCTTGCAATTTTTTGTATACAATATCAGAGACTTTTCACAGCAGACACCCAATTTTACTCTCAAAATTTCGTTGTCACTGATTATTCCTTCTTATTAGACCTTCTTGAAGACCTTTAGGTTTATCATCGCATTCACTTCCAAAAGAGGATTCCGACTGCATATTGACAATAATTTCTAACTCCTTAATCTCTTGCAGAAGGTCGTCATCCCAATATTTTTATTATATATTTATATTTGGAGCGTGTCGTTACGTGACGCGTAAGCCAGTGCGGGACTAAAAACGCGCTCTTGGGGTAATGACAGTGGAACCGGGTGAAGAATTCCATTCCACGCAAGTCTCAACTTATCATGCACGGATAGTACTTACATAAATTCTGGTCTGGTGGTTAAAGGTCAAAGTAATAATAACCATCAATTTATTTTATAATAAGGTATATTATTATTAAATATCCATCTTTTATTATATGTAATCGTATTATCTAATTTACCTCTTTAGAAACATAGTATGAAAATTTTATAACCCTACATGATTTAAGGCAATCCTGAATAAAATTTCATCTTAATTTGTAAGGTTTAACATTAAGGATATGAGTAAATATTGGCATTAGTGTTATTTACATACATACATACATATTACATACATTCACGCCTGTTTCCCCGAAAGGGTAGGCAGAGGCATATTATACGCCCAAACTTCGCCAATCACATTGTCGGTCCCACGTAATAGGTGATGAGCCTATTGCCGCTTGCCGGGATGTTAAGTTCACCAGAGCCTCATCTGTTGATCAGCAGGTGCACCACTTGCAGGTGAGGTTGGCTTGGGCTTCTTAGGTGTTAGTAGGATCCCTATACACCCAATATAGTGTTATTTACACCATGTAAATATAAATACATACTTAGGGGTATACTCTATGACACCTTCACAATCTTTATGGAGTTCAAATGACTGATCTGGTTCTATAGATACATCATCAAATGTCATTTTTGGTCTATTTTTGAACCTGAAATGTGAATAACAATATTAGATTACAAAATGCAGTAATAGGGTACATTCCTATATGAAAGATATGACTTTAATAATTGTAATGATAGCAATAAATACCTTAATTTACATAAGAAACACTCAACCTAGAACAAGTATTCTTGTTTGTGCACACAACCTTTTGTCTTCTGTGGGAATAACATCACCTCAAGAGAGAGACTGACTTACTGACCTCCACAAGTTCATGTCTTATTGGTCAACAATATAATACTTTTCTTAATGTTTACATAAAAGGGACTTATAATGAGCATTTGTAATTTATTTAAACATTGTTATATTTTTTACAAATTACATATTTCCTTTCTAAATAAAGAAGGTAATTATTTTTAACTAAATATATAATGTAAGCCAATGAAAACTTACAGTCTTAGTTTACTTGGATGTGAATCAGTATCTTCTGATATAATCCTTATTCCTTTTAGTTTTACATTGCCAGTAAAAGGAATATTAAAAAGAAGTTCTTCATCCGCATCACTTTGGACAAACTAAAAAACACTTAAATATTTAAGACAAGTTACAGACACTATAACTTTATTAATTTATCATACCCTAGCATTATGTTGGTTGCTCTAGCTAGACTTAAGCTTAGGGTCCAGGGTCTGCTCACTGGTTCAACCGGATTAGACTGAATTTCTGACCTCCACAAGCCAGAGGGAAACATCATTCTATGGTTATACCAGCTGTCAGTCTGTTAGAAGCCACTGACTTCCTAATAACCACTGCCATAGATGTTCATGACCAGCCGGGACCAACGGCTTAACATGCTTTCCGAGGCACGCGATAATTACACACATAACTTCGGAAAGCCATAGGATTATGACTAGTTTATGTGTAGTTTAAGGGTTTAAGCCCGTGACTCTCTGAATATAAAGGCAAGGGGTCTCGCCACTGGGCTATCGCTGCATCAATATAACTTAATACATTAATAAACATGATTTCATGATAAGTCTGCTTAGTGGAAGTGTACTATGTAGGCCCAAGCTCTGTGATATACCTACTGTTGTACTTTTATAACTCAGTGATAAAGAATCAAACTAAAATAATACATTTATTTAAAGTGAGTAAAGGGTATATAAAGATCCTATCACCATCTTAGGAGTCTAAGCCAACCTCACTTTCTAATGGTGCACCTCCCAATGCCTATCAACTGATGAGGCTCTAGCAAACAATATAGTACCCAGTAAGCGGCAATAGATTGCCACCTATTGCTTGGGACCAATAATAAAATTGGCAATATGTGGGCTTATTATATTATTATGCCACTGCCTAACCCTATGTATGTATGCATTTAAAGAGGTTTACATCTCAAATTCTTATCTTTTATTTAATTCCATCCCCTTCCTGTTCTTTTTTACTTACTTTACATAGCCTTAAAATACAATTGATATAAAGTTGAAATGAGTAATATATAGTAATTAAATTGTGGTTTCTAATCAGTGTATACATCAGCTTGATATTATCCATGAACCCAAATGTGTAATATGCTTGTTATACTTTACTTAGAAGTCAGAATAAAAATAAGCAAAGGGCAGGAAAACTTACATTAGCCCAATCTAAACGTTTATCCCAAGGTTTAAAAACTGTTTTGCCAGAACCTTCTAGGCTTTCATTTAAGCACTCAAGATTTTCTTTGTCTATCTTTTCAAACAAATTATAATGAAATCCTACATCTTCCGAGCTGGTATGATCATGGTCATGGTGATCGTCGTGACAATGACTATGAGGCATGACTATTGGTTTTGTTTGGATTTTTAATGACTTTCAGAAAGCCTTTTCTTTAAGTCAGTTAACGCCACAAGTCTTCTTTCGACTAACTAAAAACTGTAAGGTTAATTAATTTTATATTTAATGTTATTTTATTCGCATCAAACTTTAATAAATAGACGAGACAAACTGTAGATGATATGCTCTGTGTGACATCATGACAATGACATGCAATATGCAAAATAAACAACCCTATCACACGTGTGGGTTTTTAGATCAGATTTTACCCTAAATCGCTAGCGAGTATTTTGAATGTTTGTATGTTCGACTCGATTTCGTTTATCGTTATCATGACGTAGCTGTACGCAAAATCTAACGTGCTTCATAAGCAGAAAGCGCTTGTTTTATATGTGAGGGAATACCATCATTCATAATCGCCCATAATATTTTTAAAAACAAAACAAACAAAAGCCACTTCACACTATTAGAAGGGATGATTAACTTTTAAAAATAGAGAATTAAACAAAACTGGTGGTTAGAAATGTTAGAAAATATTTTGCTGCATAAACACAGAGTACAGCCAGAGAAGAAACAGTATTAAAATTTAGCAGAAAGTCAAAATTAGTTCACGGCTTATAGAAAATACTATAAAATATAATCTCTACAAAACAGTTAATAGCAACTGGAGAAGTCGTCTTCAAGCTTCTAGAATGGAAATAATGCAGCATCAACGTCAATAGCGAGACAATAAAATATACTTACCTCACTCACCTTCGATTTGCCGATGATATCATCGTCATGGCAGAATCGCTGAAAAATTTCCATATACAATGTACATGTCGTACGCACTACAGCATGAATATTAATAATTCGGCTCTTGAATTTTCGATTCGGAAAAATGACACAATTAGGCTGGTCTATCAACGAATTTTAGTTCTGTTGGGCAGCGTTCGGGAAACTCAGGAATGTATTCACCTCGGTGCCTAAAATAATGGAGAGGGCATTTGAGGGCAATGCGAAGTAATTTCACATAGAAAATCAAATCAAAAAATGAGAAGATCCGTAGGAAAGCTAAAGTTAACGACATAGCTCAACAAGGTAGCATGCTGCAACGGTTTTATTAATTCCATAGTAACATAATGTAATTTAAATAAAAAGTTGTCAAAACATAACTAGACTGCTGAATAGAATAACTATTTGTTACATTTATGAACGCTTATGTCATTTTTTAGACTAAACCACCATGTTATCCGTATGTCATGTCGTTGCATGTCATCCTTGCCTTGTATTGTCATTCTTAAAAAATATCGTAGTTAAGTCTACAACAAGTTACCTGCTTTGCTTATCTACTAAAATTATTATTTGCAATCAGATTTAATATTATTCCATTCTCAGTAGTGTTGTCTACTAAAACATTACCTATTTAGATAACAATTGTACTTAGAGTAACAGTGAATAATATTACTGTTTTTTGAAAAACAACTTACAATGCCATCCTTAAATAATTTTTGTTCAACATTGGGTCTCATATTTGTATCCATCACGTGTCTGTTATCTACTGATACCTATGTGAAAGCTAATGAAAATGATGTGGAAAGTATTAGTAAAATTGGACAGGGTGTTGGTCACCTAATGAACATTCAATATTGGTAAGAAATTTATAACTGCTCTAAACCTATTTTGCATTCTAGCAGCTATTTTTGTTTCTTTCATTAGTTGATTAAATACTAAATATTGGATCATTCAAGTTATAAGAAGTAGGTTGGTATCTATTGGTTTTTAAAGAAACTGAAACATACCTTGTATGAACTTCACATACAGTGTTTTGTTATATTTCGTCTATGTCTATTTTTATAAATATTTGTTTGCATCTTCTCTGCTGATCACATACAAAAATGTCTAGTTCAGTATGGTTATTAATTAACTGCGACATAAAGAGTTTTAAGTTGTGAGGCATATATTTCTGCATTTTCACTTTCTATCATCTATTTAGGTATCATCAGTTTATGTCATAATGATATGTTAAAGAAATGTACTATTGTATTGTATTGTAAATTGTAGAAAGAACTATCAACATATGAATATGAAGCCAAGGTTAACTAACCAAAAATGTTTGTCAAGGCATTACAGTACAGAGCTATGTAACCTTTGAACACACTATTAAGGATTATCATTATTATCACACACACACACATTCACTCCTGTTTCCCCAAAGGGGTAGGCAAAGGCATATTATACGCCCACACTTTGCCAATTATATACTTGATCCCACATAATACATGACGAGCTTGTTGCTGCTTACCGGGAACTGTTATATTTGCCAGGGCCTCATCCATTGATCGGTAGGTGCACCACATGCAGATTAAGTTATCCTGGGCTCCAAAGATAATAGTAGGATCCCTGTACACCTGTTCATTATTTTTTAATGTTTATTTGGATGACTGGCATAGTCATTCATTTCCAAACGTTAACTGATTGCCCACATTTTGTTTTTTAATTTTAATACTTAAATTACAATACAATTTTTTTACAAGAAATAAATAATGTACATTTTAGTATAGATTAAGATTCCTCTTAAGGAATGCATCTATTCTCACAGTACGTGGGGTTACCAGAGGAAAGGATATGCTATAAAACTTTTTATCTTTATTTACAAATTTATTGTTTTATGTTTTTATTCAGTATTTGCTGTAATATTGCATTTTTTACAAGTTTTCATTTCTATCTAGTGAAATGAAAGGTGTGGGGGCTGTGTGAATATAATAAAATAAATGATTATTGTAAATAATATCAGTAAATTTTATTATAATATAAAAGTGTAGTAGTAATTAAACTAAAGACTTATAATTTTTAGAAAAATATACCTTTAAATAAAGTTAGGTAAATTATTTAGGTTTTATGTATAATTTAAAAAAAATACCTGATTTCAGTTACTCCTGTGGATACAGAAAAGTATTTGAGGATTACGCAGGCATAATACAACAAAAGTATCCTGAAATCTCTGTTATTGGTGCCAACTATGACCCGCCTGGACTTAACATGTACCTTTCCAGAATGATTGTGAGTATCAATATTATGCAACTGGAGCTCCTAGATTTAAAAGACACATAGACACAATCAATTTTTGACAGTAATAATATATATGAAGAGTTCATTAATATTTCCATACAACTTGTTAACAACTTCATTGAGAATTAATATTTAATAACATATTAAAATTAAATGATAGTGCTGTGTGGTTTCGGCCTAGAATAGTGCCACCTTGATAATGAAATAAACATATTAAAATGAAAATCTACACATGCTGCGGCAAGCTATATAGAAGGGACGTGACCTGATGAATTCTCATGGTCTTTCCTTCACTGCGGTAGTATAACCTATCCCCTGACCAGCTGAGCCATGCAATAAAGGTTATACAAAAAAAAGTGGAGTATAACCTTACCTTTGCATACCGTTTGAGTACTATAAGGAGGCCTTCAATTTAATCGAGACCTGGGCACCATTAGTATAATAGAAGTGTTGTGAAGTTTATACAGTAATGTATTAGACCTGTGCACAATTTCTATCCTACTGCAAGTATGAGACAAATTAAAGATAAGTGGGACTTGGAAATGGATTTTTTGTGACTAATAAACCATGCATTTATTAGGCGTTGTAGTGACACTTCTAATCATACAGGCGAAGTCGCGGTCGGAAGCTAGTATGGTACTATTCACATCTAACAAAGTTTTAAGCCATATGAGCATGAATACAGTGACATTCCGAAAACTCTTGTATAATTTATTAATTAATTCTAGATTTGCCCTTGGAAAAGTTCAAACAAACTGTTAAGAAATCATTTATTGAGAAAGTGACAAAAATGCTTGGTTGTAACATTTACAATGTTGAAGTTGTGTTTTGCGGCCCTCTTTACATAAACTCAATCTAGTACCTTGAAGTGGCATATCTTTATTATTTTTTAATTATAAGTAAGACTGCTTGTAAACGATTTATTTTTAATCGTTTTGATGGCTGCAGAGTATAACTGATACCATATGGTATACTACTTTACAGTAAAAGGATTTATGATTTGCAGTACCTTTCGTACTTTTAATATTAGTGAAATTTTTATTTTAGTAAAATTCCCTTTATCCTGTTGCTTGAGTATGTCATGCTCACTTAAATGGTTCTGCAGTGGTGGTGCTATGTGTCGGGTCGTCACGTTCCTTAAAATATGGTCCCCACCAGTGGGGACTGGTCTGCCTATTTCTACTATTTTTTTTCTTAATTTTGTTCATCTTGCTAGGGAGTGAGAGATTAATTTTTTTTTTCCTTTCTTAAAATTTTGTGACTACAAATCACAATTATAATTTTTTTGCAAACTATGTTTTTAGTTTAAGTACATTTGTAAGTGGCGGGAGAAAAAATCAACCTTGACGATTTTCTTGCCTGTTCTTTTACGATCAAGCTCCCGCCCGAAGTGAATGGGCGCGTTAAATTACCCACATAGAGCTCTATTGAGCCAAACTAGAATGAATGATTTCGAATTTTCAAAATTTTTGAATTTTAATCTAATTTTTTTTTTTACTATTATTTTATACTTATACTTTTAATTTTTATACTATTATTACATTATATCACAAATAATGATCATCTCAGCCTATAGACATTCCAATACCTCCTCTCCCGAACTAAGAAGAACGGGATTAAGATCATGCTTCATGACAGTGACCCAAAGTGGACAGAATGTGCGTCTTCCTGCCAATATAACTTTTAAAACTTTTTGTTTCCAGGGTTTCGGAAAAATGATTCTCATTATGTGCATACTGAGTGGAGTCAACATTTTTGCATGGCTCAACAAACCCCAGCCATCTTGGTGGAGTTGGTGTTTGGAAAATAAGTTGTACGCTTGCATGATGATGTTCTTCTTAGCGAACATGATAGAAGGACAGCTTGTGTCATCTGGCGCCTTCGAGATCTCACTCAATAACATCCCACTCTGGTCTAAATTGGAAACCGGAAGAATTCCTCAACCTCCAGAATTATTTCAAATTATTGACAATACATTGCAGTTTTCTAAAATAGATATGCCAAACAATTTTGTGCAGTCTTAAGTTAGTAATTAAGTTTGTGGAATGAGGGAATTAATGGTGTATGGATAAACAAAATCTTAGTTAAAATATATTTTGTATTTGTTTCAAGATACCATTTGCAAGTAAGTAGACTACACATAACATGTTTTACTTGTGCATGTACCAAGAAATATTGTATTTATAGTACAAATAAGAATACTTTCGTCATCTCACAGATTCACAAAGCATTTGATAAGGTAGTTTTATTAACAGACTTTTTTGTTTTGTATATAATATAAAATTAAATCTATTTGTGTAAATTTTACATATTAATAATTCCGACATTTTGGAAATTTCGAAACCTAACAATATCTAGTCAGATGATGATAAACTACGTAACAATAGCAAAGACTTGTTTGTGAGACCCTCTAAAATAAAGATTAGAATATGTAAAATTCTGTGTTTTATATCTATTCACCAATATAAAGACCTCTAGTAATCACAAAAAGGATGGAATTATGTTATAACTTAACATATTAATGAACAAACATTTTACATTACTACACTCATTATCATCATCTTAGCTCATTCAATAATTGTGCGAGGATGCTTAGAGAGGGAGGTGTTTGTTAGTTAAGCACCAATACAATCACTTCATTTACTTAATTATCCTAGCTCTTGGCAGATCTAATGGAAACCAAGGTTTTTGCACATACAAAATAAAGGACGTTATGTGTGAGGGGTGTGAAATAACAGTCACAACAGGCGACTATACGTAAGAAGCGGCCATTGGCTCCGCTTGCTGTTCTAATACACAACCTCGTTCAGATCAGCTTCCCGCACATACCAAGTGGAAACACTCACAACATTCCATTGTTGTTCAGTTGGGAGGCACGAGTCAGCAGTGACGCAGCACCCTTGAATCTAGCTACTATAGTTCAGTTGGGCCGCAAATGGTGCAGCAGTAACGGAGTCTTGACACCCAGCTACTTTGGCTCAGTTGTAAAATTCAAAGCTACCAAGCATATAAGCATGGAGCCAAGCTTCTACTTTTTTAATAGTAAAGCAGCAACGCGTTGCATGACCCTCCACTCTGATTATCTTTCTTACAAACAATTTTCTCTTTAGAGGGAATATTTTTCCCAATTTATTAAATATGAGCATTGTCCTTTTGTCCATTTCGTTTTTGGTAGGAAATCATATAGGACCCCGATTCATAACGCATATCAACTTCCAAGTAATATATATAGAATGTATGGTTCTGTCAATTGTTAGGCGGGTGCACATGGGGCAGCAAAATTCTACTTCTTCCCATAGTAAAGCAGCACCGCGCTGCATGATCCCCATACATTACTATTACAAGGTTACAATGAAAACAGTTTTTTGGGTTTTAGGCGCTTACGATATTCTTCCTGAAAAGGCTCGATATGACCTAGATCTTAAAAGGATTATTTTAAGTATTAGTAGAATGTGATGCAGTCAATTGTTAGGCGCGTGGCACACAGCGAAGCAGCCTTCTAATTCTTTAAAAGAAACGAAGCACCGCGTCGTATAATCCTCCACGATGATAATATTATTTGTCTTCTCTAAACATGTGCTTCAGCCATTTTTGAAGAAGCCACTTATTCCGTTTAGTTTTTAAAATCCAAAGGTAGGTAAGGGAATCATACTTATTAATAATAAGGCACGATGCCTTCCAAGTAATCTTCTTTCGTGTCGATGACCATTGACGATGACGATAGTCATTCATGGTGATAAGTTAAGTATTAGAGGTCCGGTTCAGTCAGTTGTTAGGCGCATGGCACATAGGACAGCAATGCCTCAACACCAGCTCGTGGGGCAGTGCTCGCGAACCGCAAACGCCGCAAGTCCACGCCGCGCCAGCAGTCAGCGCGCGTCCAGACACAGCGCAACCTCCCCATTCATTTCCGCATCCGGGACACGCTTCCATCCTATAATCATTTATTTATCTATACATTAAGAAATGTCAGAAGCGCGTTCAGTTCGTTTCGAAACTGAAACCGAGGCTGTGGAATGAGTTTACTGGCGAGGTATTCCCAAGAGATTACAGCATGCAGAGGCGTGAACAGATATTTCAGGAAGTGTATGCAGTGTGTAGCTATTGTAGCTCAATGAGAGTATAGTAGTCAGGTAGTCTTTAACTAAATTAGGTATCAAAACTTTAATAACCTAGGCTTCGCAGTATGCAGTACTTATATACATGTTTGTTGAACACGCCACTGACAGCATGTGACTCCACAAAAAGGCGTGAAACAGGTTTTAAAGTGTCGGCAACGGGCTAGTTGTGTCCCTGATATTGTAAGCGTCCATGGGCTGTTCCATCAGCCGCGTTCCTATTAGGCTCACAGTAAGCGACTAACTTAGCCTCTGGTAAGCTTCTCCATATATTTTAAACGTCTAAACAGCGCGTACTGTAAGCAGTTTGCGACGTTATGCTTGCCGATACACATAGTGACCGGCGACGCAGCGAACGATGATCGCGGATAGCGATTCAGTTAGCTCACTACGCGAGGTCATTCAGCGGTCAGTCAGCTGTTCACTGTAAGCCTAAAGGGTACGCGGCCTAATAGGTTTCATCATGATCATCAGCTCAAAGAAGTCCACTGCTGACGTCTTGCGGTTTGCATCCACCGTGATCCTTATGGCCACCCTTTATCAGATCGTCTGTCCTGCCTGCGGGGAAAACAGGTGTACTAAGTTTAAAAGAAAAATTACCATTCAGGGACTCCCATTTGGCAGTTAGGGCAGTCAATTTTGTTACTTTTCATATCCTTGGGTTTATATCTGGTGAAACATTCAATCGCAAGCGGTTCGAATGTGTCAAGCTGAAAGAAAATAGTTTAATATGAGTATTTCACATTAGGTACAATAACATAAATATTATGAGTACCTAACTAATCTAACAAGACTATTGCGGCATAATTCATTGATTTGATGGCAGTTATAGAAGTAATATGAATGTCATAATATGCAGATAGTTAAGTTAAGAGAGAAGTTAAGTTAGTTTTGTTGGCGTCCTATTTTATAGTTGTAGTTTTTAATGTTGAATCTGGCCCCTGCTGAAAATCAGTGCAGTGGGTTTGTTCACAGACTTACTGCAAATACTGAGCAGAGGCCTTTTTGATATCATGCAACCTGTACGTGTCCTATGTATTGTTTTATTTCTTTATTATGTTGTGTGATGTTGAAATAAATAATTTTTCATTTCATTTCAACTTTTCATTTCATTTCAGATGCATATTATAACATTAATACTACTTCCGTACCAACCCAACCCATCTGAATCATAGCCCGATTTTACATAAATAATACTTCTTAATCTAAACAATTTTACTTCATATGAATATAACATACACTGGACAGCAAATAAACTGGGCCACCCGCTACCTTGGAACTCTGATTCGATTTTCTCAAAAAGTATAAACCTCACAACTATCAAACTTACGTCTACAAAAAGTGCGTTTCATGTTGTTTGAGAAATGACCACAAATTTATCCAAAGTACCCTCAATTCACATTGCAATCAAGCAACAAACACAATACCAACGATTTGCTCTGTTTTGACTAGAGTTTGCGATTAGCGTTCTTTTTTTCTAAATGAGGATATTCGGATTTTTCTTATGGTTTCTTTAGTTGCCATCCATTAATTGCTTCAGACGCGTGTATTTTTGCTATTTTCTATGGTCAATAATGGATACGACGCCTCAAAAAGCAGCTCAAGCTGTAGCACTACTTCAAGCAGGCGTTTCGCAACGTGAAGTTGCTCGGAGACTTCGAATCAGCAGATCTTTGGTACAACGAGCTTACAGACGATACTTAGAGACTAGAGCATTCGATCGCCGACCATGTATGGGCAGACCTAGGGCTACATCAGCAGCAGATGATCGTTATATCCAACTTACTGTTTTGCGAAATCGCCGCCTCAACGCAGTTGAAGTCCAACGAATTCTGCGTGACGAACGCCAAGTGGTCATAAGTTCAGATACCGCTAGAAGGAGACTTGCTGAACGAAATCTGGCTTCAAAGAGAGCTGCTACAGGCCCAAAATTGACCGTAGCATACCGTAGAGCACGACTTGAATTTGCTCGAGAGTATAGGGATTGGACGTTAGAGCAGTGGCGCAATGTACTCTTTACTGATGAGACCAGGGTGAGTCTACAAGAAAGTGATCGACGTCAGAGAGTATTATATACGCACTTTTTGTAGGTGTAAGTTTGATAGTTGTGAGGTTTATACTTTTTGAGAACATCGAATCAGAGTTTTAAGGTAGCGGGTGGCCCGGTTTATTTGCTGTCCAGTGTAGATGTGTCTAATTTCATTCAAATGTGTACGGTAGGGTGGTAGTGAATAGTAAGTTAGTATTTTCAAAATAAATGAGTATCATTCCGCTTAGGGTGTAGCCGTCTACAGCGCCCAAATGATCAGCGAGCCTGTCTGTCCCTTTAAGTTAATCAGGCTTAAGTACAACTAATAGAAATGGCAAAATATATAAGCTTAGAAAGCAGATTTACTTACATCTAAAGCTTCCAACTTTATGAATGCCTTTGAACACAAATTGAAGGCTCTTGCTTGAATTGCTATAGACGCAATCGTACACCATGCCTGTAAAAAAAATTGAAAAATTTTAGAAAGGTGTATAAGGATCCTACCAACATCTTAGGAGTCCAAGCCAACCTCATCTGCAAATGGGCTCGCCACCTATTACGTGAGACGAGAGTGATTGGCGAAATGTGGGCTCATAATATGCCTCTGCCTACTCCTTCGGGGAAACAGGCGTGGTATGTATTTAGTTAAATTCAACAAGACATGGATGATATTATGATCTCATGTCTTCTCTATGGTCTTTAAGAGTGGCCTATATTAGCATGTTTACATAACGAAGACGCACGAAACAACGCGTTAATATCCTAAGAAACAGATGCAATACTAAGAGGAAGCCTAAATACTAGATGAGCTAAATATCCCCAAGAGGTTTCCGCCAGTATATTCTTGGACGGCGGATAACTTTGGACACATCGCTACGCGAAACCCTAACAATATCAGGAAAATTTGAAGTGCAAAGTGGCATAGAGAAAGCTGACGTTGCCCCTTGCGGTGGTTCGGTCAAACCTACACTACGCGGAATTCAGAACGCGTAGCAATGAGGAAACGACGCACATGTAGATTAAGTAACGACAAGATTTTACCTGTGTATGCTGGTTGGTGTGCAGTAGCGGTAACGCAAATCGTAAGCGGCCGGCGGCTCTGAGCGCAGCGTCGGCTCGAGGTGGTCGGGCCAACGCACGAGCCGCCGCTGCTCCCAGCCAGTGCTGCGCTGATGCGCGACGGTAGCAATCAGTAGCTAATCGACCCTTTGATCCATCTATTAATTTTTTTTTTTCTTTATTAAAAAAGCTTGGCTCAAGTTAGTATATTTCCGCTGCCTTTAATTTATTTCCTATAAATGCTGGATGTCATTAAATGTCCTATCATTTAAATAAACATTATGTAGCACATTCTCTAGATATACGTTAGCTATCGTAATAGACCTTTAACGCTTCGCGTATATATCAATATAACAACGCGTTCAGGATGCTATTGGGGCTGCCACTATCCTGCAGACTAATCAATTAATCATCATCACATTTAATATTATATGGAATTTAATTTCTGAAATAAATCTTAGAATAAATTCATTATTTTTTAGTAATATTTAATAGGTACAATTAACGCGCTTTAGTCGCTTCTTACAGCGAGGATAACCAAGTGCCGAGACCCATAGACTTCAAATTCTAGGGTTCAATCAAACCATAGTTGCGCACCTACGGTTTTTTGAAGTTCTGTGTGTAATTATCGCTTGCTGTGCCTCGGAAAGCACATTAAGCCGTTGGTCCTGGCTGTCAAGAACATATGTGGCAGTGGTTATTAGGAAGTCAGTGCCTTCTAATATTCTGCCTACTGGTGTAACCATAGAATGATGTTTCCCTTTGGGTTGTGGAGGTCAGGTGGCAGCCGCTCCATGTAATAACTGAAGTTCCGGGATAATGCTAGGATATGATGATGATTTAATACGAAGCAGATTGATCAGAGGTGTGCAGGATCAGTAATTATGAAATAGTAAGCTCTAGTCAGTAAAACTATGCTGATGTGCGAAAACTATTATATTTAGGGAACACCTTAAAACCTCTCGATATAATTTAATAATACACATTCATATGACACGAGTAAGAAAAAATCTAGGGGACACTAACGGATTCAAAACCTACTACACCTACGAAAGAATAATAAAAAACATACCGACAGATGTTTGAGTGTAGAGATGTCCAGCAAGTATGTAAAGCTTTTTGATCCGTAATGGTGATGTTTTATTTGATGCTTCGATAATCGCCAACTAAAATAGTTAATATCATTTTAACTAGATACAATATACACATAATAATATATTTTATTTCTGGTTGCAAGTTTTCCCATTAGTTCACGAAGATATCGATTACAGAAAGTTTAAACGCATGCTACCAATCACACCTAGGTACATAATGTTTTTACTCCAATACATGCATACAATCTAAATAGTAATTTGTCCACTAACCACTAACCAATTTGACAAGGCCACTAAGATCGTGCGATTTAACGCCGTACAATTTTTTTTCTTTGAGGTTTTGTGACATCACACTTCCTAAACAATTCCTGAGCTCAAGTCGGAAATCAAACGCGTCATCGGTGAGATACAGCCACATATCTGGGCAAAAGTCATGGAAAGTTTTATGAGAAGAGTAATGGCCTGTCATCGGAGCCGTGGGGGTCATTTGACGGATATTTTATTTCATACTTAATTGAAATATGCCTTCTTTACAACACAATAAAAACATCACAACTCTGTCATAACATACTTGTTTTGATTTTATTTATTTTAAAATGAAAAAGTGCACTTATACTAAGACAGCCTTTATAAGATACGCCTTAGCATTATTTAGGAACCGCGTAACGCTTATGATTTCTTTTTCACCAATGTTTAGTTTAGTGATTCCCATCTCTAGGAACATTACTCAACCCTATGTCTATGTTTATTCATAACCTATGGTACCTGATAAGCCATCGCTGCTGCCTGCAACATCCTCCCAGACTCTCTTAACTGCATTATTCCTTGAATAGATGGCGCTTGGTTGTAACTGTCTGTAATTTCTTCCAAAACGTTCTGTTTGATTTGTCCTTCCTAAACAAAATATCGTTTATTACTAGAAGTAAATGTTGGATAAAATATAGTATAGGGGTCTACTACAATTTTCCTTTCTTTTACGGTTTACCTTAGGTTGTTTAGATGGCCCCGTAAAAAGCTTGGACAACGATTCATTGTCTTCTAATGCCATGTAACATTTCTTTAAACCTTCTGTGTTATTGCACATAGTATAATATTCAAGTGCTCCAGTCCTAAAAAGTAAAATACAAGAGGACAATTTGAATACTTAAATGTTAGTCAACCGTAGCAAATAATGAAATAGCATTTGAAGATACGTGGGAAGTAAATAATAAAAATATTATAATTACCAATTCTGCCGATCAATATAATAATCGCCAATGTTGCTGTATGTTTGTTTTACTTGCGCATCAGATGTGGTAGCTGACATTTTTAGTAGTTCCACTACTCTGAACCAGTGTCCGAGTCGTTTCCGTAAGGCAATAGCTAAATCCCTAAAATAATATCCATAGTTTTTACATTACCGACCGGATCGATATCGAGGAAACATGCATATAAAAATAGCAGGATTAAATAAAATTATATGAAGAGTAGTAAATTTTAGTAAAAAATTTGGTATCGTTAAATAAAAAAATCCTTACCGCCTGTCTTCCTCATGGTATATTTTTTCAGCTGCATCAAAATCTTTGAAATAAGCCAATATCTCTGCTTTTTTTAAGGCATTCGAATGTAATGCATTGAGTCGGGTCACAAATCTGATGCCAGCATAGTCGTTTCGACGCACAAAAGCCGCCTCCGCTGTTTCTAAAGCATTTTCAGACTCGAAATTTTTTAAAGCAGCTTCAGCGAGTAATAGCCTAAAAATATACAAACATCTAAATATGACGAAAAAGTACTAAGAAACAAAAAATCATAAAAATTAGACTTACCACAACTGTGGATGCGGGTTATCCTTGATAAAATTTTCAGCCTCCTTCAGCCCTACCTTTTCTATAAGTTGACGCGTGTCTCTCAGTGATTTTACTTCAACTCTGACAATATGCTGCGGTGTACATTTGTCGGTTATATTGTCCAAGAGTGCTGTTGTGATTTCTAATTCCTTAAAGTTCATCAAAATCATTAAAAAAATATTTTACGTCCGCTAAATTAATACAAATTACCCACACATGGAAAATTTTCTTAAGAGCTGACAAAGAAGTCACAGGTTGGCTAAAAGCAGGAAACTAGTGAAAGTGTCCGCTCCTAACCAAACATTTGCTTTGGCAAAGAGACAGGGCAATACGATCAGGCAAATTGCATAGCACACTTACTTTAAACTGGCAGAGGTAGCCTTGCATGACGAGCGGCTCTTCTGGTTCGGAGTCACGTAGAATGTAAAGCCGCGCTTTCTCTGCTACAGCCAGTAGTCGAGGATTATCTGCTGCCCACTGGCCACTCCACACATCTCGCCGTAATGCTTGGCCCACACTTATATTGTTCGCCATATCAGTGTCCAGAAGGTAGAGAGAGCCCGGTTGGTCTATTACGAAGAACTTGCTGATAAAGAAGAATTAGTGAAAATTTAATTAATACTTTGGTATGAGAATTCATCTACAATATGGCAATCATAATATTGGTCACTGCTTATCAGAATACTTGTCCATGCTTCGGGAGGCACGTTAAGTCGTTGGTCCCGGTTATCACTAAATATGGTAGTCGTTAAGCCACAGAGGCCTGATTGGGCGGCTTGAAAATTCTAACAGCAGGTCGCCATACACCTGCCTCCGCCAATCCTCACTGGATTCGCGTGGTGGAGTATGACACAATACCCTCGCACCTTGGTATGTGAGAGGAGACTCGTACTCAGTAGTGGGACGCTAATGAGCTGAGATGATGATGATGATCAATATTTATCACTTACCTGGAATTAGAGTTTAACCCCAACTTGTACGGCTTCGAGTTCATATTGATAGATGTAATCTTTTTTAAGCTGACTAATGAAAACAGCAGAATAATTCCGGAATCTCTGCCAACCAGTAGATGGCTGTCTGAGCATGTGATGCAACATATTGTATCGTCATGGAATGCAGCCTCTCCAGACGTTAACACTGATCCATCCGCTTGGTACACGTTTTCAATACTTTCTAGAAAGGATAAACTTTTTTTAACACAAATCATAGATATTTCTATCTATCTTGTTTAACAAAACAAAAGTGTTTGCCAGCCATAATGTACCTGAAGCACGAAATGACATATTTAATTAGATAACACTTATTACGTTATTCTTAAGAGGACCTAGACCAAGGACTCTTTTGTAGACATTCAAAGATACTTAGACGACTCCGTATTACACTAATATGATATATCTCATAAGGTTTAGGCACAGTTAACAATGTAAATGCCCACAAACATGTTTTTATGACACCATTGTAAATCATCAACAACCAAACAAAACAAAAATTACAAAACCCGTGTTAAAATCAATGAATGGCCATACCATTAGAAGAAGTTAGAGGAAAATGCTACGATAGCCCAGTGGAGAGACCCATAAACTTCTAACTCAGAGGGTCTCGGGTTCAGTCGTTATTAGGAAGTCAGTGCATTCTAATATTCTGACAACTAATTTAACCATAAAATGATGTTTCCCTTTGGGTTGTAGAGGTCAGATGGCAGTCGCTCCATGTTATAACTGAAGTTCAGCCAAATCTGGTTAGACCAGTGAGCAGATCCTGAGCCTTGGGTTTAAGTTTGGGGCAACCGGGATAATGCTAGGATATGATGAGAAGTTAGCGGAAAAACAGATGATTTTGAATACAGACTATATATTTAAAGATAATGTTTGAAAATAATATGCTTACTTGGCCTAGAAGGTGTTGAAAACTTCCAAATAACAAAAGACTCCTTCGAAGCTGCTACTGCCACAGCTTTGCTATTAATTGCCACATATGAAATTGGTACAGGTGTTGCCTTTCCTAAAACATAATTAAATGACAATGCATCACCAATTGTACATTGAAAATAACATACAGAAGTAAAAAATAACTAAATGATAATACATCAACAAATGTAGATTGAAAATACATTTCACCCAGTAAATGGCATCAGAAATTTTTATATGAGAGTGCTGTTCGAAAAGTTTTTTTTCTAACAACACAAAACATTTCTGCTTACCGTCACATTGTATTCCTTGTTGATTTGATATTATAAGAGCGCTTAAGGTAGCTATCACACAATATTCACCCACGCCGCACATATCAATAACATCAGGAATATGATTTACCCAAGACTGCAAAAAAATGGCCATGTTATTTGAAATATATAGTCAACAGTAAGTTTTTATAATAGGCAGTAGTCACCGCAGCCTCAGGTCGCAACCAGAGGCATCACTAGCGCCAAGACCTTTCTAAAGAGCCCTATTCTGATGAAAGATGAGCCGCAAAAAGTTACTTGTACCGTAAATTACATTAAATGTACCGTACGTGCACCTGTGATTTCTAAGGTGTGATGATGAACTCTCTATTAAATAAAAAAAATAAAATACAATATGTTTATTTCAGATTTCTCCATATTGTGTTAGTAACATTATGACTTAACAACTATGTTAGTATCTCATCATAAAAAACAGGTATACAAACAATAAGAACTTTATTCATGCACCTGCCACTTTCTGGGGCACCGGGACCAAGCACATGCGTGCATTACAGAGGTCACCTAGTTAGATACCTTTGACTAGCGTAGTGCCTTGCTGATATTTTGCCAATAAATGGTAACGCAGTATGCATTATCGTGTTTCGATTTTAAGGTTGCTCCGCTTGCTTGCTTACTGGGTATTTAACTGGAGACTTAACAACTTATGTCTCTAAGTAACGAGTGCTATACTTTTCAGAATTTTTCTTATTAATTTCATTAATGCATGAATCAGATGAACAAATCGCTCGTGTCGGCAATTGGATAAAAACAAATATGATGAAATTACCAAACAAACAAAACTTAAAATAGTTGCTCCTTGGGTGTAAATAGTAAACCTAAAGTTAAATATAACATACCTGGTGAGTGATGGTATCCCAAAATGTGACAGTTTCAGTACCAGATACAAAGGCCAAGGTGTTGCCGTAAAATGCGTACTTGTGGTCAGGTTTTACATTTGCAAAATATATAAATGAGTCGATTGCGATTGATAGCCGCAGCGACTGTTTTTCCCATGACAAAGCTCTTAGAGATCCACCTGGCACTCTTAATGTACGAATATGCTGAAATTATTATCATAAAAAATCATTTTTTTATATTACAAAAATATTTTTAATTAAAATAATGCCAGTCTTCTGCACAGCGCCTCCAAAGCAGAGCTTTTGCTATTCGTACTAGACAACTAAAACGAGTATAACATTACTTGATGAAGTGCACAAAAGCATGTTCAGATTGCCAGCATTGTGATGAGGTTGACTGGTTTCACTTAGAGTCGGACCTGAATCCCTCTCACCTTAATTAGTGAGATTATTAGTATGACGTCAATGGACTGAGATGATGGTGATGTGGTGACTAAGGAAAACAATAATGTCTATACTATACACAAATATTTGTTATGTGTGGTAATTTGGCCTAAAATATCCTTATAAGCTAGGACTACTTAGATACGCCTTATATAGGTAGTCAATACAACATATCTTACCTCTCCATAGGCGCTGAAGAATTGTACTACATTCATATCGTCGCTAGTGCAGCCAGCAGCCGCTAACACTGTGCCATTATGGTTCCAATGGGCGTCAATGGTTGTCATATTACTTTCCACAACAACGCTATCTAAAAGGAAAATTCAAATAAGAAACAAACGTTCGTAAATTTACATTGTCAATTTATCAAAATTTACATTTGACCACATCCTCAAACTCAATCTAAGCTTCGTGATTTCAGTAGTAATATTTAGTTCTTTTTTTAATTTATATTTTGTTTTGACGTTTTCAAGTGCTATGTATTACATTCTTTATGAATAAAGAACTGTTTACTTTACTACCTCATAATTTTAATACGACGTCATAGGAAATTTCAAAAATGGCGGTTGCCTACATACTCTCTTTCTCATTTCTTACAGAAAAAACCTTTTAGAATTGAATTGAATAGAATTTATTGGTTTGTTAAACATAGGTGTTTTGTATTTATGCACGGTATCTGTTTTTATTATGAACTAAATATTGCCTCTCTCAGTGTCTTCTACCGGAACTACTATAATGAGTGTTCCGAGGAGATCTTATTCCGCCCTCTACCGAAGAAGATGTGCGGGTCTTAGGAACCATCCACATTACACCACATCCACTGCACAGTAGTGCAGACTATCAGCACTCGAATTAAGAAATTGGGAAGAATTCGTTGCTGGCTTATGTGCTTCCTAGTTTTCTTTTTAATCCCGGGTGTTTTAAGCGGGGCGTCAAACTAAATTTCAGCAGGCCGTCATGAGTGGGTGTGCTTTGTGCCGTGCTTGTTCCACGGTGTGAAGCGCCTTAATTATTTTTGGACTGCTTCGACTTCTTACCATCAGGTAGAATGTAGTCATTATGACGTGTCACATAAAAAAAATTAATATACATTTTATACAATCAATCACCATCCTTCTATTGACCATTAAACCAATTTAAAAACATTTTAAGGTGGCCATATTCAATCAGTTGAACGTGCAAATAAGTTACAAAACAAAAGGCGCAACATAATTATAAGTAACACATTATTTATAGTTCCGTCAAGCACTGGTAAGCTTAAAGCGCGTGCTTTTTGTAAATTAATATTTACTTCAATACAATAACAAATACCGTGTAAGAAGTAATTTCTGTAAAAAATAGAAAGGGATAGACTAAATACAGGTGTACCTACCATTATCTTAGGATCAGCAAGTGGTGCACCTTTTTTTTTTGTTTTATGTCGATAATAAAATGCATTTACGCACTGCCTTCCGGCCAAAGGGTGACCGAAAGGGGGTGTGGGACTCACCACCGGCAGACGCGACTGTCAGCAGTAATACTCAGCCCCCCCACCACGACAAGGTGCAAGGTGACCAGTCGGGGGGTGCAAGTGGTGCACCTGCCGATCAACGGACGAGGCTCTGGCAATATAGAAGTTCCCGGTAAGTGGCAATAGGCGCGCCACCTATTACGTAGGACCAACAATACAATTGGCGAAGTATGGACGTATAATATGCCTCTGCCAAACCCCTTCGGAAAAACAGACGTGACTGTATGTATTGAGATAGACTAAGTATGGCGAACGCCATTTTTTTATTTGTTATGACGGCATATGAAATTATTTTTATGTCTTACTTAAAGAGCTTTGCTTGAAGCTTACCACGAGAGGTTGGCGGGACTATTATAATATGTTGGTAATAGGTATAACAAAAAAACAAATTACTGCTTAGAATCTTACCCTCCTCAATACAATTTTTCATTAAAATTATTATGCCATTTCTATAACAAATTGCAAGTACTGGTCTGTTTATGGGCGCTATTCCAGGATACCAGTCCATTGACACAACTTCAATTGATCCTGAGACACCCTGCACGGAAACTGGCATCTAAAATAATAAAAACTTTACATCATCATATCAGCCTTATGCCTGCTGAACATTAGCCTCCCCAATAGATTACATTATATTGGGGGTAACTGCCCATAATCACCACGCTGGGCAGGCGGGTTGGTGATCGAAAATTTAAAATACTGTCGATTAATACATCGGCGTTGATTGTCTAGCACTGTTAAGGCATCATTATCATCACTGCTGGACATAGGCCTCTCCAGTGGCATGCCACTGAGTTCAATCTTCAGCTCTTCGTCTCTAACCGCTGATAGCCGTTTTGCGTATGTCGTCGCTCCACCTATTCGGAGGGCGCATAAGGCCTGTTAAGGCATATCTATCCAAATCGCTTAAGCTCCAGTAAGGTCGGCCAAACAGAATATATGTATTAGTATCGTACAAGAATCACGAAGCCGATTACGTCGATGTATCAAGAAATGCTCCCTTGGCGCCAAATTTTATTATACATCTTGATCAGGGTTGTGATAGAGCTCCATATCCGTTACCGAAACTATAGAATATAAAAAAAAAAACTATTCGCAACTGAAATCGAATTTGATATTAAACTTTCGGATAAGGCGGAATCTAACAATAATGAAGAAAAAACTGCTTTTTTAGAGACTTATATTTTACTGTATCTTGGATACTTACTTAATTTTTTTATTCCTTAAATATAGACTCATTTGTTTAAGTTTAGAGTATATGCCAGTGTCAAGTCATTTGCGTGTTCGTCATTTAGTAAAAGTCAAGTCAATATCCATAACCTCCCTGGTCTTTATATATCTATACTTACTGTGAAATTTCCTTGTTCATCGTATAAATGTAATTCTCCATTGGATAAGGCGAATAGCAATAGGGAATTATCTGGTGACCACTGCACAACAGACAAACCTGGTCCTTTGATGTCTTTACCCCAAACCCTTGACCCGTCCACTGACCCTACTATAACAGCACCTGTAAAAAGTTTACGAGTCCACACAACTGAAATTTTGAATAATTTTTTATATTTATTTTGATACAAAGGAGCCAAAAGTTTTTATTAAAATAAATGTTTTTTTTTTTATTGTGATATGAGTGCATTATGATGAAACGGCAAGGTTTCGAAATTATCATTAAACTAAATAGAAACGACTAAAGCAGGGGCGTTAAGGTGTTTCAATAAAGACCGCGAACCGGCAAACATAGAAGAAAATACATGGTATAAATTTATGAGATAAAAAGACTCCCTCTTGAGAGAGAATCATCTATTTTAGGGTAAAATAGGTCGTAAATGACTTAAGACTACTAAAAGCCCTATAAACTCTAAAAGCAACTACATTTATAATCATAGTGGCAAGCTGATTTCTGTCATTACTTAGTGAATCATTGATAAATTGTTTACCATCTTCATAGGCTATGCAAATCTTCTGTCCATCGGATCCCCATGCCATGCCAGTGACAGTTGATTTATTTCTGTTATTTATCATTTCTTCATACCATGAACCCTGTAGATTTTTTTTTGATAATTTTATTGTTTTAAATAAACAATCAATATTATTGCATAACACAATTAAGTATTACATGAAAATTGATTCCGCATTAATATTTTTAAACACAATATTATTATTAATATTTTAGAATTAAAAAAATATATATATTAGGCCTTTACATATTAAATTGGCGTTTTATCGAACTGGTCACTTTGATCTGAAAAATTGAGGTAATTGCTTTTTGCCAAATTCCAAATTCAAATTTATTTCAATTTAAAGCTTGTGTATTCGTAAACGGCGGCGGTAGCCCAGAGGCGAGACCCCTTGCCTTAAAATTCAGAGGGTCTCGGGTTCAAACCCTGGTGGCGCACCTATGACTTTTCGAAGTTATGTGCGTAATTATTATCGCTTGCTCCGTGCCTCGGAAAGCACGTTAAGTCGTTGGTCCCAGCTGTCATGAACATCTATGGCAGTCGTTATTAGGAAGTCAGTGCCTTCTAACAGCTGGTTTAACCATAGAGTGATGTTTTCCTCTGGGTTGCGGAGGGCAGACGGCAGTCTCTCTACGTAATAACTGAAATCAGTCAAATCTGGTTAAACCAGTGAGCAGACCCTGGGCCCTTAAGTCAAGGGCAACCGGGATAATGCTAGGATATGATGAAAGCTTGTCTATTTGTGTTCTTCGTGTATCCATTGTTATCATGCCATTAAATTTTGTTTTGACATCGTTTTGTGCTCAATAAGGAAAATATAAAATATCGAATCATTTTTGAATAGGAGTTTTATCTTGGCACGTTTTATGGTATTCACTATATGAATTAAGTTGTTGCGTCACATTACTCAACCGTTACAATAACAAGGGGATTTTGAATCGTATAATTACTTGTTGGTAAAATGATCGAATATGCTGATCACAGTGGTGAACCCAGGTGAGTTAGCCAAATCTTGCCCCAAGCGAAAGTTGACCCAAAAAAAGGTTCTGGTTAGTGTATGGTGGATCAGCGATGGAGTTATCCGCCACAGTTTCCTAAGATCTGGTCAGCCGATTATGGCAGATCTGTATTGCCAACAACTGGAAATCATGATGGAAAAGCTAGATGTTAAACAATTAAGATTGCTAGCGAACTGCTGCTTCAGAACAATACCATACACTGCACAATAGACGGTGGCGAAACTACAGGAGCTACTCTCTAGCGAGTCTCTGTCACACCTTACTTTCTAGACCTTGCTCCCACAGATTTCTCCTATTTTCAGGATTTGGATAAATTCTTGATTGGAAAAAAAATTCAATTCAGATAAAGCAGTACAACACGCCTTTAAAGATTTTGTTAATTCTCGCTCGTGCAGTTATTATTGCAACCTGCAACTATTAATTGGCGAAGTGTGGCTGTATAATATGCCTCTGCCTACCCCTTCGGGGAAAAAGGCGTCAATGTATGTATGTATGTATATAATTACCTTATATAACATCCACACTATTATGACACCATGTTCATCACTTGTAGTTAATTTCTGGAACATTTCATTCCATATAGCAACACACAATTTTCCGGAATGGCCTTCTAAGCTTAGATTCATGGAAAGGTTTCCTCCTCCCCCTAAAATAAATCATTTGACTTAATACATAACTATATTTTGGTATTTGAATAGCACTTCTTAGGAGGGGTGGTCTGTTAAATTAGCAACTAGTTAAAATAAATTTAATTATTTATTTTATTTGTAGTGGGGATTATTGTAGTTTGGGAATAATTAAAGTGAAAAAGTATATTGGAATTATAATAAGCTTTCTCTTGGTAAAAAGCTGACAAGAAAGTATAATACACTACATATTATAGCTTCTATACATGAAAGCCTGAAAAAAGTAAATGCAACTGCAAATTTTGGTCATGGTTGCTTCTGTACTTAATAAGTAGCTAAACACTTTTACCAAATAACCTACAAACTTTAGACATACCAGACTCTAGTTTTAAAACTTTTAACATTCCATCTTCGCCACCAACTGCTATATATCCTGATGAGTGGTTCCAAGAAATGCATGTTACATTTGATTGTTTCGGTATCGCAATCTAAAAGAAATACAGCAAGGATGAAATAGAATTTATCACCAGATTTTGGCAAACAAAAAACAGCTAGATAATAAGAAATTATTTCGAAATTAACTTCAAAATAATCTAAGAGACCAGAATTACTAAAATAACATTATATAAAGCGCGCCTAGCCGATCTAGTATACCGTTTAAATTACCTTTTTGCTCATATAAATAAACATCTTGGATAAAAATAAAGACTATTATGACCTCAGATCAAGTAAAAAAGTAACCTTTTTTTACTTGATCTGAGTTATGGTTAAACAAAATATTTAAATTAAAGTTCGGAAAAGCTTATGTTTGTAGTGGTGGCTGCCATCGTTGCTATAGCAACAAACAAAATTATTTTCTTTATTTTAAATAATGGCTTCGTGCGTCTAGCACATTTAGCCAGTGTCAAGTGAGTGATATATTAATAATATATAATTTTTAGTAAATGAGAATGAGTGGTGATAAAGATGATAAATGGTAAATGAGATACCCTCCCCTAAGCTTCTTGAGTCCTCAGTAAAGATGTGGGACTATACTGAGATCTCACATGGACTCCTTGAGAGAAAATTTTAAAAGTGATGTTGCACTGTTTTGTTTGATTTACCAACACTCATGTATGTTTACCAACACTTAACGGTTAATAATCCACCGTTATTACAATCATAAATTTTATAAAATAAGACAAAACTGCAGACATGACGCTTCACTTTCCCGCCAAGAAGTCCCCATTCTTTGTCAAGTCAGTTGACTTTTGCTTACTTTTGATGGTTGTCCTAAATGTAAAATAGTCTCATAAATCAGCCTAGGTTTAGGAACTAATACTATTTTCAAATGTTCAATGGAATTAGGAAGTTAAAAAACATCATGGGTTTAACTACATATTTACACAATAAACAAAAATCTTTTGAAATTTGACCTAAAAAAATTACAAATGAGTAATGAACTTAAATTGATGGCTAGGCCGTATGAAGCGTGACCCTTAACGTGAGGAATGAAATATGCCAAAAAAAATAGTATAAAAAAGGGAAGGGCTGGGTTTGTTATTGTGAGATATTGTGGTTCATAATATTTGTACTTATGATTCCAATTTTCATATTGTATTGTGTTTAAATATTTAGAATGTTAATACGATGCATCATATTAAAACTGCCTCGCAAATACGTACTAAGTACAATAATAAATATTTTTTTCACACCGATTGAATAAACTGCTGTAAAAATTATCCTCAAAAGGATAAAAATGTTGGGGCGCAAGCAGAGCCTGAAGGGAGAACCAGTCTTAGCAGATTATGGCCCGGAAGAATCTCTAAATGAGAGCGCAGATATAGAGTGGGTCAATAAGGTAAGCTACTGGTGCCTACTACAAGAAGGGACCTTTTCCTCCGAAACCTAATCTCTATATCACTGTTTCTTTTTTACAGTTATGGGTTAGAAGAATACTAAGATCATGTGCACTTTTAAGTTTACTCTCAGTTTCTTTAAATACTCCAAAATCCTTCGAGAAATACCAAAACCTTCAGACTGCGACATTTGCTGTAGACTGTAGTGTTACTTTGTTGTTTACTGCTGAAATGATTGCTAAGATGCACATAAGAGGAATTCTGAAGGTAAAATTATACAATCATACATTTTATTAGGCCGTCAGGACCAAGTAAATTTACTGTTTATTGATAGTAATAGATCAAATTTGGTTTAATTTCGACTTTTGTTTTTTGGTGTAGAGACGTTAAATTGTTGCAAACAAAATTTATCTAAAAAAAGTTTATGGTAAAACATTCAGGTTTTAATAAAAGTTCGACTTTAAAAATTTTTATGTCAATTATCATTTAACATATATAAATTTAACCAGACCAACTAGCAACAAGGCAGAGTGGAGAGGCATTTGTCCAACCGTGGACAGAAAAGAGATGAAAAAATAAAAAAATTGGTTGCCTGTAAAGTCGGTATACGGGCGAAAGTTTTACGTGACAACGACTTTGAGTGGTAAAATAATTTTAATGTGAATATTCATTCGTATAGTAGGAAGAAGGATGAAATAATAGTAACAATTTAAAACATTTATTTATACTAAGAATTATATTTGAGAATTATAACCATGCCCGAGTGGAAGGGACGCGTGCCTCTCACTCGCTCTCATTGTGAGCTCATAACGTGAGCGGAGCGTAACGCAGTTTCTTGAAGTGTCACCCGTCAAACCAATTTATAAGACGTTGTCACGTCAAAAGAAGATTTAAAAATATACCTAAACTGATAAATTTACAATACCATAACAATAGTAAAATTAACAAAGATCCCACAAAACTGTCTAGGCCGATTGACTTGTTTTAATTTAATAACTAACTAAATTATATTTTTCAGGGAGATGTGGCTTACCTAAAAGATCACTGGTGCCAGTTTGATGCATCTATGGTTTTCTTCCTTTGGGTATCTGTTCTACTGCAAATGTTTGAGCTAACTGGGATTGTGCCAAGATACAGTTATTTAAGCATATTGAGGGCTCCAAGACCACTGATTATGATTAGGTTTTTAAGAGTATTCTTGAAATTTTCTATGCCAAAGTCTAGAATCAATCAAATATTTAAGTAAGTTAGACATTTTATTATTTTTTAATTTAAACTTCATTAACTTATTATTGGTTTATATAAAACTTTAAAGTTAAATTTTATACAGATAAAAGTTCTTTTATTAACTTTATGGGAGATGTTTAAAATAAAAAATATTAGCAATAATTAGTCAAAATATCATATTTATTTATTAACATATTTGTGTGCTTAATTTTTTTACTTTTCCTTTGCAGGAGATCAAGCCAGCAGATATACAATGTGACACTTTTCTTTCTATTTTTCATGAGTCTCTACAGCTTGTTAGGAGTCCAATTTTTCGGTGAACTTACTCATCACTGTGTCCGAAATACTACAGATCCAAAGTGAGATTATGTGACTATTAATTATTCTAAGGAATATATTTATGATTTATTTTGTTTTTGGTGCATACCTCCCTGCTTTATAACTATGTATGGAAATTTGCTTTGGAAGGGATGAAGCTTTGGTATAGTAGCTTGGCCACCTTTTTTTTTTTTTTTGTTTTACGTCGGTAACAAAATGCATTTACGCACTGCCTTCCGGCCAAAGGGGGACCGAAAGGGGGTGTGGGACTCACCACCGGCAGACGCAACTGCCAGCAGTAATACCCACTAAAAATCTTCCGACGACGCCCGCCGCTTGTTGAGAAAAAGGCGGGGGCCAGTACCTGGGTTGCAGCCCTGACTCCCCGCCCGCGGCCAACGTCCCCCGAACCAAAACCGGGAGGACCTCCTCAGAGAGGCGCAGTGGACGCGCCCCTTCTACCTCCTTGTGCGACCATAGCGTCTGTGGCCGACTTCTCGGAGGGTCTATGGTTAGACAGCAAGGGCCCCCTGCCCCCGCTGCCTAAGACCCTCCTGGCGCTGCTTGACGGGCCCTCCTGGCCTGCCCGCTGCGCCCTCCACAGGTCCCTCTTAGTTTCCCCCCCGGTAGTCTGTACTAAGAAGGGCACCCAGAGTCGTCGGTCTCTGGGTGTTACCTTTTCCCAGCGCCTCCTGCGCCCTACCGGGAGGTACTCAGCCCCACGTCAAGGTGGAGACCAGTCGGGGGGGTAGTAGCTTGGCCACCTCAATCAACCCTCTACATGACAATAATAAAATCAAAATTTGTGAAAAACTACTCGATCTCTTTTATATTTTTTTCTCATTGTTTTCTATAGTCTTTTTGGCTAGTGACTGTACAAAATGATACGCTTTTATTATATATAACTTAAAAATTGTATTTATTTTATGTTGCTCTTTCAGTCGGATAACTATAAATTCCTTGGCTATACCGGATACCTTTTGTTCTCCTGACCCTGACTCAGGCTATCAGTGCCCATCTGGAATGAAGTGTATGAAACTTAAGTTGTCTAAATACATTATGGGATTCAATGGTTTTGAAGAATTTGGTAAACATTTGCAATTCAATCAATTTAAAGTATTGTAGTTTTACTTTATGGTAGGTTATAAATTGCTTGATTATTAATTTTACAGCAACAAGTCTTTTCACTGTATATCAGGCTTCTTCACAAGAAGGTTGGGTATTTATTATGTACAGGGCTATTGATTCTCTGCCTACATGGAGGTCTGCACTTTATTTCAGGTAAAATTTGTACTAGGATTTTTTTGAACTTGTTACTATGTAAATAAAAATAATGTTGTAAAAGAATGTGTCAATAATTAGAATACTTTACTTTACAGTACAATGATTTTCTTTCTGGCTTGGTTGGTCAAAAACGTTTTTATAGCTGTTATCACGGAAACATTTAACGAAATAAGGGTACAATTTCAACAAATGTGGGGTGTTAGAAATCCTATAACTAAAGGGAGTACAACACAATTCTTCACTGGAGATGATAATGGCTGGAAGCTTGTAACTATTGACGAAAATAAACATTCTGGTAATATTCAGAAACAATATATATTCAATCCTAAATAAATAAAACACAATTGACGGATATAAATAGAGGTTTAGAATCCTTTGCAGTGACTCGTGATCACAGGAAGAATGCAATGACCAGGTCTTTAAAGATAAAGTAAAATATTTAAAACTACCGTCACCAATTTACTTATGTAAACCGTGGTTTAAATTCGTAAAACGTGTTTTACGTATTAAGTATGATTGCGTAGATAGAAAAACAATAATTCAGTAATATTTTTTATTTTTGTTACAGGAACAGCTCCAGAAATATTTCATAGAATGTTACGTTCTGCCTATTTTCGGCTACTTGTAATGGGGGTAGTTTTAGCCAATGGGGTAATAACTGCAACTATGAACTTCAAGCATGACGATAACCCTCGAGAATTCTTTTATGAAAAATATTACTATATCGAGGTAGTTGAAGAGATTAAAAAAAAAAACTTATGACTTATTTGTAATGTTAAAACTTCTTAACTTGCTTCTGTGTTTTCTTTTAGATTGCATTTACAATTTTTTTGGATTTAGAAGCATTGATAAAGATATGGTGCCTGGGGTTAAAAGGTTACTTTAAGCACTCTGTTCATAAGTTTGAACTACTTCTAGCAATTGGCACTACTATTCACATTATACCTCAGCTGTATATGTCAGTATTCACATATTTTCAGGTAAATATTAAATAACTTTATTTAACAAGATTCATAGAATTTTTCGAACTTGCTATATAAAATTCAAATACTAATATGATAGCGTAGCTTAAACGACTGCACTAATATATTGCAAGGTAACAAATGGAACTGTGCAAGTAAAAGATTTTAAATCTGCATTCGCGATTTACTACATAAGTTTTATATGTTATAGGTTCTGCGAATTGTAAGATTAATCAAGGCGTCCCCACTTTTAGAAGGTTTTGTCTACAAGATCTTTGGACCTGGAAAGAAGCTTGGCAGTCTTATAATATTTACTATGTGTTTGCTGATAATAAGTTCATCAATTTCAATGCAGCTGTTTTGCTTTTTATGTGAATTCACTAAGTTTGAAACATTTCCTGAGGTATGTACTTTATATTTTAGTTTAATTGAGAAAACGCAAAACTCGGAAAAAATATTATTAAAATGGATAATTATTGTGTTCCAGGCGTTTATGTCTATGTTTCAAATCTTAACTCAAGAGGCATGGGTGGAAGTAATGGATGAAACAATGGTCCGCACAAGCCAAACTTTGACTCCCCTTGTTGCGATTTATTTTATATTGTATCACTTGTTTGTCACATTGGTAAGCCACTAAAGAAATTTAGAAACTGTTTAAAAAAAAAGTTTTTAAAATAGATTAACTGATTCTGTGACTTAATTTCAGATCGTGCTGTCGCTTTTTGTAGCCGTTATTTTGGATAACTTGGAATTAGATGAAGATATCAAAAAACTAAAACAACTCCGCTACCGACAACAAAGTGCCGAAATCAAAGAGAGCTTGCCATTTAGGTTGAGAATATTTGAAAAGTTCCCAGACAGTCCACAGATGACTAAATTGCACAAAGTTCCTGGAGATTTCAACCTGCCCAAGGTAAAAAGGCACTAAAATTTTTAACTCACTAATTATAGCAATTGATATATCAATTTATTTGTAGGCCCTAACATTTTTAACTCACTAATTCACTAATAATTAGTGAGTTAAAAATGTTAGGGCCTACAAATAAATTGACAAATAAATTGTTAATATGTAGGCCCTAACATTTATAACTCACTAATTATAGCAATTGATAAATCAATTTATTTGTACTGTAACCATATAAATCTACATAATAAGACACTAGAAATGGTATGTGCTGCGTAAAACTATCGTTACACATACCGCCAATTTGAAAAGGAACGCATGTCGCCAATTTGAAATTATTAGTTCGAGATTGACGTTGCTGTCATTCACTACGTACTACAAGTAATTCTTGAACACATTACATTGATTGTTAGGTACGATTTAGATATAACGAATGCAATAGGCAATAATGGATGCACTGGTGCCATACGATACACCAGTGCATCAGCGATTTTACGCGCGCTCAGCACTTCTATGTTATATTAATAATTTATATGGCTGTAGCCTAATCATAATATCACATAATAAAAAATCAAGATTGCGCCTGGGTAAAATGCAATATAATGGAGACTTAGTTTCTTATAAATGATAGGTATCCAATTTTCCACTGCTACATCAATATTGCAGGTCCGAGAGTCGTTCATGCGTCAATTCGTTTGTGAGGATGGAGAGGAAGAAGTGGGCGTGGTGGGAGGCGGAACCAACGTTACCCGTGTTGGTGATGTTTCTCGACGAGCCTTTGAGTACATCGGTGCAGGAAAGATTGCTTTCCCGTACCGCAAACGCTGCCTCGTTAAGACACTAGTGGTGGCACCACCCTCACAAAGGCCAAGTTCTGCGCTTCGCAGACACGTTGTCACTACTATTATTGAGTATGTCAAGTCATATGTCACCTATTTAATTACTAGATTTTTCTGTTTGATGTAGAGCTTCACATTTAGTGACTTAACTTTCCTAGCTATAGGAAGGATGAATCAACTTTAACTAACTGAAGTCTGGTCAGAACCCCTGATTTTAAACAATATGTTTTAAATCTCAAATGTGTTTTGTTACTTATTTAAAATTCTTATTAGTTATTATTTAAAACTTGATGTGCTTTGAAAATCCATAGTAAATATTTTATTTTTATTTGTTTATTTTATGTTATTTTTTGTTTTTATTTCAGATTTATTATCATTTGATATTTGACGCGCCATTTTATCAGGTTTAATATATATATTTTTTGTTTTATATGGTTTTATTTAAATTAATAAATATGCTAATTTAATTATAATAACACCACCAGTGACTCCAATAATCATCGGCCTCTTTTGGGAGATTCGGCCATGCTGGCGACTGGTGGAAAGTCGGGCCTGAAATCACAAGGAACCATTTCTAGTGCTAAACAACTACGTGTTGATCAAAAAAAGTAAGTCTTCATTTGATTAAACTTATCATGCTGTAGATTATATCTATAAGATTTTTTTATCAGCTATCGGCTAGTATTTTCTCATCATTGATGTAGCAAGATTAGATAGAAAGAAGAGATGGCATAAGCAATCTCTGCAATGTAATTTTTAATTATGGCCCTGACGTCATCTATATGGGCGTGGCTTATTGCGTTGTTTCAAGACAGACTAACTAAGTTAAGGCAGCCTAATTATTACTATCTTAGTTCATAACGCGAGGCCTACCATAACATTAATTTATCACAATAAAGATGTTATGCGTCAGGTTCGGATCGCGTTCTATAAGACGTTCGGTGCGCAGCGGTAGCATCAAGCTGAAGCAGACATACGAGCACCTGCTCGAGAACGGGGACATCGGCGCGGCGTCTAGAGTGGTGCCGTCCACTCGGGCCAGGCCGCCCTATCTGGACATCAGGCTGCTGCAGGCCAAGAGGCAACAGGCCGAAATGAGAAGGTACGTGTGTTCTGTTTTTTTAATATAACACGTCATAATGACAACATCCTATACACAAGTACAAAGAAAATTAAAAAAAAAACACTATATTGGTGTATGTGCAAAATTGTAATTTATTTATTAGTATAAAATAAGTTGTAATTAGTATAAAATAAGTTGTAATTAGTATAAAAGAGACTGTGACCCACAGACAAACCAGTCAAACGGTTTTGTGGGATATGTTTTTATGTAACTTGCATTATTAAAAGGTAATAAACGTTTTATATATCCTGGCTAATGCTTACCATCGTAGGCAGTCAATGCAGTCCAAATAAATGAGTGCACTCTATACCGTGAACTACGCCTTGTAACAAGCAAGTTTAGCCATGGCCTGAATAAATGCCCTTTCACGTTTAAAATACCCAGGTCTATTAAAGCTGGTAGACACATCCAATTGCGTTTTGTTAACTTGTATGTAATGCTCTTAGGAATCAACGAGAAGAAGACTTGAGAGAAAATCACCCCCTTTTCGACACGCCTCTGCTGATCGTTCCCCGAGAATCCCGCTTCAGAAAGATCTGTCGTGCCATAGTGGACGCGCGCTATGACGCCAGACTGCGCGACCCGGTCACGGGGAACGAGAGAAAAGTGCACTATAAAAGCTTTCAGTATGTTAGATTCTATACGTTTTAAAAACGTAATATGTTATGTTTTTTATTTAGCCCATTCATATACAAACAATGGAAATTTGATATCGGGGTGGTATAACAGTGAGGCGTCCTGTTGTTGGAGTTTATCAATCGACCAAGTAAGGCATCTAACTTAGCTTAACGACCACCACATGAAGTGATGACAGTGACCCACGGCTTAACGTGCCTTCCGAAGCACGGAAGCGCTTGATATCAAATGCCACATCAACCGTTATCCGTCCAAGGACTAAACTCTGCTTAATTTCGGTGAGCGGTTCTACGAGCGCTTTACAATGACTGGTGACATTTAACGCCTTGAATAAGAAAGCAGTCTTGATAGTTGACATAATAATATGATAAATTGTTACTTTTTACCCAACAATTTTTTTTTCCAGTAACTTCCTGGGTCTAGTGACGTACATGGATTGGGTGATGATCATGGCAACCACGCTTTCTTGTGTGTCGATGATGTTTGAGACGCCAACCTTCCGTGTTATGGAAAACTTTGTCTTGCAGGTACATCAATTTATTCAATGGTTTAAATAACTATTTTCCTTTGGTGCTTCCACTGACTTGTTGTGCGGATAAAAGCTATCACTTGAACAAAATATTTGTGTCTAATTATGAAATAATAAATGTAAAAATAATAATGTAAAGGAAGTGAAAAAAATCCTAGTTAGTTCTCTTCATATGTCTTTTATGCTATATACATAAAACATTATTTATGTGTAAGGTAAATGTATTTTATTATCGTTTTTAGATTGCGGAATATGGATTTGTAATTTTTATGAGCCTTGAATTGGCTCTGAAAATTTTAGCTGATGGATTATTTTTTACACCAAAAGCATATCTCAAAGATGCTGCTGCAGCATTGGACGTTTTTATTTATATTGTAAGTATGATTTATAGACTTAAGAGCTTTATTTTAGGGCATGTACTTCTTGGATGATTAAGTGTTTGAAAAATTTCTCATCCTAGAAAAAATTACCTTTTCAAGCCAGCAGATTCAGACAAAAATTGTACAATTATCTGTCTCTCGGCATTCATCCGCAACCTGGCAGACTTACTTCCTCACCATCATCTCAGCCACTAGAAGTCCACTGCTTAACAAAGACCTCCCCAATTGATTTCCACGTAAATTTACTTGCAAGTTGTCAAATTGAAAATTACCACAAACAAAGTTACGGAACTTATAAGAGTTATCCCACAAAAAAAATTAATAATATGCATTATTAAATTACCTTAATAGTTGCATGTAATGGCCTTTTTCCTATCAAGCCAGTTTGCGTTCGCACGCGGGTGTAACCCACATTCGTATAACACTGGTCCCATCGTCTCATACAATATTTTTCTTTGACGCAAGGCAACCGCGTGTGCGTGCCGAATGCCGAAAACGTATTCATCCGCAACGGGTTTGCGGATTATTGCCTTCTTCACTAAGATGTGACTAAATTTAATATCATGCTCAGAAGTAACTGATAAAGGTCACTAGATTAAGTTAGATGCAGGCCGCCTGTAATCTGTCACATTAGAAGCATGTAGGGAGGCCCATGTTCAGCAATGGACGTCCTTGGGCGGCTGGTGATGATAGATATGACTCAGAAGTTTCCAGGTTAAATACTTTTTGGGTGATAGGTGTCTTTGACATTCCTGTGCTGGATGCCTCGTCGCGTGCCACCCGGTTCAGCCGCGCAGATGTTGATGATTCTGCGCTGCGTGCGTCCGCTACGAATCTTCACGCTCGTGCCGCACATGCGCAAGGTTGTCTACGAACTCTGCCGCGGCTTCAAGGAGATATTGCTTGTAAGTTAAAATTACTTTCATAGTGGTCATACTATTATATAATAAGTTATACTTACACAAATATGAATAAATATATTCAGTTTGTTGCAGACAATTATAGTAATTCTGTTGTTTGTTTTCAGGTATCTACATTACTTATTTTGCTGATGTTCGTCTTTGCGAGTTATGGAGTGCAACTATACGGTGGAAGGTAATTTGTAGTAATAATACTAACTAGGTATACTCTACAGTCTTAATAGTAATATGTTAAAGGGGTAAATGTTTTAGTTTTTGTAATCTTTGTAACTATTTTGTAATTTTTCCGCTTAGTAAAATGGTTGCATGTGCTATCCGTTGAGTTTAAATTAGAAAACCTGCTACTTAAACTCTGACTGCTTGAGGCCTAACTGTGTTCCAGACTGGCTCGCTGCAACGATCCTACAATTACGCGTCGCGAAGATTGTGTGGGCGTGTTTATGCGACGAGTGTTCGTGACCAAGATGAAGTTGCGGCCCGGTGCCAACGAAACGTTTCCTTCGATGTTGGTGCCGCGTGTATGGTGAGTAGTCGCATCCCTGTGCCTCTACGCGCTATTTTTTCGTGACTAAGATAATGTTGCTGCTTCAATGAAACTTTATATTCAATGAACATACAAGATCTAACTTGTTCACGTGACAAGCACTACATTAGATTAGATCGACCTAAATCTAGGATAGGAGACTTGATTTGTTCCTATAATTCTTGATTAATATAAATCAAAATTTTAAAAACCTAACTTCAATAGAGAAGATGGCTGGAATGTACCACCAGCACCAGCGGACCCAAGCAATTAGTGAAGTCTAAAGCTCAACCACATAATACAAGATCTCAAGAGTAAGCAAATTTTTAAAGAATCCAAATGCGTGTAATAATTAATGTTTTAGTGACGATAGTTTTAAATTTGTAACTATGACAATGAAGACACCTTGTATCTGTCTTCCCGTGCCCACGAATGACTGCAAAGTATTCGAAACGTCACAATAAAATATTGTTATCCCGCGATTTTAATCCGGAAAATGTTTATGTTTGTGTTGATCTAAGTTTGTGTTCATTATTCGTTGTCTAATAGTACGATCTGTGAGTTGTCTGTCAATATTACTAGTAAGACAGATATAAAAAAAACTTATAATTATTTCAGGGCGAACCCTAAACGGTTTAACTTCGACAACATTGGCGACGCTCTTCTGACCCTTTTCGAAGTGCTTTCATTCAAAGGGTGGTTGGACGTTCGCGATGTTTTAATCAAAGCTTTGGGCCCGGTAAGTAAAAGTAGACATGTTAACTATATTTAGAAAAATATATGTATTATTGGAGAAATACAACACCAGCAATTATTCAAAGGACGTTACCTTAAAATGCATTTAATCATCCATACCATCAATAAGTTGCAACAAATAATTTATTTCTGCAAAGCCATATTTTTGCAGTATAACCTTTTGTTGAAGGTTGCGCGCACCTATCTAACTGTTTACTATACGTTCTAAGTACATATATTGAATCCAATTTCTATGTGCCCATTGCAGGTGCACGCGTTATACATACACGTCTACATTTTCCTTGGATGCATGATAGGGCTGACCTTGTTCGTCGGTGTAGTGATTGCTAACTACTCAGAAAACAAAGGAACTGCTCTTTTGACTGTCGACCAGAGGAGATGGTGAGTTGGCGAATGAGAAATTATAAAACAATATCTAATTTTGAGGCCTCTCCTGAACGTATCTATACTTATTTATACAATATATATGTATGTGTTAAAGTCTTAAACTGGGCATTGTAAGTTTATCGAAACGGTTTATTATTATTGTTGCCTTGTGTGGTTTTATGTAAAACTACATTATACAGAAACAAGTATACAATTTTTCGATAAACGTACTCCGCAATGAGCGCTTCAGTATTTATATAAAGTTCATAAAGTCATAAGTTTTTTGTAATATGTTGGCTAACTTTTGACTATATTCCATAAATATTCCTAAGTTTATGAATATGAAAAATAATTGTCTTACAATTATTTTTACTTTTAGGTGTGATTTAAAGAAGAGATTGAAAATCGCTCAGCCTTTGCATTTGCCCCCGCGGCCGAATAAACGAAAGGTGCGCGCGTTTGCGTATGACGTCACACAGAACTTGTCTTTCAAGCGGGTTATTGCGATTGTGGTATTAATCAACAGCGCTCTGTTGGCTGTTACGGTAAGTTAAGAAATCATTAGATAGTAAAAAATTATTTATCTTATGGTCGAAATTATTGTAAAATGTTGTAACAACTTTAAGCCTTACACAAGTATATGCTCAAGTCACTGCTAATATTATTTAATGCGCGCGTTAGTTTATAAGTATGACATTCATAAAAGCTCTATGAAGCTAAACTTGAATAAATGTTTTTCGATTTTGATAATGCAACCTTTTCTACAATAGCTAGTAAACCTTGTTTTGTGGTTAAGCACTTTCTTCGAATCGTCTCTCTCGTATCAGCTATACTCCATCTACAAACATTACTAACATTTTGTCTTCGGCACCGAAACAGCGACACAATGCGTTACCAAGCTATAGCGTTAACGCCTATAACTGTACTATAGGCGTGTTTCATTCATAAGAGAATACCTTCTTCAAGTGGTTAAAATAACGAAATATCTTTGTTTTTTCAGTGGTCCCGGTATTCAGCGTACACTGAGCAGCTAGCATTGACATCGGCATTGCTAACCCTGGTGTTTGTAGTAGAGGTACTTCTCAAGACCATTGCATTTACGCCGCGCGGCTATTGGCAAAGTCGACGAAACCGCTACGATCTGCTCGTCACTGTCGCCGGTTGCATATGGATATTTATGCACTTTATACTCAAGGTATACTCACGCATTTTAGCTCAACAGTATTACATATAGTCACGCCTCTTTCCCGTAAGGGTAGGCAGAGATCACACCCTTCCACTTGCTACGATCTTGGCACCCACTCTTAGCTTCGTTTACACTCATTAATAAAATAAAATAAATAAATATTTTTCTAAAAATTACACCAATTATTTAGTTCCAAGATAAGTATCATTAAGAACTTGTGTTATGGACACTAAACAACGGATAAACATTCTTACATACCTATTTTTTTGTAAATACATACTTAATATACATAGGAAAACACCCAGACCAGAACGAATATTCATGTTCATAGGAAAACACCCAGACCAGAACAAATATTAATCCTTCTCATACACGCCCGTTGGTTTAGGGTACTTTTGACCCTTTCTCCAAAATATTTTGTATGTGGTCATGCAAGGTTTACGTGGTCCCCTCCCAAAACTTCCATTTTTTATTTCATAAGTTTTTTTATATTTTTATAATGTAATACGCCTTTATTATATTAATTGCTTATTAGCAATGAATAGCTTTTACGAATTATGTTTCCACCAAAATCCACCCGATGTATAATCATCATTACTTATTATTTTCGTATTACAGAACGACTTATCGTATTTTGTGGGGTTCATGGTGGTGATATTACGATTCTTCACGATAACGGGCAAACACACGACGCTGAAGATGTTGATGCTGACTGTGGGAGTTAGCGTGTGCAAGAGTTTCTTCATTATCTTTGGCATGTTTCTCTTGGTGTTCTTCTATGCGCTCGCTGGGACTATAGTGTTTGGGAACGTCAAATATGGTGAAGGCATTGGAAGGTGAGTATTGTAGTTTTTAGACTTTATTTATCATCATTTTGCAAAATAGCACTTATTTTTTAAAAAGAAATCTTAGCTATCATTGAACTTGAAAATAATATTTGCACTAAAACGCAATTGGGGACATTTTTTCTTTATTATTTTCTCGGCGCCAAGTCACTAATAGATACAAAGTTTCTTAAAGTCTCAAACAAAACTACTAAAAGTTACTAACAAAGTGACTATTGCTTTCAATTTATAAATTGCAGAATACTTCTTTTAAGAGACTTTGTCTGCTCAATTCACATAAAGTGGCTAAAAATTAACTCTATATGTATGTATGATATTACTATGACCATGGAGAAGGCTTATGGTCAAAATGTACATCCTAAATATGTTTAAATTTATTACAATGGGATCAGTGATCAAACCTAGGTAGCTACAAAGTCCATTATCAAAATTGCAGACGCGCAAACTTCAACTCGCCCATACACAGCGTGGCTATGCTCTTCCGCATTGTGACCGGCGAGGACTGGAACAAGATAATGCACGACTGTATGGTGGCACCGCCGTATTGCACGCCCGCCGATAACTACTGGGAGACCGACTGCGGCAACTTCACCGCCTCACTCGCATACTTCTGCACTTTCTACGTCATCATCACTTACATCGTGCTCAATCTGCTTGTCGGTCAGTTTATCAAACAGTTTTAAGTCCAAATTAAATAGTCTAAACTAATGGTGTAGAAGTTTTTCTCTGTATCTGAGGACGCGGGTGCCAATAAATCCGGATCGAAGTAATAGTATTTCACTTAATCTCGCTAGAGCGCTACTGTTCTACGGTTACTAATAAGCGACTGTGGCCTCTTAGATAAGCACAATGGTGTACTTATATGAGCCCACAGTGGCAAAAATCACTAACCATAAATTTTACACCAAAAGCAAGCATATACACGCCTTAGTTTGTAACACAATCACCACTTACTTATCATAATCTTACTAAGGATTTTGTTTAATAGAACTGATCACCAGGTTTGTAAAATATTGTTTAAAAATGTTTGGCATTTAAAAACCTCTAACATTTGTGTCATTTCTGCAGCTATTATCATGGAGAACTTTTCCTTATTCTACTCAAACGAAGAAGATGCATTGCTTTCATACGCTGACATAAGAAACTTCCAAAACACTTGGAATGTAGTAGATGTTCACCAAAAAGGTGTAATACCGGTGCGAAAGGTTAGTAAACGTGATCCCTTGTATCACTACTCGTTAGTTTACTCTGTTTGTTGAAAATTAACTAATTTAAATATTTGTTTTAGGTGAAATTCATTCTTCGCTTACTAAAAGGCCGTTTAGAATGCGACACTCATAAAGAGCGATTGCTGTTTAAATATATGTGCTATGAACTCGAACGACTACACAACGGGGAAGATGTTACATTCCACGATGTCATTAAGTAAGGCATACTAAATATTGTTAATTTTTTCTGCACATTACACAGCATGGAACAATTGCTTTTCGAAGATAAAAATTATGAATTTAAAACATATTTTTTAAGCAATTGATTTATCTTTACCATAAGTTTAAATTAATTCGCCTATTTGTGTAAGTGTATTTAAAATAATAAAACATGAGTTCAGAATCTATACAACTGAACTAAACAAATAACATCACACTGTGCATGCATTCGAAAATATTTTATTGCCTGGCAAAGTATAAACGAAAAAAATAATAATTTTGCAATTAATTAGAAACCGTGTTTTCCATTCTGTGGCAAATAATATCTATCATTACATCGTAAATTATTCCAGTATGCTTTCTTATCGCACCGTGGACATCCGCAAATCTCTGCAAATGGAAGAATTGCTCGCTAGGGAAGAGTTCGAGTTCTTGATTGAAGAGGAAGTGGCGAAGCAAACTATACGAACCTGGTTAGAGGGGTGTTTGAAAAAGATACGCGCTAACAGCAGTGTGAGTAATTGAAAATGTATTTATAATAAAAGGAGACATCATTGTGGACGAGTCATTCTATTGTTGTGGTTGCAACATTTAGACGCTGTAGATGTTTTAGTTTTATGTGATTAAATAAAAAACATTTAACCCTTTAACAGGCAGAGCACGTTGAAAATATTTATTAGTTTTCCACCTTAAGTTAATCGCATAAGGTTCAATTTATGGTGGTCATATATTGACCACTGCTTGGTAAAGGGTTAAAATAAAATTAGTCTTTAAGAGGCTACATTTTTATATTTTCTTTCGATATTAGTTTTCAACGATTTTAAGATAATATTTTAAAAGCTAGGAGGAAGATTCAAATTGCCATCGCGAATGCTACAAATTTGGCAAAACCTTTCCAGATCATTGACAAAACACGCATAAATCTGTAAATTGTGATTCATTTAATATGTTAGGCCTCAATATTTTGTAACATGTTTAAGTAAAAAACTAAATTATATAAAATCAATAAAGAATAAATTGTGAATTTTTAAAACAATTAATTTAACAAAACAAAACATGAAGGAACAAAATAAGAGATCAAACTTTACTTGTTACTAATTAGTATAATTTTGTTGTCGCTTATATTAATTATTTCTTTTCAAATACGTCAATATTCGCCAAAAATTCTATTAACATTATTATGTTCATCACCCCTTTCCATGGAAATGGCGCTTCCAACTTCGCAATATTATCATCAAATTGCACGTCATCTATGTCATCATAAGTCTTTAACAGTAGTAGCTGTCTTATAAAGTCATAAAGAAATCGGCTCATCCCTAAGGTAGCCATAAAGCATATTCGCCAGTATTATCAACTTCTTAAGTGTGCAATAAAGAGTAAGTTATTTGGATAGATCTGAAAGAAAGGCATCTAAATTTAACCTTTATTCGTCTCTTCTTCAGACAAACCGTTTATATAAGTTAACTTCTCATTTAATAATAATAAGAACAACAAATTGTATGCAGTACTAATATAATTGTCATTTTTGCTACAGAAGCAGCAAACGAGTCTCATTGCGGGTCTAAGGAAAACTAACGAACAAGCGGTGGACATCAATGAAAAGCTCGACAAGGAAAAAGCGGAAGCTGAAGCCCTGGTATTTATAGAATATAATAGATGATCTAAAACGATCACTCAAGTATAACAGAGTTGCCAGTGGTCAATCCTTTGCTGTGTGAATGTTTTATGTAGCGTTTGATAGCGAGCGCTATAGTACTTCGGAAGGCGCATTTAAGCCTTTAGCATTATCACTGAATGTGGTAGTTGTTGAGCCATGTTAAAAGCAAAAGGTTGTTAATACATACTTAATATACATAGGAAAACACCCAGACCAGAACAAATATTCATGTGCATGCACACAAAGATTTTCCCTTTGTGGGAATCGAACCCACGACCTCTGGAGTAACCTGACTCCATCTATCGCAATGGGTTCGCGTCGTGGATTATGGCCTGAAACCATTTTACCATGCTTTGTGAGTAGAGGCCCGTCCGTGCTAAGTAGTGGGATGTTAAAGGGCCGAGATAAGAATAAAAACCATTTTTTATAATATTTTGTGCTTACACAAATTTAATAATAAAGCACCCCAAAATACTAACTCATAGTTTCTTCGAATATTATATTATAGTAATATCTGACTTTTACAGCCAGCTACAGCAAACGCCGGTCGAACAGAAATCACGGAATCATCATCGCAACCCGTCATGTCAAGTAAGAATACCATATTTATCGTTAAGTTTCAAAATCTAAGCTTGCCTATTAAAAAAAAGTGACCCATATTAAATCTGAAGTGTCAATCAACTAAATTGATATTGAAATGAAATTCGGGGATAGTGATGAATTAAAATTTTGTTTTTTTTTATACAATTCACTTCAACCAATGCTGGTATTGCTAATTCCTGTTAAGCGGAGCATTTCAAGGATCTCCGTACAAAAAAAACTTTTAAAATCATATAAGAAGAAATATCACCAATTAAGTGTATAGTTTGGCTATTTTGAGATGTATTTTTTAAGATATAAGAGGCGTTAACGATTATTTTAATTATTATGCGTTTTTCTACTTTTTTGCAGACATCATATCATCATTTGACTCCCAAACAAAAAGATCGTCTACAAAAGGTCCATTTAAAAGATCGGGGTTGCCATCAGTTTCTATACCGAGGTAAATTACTCTATGCATTCTTATACTTATCAAAATAATTCTAATACTTAAAACACGAAAGGACTTTAAACTATGTATTGTGTTTTACAATGAAAGAAATGAATGTGTCATAGCAGTGCTCTCACAAACGGTATCTACGGAAGACCAGCGTCGAGGCGTTTTTGTTACACCTCGGCTTTATGCTGAGTGGATACCTTTTCTGTGACACTCTTCAAATAGTTACTTCAATATAATATATCTGTTTTCTTTTGATGTTGTCACAGAATAAATTCTTTTCTCTTTTCTTTCTTTCTAAAGTCTTGCATTTTCTCTTCAGGCCTGAGAGTCCCGTTAAAAAATATCTGCAACCTACGTTAAGTGATCCTCATCCGGCACTCAACAAAAAAACACCAGGTGAGTTAATTATCCAATAGCAAATGTTAAGGTAGCTCAACCTCTGTAAAGATTTTATTTTTAACACCATTTATTGATAATTTAATTTATTTGCCATTTATATTTTATACATACATAAAATCACGCCTCTTTCCCCGAAGGAGTAGACGGAGGCATAATATATGCCCACATTTCGCCAATTATATTGCTGGTCCCACGTAATAGATGGCGAGCCTATTGTCGCTTATCGGGAACTTGTATGGTTATTATATTATTGTTATGATTAATCCGAGGCCTAAGCGAAGTGGGTTTCTTTTTAAAACGCGTGTAAACATTGATTACTGTAAATGTCAATGTGGTTTAGCAACAGGTGGTTTTAAAATTAATTGAATATGTGAAATAATATAGATTTTTGTTATTTTTTTTTCTAAAATTTTATTGTATTTTTTCTTATAATTATTTTATTGACGGTTCTTCGCCTAAAAATTAGCTTGACAAAAGTTATAGATAATTTTATTTGTAACCAAAAATGTTAACTTTATACCAAATTTTTACGGACTATATTTCCTATTCAGAGCCAAAGTCAAAATCATTTATTAAAGTTTGGCTCAATAGAGCTCTTATGAAGGCCAAAACTTAAAAACTGACATTGTAAAACAGGCTTTTAGCGACATTAAAGTTTTCTTTTCCTGTAGCTGTAGCAAAGAGCAGTGTTCGTGGTACAAGTCACAGCGGCGGAGGCGCGGCAGGCGGAGTGGGCGGGGGCGGAGCTTGCCGGCCGCCGCCCGCGCTTCACGACGTACTCGGCTGGTGGGCCGCCAGGGTCACGCCTATCGATCTACACTAGTCACCAACCCACTAACTCTAAATCATCATCATCCGGCGGAGTGGCAGCGGCGGCGGCCCGCCATCGCTTCACGACGTACTCGACTGGTGGCTGGCTAGGGTCACGCCTATCTGCACTAGTTACCCATTATCATCATCCGAGTGTACACCCGGTTGCGACCTTACTTGCAAACACAATTAAAATAATATTAAAATCATGAAGAGTATTAGATAATAAATTGTTGTTATTTAAATGTAGAATAGATTAAATTAGCGTCCACCTCAATATTAACTCTTTCATATAAGATGGATGGATGGATTTCATGTAATTAAAATCAAGCACTTCTTCCTTGACCTTATCCTATTTACTTAGGGTCGGCCTTCCCAGTCCTTATATTCCACTCTACTCGATTTAGTGCTTGGCCTGCGTCTAATCCCGCCTCTTTCAGGTCTTTGCTAACCGTCGTCAACCAAGTGGCAGAGGGTCTTCCGCGTTTACGCGTCGTCGTTTGTATGTCTAAGGCAATTTTTACCATGTGGTCACCTGGACGCCGTTGAATATGTCCGTACCACCGCACGCGTTTTTCTAAAAGTTCGTCTGTAATTGGTGCTACTTTGAATTTCCCCCTTATATACTCGTTCCTTTTGTCCAACAACGTGACGCCAGCAGTCCAGCGCAACATTCGCATCTCGCTTTGTAGCCCAGCATTCGATTCCATATAAGAAAGCAGGTCTTATTGCTGCTCTATTTACCCTTCCCTTAACCTTTAGGGGCATCTTGCTGTCACACATGATTCCTGTAAGCTTTCTCCACTTATGGACTTATGGAATTAAAATCAAGCACTAAAGAGTACAAATGATTTCCGCGGTGGTCTGGGTGTTTTCAGTATATATTACTACTAGCTGGTGCTCACGATTTCTAATTAATATATGTAAGGATTTATTTAAAATATGTCCATAATGTATTTAATGTATTGAGGTTTAATTATTCAGTACACATTTATTTGTTTATTTTGCACACGCCCCAAAGTCAAGCTTATGTAAATGAATTCAGTATATTGATAATGTATTTTCTGTGTATTAATAATTTAAAATTAATATTTGGGAGACCCCAAAGTGCATCTATTTTATACCAAAGAGTTTTTGAATGGTACCTATTTATTTGTTAGTTAATTTATGTAGTGCCAAATTTACTGTTTTGATAAAAAAAAAGAAAAAAGTTTTTTAGAAAACAATTTGCATTTTTATTTATTATAATTTTTAGTTAACATAAATAACACTGTATTATTTCAAATCACAAATCACAAGACGTAAATAATTATTTTTTAAAAATTCTTATTTTATTAGTGTTTGTGAAAAGACTCATAACTATTTTGATGTCAGGAATATTAGTTGAATAATTAAAACATTCGTTATGTTTTCACTCAGATTCACAGAAGTTCTTCCACAAAAGTATTGAATTGAATTTATTACCGGATATGAACGCACTTCTAAATAGAAAGAATTAAAATAATTAGGAATTAGGCCAAATTCCTAAATCAGTCAATCAAAAATGGAGACTAATTGGTTCGTATATGATCGTGAACGCAATCGATAATAAGCGTTTTGAGATCTAGTCTTTTCACTTTTCACAAATTAAAATTGAATTCATTTATTGTAAATAATGACACATTCCTAAGGAAAATAGAATTATAACAGTGACTGTAATAAGAAGGTAGACGTATCTACCGGCGATAGGGCAGTGGAATAGTTTGGCTTGGAGTCTCAGCGTAGCGGCGTACATGAGAACCGTCATGATGTCTTCTTGAGAGGTGTCTTGGTGCAGGAATGGCCGCACGCACAACGCGTGCCCCACTGATTGTGTTCGACTGCATTCTTTCGATAACCTCGCTGCCTGTAAATAACTTTCTATCAAAAACATTTTTGTGATGCTAATATGCTTTGAGGCTTCTTGTGGTTTGTTTGTCCCTGATGAAAATTGACATCACTATTATTTCGTAAAGTTATAATAAATTCGGGAAACGCGCTTTGAATATTTTAACAACTTAGCATGCCACACACCTCTGCGATCCGCACTGTGACTGTGTGGAGGAGTACCTACCTATGTTTTAAATTCCTCTCGCCTTAGATTCTGAGAGGAGGCCTGAGCTCAGTAGTTTAACTAAACTCTTTTCCTTTCTTTTTCAAAAGTTTGGAACTTTCGCCAAGACATATTGAGTGAATATTAATACGCTGCAGCTATGAGCGTATCGCTAGTGAGGGTGGAATCGGTTCTATGTTAGCTAAACCGATTTAGTTATTTCTAACACCAATAAATGGCAGTGATCATAAAACTATACAGATATAAAAAAAACTCACTTATTTAAGCTAGAAAAATATTGTATTGTTGTGTCTTGGGCACAAAATAATGGGCACCATTGACAATAGTACCTGCACAAAGGGCGCGGCTGCTGCGGCGAGCCATAGAAGCGGCGGCAACACGCCAGCGATACGCGACGCCGCGTCCGTGTCGCCAGCGACAGACGCCGCGTCGAGAGCGTCCAGCCGCAACAGCCACAGCGCTCCCGACACCGCCCAAGACACGTTCACCGCCGTGAACAGGCACACCGCCGGAGACAATTCGTCGTTTAAATATTTCAACAGCTTGCGGAACTCCGATATTTCCTAGAATATTTCATTTAGATAGAATTAATAAAGTTTTGGTATGAAAAAGTACATACTTCGTAAGATGAAGATTGAGACGGGACTGCGAGAAAAGATTACCTAATTATTCTATAAATGTGTTCATATTATATCATATTATACATATAAAAATCTCAGAAATGGCAAAACGGGCAAAGGACAGTGGTTCACAGGACAGTTATATGACATAACGAGTTAAATATAATAGTTCAAATATCCTTCACTTCACTTCACTTCACTCCAGAGGTCGTGGGTTCGATTCCCACACAGGAAAAATCTTTGTGTGCATGAACATGAATATTTGTTCTGGTCTGGGTGTTTTCCTATGTATATTAAGTCTGTATTTACAAAAAAAAAGTATGTAAGTATGTTTATCCGTTGTTTAGTATCCATAACACAAGTTCTTAACGATTTATTTTATTTATTTATTTATTATAGTTCAAATATCCTAACAAGACACATTCTTTAAGAAACTACTGCATCACTAACGATGAAAACTTGGTTAGTTGCCGTCACTTCCGATGAATTCCAGACAGCCAGAACAACTTAAAAAAGTGACCAACCCTCATCCAGTTGAGAGGCGTGATGGAGCGGTTAAGAAGCCTTTCCTTGAGAAAAACAAGATGCGCCTGGAGAAGTTGCGCCTGTAGGCAGTAGCTGGTGATGACGGTAGCCTGCACCATGTCGTGCACCAGCGAACAAACTACCAGCAACACGCGAAGAGCCATCTGCACCTCACGGGAGCTGGTGATAACAAAATTATATTATGCAACTCACTTCTACAAATTCAGATTTTGAGTTGAAATAGGTAATATTACCTATGTCCTTATCTTTTGTTTCTGATTATGGGTACAAAAATAATACGAAACTAAAATGAGCTATTTTCCAAGTAAGGAATAGGCATAAAGTCTATTAAGTATTCATTCTTATCGTAATTCAGAAACAATAACAGTTCTAATAGTGGAAAAATGTTATGCAATTAGGGGTTGGGAAGTCTCGACAATATTAAAGTCCCGGGACGCGAGACAGCATACTCTACGGATGGGCGATCGGGAGAGGTATTGAAAGACAGACGTTGCGATTAATACTGATTTATTTAGCATAACATTGGTTATTATATCGATTGATTACATACCCTTACACTACGACCAAATTCCCGGGACGTCCCGAGACGAGACGAAACTCGAGTTTTTTGGCATAAAATTTTAACTGAGTTACTTTCTGGTGAAACGTATCTATTAGCAAATAAGACTTCTTTGCTGATTTTATAAAATAGACTTTAAAAAAAATTGCATTATCTAACAGATTTGCTTCTATTTTTTGACAATCTGCTTCTATTTTTTGTAGAAACGCCACGGAAAAAGGAGAGCGCTCTCTCGTTTTCAACTGACGACGGTTTGATTGTATTGAAGGCTATAAACATTAGCAGTTTAAAAAAAAGTAAAATACAATTTCGACAACCGTGTCTCGAACTATAAGTCCCGGGACGCGAGACAAGGAAATTTACAAAAATCTCGGGACTTCGAGACGTCCCGGGACCCAAACCCTAATTTAATCGTTTTATTGCATTTCACAGTGTAACAAAAGATCTTAAAGTTAGAACTATCCAAAAACCCTGTCGGGCACAACAATATTGGAGGGAGTATTATTAGATATTATTAGGTGTTCAAAGTTTTTGTCGCTCCATTATGTTGGCGCCTTAGTACATCAGGCGAAAGTAAACATATCCTTAGAAAGGTGAATCGACAACCGAATAAAAATTTGTTTTGACTAGCCTCATGTTTAAATTTGTAATCATAGTATACCTTGTCTCCATCCATCTGAACATAACATCTCCTTTGACTAGCATTAGATTGACGGAACATAGTGACATGCACATCCAAAGCACGCTTAGCACAATAAAGAACCATAAAGTGCGCAAAAGTCGCTTCGGTTTGTTAGTAGGCAACCCCTGTGGTGCATACGATGATAGCAGGAATACCTGAAACATAATTATATTTTACATACACACAAACACAAAACTTTTTCCCCGAAGGGATAGGCAGAGGAATATTACACGCCCCCATTTCGCCAATTATATTGTAGGTCCCTGTAATAGTAGTAGCTTGGGATCCTAATATCTTGGTAGGATCCCTATACACCCTTGTTATATTTTACTTATCGTATTTATGAAGTAATCCGTTTTTAATTATAATTTTACAAGTAGGTATCTCATAATTAGCTATGGGTTAATTTAAGTTAAAACAAAATTTTCCCTATCAGATTACAAAACTTTTTAGGTAATGTTTCATACGGTAAACTTACCCTCTCCATTAAATTTTGTAATTGTTCATTATCCGAAATTCGGAAAAGATAAACAGCGTAGGAAAATCCTAGGAAGTGTAAAATACTAGGACCGATATACGTAAGGGTGACGTTGCCGTAACACACTTCCTTGTACGTTTCATACTCCAAAGAGGAAGCTTGCGCTAGGGGGATTAATTTATAACAGAACCCTCTGTCACGCCTGGAAAGTAAAATAAGAAATAATTAATATGAGCGTCGTGCGCTTTTAGCCCGATAAAATTGCGTCGAACGTCTCCAGTCCAGCCTGACAGACACAGAAAAATTCTACCATACCTACTCAAACCTAAGGGGACACCGACGGGCAGTAGGTATATTCAGATAGATCATGAAACAAGTACAGATTTTTTATTTGCCCCGTTATTCAGATAGAACTAACAAATATAACGTTTAAAGTGTTTTTACTTAATATTTTTATTATAATACATAAGTAGGTACTTATATTTTGATGTAGTAGATGTAGATGCCAATATAAACTCTTTCTAGTTTTACCGGGCATCAGTGTTCTCCGCAAACTATGTCGCGGGCGGGCGCTTATTCATAAGTAGAAATGAAAAAAATACCTGAAGCAGGCCATGTACTGAAGAACATAGCCAAGTAACATTAACAAAGCTACTTGGGCTGAATGAAAATGTGAAAAACAAATGGCACATTTCGAGGAACGCGAGTCGACCACTGGCCGTAAGCCCATTATTGTCAGTAATTTCAAATAGGGCAGTAATATCTGAAACATATTAAAAATAACTATTTAAACTAGAATTCCGATAGCTTAGACGGAAAGTTAAGGATCTGGGTTTAATTAGGTACAGACAGACACGAATATCTGCCAAATAATTGTTTAATCATGAATTAAGTAGGTAAGTCCTTGTTTAATATCGGTACTATTCGTAGATACTAGGTAATCGTTTTTCTACCATTTAGTATCTAGCTACGAGCTACGATCGCTACGATTAGCAGTAAGTAATAAGTCAAAGATTACCTTAGATTTGCAGTAGTGCAAAATAGCTGAAGTGCTCATATAATCAGTATCTGGAGATTCTGTTATTTCTCCTATCTGAAAACAGAAAACTAAAGAGAAACTACACCTATAATTTTTATGAATCTTAAAATCTTTAAATTTAAAAATTGTAAATAAGCAATAAGTAAGTAGGTACCCTTTCCTTATTCTCCCCTTTCCTTTACCCTGGTTTTTCGATAACGTTATAAAATCATGAAAAGTAAAAAATAAGGTAATTGTTATATCGGCAGATATTCAATCTACTAATATCCTGGTAGCAATGAATGTTTTTTTTCTGGTCTGGGTGTTTCCTATGTATTTTAAGTATGTATTTACAATAAAAAAGTATTTAATTATGTTTATCCGTTATTTAGTATCCATACCACAAGTTCTTAATGATACTTATCTTGGAACTAAATAATTGGTGTAATTGTAATTGTTAGAAATGACTAGAAATGACTAAGTAATTGTTAGAAATTAAACAAAATATGAAGAGATTAAATCAGCTCTATTATATCTACACATCTATGGTGCATTTTAAGAAATATTTTTAATTTATATAAATTATTTAGGTCAGCTCTCATGTGTTTACGTTTTAAATGAAGCATCCTCCTTACTTATTAACTGTGATAGACGGTCGATTGAAACACGCCAATTGTTTTTTAGATCTTTAAATTACTGTTATATGACAATAATCAATTTGAGAAATAGTTTTTCGGACATAAAAATTACTTAAAATACTGAGGAGCCACTTCTTATTGTCATTGAGAATATGGAGTTTAATTAACTAGCTTTTAGTCTTTATAACGAAGGGACAAATAACAATATTGTGGATCAACGAAGCGGATATATGGTGACTCCTTTCAGATTTTGCATATGTAGATATAAGAGTTTCATAAAATTAACCAGATATATTTATAGATGTGGCTATTCAAAGGGCGTCTGATACTCAAGTATGACACATGACTATGATGGACGTCCTTGTACTTACATCGATACTGTTGCCATCGAGACTGGTCCTCGTAGATCGTTCCATCGCGGGATCACGGAGTTTGTCGTTGCCCAGTACATGGCCGTCCAGTAGATCGCTAGCTACACATTCAGTTAAAAAAATCACATTTTGCGCTTTATTACCCATATCTATATTTTAATTACTTCTTTGCATATTAAACAAACAATAAATTATTTATAACTGCCATTCAATAACTATTATGGCGAAACAAATATAGAATTATTTAATAAATATGAGGGTAATTTAGGAACGAAATGATTATTTCGAAACACTCACCGCTACCGTATGATTCGTTGTCATTTTGCATATTTGTTCACCATTTAAAAGTCACACGATATATAAATTATTTTGATGTATTTTTCTGTTAAATGTTGGCAATAATCTTTTATTAATATAATTTGCATTGTCCCTTCACTTAGTTCTCTAGACAGTATAAACAAAGTATAAAAAATACACACCACGTTAGTGGGTGATAGCAATGTACTTACTCATTTGTTATTGTTGGGTCACTTATGAACTGTAGGTATTTTAAACTTATTGCAGTCTTCGCGTGAAGAGATATACAAGTGCATATATATTTAAGTATAATTATAGTTTACTATAAGTAACTTGATCATTAATACTTAGGTTCTAGCTATATGCAACAGGCACGACTGATATATTTATTATTTTCATATTTATTCTGCTTTGCATTTATCTTAATTTTTAACAGACTGTGCAAATAAGCGTTGGTTCCATATATTAAGTTAAATATCAACAACTGACATCCAAATAATTTACATATTACCAAGGCTTATTCTCAACAGCCTAAGGGATCCTTCTATACACTTATAGCTTCATTCTCACACATTAACCATCAGCTTCCTTGTTTAAAAATACCAAAAACGAATGTTTGGGGTCCTGTAACTACTTGGCTCTAACATAACTGACATTATGAATGCGAAAGTGTCTTATCTGTCTATTTATTAAAAAAAATAAAAAAAGGACGTTAAATACCTTATCCATTTACTTTTCCTTTTCTAAAACATATAATATTTCCTAAAAAAAGCAATGTCCTAAGAAATGCAAAGCTATTTTGCATACATCATACTGGATAAATGGAAGGTCAAAAAGTAAGCACGGCAATGAACTAAGATAACGGTAGACACTTTGATAAGTGATGTAAATACATTTAAAAACATAATACTTTCTAAACGATTTATTGTGTTTTTAATTAGTACAAAAAAAGCATAAATATGTATTGAAACATTAATACATTTATGGCATTATCTGTATTCTCGGCTTTCACAGTCACACTCAAAATCTAACAAAGCTAGCTCGCGTGTGACTATTTAAAATTATATTATCGACCGCACTGCACTATTTTGGTTATCGTTTTTTTGTCAAAAATCCTGTTCTCCTAACAATTTGCTTCCGCTCTTGAAAATGTTTCTTATTTCTCTTGAAACTATCTGATTCTGATTTTTTGCCTCTCATTGTAAATTTCATTTCTCTGTTACCTCCCGTACCGGTTATCATGGTGCCCCCTCCTTGTTTCGCTAGTCGCTCTCCTAAACTAGATTTACTAACTCTGGTTAGACTTTTTATGTTACTAAGGTTTCTTGGTGCACTTTCTAATTCATAAATAGAGTCGTTTGGATTATTCTCGTCTTCCTGCGTTTGCTTTGTTTTTCTTAACACTTTGTGCTGCTTTTTAACTTCTTTAACCCATGTTCTGTCTTCGTCCGAACTGTCTTCACTTGATTCATATAGCTCTTTATCAGAATCTGGATGTTCCTCTTCAACCTATTGAAACACCATAATTTATATTAAAATAATATTAAAAAAATATAATTTAGATGTAATTTCTTAGCTAAAATATATTTATAAACTGTTTTTATTTTTTAAGTTAAATTGATCATTATTTAAACTCAATTGTAAAATTACATGTAGTTATTACGTATTGATGTCGTTCAACGTCGATTTTCCAAATATTGTTATCAAAAACCATAAATATTACGCAAACTAATAACTGATGGCTCGCGGTAGTGAAAGCTTATTGGAAATTTTGTTTAATGGGGAGGCGAATTGATTACCATTAAGTAAACTTTAGATCCATCATCACCATTAAAATTAAAACAAAAGACATACCATTTCCATCGGTTCAGGTTCAGTTTTCTTAGATTTGTTTTTATCAAACCTAGCCAACACTGGGTTGAGTAACCTATATTCTTCTGCTTGTTTGTCCACTTCAAAATCAGGATTCTCGAACAGAGCCTAAAAAGTATTGATCATTAGTAACAATAGTTGTAAATAAATAGTGTTTTTTTTCTTAATCATCACATAGTATGAAACAAAGTCGCTTTCCTCTGTCTGTCCCTATATATGCTTATCTTTAAATTTACGCAACGAATTTTGATGCGGTTTTTTTTAAATAGTTGAGTGCTTTAAAAAGAAGTATTATATGTAGGTCACGGGCGGCCGCTAGTTAAATATAAAAGTTGACTTACTTTGAATCGGTCATCTTTGAGCAGATTACTATTTAGCTTCTTCTTTCGTCCATCGTTGTCCATAATTCGTGATGCCAATTCTCTGTTAACTTTTGGTAAACTGTCATCAATTTTGAGTCGTGAGGGACGTTCTTGCTCTATCTTCTCTCTTATCTTACGTTTCTTGTACTCTTCAAATGCAAATGGATCTGCTATGGATTTGGCTCGCTTATAAAGCCGAACGTCTACAAAGTATCTAAAATAAAATAAGCTCTTTTTATAATGTGGTACATAAGATGACAATGAAGTATACTTTAATCCGTTCTTACACTTCCTGGCGTGACAGGTTGTACGTGCCGTTTTAATAATGGTTAGGGAAACCCCCTGTAGATATAGATTAATAACTGCACTGTGTATGTCGATAATAAAAAAAAATTAAACTATCAAAATTGGCTAATTTCATTTCTAGAAAAGTTCTTTAAAATTTAACCTCAAATAATTTTCTTATTATATTGAAAGAAAATATAAAATAAATCAATAAACATCTATTGTGCTAAATTTTTATTTGTAAATATGTAGTTTTATAAAAGTAATATAACCTTACCCATGCATATAAGCTCTGAGAAGATTTGTGCCCAGAAGATGATCCAGGCCAAGCGAGTCCAACTCTTGTTTGGTAACAAATTTGTAGTCATCATACACAGTCTGCAATGCAGATCCTTCCATCTCTTCTGTCAAGTTATCCAAGAATGCACACCATTTCGGTGCAGCTCCTAAAAAAAGGCAATTAGTAGGGCACATGTCAATCTTTTATATTATAATTCTGGATTTTGAAACGTATTTATTTTAGACATCAACAGGGTCCTCAAGTCTGATCTTCCTAAGTAATTAAAGCAACTTTCAAATAAGTTTTAATAAAATAATTAACTTAGAAAAGAATAATTTACTAAATTCATTTAAGTAATGTTGATTAAGTTGAAAATGGATTCTGTTCTGTTATTTGTCTATGGACTATATTCGTAAATGTTTATGCATGATAATAATATTTGCACAGTAGACTTACCCAGTGAAGGTATGTAATAAATTTGCATTTTCTGTTCTTCCACAGCCATCATACAAAGTCCAGTATTAGGAATTACGCACAAGTCATTAAAATCTACTGAAGACTCAATACTTGTGTACTGTTTTCCCTAAAAACAAAATAAATTACTTATGTATTTCAAAATCGAATGTAGGCTAATTTACTAGGTATTTAGGCAGTAATGTGTTGTGATTCTGTTAGCGACAGCGGAATCTTAGGCAAGTATTACCACACTGGTACTTAAGAGCTGATAGCAAATTTATGAATATCCAAGCTTTCTTAAATATTTGTTAAAAGTTCTTCAATTCTCTCAGATTTAATGTTATATTAACTATTATTATTATTAGGGATAAAAAACTTACAATGCTTTATAAAATACTGTGTTCTGGTCTTAATTGTGAGTTAGTATATATATGCATATATTAGTAAAACTGATGTCTATGGGTGTTGAACGCAGTTCAGTGCAATATTATGATTATAGCAGTTTTTTTATGGTCTTTATCATCGATCTGCATCATGAAATAAATTTGAAAATTGTTAAATTAATACATACTGTGTTTTTATCCCATATTTTTACAATAGAAGAGTCCATTGAATAAACATAGTCCATTTGTTTGTGGAATTCTAATTTCTTGATGGGAATCTCGTTCATGTGATCCTTTACCAGAAGAGGCTTACTTGATCTAATGTCATACAATAATACATGGCCCGTGGAAGTCCCAACACCCATTCTCAGTGCTCCATCAAATTTTATAGCTGTCACTGCTGGAACCATTTTGTTTCTGAAAATTTTCAAAAATAATAATAATAAATCTTTATTTTCTAGCATATGATAGATAACAGTACATTTGTTCTTAAAAAAATAATTGTTCTGCATATTATATCGATGTGCAAAGTTACATTCAGTTACCTAATGGCAAAATATTAATTCAAAAAATTATATAAAATAAATGATGATAAATATAGTGTAATAAATAAAGTGTAGATATTTAATAAGAAGAGCTGAGTTAACCTGACACAATGTTTTCAAATTTCATTTGTATTAGCTGTAAATTGTTAATTATTATATCATATTCATATATATAAATTAATACATGGTCCAGTCCTGTCTTGTGTGTTAAAATAATAAATAAGAATGTTTCAAGTCTTAGAAAGAAAGAAACTTTCGCAACAAAGGTAAATAATATGTACCCCCTTCCAAAGCAGCACTTCGTTAAAAAAGGGTAAGAGTCTTTGAAACTTTATTTAAAAACTGTTACCACGTTTGTTAATAGACTAGGTGTAATACTTAGTTGAATGCCTTGATGACAAAATATACTAATGTAAAAAGGATTTGGGGCCTTAGTGAGATTTTTGGATCAAACATACTACATATTATGATGTCCATCTCGTGATTTAGGTATACCTAAAATCACAATTGTTAAAAGTAATTTAAAGTAATACTTACTTGTATTCAGAGTCACTGCAGTGCAAAGCGCAATCCAAAATTCCTTGCCTAGATTTGGTGCGAGGGTCCCATGCCTCAACATGACCAGTGGCTGTCCCAAGTATTAGAAGTCCATGCTCTTCATTAACATTGCAGCAGTTTATTTCATTTGCTTTAGTTTTATATGGTGCCAAAAACTGTCCTAGCTCCAAATTTAATCTGTAAACTTCCTAAAAATCAATTGTTAGTTAAAACACACAATTAGACACATTTATCTTGATTGTAATCAAAATTTTTGTTTTCCAAGACCTCATTTTTATTTAAACTTTATTGTGCAAATAAAAATTTAAAATTAGCGAACTTAATGCTACAAGGGTTTCTCCATTAGTTTACCCCACCAAAATATATTATAAAGTACTTACGGATGAGGCACCAACGACAAAGAGATCACAGGAGGGTTTGTGGTATGCAATGTCTCTACCAAAACGAGGTACTCGGAGACGATAATGGCGACCATGTCCAACATGGAATTCCACATACCTGTCACATTGTAAGAATACAACCTAAAATTTAAAAGTAGTATTGATAATTTACAGGTCTCACAGGAAGAAAAATTGTTTGTATATGTGAAAATGTTACCAAAAATAATCATTAAAAGAAAAGGTTATAAAAATATTCTATACCTTTGTGTAATCATCACTTAATATTTCAAATGTAACAACTTCTGAATCTAAACATCTTTCAAACTTTAATGACAAATCGTTAACATCAAAACACTTGATTCTAGGTTTGTAAATGCCAGTGGCCATAATGTATTGTCCATCTTTGGATGCCCTCAAGGTAGTACTAACGCCTGGCATATCAAATTCTTGAATCAATTCTACTCTTCTTCTTAAATCTACATTTTTTTTCAATAGCGCTCTCTTCTTTCTCTCTGATAACCACTGAAAGAAAATAATGAATTGAATAATTTACCATTACTAAAACTATAAAGTCGAGTAGCTCTGAAGACAAACTACAACCTGAGGGTTGAGTGGTTGAACTCACATTGCAAAGTGAATATTATTTCGTTCCTGACGACAGTTCTAATCAAACATCTGTCAACCTTTACGAAGGAAGAGTTAAGGCCGAAGGGTAGGGAAGCGTAAATTAAATCTAATATTTTTGCAGATGAGAATACTTGGTTAAAAACTGTACCCAAGTTTGGTTGGTTATCAAAAGTTCCAAATAGTTTAATGTTGAAACGACATATAAAACTTATAACTGGTTCAAAGACCATGACTTAAATAAATAGTTAAGGTACCATAAATTGAAACTTAAGTAGTAATTTTTACTACACATATAGTTTAAAGTGGTTTTTGAGAGCTGAATGTAAGAATATTCTAAGGGATTATTATAAATTTAAAAGATACTTACATCAGGCAAAGATTTTCCTGCGCTTAAATTATATATTTTAACACTGTCGATTTCAAAAACCTGCATTGTTATAAACTTCCACTTTAGTTCGTCTCAAATCTAAGATTAAGGTAAACACTGGAAATTTTATGATGTAAATAAACCTCTCATTAAAATTTACACATTATATGTTTGTTATTTACAAGGCTTATCTATCTATCTATTTCATTCTTAATTAAATTTACTGATTTAATATAAGGTAGAGCACACGATAATCACACACGAATCTGCCGTACTTTTTAGGTTATATTATGACTTTTACTTTTCGTTTACCTTTGTTGCAAAAAAGGCTAAAGTCATAGACTTGCGACCATCATGACATTCTTTAAATATCATTTAAAATAATAAAGTTTCGTTAGCGAGTTCTTCACTGTAGTCGGATTACCTCTTTCATACATCGCCATATAATATTAGTTGTTTTTTCAGCTTAAATATATGTTAAAATAAATACAATGGAAAGTATATGTTGAAATTTTAAGAAGACACAGTGCGGGACAATTAGACTAAGTATTTGCATATTTTTCTATCAGTTCGTTCCTTCGCTTATGGCGTTCTTCCATTGTCTTGACGGATGTACCCAAAATCAATGTACCTATTTTTATTAGAAGTTAAGGAGAATCATCAGTTCGTTGCAGAACATATTGTTTATTTTAAAAAAATATAATAAATTTGCCACAACATTATATGCGATAAAAATCTTATTCTTCTATATTTTGAAGTCAACTTTTAATTTTACTAAGAAATAGTAATGGAAACAAAAGAATCAAAAATATTGGCAAATTACAGATTCATATCGTTATGTCTTGTTAAATCTTTGCAGATATGAATATTAGTTAACTTATCTTAGTTAGGCTTCGTATTATATAATAATGCTATAAAGTTTTATCACTAATCGAAAGAGCATATTCAAAAATAATACGAAATGGTGAAAGCAAGAAGTCCAGCCTCGTAACTAACCACAAATAAATGACATTTGACGACATTGACGTATCAGAAAACGCAATATTTTCAATGCGGTCGTCGGTCAAGTTTTTGACTCAAGACATTAAATTTAGTGCGAGTAATTCAAGCAGGGAAAGCCTTTTTTGTTGTAATTCATTAAAATAATATATCTCAAGTTGTAGAACGTTTTACTTGAAAATGGCTACTAGAAAAAAACCACACTTACCGAAGTCAGTTTTAGACATGAAGTTTATGAAAAAAACCAAAGAAAGAATTGAAAAAGAATTAGAAAACACACATGGTCATAACACCTTGTACTCCAATTTAGTTACAAATGAAATGAGACATGCTTCTGGTAATTTTATATCCGAAACTAGTTTTATATTTTGTGAAGAATTACTAGAAGGCAGACTATCATTTAAGGGGATGAATCCAGAAATAGAGCGAATAATGGAACAAGAAAATGTTAAAGAAGTTGATGGCGACATGCAGAAAGATGTGTCCGATGATATTTTGATAAAAAAGATGGAAGCTTTCAACAAAAGAAAAATGTCACACAGTACTCCAAGCAAACATCCAGCTTCAAAAAAGAAAAGATTTGCCTAATTTTTAAGCTAAATAAAAAAAAATTGCGAAAATCGATATTTTTATGCTAAATAAAAGCTACAAGTGGGTTTGCATCTGTAGCTATTTAGCTGGTTATTATTTTTGGTGCTGTGGTGAGAAAGTAAACTTTGCAAGTTTCTTGCCCAGATCTTCTCTACTAAAACTTGTGCCTGTAGTGAATTAGTATTAAGATATACCATTTTATAAGTTCTTTATAGAGTGTAAATTGCTAATGGCTGTTCCTAAAAGAGGTTATAGAGTGACAAAGTCAAAGGTTCACTGAAGTGCATTTGATAGATTCGAACGGAAAGGAACAGTGTTATGTAGAATGAATACTATGTGTAACGAAAACAATATGAATAAAACATACAAATTGTGTCAAAACAGAAACTACACATTGAATTGTGAATCAAACCTGCACAAGTGATAATAATATTGAAGTATGTAGATGGTCTTAATTTTTTGGTGTTGCATTTATGGTAAAAAATTCACACAGTAATACATTCTTTAAATAAAGCAATTTATAAGGTTAATATTTTTTTATTTACATTCCAACTTCAAATCAATCAATGGTGTGTGTGTGTGTAAAAGTTTAGTTCTCATCTTAAAATCATTGAAGTTGCAGGTAACAAAATAACACAAAAAACTCATAAGGTAAATTGGAACTGATTAAAAGTTAAAAGAAATGATAATTGTACAAATCATTTATTTCTTGTAAACTTTTTTATGTAGCCATATATAATAGGTTATAATTATAATAGTTAGCTGGGGCTCTCTCTAACTAAGCCATTGTATGCACCCAAAAAAATGTTTGTTTCTAAACATGCTATTCTAACATTCTATCCTAGAAATAGGATAACTGCTAAGTAATTATCCAGTTGAAAAACTGGGTTATGTAATAGTATCTATTGAGAAATACTTCAACCAGTTACATTACTTTTCATTGGAAAAGCACAGTAACTATTTTAAGTAGTGCGGGTAAGGATTCAAAATAAAATTTAAGAAAGTTATAAGATTTGTTACGTTAATTAATTTATTCACTTAAATATTTTTTTATATAAATTAAACATATTTTTATACATGATAAATATTAACAATTTGTTTAAATTAATGAATATTAAGTACAAAAGTTATGTTCCGTGAAGAATATGATGACTGCTTAAATAAAAGGTTATAATTAATGAGATTCTTATTACATGCATCTTTAATTCTAATGTTTTAGGTTTTTATGTTATACCTAGGTAAAATTTAATTTTATTGCAAGTGCATTTGTCAAATTGCAATAATTAATTTTCAACTAAAACAAAGTGCACTTGATCCTAAATGAGGTGTGTAAAATAAGTTATTAAACTTGTTGCAACTATAGGTGCCAATGATACCTCTACGATTCGCTGCATATTGAACCACCGAGGAGCTCGTTTCGACACCTTAGAGCCCAGGGTCCGCTCACTGGTATAACCAAATTTTGGTTGAATTTCAGTTATTAAACAATCATTTGACCTCTGCAACCCACAGGGGAAACATCATTCTATGGCTAAACTAGCTGTCAGGATGTGAGAAGGCACTGACTGCCTAATAACAACTGCCATAGATGTTCATGACAGCTGGGTCCAATAGTTTAACGTGCTTTCCGAGCCATGAAGCAAACCCGTCTGAAAGACTGGATGTTGTAACTGGGCTATTGCCACACCTTGATACGAAAAATGTATACTGAAATCTTACTGGAACAGACAGGCGCGGAGCCGACTCGTCGTATATATCAATGACGTTTTATAAAAAGAAGAGGTATATTCATACTTTGCTCTAGTCAGATTTAGTTCATTTAAGACATATATATACTTATTTACCTTTGACGTTTATGGATGGCAAGAACGATAAATGAGACAGATAATACAGGCGTTTCAAATGATATAGAAAAGGATAGCGCTATATAAAATTACTACAATTGTCTTAATTTGGCCGCCCTCATGGACGTCTACCTCTTTTAGTTATAATATCATAGGCATGTATTTACATCGAAAAGCTGCAGCTTGGTGACGCCTTTTAATTTCCCTTTTTTTAAGACAACAGTCATTGTTGAAGATTTCTTAAGCGCAGTCTCCTGACTGTACAATGACAGTACTAAGGAAGTAACTATAGCGATAAATATGGATTAAAAAAAACACTCAAAAGAAATATAAAGCCTATGTCGCCGACATTGTAATTTTATATAATATGATGGGTGATTTTCCATAGATTTTGTGACATAATTTTAACTATTTAGAAAACAAATTGTAAAATATTTGATGATGATTGTTATAAGACTATGATTAAGTAAGCTGCTTGATGATGAAAATTTTGAATGATTCATTAATATTTGCATTATACATGATTCCTAGGCTTAGAGTTAACATACTTTATTCATTAGCTAGCTTAATCATGTTACTATTAGGTACAAATATAATAGCGACTATTGGAAGCTAGCAAATAAAAAGACTTTGAGTTAATCACATTCTTATTATTCAGTTGAATGAGTGGAAAAAAATCTTAAAATATTTTGTTAGTCTGAATACAAAAGTTTTGGTTAATTCTTTAAACTGTCAAATTAAGTAAATGCTCTAGAGATTAGTCGGTAAAAAATAAATTTACATTTTCATATAAAGGCACGATAAATGGTTATTAAGTCAAGTACTGAGTGCATGGCAATTCATTAGTTACAAGAAGTTTTGCACTTTTGTAGTCCATGAAAACCACACATATATTTTTCTATAATTTAATATGGAATGGTTCCAAAAGTAAACAGTCCGTATATTCTTAAGTAAGCTCTCGTATCGTCTGTGACTCCTAAATTGGAAATATGTCCTTGGCGAAAACAGAATTGTCATTTCAGTCCAGCCCTTGCTGCATAAGAGTGTGTAGATCTCTAAAAGCCGCGCCAAGACGGCCTTGAAGGGTTTGTCTCTTGAGCAAAAATGCCCGAACGTCCAGTAGAAGTCGGTGAATTTGCGCGCACTTGGCATACCTCTCCTCTCGTGGAATATCGACGCCCAAAGTGCGCACAGGAGCGCTTACATTCGCGCGAACTACAGACGAGAAGTTCCGCACTATCAGTCTCAATGCGTTACAGCCGCATTGCATGTAACTAGAAAAGAAATATAAAGGTTCAATAATGCACGCAACACAAATCACATAAAAAAAATTAGTTATCTAAAACCTTACAGTTCACATTTTAAATAATTTATTCAGCATTATTCCTACAGGAAAATAATAGAATGATATTATGTATTTATATCAAGATTTTAATTCCCTTTTATCTTGAAAAAGTCGCAAATTTTGGCCGCATATTAAATTGTTTGTCATCTGTCACATTGTAATGTAAAATTGTTCCAAATATGGTTTTGTAACTTTGTAAAATGTAGCATGGCTAGAACACTTTAAATTGGGGCAGTAATAGCACCTAATTAAACACTAGGCGGAAACTGCTCATATTTAAGTATTTCGCATTCATGGCTTTGACTGATGAATGGAGATTTTTCCATACCATGACTTGCAAAAGACCTCGTACAATGGCCCCAGTAATATCAGTGTATCGTTAGTATGCCGCAGTTAATATTTGCTTGGATGTGACTTATTAAAAAGGAGACTAGAGAGCGAGAAATTATATAAGTATGCGGCTCAGGGCCAGATTATCCAAGAAGCAGCATACTGCCTAGGGGCCCGTTCATTGGGTTTTAGGCATAGTAAGTCAGAAAAAGGTAAGCCTGGTGCCACACGGGCTTTGCGGCTGCGCTGAGCGTCGCAACGTAATTATTTCAACGCAGTGAATGCCACATGAGCTCTGCGTCAATACATTCGATATACTATTAAGTACTGCGCTGCCGCTCCGTCGTTTCAACGCAGCTCCATTCCCCACCTCGTCTCTCCTCTCCTTTGCGTTGCGTCGCCGTCTGTCATTTCAATGGTGTGGCATGTCGTTCAGATTTATAGATACGACGGAACGTCACCGCTCAGCCGTCGCAGCGCTAACGCAACGCACAGGCAACCTTTCAAGCGGGTCCGGAGTTGTGAATTGCTAAGGCCCATCATAATCGATACGATTCTACCCACCACTTTTGCTTAGAAACTCAAATCAGATACTTACGATTCATATTTACTCTGCAACAGTTCATATATCTTGGGTAACATTAACAAACAGATGTCTAGATTCCATAGAGACCTGAAACATAAAAATTGATTAATAGAATTGGATGGGATTAATAGAATAGAATTGAAATTAAAAATTTTCAATGTCTTTGCATAAGTTCACTTACGGTTTGTGAGCCATTACATTTAGAATATCTAAAATAACAGAAGTATCCTCTAGAGCAATCACGGATTCCAGGGCTGATTTTAAACTTTTGTTAATGCGGACTGAGTGAAATATCTGAAAATAAAGAAAAAATTACAATTACAAATTTATTGGGTGGGCCTATGTTCATCTTTGGACGTCTGAGGGCTAAGATGATGATGAAATCCGCGGCAAAGAATGAGCTTGTATGCGCATACAAGCTCATAACACGTTATCGGGTCGCAATATCAAAGTTGCATTGGCGTATAGCTAATTATAGCGACGTCGAGACGCAACGGTCGCACGCATGCAATCAGTCACTTACTTTCTTTTGTCTACGATTGTATGTATGCAGACAACTGCTATTTTTCTCCAACTTATTTTTTACGGCATTTTATAAGTTAGGAAAACTATCAGGGAGACCTATATTCAGTAGTAGAGTTCGTATGGCTGAAAAGATTTACCTGTAAAGCCCGCTGCCGCGCCCCGAGAACGGCCATCATGGAGTCATGTCCCCTCATCATCACCCCGAGCACCTCTTGCTCGCTGGGTTCCGCGCCACCGCCCCGCGCGCCTCGTCTTCCACCGACAGCACATAAACCGCCACGCTGGAAAAAAATATTATAATTATCTTTATAGAGAGCTGCAGTAGCATAGGTATTAGTTAGCTGTTGTATGATACAACTTGTATCCATAAACTTCTGCTAAATATCATAAAATTCCCGCCAGGGCAATATCCTACCGCCATATTTAAAAAAAAGCACTTTGTTCTGACAAAAAGAAACAAAACTTCTTGGCGGGAAAGTGAAGCGTCATGCTTGCAGTTTTAAAATTGTGTAATAACGGTGGATTATTAACCGTAAAGTGTTTGTGAACATACATGAGTGTTGGTAAATCAAACAAAGCATGTTGCAATATCACTTTTCAAATTCTCTCAAGGAGTCCATGTGCGATCTCAGTATAGTCCCACATCTTTAGTTAGGACTCAAGGGGCGGGAGGGTGTCTCATTTACCAAAAATTTTTCTTCAAAGGTTCTCAATTCGGCCGGTTTTTTTACATGTTAATAATGCGGACAAAATGGCAGGCGACCTTTAATTAGTACATAAATAAATATTACTTACTGGCAAAAATTCATCAAGGTCAAGGCCCACAGGGCGATCAATAGCAAATGGAACAAATTCAGGTTCCGACTCTCGATCTGCTGGCTCTACGTTTCTTTGCACTGGCACTGGTACTGGTACTGGCATAGTATCCCTCACAACACTCTCCACTCTGCGCCTGTGTTCAACAAACCATATTACAAAAGTAATTTCAATGAAGACAACACAAAGTTTTCATATACAAATTATGTTTTAATATATTACCTAGTATTTTCTGTAGTTCTAGTGAACGACAGAGATCTGGGACCCAGAGATGGAGGGCCGAGTGATATTTCACTATTGCTTTGCCTAAGGTTTCCTGGAGCTAGAAAATACAATAAAAGATATGCACTTAATATTTTTCTTAGGTCTTTCGACTGAAGATTTTAAAAAATAAATTCATGACGAATGTAACAGAAATTATTCGGTAATAAAAATGATACAAAAATTATTACTCACTAATTTCTGTCGTAGATTTAGTTTCTTTGTATGAATTATGCCGATTAAGAACATTTGTAGATAGAGGTGGACTAGTTGCATAATCTCTCAATGCACATGTTTGGACAGCTGCAAATGTGTTATGTTCTTTAGCATTATCCAACACCCCTGAGCAAAGCAAAAAGCAAATGAGTTTAGTTGTTAGAGTGTTAATCATTTAAGTCTCAGTACTACAGCTGACCACTAGCACTGTACCACCGGTAAAAAGATTGACTTGGTGGTTGGTGAGAGCCGCAATTTTTTTCGGGTATTAGCCTCAACCTCAGCTACGACTAAATAGCGATCGACATCTTCATCAATGGAGACTTCAAGTTACATCGCCAAACTTTGAACCAACTCATTGTAACAAAACTTGAACGCAGAAAAATACCCAAGTTCTAATGTCACGGTCAGAGGCTTACTCAAGCTCGTAGTTAACCAGGAATTCATTAAAAGGAGACTAGCTCTGTCAACGACTCTTGTCCTTAAGTAAGAAGACTTGTATGACTCGAGTTTTGTACATCACTGGGTACAGCACTAGTGGCCAAGCTTAAAGTTCATAATCTCACTTGAAATAATTTCTGGTTTTTTATCCACAAGATTATAATTTTCTTTAGTATATGTGGGTATCCGTGAATACTGTTCCGAGCGCTGCCGTTGTGGCGGGGAGGGCTGCGGAGCGGGACGGGGCGGCGGCGGCTCGTCTAACATCAAGTCTCTTAGTGAAGTACTCATTACACTTTCCAACTTCGCTGTAGGCTCATGAACTGAAAGCAAACACCAGCTGTCACGAATCACCACTTCACAATAATAATAAAACACAAAAAACAACACAAAACGCAAAAACTACATTACTTTCGATAGAATAATCCTCAGACGATAAACTGGTTGCAGGTGGAGGTGTACGCGTCACTGTATAATAGACAACATATGTTATAGATCAATATGTGTGAGTGGTGTTTATAAAGTTTACCTAATGTTATGAGAAAATGATTTCTCATACTCACATGATCTGGAAGGTCGAAATATTTCAGTGTAATCATTAATATTAGGTATTACAGCACCTGATTCTTCATCTGCTTCTGTTCCAGATGTGGACTCTTCAGCTGTTTTATCTTCCAGTTGAGTTCTTTGATGTATCACTACAACATATTACATTAGTCTTAACTTGATTCAGAAATTACAATAAACAGACAACAATTTAAGTATATTTAATGTTTGAATTACCTTCTTTTGGTGGCTTTTCTTTTGAAAAACTTTTTCTAATAGAATGGCCTTTTTGGAATGGTGATAGATCCCGAACAAGTGTAGGTACTACAGGAGGTGGTCCACCAAACGGATGAACTTTATTAAGATCAACTACTGATAATATGACATATGTTGAGTGAAAAGATCCTGCAATCTGTAAATTATTATTTTTTATCAATTAACTTACAATAAAGTAATGTTATTGTTTACTCCTCCTTTATACTTTTTTTTTATCCAGAAAACTTTACTAGAACCAAACTAGAGGAACTGGAATTAACTGGATGTAGTGCTATTTGAGGTTACAGCTATATGCCTAATAAGCTTGACAGACAAAAACTTAATTAAATTATTTGACAAAAAACTAATAGCATTATAAGACTTCTTTAAAAAAATTAATTGACTTACAAGTTGGGTTTGAGCTACAGTAATATCATGTATTTGTCCCCAATGTCCAGGCACTGTATCAAGTACTCTTGCAGGTTCCCATCCAATTACATGTAAGCCATCATTTCCACATCCTAGCAAAGTAGTTCCATCATCACTGAAAACCATTTGCCTGCAGGAAAGAGAAACTATATTGACTTCACAACATCTCAACAACATATAATAACGAATAATGATTTTCTTCCTTCCAGGGTTCCTAGCCTTGGCATTTTGTGTGGTAAGGAGCTGATGGTTCTCTGAAATGCTGCATTTCTTGGGTTTAATGAATCAGACTAGTTTTTGTCAATTTAAAAGACAATGATAACATTGGATAACTTTTGGCATATTTTTATAATTAGGTTAAATCATGCATGCAGTAATTTAATAAGTATAGTCATAAGCTACACAGTTAAAACAGAGCCAAGAAATCATTCTCTTAATATTGACAAAACTTTCTGTGTAATATAAACACAAAAAAAGACAAAAATTCTGGTTGAATGGCACCTTTTGTAAGTACATATACCTATACCTGTACATATACCTTTTGTAATACAATGGTTTAAAATGTTATGAATCAAATATATTATTTTCTGACAATCACACCAATTATTTAGTTCCAAGATGCTTAAATAATGGATTAACATAGAGTCGTATAAAATCAAAGTCGGCAAAGTAGGGTTGACCTAAATTTTGGTAGTTGATCAAAAACAGTTATTTTTCATTTTAATCCATAGTCATTAATGACAAATGTTTGTTCATATTACTGTAACATGTACTAAACCAGAGACAGTCAAAAATATGTGTGAAAGTTAAGCAATAAGATTTAAAATCACATTTAATTTACTAGATTGCCGACTTTGGTTTTGAATTTATAAAGATTGCCGTATTTGAACCCAAACTACGGTAAGATGGCCGTCTTTGATCCTGATAGATTTCATCTTCTATGTAATTAACAGAATCCGCCATTTTGAAACGCCATTTCTTCAAGACCTCTGATTGGTTGACAGCGAAAGATTGCCGATTATGGTTTCAAAGACCAGTCGATGTCCGTCTTTGATCCCAAAATCAGTTTTCTAACGCAATTTTGTAAGATTTATGGCCGTATATGATTTTCAAGCGACTAAAGAATTGGTAAACATTTGAATTTTCAGTGTTGCCATATATTTATCTCATTTTCACCCAGCAACCTACATTGCCGACTTTGATTTTATACGACTCATATATCAATATTTTTTTTTTGTAACATACATACTTAATATACATAGGAAAACACCCAGACCAGAACAAATATTCATGTTCATGACACAAAGATTTGTCCAGTGTGGGAATCAAACCCACAACCTTAGGAATGGAGTGTGGGTATACCTGGCCACCACACTTTATCTGCTGTCATATATATTAAATAAATAAGCTAAATATATATACAAAAATACCTTATAGATGTGTTTTCCTTTTCAAATTTGGAAACTAATTGAAACTTTTCCATATCCCAGAAATTAACTGTTCTGTCAGTGCCAGAACTGGCCAACAAGAATTCATGTGGATGAAACTTCACACATGTCACTGCCGATGTATGCTCCATGAACTCTTGCAAAACTTTTCCCACTCTAACATCCCAAACTTTTACTAAACCTGTAAAAAACAACACAAAAAAGCATTTAGTAACCTTACAATAATTTAAAAGTGAACATTATCCCATATCTTTTTGGTGTTAATGCCCAACAAAATAGGTTTTACTGTATCTGTGGCATTCATTGCTTAAGGATAATCCTATTGCAAAAAGATTTAAATGTAATAATTACCATCTTCACATGCAGAAGCTATCCATTGGCCATCAGGGCTAAATTGTAAACTATTTACAGCAAGTCTATGACTTGAGTATGTGACAATACATCCTCTTTTTCTAGTGTCCCACAGTTTGATATTACTATCACAAGACCCTGTGGTCAAGTAGTCACCATATGGATGAAAGTCCATACATTTTATGGCACCTTTATGTCCCGTAAATGTTCTTAATAGTTTAGCAGCTTCTAGATCCCAGATTTTTAGAGCACCGGTTTGAGAACCAGCACAGACCAAGTCTTCAGAATGTCCAAAGCAGACACATTCCACAGGAGTAGTGTGGCCACTTAGACTCTAAAATAATAATATCAAATTGAAACAAAAATTTATATGCTCTTAGAATAAGATATTCTTTGGATAGCAGATACAAACCATTAAACAACTTTGTCGGCCTATAGCCCATAAATTAACTTTTTTGTCATCACCTCCTGTAGCTAAAACCTGATTTGATTTGTGACCCATTGCCAAGCAGTTGACATTTGCCTTGTGGGCAACAAACTCCTCTGGAAAAGAAAAATAATCCATGTTTAAACTTTAATAATATAATTATAATGATAGAATAGAGTAAATATGCGAGGTAGTAAAGAAATCTGTTCATGATTACTAACGCAATTTCCATGATCTTCTTATTGTATCCATTTTTTAATTAATAAACCATTCATAGACCTATTGCATATAGTTGAAATGTCTTCAATAAGGTCAAACTAAATGATTGCACATTATTTACGAAAATTTATAGGGATTTTTAGTTGATTTACTTTAGATTGTTTTCACCAAGGATATTTTTAAGGAATATATTGAGTTTTACTACTGACATTGACACTTTCGTGCTCCTTTATTTATTTTCCACTGGCTTGGAGTTGCATTCTTTTAGTGCAGGTTGAGCGTATACCACAGCCTTATAGTCTTAATGCCTCCTCTACACTACTCGCAAAGTTGAACAAAGTTAGACGAATAGGATAGAGTAGCACTTCGGCTTACCTCCTCAAACTATACTTTGCCTCGGGTGACTTCCATTTACCGTCGGGTTTTGGTACCGAGTGAAAGGGGCCGAAGTTGCCGCGAATAAGCTCATCGCGAAGTTGAACGAGTGTGTAGTGGTTGTTACATTTCTCTATGGTGTAGTGTCGGACAGGTCACACTTCGGACTGTTGCCGAAGTACCTCCAGTACTTCGCCAAGGAACTTCGCGAGTAGTGTAGAGGGGGCTTAAGAGATAGTAAGCAAATCAAGTTATTATTTAGAAGTAGTGCTGAATATTATTAGTATTAACATTCAGCATTATTACCATGAAGCGCTCGTAGCTCTGCGGTGTTCGGTGGTTGGAAACGATCACCAAAGTACAGCAGCGTTTACAGAGGTCAGTCCTTGGATGGGTGACCGTTTGTGTGGCATTTGATATCGAGCGCTTCCGTGCTTCGGAAGGCACGTTAAGCCGTTGGTCCCGGTTATCACTAAATGTGGTAGTCGTTAAGCCATGTTAGAGGCCTCATGGGCGGCTTGAAAAATTCTAACAGCAGGACGCCATACACCTGCCTCCGCCAATCCGCACTGGGTCAGCGTGGTGGAGTATGACCCAATACCCTCACACCTTGATTTGTGTGAGGAGGCTCGTGCTCAGTAGCGGGACGTTAATGGGCTGTGATGATGATGATGATTATTACCATATGGATGAAAGTCCATACATTGTTGATGAAGCGCTCGTAGCTCTGCGTTGCTCGGTGGTCGAAAACGATCACCAAAGTACAGCAGAGTTTACAGAGGTCAGTCCTTGGATGGGTGACCGTTTGTGTGGCATTTGATATCGAGCGCTTCCGTGCTTCGGAAGGCACGTTAAGCCGTTGGTCCCGGTTATCACTAACTGTGGTAGTCGTTAAGCCATGTTAGAGGCCTAATGGGCGGCTTGAAAAAATCTAACACCAGGACGTCATACACCTGCCTCCGCCAATCCGCACTGGTTCAGCGTGGTGCAGTATGACCTAATACCCTCACACCTTGGTATGTGAGAGGAGGCTCGTGCTCAGTAGTGGGACGTTAATGGGCTGGATGATGATGATAATTACCAGTGATGTATAAGATACCCTATATAAAGTATCTGAAATACAGATACAAGATACAAAATAGGTATTTACATCTTGTATTTGAAATAATTTTTTATATTTTTTATTTTGTATCTTATATTTAGATACATGTTCCTGGTATCTTAGTATTTTCAACACCTCTGCTGATTATTACCAACAAAAAACTCGTAAGGCACGCAAAAAAACAATGTTGACAGCTACGATGACAGACAGCCAGTTGGACTTCTTGGCGGGAAAGTGAAGCGTCATGGCTGCAGTTTTGTTTTATTTTCTAAAACTTGTGATATTTCTAACATTAAAGTGTAATAACGGTGAATTATTAAGCGTTAAGTGATTGTGAATATACATAAGTGTTGGTAAATCAAACAAAACAGTGCAACATCACTTTTCAAATTCTCTCAAGAAGTCCATATGAGATCTCAGTATAGTCCCCCATCTTTACTGAGGACTTAAGGGGCTTTGGGGGGGGGGGGGTATCTTATTTACCATTTATTATCTTTCACCCTCATTCTCATTTACTATGAATTATATATTATTAATATATCACATACTTGACACTGGCTCGATGTGCTAGACGCACGAAGCCATTATTTAAAAGAAAAAAAAAAGACAGCCAGCTGATTTTTGTTTATATATAAAAAAAAATCTGCAGTCAATCACAAACGATATATTATTAAACGAAAATATGATTAACTTTCTTGCTAAACCTTTATTTAATTCACGCCAATTATTACAACAGAGATATTTTCATTATATTCAAGGTCAAGAACCGGAGCCAAAAATCAGAGAATATTTTTACTACATTGATCATCAAGGGATGGTAAGATGATAAGAATTTGCGAGACCATTTTTGATATTTTCAATGCATGTACCTAATAAAAAATCATTAATAATAATAATACAGTCCATTCGTAATCTACACTAATATTATAAAGAGGAAAGATTTATATTTTTGTATGTAACGAATAAACTCAAAAAGTACTGGACCGATTTCAATAATTCTCTTTTCATTAGAAAGCTACAGTTTCACTGAGTAACTTAGGCTAAATATTAATTTCGAAAAAAATAGGGTTCCGTAAGATATTTGGGTTTTTCGGACACAGTGTAAAAAATCAACCAGAACAGTTACTCATTTTGCGTACGCTGCCTAAACTATAAAAGATAGAACCACAAAATGTACTAATTAATTGTAGATCTTATAAATATCTACAAAAAAGTCCGCGACACACTATACCTATATGTCGAGTGAGGGACAACAACCATATTTTTATTTAAAAATCTTGAAATTTTTTTGGACTACATTTAAACGCATTTATTTTACTTATGCTATTATTACTTATTAAAATAAAATATTTCATCACTAAGTGCAGTTTATGAAGATAATAATTGGTCTTTGAATGATCAAAATTGGACGTTTGGTTTTGAAGTTATGGCGAAATTAAAATATTTCGATTTTTGCTGCACGGCGCCCTATCACGGGTCGGGGCTCCCGACCATCAGTTTATTTTGTTACCTGAAAATAATTTAACATCAAATGTTGTTTATAGAGAAGCTCTACAATAATCGCATTAGTTATCTATCCCAAAACAACGGGTTTCTCTCCAGGACTGCCGGTAGGAGCAAAAACTTAGTATTCATTACATTTAAATATTTTCATCATTAACAACTGTAACTTCCACATAAAGACCATGTATGCAGCCTGCGGATAATGACTGCGTCGTCGATGTTAGTGTCGGTGTCTGTGAATTGACCTGGGAATCATTTTGCTGACTGTGTCTTTTCTGGGTAGGCATTTTGCAGCGGTAACCGACATCCACGCGGGCAGAGCCGCGGGCGACCGCGGCTAGTATATAATAAAATTGCGTGCATGAATAATAAAACAAAACTTAATGTAATTTCTTACACATACCAATCATCTTATTTGTTATAATCTGCTCATGACTTGGCCGTGGTGTAATATTTTTTGCTACATAACTCCTGTTTGATTAAAAAAACAGGAGCAACAGCAGTTTGAATCATGTATTTCCCTATGAATGAGAAATAAAAAGTTTTTTACTTTGTTTTGCTAAAAAGCATAATAGTAAGTTTAACTTAATCAAGCTACTCTATTTACATACCTACACAAGTTAATAATAAATAGTTTCCATCATCATATCAGCCTTATGAATCCACTGCTGAAAATGGCATCCCCAAAAGATAACATTTTATTGGGTGTATTTTACTGTAATCACCACACTGGGCAGGCAGGTTTGTGATTACAGTTCAAGCCAGTATGCAGAATGACACTACTGCTCATCATCTGGTAGGAATTCTAGTATGTATAGTAGGGTAGCACTATTCTAGGCTCGTACCATACGGCATGCTTGGCAAATATTGCTGTACAAGTAAATAGTTTTTTCTTGTCATATCATTCAGAAAATGTCAAATTTGTCAATGAAAATGTCAATTTTTTGCTTTCAGTTATTCTTGGACGATTCAAAAATGAAAAACTTTACATCCTGTTTCAAAGAAAAAAAGTTTTTAGATTTCTTTTTCAAAAGAATACGCCTTAATACAACTGGGAAATATGAAGACGAATTCCCTTTTATATCACTTTGTGGCAGAGAGAGAAATTATATCAGATGTGATGATGTACCTATTGTTTATACTCACATTATTACCATTGAGAGTGAAAAAAAGGTTGACTTTCTAACTTATGGATATGCAGGTGATTTGTTAAAAACAAAGTTTTTACCAAACATGATTTATATGTTACCAAAGACGGGAAGGGTTTATCATCCTACTGAAGAGAAGTTTGGTGGAATAGGTTTAATAAGGTCAAAATTAGCTATTGAACTAAGTAAAGACTTTGACTTCAGAAATGGGGAATCTGAACCACCTACACATTTTAAATGGAAAAGTTGTAATTATGAATTAGATCAAGTTTGGTTTAACAATTTTATAGATAAGTATAAAATAAAAATTAATGAAGAATGTTAATGATCTTTATTTATTCAAGAAATTAATATATAGAATATTCTTACATAGCTATTAACAAATTTTTATATAACAATTAAATTCCTTAATTATGTTCTGGAATTTTAGTTTGTATTTATTTTATTATTTAAGGTACGTCAATTTAAACTTAAGGCAATTGTCTCGTCTATCACAGGATAATTATTATTTATATAAATATGGCGACTTACAGAACATAGTAACAGTGTTTAAATAAAATTATTATGAAGTTTCTTCAGTAGTGAAAGGTTGGAAAGATCCAGATTGTACCCATGATATGCCATGATTATAACCTTCGTTGGGGTTATGTGGTTTGAGCATAATGTGTTTAGCTGTTTCATGGATCTCTGGATCATAAGGTTTGAATGTAATATAATGTTTATCATCAGTAGGTGGGTCATCATACACATGATCAATGCTGTGTACAACACATTCCTTTACTTTATCCATAAATTGTTTCCTGTTTGTCTTATAACTGAAAGAAATAGTATCACTGGTTAAAATTATGTTTATAGAATATTTTTTTTACAAAACCCATAAATACTGCACATTTCAAAACAAACAAATGCTAATTCCATGTCCACCAATTATTAAATTAATTGTTTTCAAAGTATTAAATTTAATGATTTATGTATAAACATAGATTTACATTTCATAAATAACTAGCGACCCGCCCCAGCTTCGCACGGGTGGCATGCTAGTATGAATAGTTACCTATATTACAGAATGTCTCTATAGAGGCCGCCGCAACCATCATTTTTTTTAGGCTTCATATTTTATATATCATAGCTGACCCGGCAAACGTTGTTTTGCCATATAAATTATTATGAGGATGTTTAAGTTGTTAATGATAAAAATATTTAAATGTAATTTACTCATAGATGTAAACTCCCTTCCCGCACGCGCCCCGTCTTGGTGACGCTCAACTCGCAACGGGCCGTGCAGCAGAAATCGTAATATTTTAATTTCGCCATAACTTCAAAACCAAACGTCCAATTTTAATTATTTCAAGACCAAATATTATATACATAAACTGTACTTAGTGATGAAATAATTTATTTTGATATAGATTAATAGCATGAGTAAAATAAATGCGTTTAAATGTAGTCCAAAAAAGTTCAAGATTTTTAAATAAAAAAATGGTTGTTGTGCCTCACTTGAGATAGATAGGTATAGTAGTGTGTCGCGAATTTTTTTGTAGATATTTATGAGATCTACAATTAATTAATACATTGTATGGTTCTATCTTTTATAGTTTAGGCAGCGTACGCAAAATAAGTAACTTATCTGGTTGATTTTTTGCACCTTCTGTCCATTAAACCCAAATATCTTACGGAACCCTATTTTTTCCAAAATAAAATTTTGCCTATGTTACTCGTGGATAATGTAGCTTTCGAATGGTGAAAGAATATTTAAAAATGGTCCAGTAGTTATTGAGCCTATTTGTTACAACCAAACAAACAAAGTTTTCCTCTTTATAATATTAGTGTAGATTACTAACTAAGGCACAACAACGGTGCTGCTTATTTCTTAAAAAAATTATCCTAGCAAGTTAGATAAGATTAGATTACCACATGAACTAATTAGATCTGTATAACTACATCAATGTGCAAGATTTACTGCTGGGTTCTGTAATGTTGTATTTAAGACTATAATACTTACGCAACTGAGGCCTCAATATTAGCAGGTACTTTCATATTCAAATTGTGGAATATCCACAGTACGTACTTCAATATTTCCCAAATGTGATTCCTTTTTCTATCCCATTGAGGGAATACTTCATTTAAAACTAACACTCCTGTATTTGCATCAACAGCTGAATGGTACAAACTTGGTGTAAATGTTACTACCTAAAAGAATAAAGTTTGTATAGCTTTTTTTTGCCCTATGGTTTTACTTTTTTTAATAAAACTGTGAGCTGGCAGATAACTGCAGAGATATAGAAAACATAAGAATTTTGATAGTATCTGGAGCTTCAAAGAATGAGAAATAATCTATCTGTAAATATTTAAAAAAAAATCAGAAGCTGCCTCTATGAAAGTAAAGGCAAGTAAAAGCTATGAACACTTCCCCAAAATAGGAAATGACAGCAAAGGTAATAATTTCAATTGAATAAGTTCTTAATATATCATACAAATTTCACTTACTGGGACTTCATCATCGGGAAACTTTTCAGGCAAAGTGAGAGTGAATCTGAATATTCCTCCTTCATAATATCCAGCTCTAACAAATATGACTCCATACCATACTGAAAATAATGATTTAAATTTATTGTATTCATAATATAATATTAGAAAATACTACCAAATCGATCCTCATAATATTGAATTACACTGGAACAGAAGGAAGTTTAAGGGTATTTAATAAAACAACATGCAAATAGCATTGCAGTTTCTCTTAATCTCTAAAATGAGGCTACTCATGATTGATTGATTTGGCTTCTTGTTGGCAACAATATGGAATATAATACTGAGAGAAGTATTATTTACAGAAAAACTAAGTAGTTAGGTACTTACAGAAAGAGTTTTCATAAGATGGTATGACATATATCCCTGGAATGTTTTCTGATTGTAACATTCGGCTGTAAAGAATACAAGACACACTAAAGATGATGATCATAATATAAAAGTTAGAATAAAATCAGTAATAATACTTAATTAATGCAATGAACAGCCTATTCGTATAATCATTTCATAGAACTTACTATTCAGCCATAATGATGTACTCTTGATGAAATAGAGAGTAGAGTTCTCTGATCTCTTTGACATTGTTATTGGATTCTTCACCCATTATAATAATTAAATTTTTTTGAAATACTTCAGGTTACCACTTTATCAGGTTAAACTTAGAAATAAACTATAATCCATCAACACTTCGGTTCAGTTTATGCCAAGTAAAAGTTATTAGTTGAAAAAGGAGATAGGACCACCAAATTAATTACATTTTCTATGGCTTAGTTTTTTATATATCAAGAATTCATACATATTTTTTTGTTATTTTGCAGTTTTAAAACGAATTAAAGCGAAACAAAAATTGCAGCCAAAAATTTATGATTTGATACGAATTGCACCCAACCCAGTCCCAGAGAGTAGTGTGTTAAGTATGACAATGTGACATTGACAGTGACATTATACTTTTTAACAATGTTTTGGCAAAGGGGTTTGAATGATTGATATTTATTGATGCTTATACATTGCACGCTCAGATCAGAGCATTAATCCAACCGAAGCCGTGATGAGCACTACTATCTGCGCGAAAAAGTCTGCCCCTTTCCGTCAGTAAGTGTGTGTGTTAGTGTGTGGTGTAAGTAATAAGAAATAGGGTGCGATTTTTATTTAGGTTTGTTATTGGTTATTATTGTAAAAGTAAATTTTCATTGTATTCAATAATAGAGTTAAATATTTCAATATGTTTATTTTATTATTATGATTAATTTTTCTGTCTCGTCATAACTTAAATTATTGATTTTATTATATAAGTGGTTACTTAGAAAGTGGTAACTTAGAAAGAGGTAATTTTGCTGCGCAAGTCTAGTTTTTAACAAAACCGGCGGGTAGATATAGTGATTGCGTCGAATACTTTTATTTGTGTTATTATTATAGTGTCTCTCGCTCCAATTTAAAGATGAGTATTGGTAGCACCTCCCCATGCAACAATACAATACTGTATAAGGGATGTACACAGTGCCTGATATACAAGTTTTATGACCTTTTCATCCGCCACGTACCTACCGTAAATTAACGAATATATAGATCGTCTTTCTAAGTCTATTACTTAGTGTTTCGATGTAGGGGTTAAATGAGAGGGTATCATCAAGAACTCCAAGATATTAATTGATGCATGTTGCACTATTTAGAGATGGACTGTTACAATATGACACAGGTTCTGAGGAGCATGTGTGGGCTTCTATACGGTAAGTGTTAGAGGGGCTACTTGCACCAGAAGTTAAACAGAACGTTAACGCTTGGGACTTCAAAGGATTAACAAGAAGCCCAAACGAGTCCGCCCACCACTTGATAGCTCTAAGTCAGCATTAATAGACTCGATGGATGTACGAAAGTCCGCAACATTGAAATGTTGGTAAATTTGTAGGTCGTCTGCGTATAAGTGGTAAGAAGATGTAATTACCTTATTTAGTTCGTTTATAAAAACTGAAAAAAGAAGAGGAGACAAATCTCCTCCTTGTGGAACACTAGCAGACAGAAGAGACCATTCAGAATATGCATTATCGCACCGACTGACCAACAACTTAGCACGAAATATGATCCTTCATATAAATAAAGACTCCACCTCCACCAGCCCCTATTCAGTCATTTCTATAAAGTTTATACACAGAGAATAAAGGGATGATGACAGCGAAGGTTTCAGCCACGATTCGGAGACTAAAATAGCATCAAAAATGCTGACATGATAGCATCTATTGAAGGATGCGATCATGTAAGAGGTATTTGACGGAATGCTTTGCGCATTGACATGCACCAGATTAAGAAGCGCGTATTTACCTCGAAACATAAATTGTAGCTTAGCATCCAACAGGTCCCCGTCAGAGTTAGATGAGGAAGAAAGGTCACTTAAAGCGCTTTTAAATTCATCAGAAGAGTCAGAAGCAAAATATTCCAAGTTTATTATAGACATTAATGTTAGAAATATCACAAATTTTAGAAAATAAAACAAAACTGCAGATATGACGCTTCACTTTCCCGCCAAGAAGGCCTAAGGAGACGTTCCATTTCTTAATAGGACACATATTTTTTTTAAGCTAGCATGTGGTAGGATCTGCCGCAACCAGCGTTTGATTTTTTTATGAGTAATTCTCTCGAAATATACTATAAAATTATTCTTATTTTTAAGAGCAAATATAGTGGATTTTTACAAATAACTTCTTAGGCATGTATACTATAATTGATTCCAAAACTCTCTAGAAGTCCTTAGAAAAGTTTCCACTATTTTGCTGATGTAGAACTTGATTCTGACTTCAATCGACTCGATTTTGACTGCACTGAATGGAGAAAATGCTGAACTAATGCGAATAACTTCATTAATTAAGTTACTTGAGACTGGCGAATACTCTAAACTAGTGAGTAAAAAATCAGAATTTTTTCAACTGTTTTTACCTTATACATTGTTTCTATGCAGTCTTTTTACATTAAAATACTTTAGTTATAGATGGATAAAATAAAAGTTTCACCTTGATGTATTCATTTGTTTTAGTCAAGTAATTAAAAGCTTCCATTTACGTACTGCTTGTTTAAGTATAGCGCGTTTTAATAACCAATGGGTTTTAATTCAATTGCATATTTATAAGAGTTGCAGAGGGGGATTGTAACCCCCGCCACCCGCCCGTCCAGAGGGATAGCCGACGCGAGGATGAGCACCTGATGATCCCGGGATCAGCGCCGTGCGCTCTCAATTAGCCAGGATTATCCCACACGTGGCCCGGTTTTACCGACTGTAATGCGCATCGTGCCCTTCATGTAGGTACCTGTCTAATTGCATTTTATTGATTCCAGACTAAAAGAGAACGACAGCGAAACTAATAATTCTTATCATTTGACTAAATTATTATTGTTTATTAGAAAATAGAAATGGCTTTCAATTTAAAATCAAAATTAATAAATCCTATTTAGTATGAAACTACAAAATTCAAAAACTGGTAATACGATTTTTTACTGTAATGAAAAACGAATTAGGAAGGGTATATTAAGTATAATTAGTTCTAGGGTGGCACTATTATTGGAAGAATTGGAAGAAAAATGACTGCCACTTTATGTACATTTAAATATTTTTTTTTCAAATATGTTTATGTTATTAACGACACAGACTGTAGGCACAACATAAATGCAAAAACCACTGCATACCCTAAATAAAACTTTAATATCTACCTTAGTTCGACCACGTGGTTTCGCGGAGTCACGACTGCATACCCAACCCGAAATGTTTGTGCACGCCCCTGACTGAAAGTACAGAAAGTGAAAGATAAACTCTTGGTAAAAGCAGTTCACGTAACTTTCTGCGATACCTATGCTATGTAAAAAAGCATTTTAGCAAAAGTTTACAGCCATCGATTGTCTTTTCATCATGAAGTTTTTTAATTCTCATGGTTAACTAAATCATTTCATGCTAAGTATGTGTCTTGACGACGCTAAAACATTTTGAGATTTTACTAACAACGGTTTTAAAATAAACGCTATAATATGAATATTCGAAGAATTACAACTTTTATAACCTCTTAAAAATAGTCTCGAATAATCAAGATTGTACAATTTAGATTTTAGACTGTCATTTTGACTGTAATATAGTTTTCATCCAGGTGATCCGGAACACGAATTGACTTATGAGAGATAATTCTGAGTTTTTAACCCAAAACTTTAAACCTTTTATTTAATATTACTACTCACGTTGCCGTCAAGCTTAAGCCTTGTTACAAAAAACTAACATTTTAGGTTTAAAACTTTTTAGGTGTCATAAGAAGAAATTAATGAGCATTTCAGAGCTAGCACATCGCAATGAAGCGGCAAGTCTTAAAAAAAAACAAATTGGCTCGAGTCTTTGCTATCACTAGTTCTAACTTACTACTTTTTAATTTACTATTTTAGTTTCATTTCACCCACCGCATTCATTTGTTATGAACATTTAAAAGAAAGGTGTGTGTGTGCAACTATTTGTTTCAAATAGAATAAGATCAGCTAGGTATTTATATTCATTACACATCATTTTTATAGATGGTTAGTAACTGTCCTTTATCTCTTTATGATATTTGCCGCGCCGATTTACACGATATCTGTCTGTCATGAAGAAATCTACATAATAATAATATAACACTATGATTTAGATTTCTATGGTCACCAGACTTTTCCAGTTTAACAGATGCTGTGGGTAGCCAATTTACTAAACATATGAGATTTAACAACTTGTGCCTCGAGATATTGAGCTCAGTAGTATTAAATTAATTAAGATTTCCATTAATAACACGATAATTGTTATTACTTGCCAACATGCCAGATCATGACATGCAAGTTTCGCTTATTTCGTAACAAAAAAACTGGATATCAAACGTTTGCTGTGTTCTACGACTACATGCGCTTTCCTATGCAGTATGTGCTTTATTATAAACAAGTAGTTAAGATTGCATTAATGTACTCGTATACAACTGCAACTATATGTTTTACGACAGCCATTTTGTTCATGGAGAACAGACGTTAATTCGAGGAAACATATGGGGCGCTCCTCGTCTCAAAGTGACGAGGCCGACAGACAGAGCGACCCATAAAAGTTCCCATTTGATGTATGCTCTGCAGTCCGGCAGTTAGGGCTTGTTGGATAAACAAACAGCTTTATTTAAACTTTTAACTTTTTATTATTGAACGTCAGTTGATGTAAACACGGATTAATTATTTCATTACTCTACAAATAAATTCTTTCAAGTATATTCTATAAACAGAATTAAACGCGTGTCATTTTTTTGATGCAGGCATAGCTACCAATCCTTTACGAAAATCGCTGGCTGATTTTAGGTCAATAAAATTACATATATACTTAAGTACATACCTACTGTTATGCCCGTTTTCCACTCCCCTCCCGGGCAGAGGCAATAATTATGATACGGCCACATTTCGCCAACTAAGTATAATGTTTGTCCAGAGCCTATTGCCAACTTAAGGCATGAGTCAAGTCAGTACTATCCAAACAAAGTATTGAAGACTTTATTGGAGGCTTCTATGAAGTTTTACAATTACAAATATCGCATATATTTACTATTATGTGAAGTAGAATGCAACAATATTGGTTTTCGGTTATAAAATAATGGTGAGAAGAACATTTTCCTGATGATAAATTACACTCCTGCCTTTATTAATTACAGTCACAATTAAGAGAAATCTCAATCCACACTACACAACCCTCGTCACCCTTTGACTACCCTTCAAACCGGAGCAGTATTGTGTATTTGGCGTCCTGTGCCATAAAACAACTACCATCTAATTAATTTCACATGTCATATAATTTTCACATCTCTCTCAGCTTCATTCGTGAGAGGAGGCACCGGGTCAGTAGTGAGACGACGACGACGTTAATAGCCTGATATGATGATAGTGCTAGCTTTTCAAGAGTACTTAATTGTTCAAAAAATCTATAAAAAATTTATCTATACAACCAATTTTGGGCGACAATGACACATAAGATTTTTAATTTGCTACGACAACTATCTTCCATGGTTGATGCTCGTGGCCCGGTTATCTTTGACGGGACGGGAAGCCGCATAATGTGCGTCTGTGCCCATGCCGTCTATGTGTGACACTCGAGACGTTGTCCACTCGGTGTTCACTCACGTGTCTCCATGAAACCTTATGAACGACTGCCTGAGATGGTGTCGCATTCAGACTGCTTTTTAGTTTCTCTTTACTTATTATGTTGCAGTAATTGTGGTTAGAAATTATATTGATACGTTATTTGAATTTCAGTATATTTAGTGTCCAGGTTTATGAGATAGATTCCACAAGGACTTCGTTTTCTTGTCATTAACATGACATAGTTTTTTTTTTGCTTTATTTATTTTGTGTCTACTGATACTGAGATGAGCAGTATGTATCAGCAGAATAATTTTGTTAATTTTAGAGGGCCTATTGAATATTAGCGACAAATTTTTCTGCGACCTACAGGATCTACAGAAAATGTGCTAAACTGGTTTAAATGTACCTTTTGTTCGTCACCAACGTCCCATCTATTTATATAGTACCTATTAAATAAATTTAGTGATTTGTAAAAAACAGTTAAAGCCAATAACATACAACCAATTACTAATTTGGTATACCTAAATATGGATACATAATTAATTACCTTGAATCATCTGATCATTCCCACATAGGACAAATCTTTGTGTGCAAAAACATACACATTTGTTCTGGTCTGAGTGTTTTCCTATGTACCTATATTAAGTCTGCATTTACAATAAAAAAAGTATTTACTTATATCCGTTATTTAGTATCCATAGTACAAGTTTTTACTGATACTTATCTTGGAACTAAATTATTGGTGTAATTACCAGAAAATATTTATTTATTTTAAATAACCTTGAACTCATACTTAGTTATAATCGAGAATAGGTTTTGTCTTAGTGAATGAAAAGGGTACATAATAAAACAAAATCAAATTATAGATATCTTTGCCTATCTTCTAATCTAAACATATGTAATTATATTTAATTTTTATACACTATTTAGGAAAATATTTCTAGAAATCTTTAAATTTTGAAAACTATTATGATTAAATAAGATATAATTAAACTTTATAAACAATTCCTGATTCTCTAATTTATCTATTCTGATACCAAAAATGATTTCAGATTCACGTGTAATACGAGGTAATTTATTATAGGATGTCGAAGTGAACAGCGTGGCTCGTTCCCACGGTTCGTACGCGGATTACACGAAATGCCCTTTCGGTGCTTCGCTCCTACACTGACCTGAACTTTTTGCGCAAAAAGAATGGTCTGATAAATCACGGGTTCATTGTATACGGGATCTGGATAAAACTCAACGATTTAAGCCTGGTTCGATTTTAAGTTTTTTGTAGACATCGATCAGAGACGATGTCCAATAAAGGAGAGGTACCTGCTCAATTTTGACGGTCAAGGTGTAGTGGCACCGAGCGTCACATTCGAACTAAAGATAACATCGCTTTTGTGTAATGCTCAGTTCCGCATAAAATGTAATTTTATCTGAAAGATCGGACCAGTCTGATTATGTATGACAACATGCCAATACACATTCAATAAAGTTTCAAGTTCAATATATTCAATAAGAAGATTTAATACATTTTTTATTCACTGGTATGTACATTGTGAATACCAGGATTTTTAAATTGACGCCTTTACAAGGTTTTTTTAAGATTATGTTGTACTTTTCGAAAGTTTGTTAGTCAGAGTTTAAAAGACCCTACTATAATACCCGACCCGACCTAACAGACCAGTTGTTTGGCAGTTAAATTATACGCATGTGGTTTGCGAATATTTTGCACATACCTACCTCGTGAAAAAATAAAGCTTAATTTCAACTCTTATACACCGATATGATTTGTTAACAATTGTTAAGTTACAATGTTTATATGGGTCTTTTCTTTTTGATCTAAGCAGAATAATAAATAAATACTTACCTACCCTAAAATTTGAAGTACCTAATTTCTAACAGCAGTAAAATTTAAAGTTACGACGTTTAATGGAGGCAATCAGCCGTGAGTTGTGTTCAACGAGCATGAATGTGAACATTTCCTTTACTCGACTAAATTGCGTATAATGAGCGAGGGCGGCGAGGGGCGGCGCGTTCGCACTAGCAACGCACTCACGGGCACCAAACGCACAGCACAGGTGCAGCGCGCGTGCTCGCCCAAGAGGACGCCTGTAGTCGTCGGCAGAGCGGCGCGGGCGCACAACTCCGCACCACATGTTACCGATGCCTGCCTAATTAGTCTAATTACGCCAGTTTGTTGCACGGAGAGTCGCTACCCCTACTATTTTATTAAGTCAGCTGAACATTGTACACAATATTTTTAGTAACACTCATGTCTACTAAATAGCAGAAAAGCATAATAGTTTGGTTCTACCTCCAGGAAATCATTTTCCATTGCTGCAATTTTGGTTTACATACAACATGGCACAGAATTAACGCACACCCTCAGACACCCCAATTAGAATATTTAATTATAATTAAAAAACATGCAAAACAATTTTACTTTTATTTAATTAAATATGGTGTTCAAGTGTAGTTCGGATGTTCTATGTCGAATTAGTTCCGAGTCGTGATAAGTGAGTAAGCGGTGGACAATCAAACTGTGAGTACATTCTACTTAGTTTAATTAGAAAGGCAAGCTTATTAATTTGACGCTTTTATAGTGAAATTTGAACTTAGTAAATTTGCAGTGCTTTTTAGACTTTAGTAAATTCAGTAGTTATAGTTCTTGACTTAGAATAGTTTTAAGAAAAGTGTACCGACGGGGAACCTATGCCCGATTTTTAAGTGTTTTAGTAGTTCCAAAACACTTAGAATAATTTTTAGTAATATAGTAGCATAAATAGACTTAGAAAAAAAAAAAAAATATTGTGTTATTTAAACTTGGTAAATTTTAATGTTGTAGTTTAGACTTAGAATAGTTTAAAATAAAATAAAGTGTTCCCACGGGGAACCTATGCCCGATTTTCGTAAAGTTTCTTTACCAAAAACACTTAGAATGATTTTAGTCCTTCAACTTAAAACCATATTTATTGAGGTTTTACTTAGAAATTTATGTTTGGTTTTAAGCTAAAGAAATCGAAGTGTCTTTAACTAGTTAGTTTCTTTGTGTTGTGTTTTTAACATAGACAAAGCTATAGGTGTTCTAACTTCTGATATTTGTGTTTTTTTTTTTGAAATTATTAATGTTTTCGCTTCAAATTTATTTGTGTTTAACTTGATGTGTTTGTGTTATTAACTTTGAATTGTTTTTGTGTTTTTAAGCTTGGTTAATTTACTAGTGTGTTTAAATTTGAAAATTAATTAGTTTTTTTGTGTTTTAACTTAGATTATTTGTGTTTAACATAGATTTTGTAGTATTTAGTTGCCTTACGAATTTGTGTTTTCGTTCGCTTTGCTTTTAGAAGCAAATAGTAGCCTAGCGTAGTATAGCATTTGTGCTTTGTTGATTTAGTTTATGGTGCTAGTTCGTTTTCTTTTTTTTAATGGAGTCATTAATTAAATTGCAAATTGACACACAAAATGCGATTGAAAGGGGTAAAATTAATTTTAAGAAATCACCTAAGGATAGAATTACACAAGGGTATATAGAAACCAGATTAGAGGCATTAGAAGACCAATGGAAAAGATTTAACGATACACATACAAAAATAATACAACAAGCTACTATAGAACAAATGAAAGGTTCATATTTTACATCTAATATTTACGATAGTACAGAAGAAACTTATATTATTTATAAATCTGAGTTAAAAGACAGCAAATTGAAATTTGTAGTGAGGGATAACCGTGAACAGGGGTCGTCCAAAGTGAATAAGTCTAGTAATATTAAGTTGCCAAAAATAAATATTCCCACTTTTTCTGGCAAGTACGAAGAGTGGATAAGCTTTCGTGATCTTTTTACGTCACTTGTACATAAAAATGAAAATCTCGATGACGTTCAAAGGTTACATTATTTGAAAGGTTTATTAAGGGGTGAAGCTGAGCAACTGCTTCGTCAAAATTCGATTACAGAGGCTAATTATGAGGTATGTTGGGCCAAACTAGAACATAGGTACAATAATAAACGTAGGTTAGCAAATAATATTTTGCAACGCTTGTTCGATCAAAAACGTATGGGCACTGAATCTGCAAGTGGCTTAAAACATTTATTAGATACCACAGCAGATTGTATGAGTGCCTTAACCAATTTAGGTATTGATGTGACTACTTGGGATATAATTATTATCTATATAGTAGCAGCCAAGCTAGACCAAGATACCCGCAAGCAGTGGGAGCTGACAGTTTCCGCTGATAGTTCTAATGACCTGCCCACGTTAGATCAGTTTCAAGTATTTATAGAAAGTCGGTTTAGAGCGTTTGAAAATATCGAACCTCGAAGGGCTGCAGTTCAGTCACATGGTTCCTATAACGAAAAGAAGGTGTTGCTAGCAACCAATAAAACAGCGTCTTCAAATTATATGCGCTGTGAATTCTGCTCCGACAATCATAAATTGTGTTTTTGTAAAAGGTTTTTAGCGTTAGATATAGACATGAAGCGACAATTTGTGGTTAATAATAAAATATGTTTTAACTGTCTCGGGGGCAATCACATAGTGAGTCAATGTAAAAAGAACACGTCATGTAAGTTTTGTAGGAGGAGACATCACAGTCTTCTGCATGTTCATGAGGTCGGTACTGGAAAGGCAGAAACCACAGGCATCTCTTCTAATGACACCAAGTCATCAGATGTTAGCGTGCCAGTAGTTTCTTGTCTGTCAACAAAAATTGCTCAGCCGCGCCAAGTTTTATTAGCCACGGCGCTAATAAAAGCACAGACAGCGACGAGTAATTTTCAGATAGTCCGAGCGTTGTTAGATCAAGGTTCTCAAGCTTCGTTTATAACCGAAGCAGCAGTCCAGTTCCTGCGGTTGAAAAAGAGTCCGATAAGAGGTGTCGTATCTGGTATAGGTAACGAGAAAAAGTCTATTGCCAACTATATGGTTACTTTAGTTCTTCGATCTCTAACAGAGATCGATTTTGAGTTGACAATCAAGGCATATGTTTTGAAGAACATCACCTCGTACCTTCCAGAACGACAATTAGAACCAGTAAGTTGGCCAGACTTAGAGCATCTGGTGTTAGCAGATCCAAACTACAGTACACCTAACAGGATTGATGTTCTGTTAGGTGCTGATGTGTACAGCAACATATTACAAGACGGTGTAAAAAGGGCTCCAAATGGGTCATTTGTAGCTCAGCGCACCAATTTAGGATGGATTCTTTCTGGGACAGCGCATCTGAAATCAAAAGTCGAAAGTTCAAATCTCACCTCGATGCATATTAAGATAGAGGAAAACGATTTTCTCAAAAGATTTTGGGAGATCGAAGATCAGATGCCAAAGGCTAAGAATATTTTGACACAGGAAGAACAAAGCTGTGAAGAATTCTTTGCGTCGACTACCAGCAGAGCAGTAGATGGTCGTTACGTAGTCAGATTACCATTCAAAGACCAACACCTCGCTTGTGTAGGCGGTAATAGCAGAGAAATAGCTTTGAAAAGATTTAAGTTGCTAGAAAGAAAGTTTAATAAAGACAAAGACCTAAAAGAAAAGTATACAGAGGTTATTAAGGAATATCTACAATTAAATCACATGGTAGAAGTAGGCGACATGAAAATAAATTCAAATCAAGCTACATACTTACCCCATCACGCAGTCATAAGGGAAGATAAGTCTACAACGAAGTTACGGGTGGTATTTGATGCCTCCTGTAAGAACGAGAATGGTGTATCCCTGAACGATACGCTGATGGTAGGACCTACGTTGCAGTCTGACCTTCGACACATTGTTCTACGTTGGAGAACACACAAAATAGCGATCGTAGCCGATATTGTAAAAATGTATCGTCAAGTCAGAGTTGCAGAAGAAGATACTAAGTACCAAAGAATTCTATGGCGTGAAAATCCTGGTGATGAAATTCGAGATTACTCCTTGACAACCGTAACCTTCGGTACGGCATCAGCTCCGTACTTGGCAGTAAAAGTACTTCATCAGGTTGCTATAGACCACGGAGAGCAGTATCCAGCAGCATCTGAAAGAGTTCCCAACAGTTATTATATGGATGATATGATGGTAAGTTGCGCTACAGTAGGTGAAGGAAAGAGATTGTGTAGAGAAATGACAGATCTCTTAGGGAAGGCTGGATTTGAATTACAAAAATGGAACAGTAATAGTTCGGAAATTCTGGAGGAAATGACTCAAAGTGATGATAATAAGGATAAGGACAGGACAGAAAGGGATGTAAATAGTTCAAAGGAAGTTCAGATATTTGAGAGTACAAAAATCTTAGGACTTACCTGGTGTCGTGGCGCCGATGAGTTCAGATACACAGTGCAGCTGCATTCGATATCAGATAAAGTAACAAAACGCAATATTATATCTGAGATTGCGCGCTTATTTGACCCATTGGGTTGGTTAGCGCCCAGTATAATATTAGCGAAGATACTTATTCAAAAGCTTTGGCTCGCAGGTGTAAACTGGGACGACGATGTACCGGACCGTTTGAAGCTGGAATGGGAGACTTATCGTGCTGAGTTGTTAGGTTTATCGAAAGTGCGTGTTCCTAGATGGTTAGGAATAACCAGCAATGATAGTTGCGTCGAGTTGCACGGTTTCAGTGATGCCTCACAGACCGCATATGCAGCCGTAGTCTATACGCGAACTGTCCACAGCAATAATCTCGTGAGCGTTTCTTTATTAGCAGCCAAAGCAAAAGTTGCACCAATCAAGCAGATCAGCATCCCACGTCTAGAACTTTGTGGAGCACTGCTATTAACAAGGTTGTTAGCCGATGTAGCGAAGGCGTTGAGTATCCCAAAGAACAAGTTGCGTGCTTGGACGGATTCAACAGTAGTGCTTGCTTGGCTAAATAGTCACCCAAGTAGATGGAAGACCTTTGTGGCAAACCGTGTCTCAGAGATCTTAAGCACCCTTGATTCAGATCAATGGGCACATGTGTCTTCGAAAGACAATCCCGCAGATTGTGCTTCCAGGGGAGTTCAGCCAAGTTCACTGTCAGAGAACAAAATGTGGTTTACTGGGCCGCATTTCTTGTACAATACTGACATTGTTTATAATAGGCCTTGTAATGAGGAGATCACATTAGAACAATCAGTAAAGTCTCACGTCGCTATCGTTGAGGATGATCCGTGGACTAAGTTCAGTTCGCTAAGGAAATTGTTAAGAGTTGTAGCATATTGCAGAAGGTTTAAAAATTTTAATGATAAAGGGAATAGACAACAGTATTTGACAGCTGCAGAAATAGAAGAAGCTTTACGGTGTTGCGTAAAATATTATCAGAAAAGAGAATTTAAAAGTGAATACTTAGAGTTGAAGAAAGATAAGTTTATTAAGTGCAAGAGTAGTAAGATCAATTCATTATGTCCATTTATAGACAGCAATGATATAGTTCGTGTTGGTGGTAGATTGCAAGAAGCACCCTTGTCTGAGGAAGCAAAGCACCCAATAATTCTGCCTAATAATACGCATCTCACTAAGCTACTGATCGCTGATGCTCATAATCGTACGTTACATGGGGGTCCACAGATCATGATTAATTACCTGAGATCGGCGTATTGGATTATTGGAGGGAAGAGCTTAGTTAAACAGCAGGTACGTAAGTGTGTGACGTGTGTAAAAAATAACACCAAGACCAATACTCAGTTAATGGGCTCACTACCTGCAGCGCGATGCACACCAACGAGGGCATTCCTTCATAGTGGGGTAGATTACGCGGGTCCAATTTACCTCAGAAGCAGTAAAGGTCGAGGACATAAAGCATACAAGGGCTATATCTGTGTTTTTGTCTGTATGGCTACTCGTGCCGTACATCTAGAAGCGGTTAGTGATTTAAGTACACAGGGTTTTTTGGCGGCTTTTAGACGTTTTGTCGCAAGGCGAGGACATTGTGCTCAGATCTGGAGCGACAATGGTACCAATTTTGTTGGTGCTGCTAGGGAACTAAAGGAACTGGCTGCCTTACATCAGAACATTGCAGAACATTTAGAGACTAAAGGCACCTCTTGGCACTTCATACCACCTCATGCTCCGAATTTTGGCGGATTATGGGAGGCTGCGGTAAAATCAACCAAATTTCATCTCAAAAGAGTTATAGGAGACTCCACTCTGACCTATGAGGAGATGAGCACCTTGCTCACTCAGATCGAAGCTTGTCTCAACTCTAGGCCTATAACAGTTATTAACGGGGAGAGTCTGGACGAGCCACAACCGTTGACACCGGGTCATTTTTTGGTTGGAGAACCACTAGTTACTGTACTGCAACCTAATTATGAGATAGGTTATATTAGTCCTCTTAATAGGTGGCAACTTTTGCAAAGGATGCTACAACATTTTTGGCGGCGTTGGTCAACAGAATATTTGTCAACGTTAGTACAAAGATATAAGTGGTCTTCACAACGTCCCGAACCAAGGGTCGGTGATGTTGTTTTAGTCAAAGAGACTGATCTGTCCCCTGCTTGTTGGTTACTTGGTCGAATCGTGGAAAAACATCCAGGTCCTGACAATATTACCCGCGTAGTCACATTACGGGTTAAGGGGAATTTGTTAAAGCGCCCCACGTCTAAATTATGCATTTTACCCGTTAACGAATAAATTCTAGTCCTACATTTTATTTCTATTTGTTATTTTTGTACAGTTTATGAATGCACACTTGTTATTTAGTTCTTAAGTTCATACTTTATCAGATCTTTGTAATGTTAGTTCATAGTCCAATAAGTTCATTGTTATTTTGAGGTCATACACCCCATGTAAAGGTCCAACCCTCATCAATGACATTATCTCACCAATATAAATTATCCTCTTTCATTTGTTATTAACGACATGTTCTTCGATAATGTCCTTGGTGGGCGGTATGTTCAAGTGTAGTTCGGATGTTCTATGTCGAATTAGTTCCGACATGTGTTACTAGATGGCGTTGTGCATCTGACGTCACTTTTTAAAACGCGATGTTAAGATTCTCCGCGAGTGAATGACCTCAATGCGGAATTTTGTGTAATGTTGAGATAGACTGGGAGATATATTGTGGTTAAGAATTAGTTCTCTTGATCCAAATATATAGTGCAGTGTTACCATACAGGTTTTTGGTTTTATTTAGTACCCTGTAGGAACACTAAAGCCTGCACAGGTGCACACCCGATCCAGAAGACCTCGTAATCTCGGCCCTATACATATGGTTTAATTAAGTTACTAGTTATACTCATCGAGGGCAAATCGTATGGGCATTTTAGCGCTTTAGCCTACCGACCTACACACACAGAGAGACACGCACACATCGCTTAGCACTGAAAAGTGCCGCAAAAAAAAAAACATTACCTATTTTTTTAATATTTTTAATCGATTGAGTAGCCGATTTATAACAAACTACTTTCTTGGTGTAACCCTTATTCTGTTACATGTTGTATTTAGGAACATCAGTGGAAGCGCAATTAAAACATAAAGTGGGTTAATTTATATGAAGTGAGATAAAAAGGATAGGTTTGATTAAACCTTTTCAAGAGACATGTTTCAAGATCCAGGACGTTCCCTCTAATGTTCTCTTAAAGCTAAGAATTTCTCTAAAAACAATAAAAACAATTTTTAAGTTTTGCTAATGTTGCAACAAAACTTCTCTATTACCTAAGTAATAAAATGAAAAATATCCTTAGCTGATACTGTACTGTATAAGGATTGAATTAATTATTGTGTGTATTGTGCTCTGTATACTTTTGTACTTGAAGCAATTTTATTCGAAAACTAAATCCACCAGAGCAAATTAGAGCCACAGCTAAAGCTGGGTTTCTTTTTATACGTTACTGCCGAGTCTTAATGAAAGATGTGTGTCAGTGCATGTCAGAAAGCAGTTAATTATTACGCTGATCTTTTTGTTGAATTAAGTTAGAGACGACTAAATATAATTCCTCAACTCTGATCTATAAAAGTATGATAAATAAGAGTGATAAAGAGAAATTTTCCAACACAACACAATTTGTATGCTTAAAGGTAAGTAATATACAAATATTTATAACTTTAGTGAAATCGAATAAGTAGGCCTCCCACTAAAAGCTCAGTCCTCTGCAGAACGTATCCATTCGGTGCCAGTGCATAGGTAGCAAATTGCTTGTTCTGAAATTGTTTTTTAGGTATGAAAAAAAAGTTAAATAAAGGTATGAATATTAGTATCGTACAGTTTTATTACATTACTATCACAATCATTTATGCATAATAATTATGTACTTTATCCTATATAAAGAAAACTTATAAATAAATAACATGTTCCACCAGTCAAACAAGAACTTAAGAAGTAATTAATTTCATGACAAAAATATCTAATAATCGCATACTTAACGATTGCTCAAGAGAGGACGAAACAAATTGTTTTAACAAACTAATAAACATAGAAATTTAGTAGCTCTCAAATGAGATATTAATGAGAGCGAAATATAAAATTGATAGTATAATCTAATCATAATTGCTTGAAGATCGAGATGTTAGTAATAATGAATGTCAAATTTAATTATTTAGTAATTACAGATCAAGTTCTGTATATAATCGAGTAATTAATAAATGCTTAACTGCCGAAGAATCAAAAAATATGCTATCGTTAATAAGTTTCTGTAAGTATGTTTAACAAAACAATTAATGATAAAATTTTTAGGGAAATTTATTCAAGATCGTGGTCCAAATAGTGAAAATTTGTGAAAATAATCGTACATACAAATTACATATTGCCTGACATAGCTAATTAAGCTATTAAGCTTAAGACTAACATTGCAACTTTAACAGACACATGATTAACTACTTTAGACTAGTTACTAGATACAATTTAAGGTACAGGGACCCTTTTGGTGAAAGGTTCATTGGCATGAGCTGAATAAATTACATTTATATTTATATGTAACAGTATACAGATATGAACTACTAGTGATTAACTAACTACGTATATATTTAATTATAGATACAAGTACTGATGGATCGCGTAAATTACCAAATGAAAAGGTCACAAAAGGTATTTGTAAGTACTAGAATAAATTATTTGTATTTGTGGAAACAGTACTACAAAATTCTTTAAAGTATAAGGAGGATTTCCTATCAAACACTAGTAGGTACTTTCATTATATTTCTATTTAAATGTTTACTAAACTGATTACCAAAGTTAGTCCTGTTGGTATGTTTACGAGATCAGCGCGCCTTGGGAATGTGGCTTGATGTGGACGGGATGAGCAGCGTGGGCGTGCGGATGCGGCGGGTGGGCAGCGTGCGTCTGGCGCGCCTGGTGGCAGCGCTGCGCGTGCGCGTGCGAGTGCGCGCGGAGCTCGTCGCCGTGCTCGCGGTAGGCGCGCTGCTTGTCCTCGAAGTCCCGTAACCGCTGGTTGTAACGCTCGATCTGCTCGCGCAGCGCCGCATCCTCTATGGCAGCACGCTCCTCGTCCAGCTCGAGGCAGCCCGCGCCATCGAGACGCTCTAGGTCGATCCAGCCCCGCCATCTCACGCATACCCCATTCATAATAAATCGAGATACGATGTGAGCCTGATAACAAAAAATATCATACGTCAATTTGGTACATTCCTGCATAAAATTTACTGTTCCTATTTATCATCAAAATAAATTTATACGGAGAAAGCGATTTTCACAAATTACTCTAAAAAATGGGATAATGCCTGATATGGGCCTCTGCCTTCACTAATTTCCTACCAAGTCTCTGCTATGTTTAGAAGCAGTGGTAGCTATGGATACTTCTAATATAATTTTCCAAATGACCATTTTCGCTCTACTTTTTGCGAAGTGCTTTTTAAATTTTCCAAGCAATTATTTCCTTTTTTGTATTTTTAATTGGTAGGTAACAATAAAATATATGGTTTTTTCTCAAAATTTGTCACATTCACATTGTTCTATCAAAGTCTATCAACTATTATTTGGAACCCCAACTACATAGTTATTTAAATGACTGTAACTAATAACCGCATAATTTTAAAGCAAAATAAAAGCGACCTGGGACACAAATGCTCAGTTCTTGTAAACAATTAATTATACAAAAGTCGTTTAACTTTCCGGAAATCAAGGGACCAACTATCAAAATTGTAGAAAAAAAGTGAAACAAAAAAAGGACGCTGTAGGTGGTAAGGGCAGACGAAGGCAATTTTTTTAGTTAGTCCAGGGATGTCTTAGCAAAAAATAAGTAAAATTATAACAATAAATTATAGCCGACATCACTAGCTAAAAACAAGTTTGCTCTTAACATTTATACTCAGAACTTATTTTGATTAGGTAGAATAATCTGCTCAATTTAGAGTCTCGTGGTGTATGGGGATCCTACCAAGATCTAAGGAGCCCAAGCCAACCTCAACTGCAAGTGGTGCACCTGCTGAACAACGAACGAGGCTCTGGCGAACTCTAAAGTTCCCGGTAAGCGTCCCACCTATTACGTCTAACAATGTTATTGGCAAAATGGAGACATAATAAATGCAGCAGGCGGTAATACAATCAAAAAATTGTGTGAACTTCGTTTTTTGTAAAAATTTTTTTTAGTTCGAGTTATATAGGTATAAATTTTACCGAGAAGAACACATACTTTTATTAAAAATTTGAGTAATTGTTAATCCAGGTTTTTTATCTGTTTTACAAATTAGCTTGATTAAGGAACAATATTCCGATCAATCTATGAGTAAATGTTGGTAGTCCTAAGCTGTAAGAAGAGGTCACGACAGAAGGTAGACGGGCGGCGGCAGATCGCGTGCGCGGCAGGAGGCTTTGTGTCGACATCCGCTTCAAACAAACCTTTAATTGTGCCAGACACTCGACAGGGATGCAATTTCACTAATAATAACCTTTATTTTGGTTCTTGAATTCATTTCTATGGTAGCACGGTCACCGTATGGCATTTCTTGTAGGTGCTGTTAAAAATTTTGAGTAATTTTTGTTTATTGCGCAAGGGTTTACAAAAGATAATTACGTATATAATGGTAAGTAAAGTAACATAAGTAATTATTATATCGTGAATTATTAATTTGTAACATTATATTCATCATTTTTTTTTATCAATGAACTAAAAAAGTTGTGACCAAACCATTATTTCATATTTTGTGGATCAAATAATAATATTTTAGTAATTTCATTTCAAAATCTTCATCATCATTTATAAATCAGTCTTGTAAATCATAAGATACAGAATAAAGATTTTATTATGTATCATTATTTTTTTCAAATATGTGTTATCTATTATTGTATTTCGTTGGGGATATTTGGGGATTGTGCACTTAAAAAAATTACTTCGATTTATATTTGAGACCAAAATCTTGGTATCTAAAGTTGGACTATTCTTCATAGAGATAATAGCGAGAGGAAATACAGAATGAATGTTTTAATTTATTGAAAAGGGAGTGAGGGTTAGCGGCAGCCATCATTTTCTGGGCGGAGCCTGCTCGGTTCCCCCAATGGAAAACGCGCTTTTCCTGTATCGATTCAGGGAGAACTTTCCGTGACCCCTTCTAGCTACCTCTATCCTCCCGGGAGAGCAGTAATCAATAACACTTCATGTAGTGTACGTAATTAGATTTATATCCCGCGTTGTAAAATTTTTTTTTAAATATATATAAAAAGCCAAATAAAACATATATTTGTATGTAACTTCAACTTCGGCATCTTGCTTTTACTACGAGTAAAGTTACTTTTGTGTTTGAAGTCTAAAATAATGAATGTACCTACCTAATGTACGATCGAAACGTTGACGAGTCTTCACGATTATTTGTTGTCTTCTATTTAAGTTATTATTTGTTCACCAACTTCAAATATAACTCAATTCGTTTGTATTTACGAATGTAAATAACACTTCAGTGTATTATTATACCTTGAACGTTTCGAATACTTAACAGTCATATGAATAACCATGAGGTTAAAATGAGAAGTCAAGAATAAAAAAAAATATTTATTTTAAATACCTACCTATATTTGTATTGCTCTACTTACTTTATCGATGTTGTAAAAAATTGTTGCCATTAAGTGATGAAATTTAATGTTCTCTGCTAGTAACTCTAAAATATTTCAAATCTGTTCCCTTCCTATATTTTTAAGATATTAATTACTAAATATTAGAATTGAAGAAAAAAATCTATAAAATATGTTTTTAGTGCTGCTACTTAATATTTGGATACTGTATAATATTATAAAATTCCTAGATCTAACAAAAAATGTATCCCGTTCCTATTTTATTTATAATATATTATTATTGAATGTGCAGTTTTTATACTGATTGAAATTAATTTGTATCGAATTTTTGACTGTTTTATACCTTGTACCTACAGCGGGTAAAATTAATAATAGGCTGTTAAAGGCAATATATTAGGCAATTAATATAGTTTTTGCCGACATAGTGAACCTATATTCGGTACATAGTTGTGCGTGTTGTGATATAAATTGTTAAAGGGCTACAATTCTTTTTATAATCTTAAATATAAATTTATGATGAAAGGTATGTATCAGCATATAAAACAGAAAAATATTGTATGTTAATTAAACCTGGAAACTACTTCTCTTCAAACCTATTCGTTAGTAAATTTATTAATGAAATTTCGATAGTATATTTGGCAATCATAAAATATATAAGTGGGTATGGGTATGGGGTATGGGGGTCTCGAGCACACTCAAGCACAAGGTTAAATGAACCGAGTGTAAATAAATATGAGTTTCGCGAGGCACAGCAGGCGCCCTAGCGACGCAACGAGGGGCGGAATTCAATAAAACTTGGAGCCTCTGAATTGATAAAAGTAACTGTCAAATGTACATGCACACACTGGAATTGATTGACGATCGTAATATAATAGTAGATTTTATACTTAGTTTGTAGTGTGTAGAACGTAAGTTCTAGTGACGAAACGAACGAAAAATTTTGATACTTACTGGCAAGTGAAACTCTTTCTGTAAGCGTTTTATTTACAGCCAAGCTTTAAAGAAAAACCGGATTTGGACTGACTTCATGCTTCTCGAATCTCGGAGACCTAAGACGGGTCCTATAACTGTTGGTAGGCAACCAAGAGATAGTTGATTTAGCCAAAGTGGCCGGAACAAACTGGATTCGTAAAGCCCAAGACCGAAAGTAACGATGTGCATAAGAGGAGACCTAATTAAACTCAGTGTTGGGAACCCATGGATTGAAGAAGAGCGCTCGTCACCCGGCTCATCAATTAAATCACTTAAAAATGTTGGTTGCTGTAATATTATTCGAACAAGAATCAAAAATCAATGCGCTATAATTTGTCGGCAGAATAATTAGCGTCACCAAATCTGGCGTCCTAATAGGAGCGCTCCTACCCACATAAGCACGGAAAAAAGCACAACCACTTATATGATAGGACTACTAAGTATTAAACAAAGAAAAAATGAACATAAAGAAGGTCACTAACTGAAAAGCGATGTAGCAACTCTAAACAAATCTATCTCAGACTGCAATTAACAGGAGAAGAGGCGACATTTAAAAAAAATTACATTTGAATGCTATCGGTTTGTTAATGCATTAGCATGTTCTGAACAGTATTAACTGAATCAGAATAATGACAAGAACGCAATCGTCATTCACTGGTGTGAGCGTGTCTGGCGAGTGCGTGACCATCGCGTTATGTGTGGTGTTACGCCTTTGTATTTTTTTGAGGCTTGAATGTTATTTATGTCTTAATTTCGGTAGAAATGTGCACCGGAAGCTGAGGCCCTTGATGACCAGCCGGACCCGTCCCCATTAGCGCCCGTACTACTTTAGACACTGATGTGACTAATAAAGTCCTCATTCCGTCAGTAATAAACAACTCGTTTAGAATTAGTTGCAGCGTGATGTATGTACGCGGAGCATTCCGATTAAAGTAAGACCACGCCCATGCTACAAATAAAATTAAGTGATCAACGGTTCCTCGAACTAATTGTATGGCAACAGAACATAGTTGGAATAATAATAAGCATTCTTTCTGGCTCTGACGTAAATACGCATTCATAGTAAATACGTTATCTATCAATTAAAATTTTATCTGACATTACAAAATTTTATAATATGTACTACCACTGGCAAGTCGCTTATTTTTCAAAGTATTATGTGTACGTTATTTATGCTAAGAAAAAATGTCTTGTTTGGAATTGGAATGGGTTATATACTTTTTATTATCATCATCATCATTTCAGTCATGTTAAGGTCATCGCGGAACGTTGGCCTCCCCAATAGTTTATTATACTGGGGATATTCCGGTAGGATTTCTCTTCATCGACTCTTACGAGCCCCCATGAGATGAAAGGGGGTTTTGCAATATTATTTTAAATATACCCATGCACTGAAATCCTCTAACATTTCGCTATTTAGATAAGTTCATTATCTTTTTTCCATTAAGATCATCAATAATTTGGAATAAAGTTAATATATCAAGATTTCTTCTTCTCATTAAATGTGATGAATGGAAATATATTAACCAAAGCAAATTATGATGAACGAGTGATTGTTGAGAGGTGATGACCGCGTATAAAAATTCTACGCGGTCTGCCCCTCTTAATATTTGGCCATCGAAAGCGATGACAAATCCAGAGGATTCTGAAGAAACTGGTACGAGAAAGAGATACGAAAAGAGAGGTAAAAGTTAACAATTAAGTGTAAGGTGGTGATGTCTGCCTGTTTTCGGGGGAACTACGCGTGATAAGTGTATGTGTATGTATGCATACCTTTCCGTTTTCTTTCTGGAAATCGCAGCCCCGGTTGTTGTAGGGCGAATGGTCAAAGACAAGCTGCAGGTTGGTGCCGGTGGCGGTGAAGGCCACTTCTGTGTGGCCCTCGCGGCAGCCGCTGGTGAAGCGCATCTGCCGCTCCTCTGGCGGCCGGTCGCGGTACCCTGTGTACCTCACCTACGACAAACAACACTTGTAAACATCATACTAATTATATAAAGTTAAACCATAGAATGATGTTTCCCTCTGAGTGTGCGGAGGTCAGCCGGCAGTTGTTCCGCGTAATAGCTGAAATTCAGCTAATCCTGTAAGGCCAGTGAGCAGGCTTTAATCAAGGGCATCCGATAATGCTAAGATGATGATAATACTTATATTATTATTTAGTTTAGTTTCACTTTATTTGTGTTTTTTTTGGCTGCACTTTATTTGGCTGTCTGTAATGAATAAACTCAAAATACTGGACCGATTACAAAAAGCTTTTTAGCATAGCAAATTTATTTTTACAGTGCTCCATTATCCCTAAGTGATTTACTCGTATAAGCTATATTTATTAAGTATCCGTACGAAAACTCCAAAAATATAACTTAAGGTTTAAAATATCGAACAAACATCTACTGAATGAAGTAAAGCGAGGGTCAATAATAAAAATTATAATTTATATACTTTAAAATGTTTTAAATCATATATGACGATATTGGTGTAATTAATTATAATAGAGGAGGTATAAATTTTTGTATAGAAGAATGTTCCTGTGTTTTCCGCGAAGTCATTCAGAATTTCGGTAAGCTAACTCTTGCGTATCTTTGGATATTTTATTTTGAATTCAAACTAAAGTGTATCATTGGAATTTAGTTTGTTTTAGAAAGGGTTTCGCTTTGGGCTGTTTTAATTATACAGAAGTTTTACGCGGATAAAGTCTGCTGTTTACTAGCTATAGATATAAATAAACACGGTTTTTTTTAAAACAGCTTTGTTTGAGTTAACGTAATTATGTAATATTTTAAAAAGTTGCTATAACGATATTTATCAACATTAGTATGCATAAGTATTTAAGTATTTTTATATCATATGTTTAAGTAGAAGTAAAGTATGAACTATTAGTTCTGTTTCTTAAATTACTTACAAATATTATTACTTTACATACACCTGACTTTACAATGCCTATAGGTAAGGTAAATTTATAATAAGTCAAAACATCTTTAGAATCTTGAATGTCTTTGTTAGAATCAAACATCTTGTAATAAATTTAAGAGGATCATGTGAATGTTTATGTACCTATGTTTTTTATAACAATATATGGTACACATACCTATGTAATGTTTTTTTTAAAGATTACCATTATCCCCTGAGAGCTGCTTCAAGGTTGGTGGTCAGTGCAACATGCCATCCTTACGTTCATCTTTTCGATATAATATGGAATTATCAATTGACACATTATCAAATGAAAGGCTTGATAATTAGGTGCCTAATGTAACTGAGAAACTAAATCTAATTGACGACTTTGTGTCCTACAGAGTTGAAACATTACAATAATAATAATTTTAAAACAATTATGGTTGGAATGTAAGTAATGTTTCGTAGAAACAATGGAATTAGATTAGCAAAAAGCTGTGTAATTATTTGCACTAGCGAATAAGGTAACTGAAGGGAAGTTACATTTGCATTAAGATTTTCTGTCACTTAGTCAACACAGATAATTTTATGTTATTGTTACTATAGTGTTAATTTTAAAAACCCCGAATAAATTTTAAAAAAAAATCAGCAAAATCTTCACTAAACCTATGTAGATGCTATCGTTTTACTCTCACAAAAAATTTCGCTCTTTCTCGTATTTAATTGTTTTGTTATTTTGCGGTCATAAATGTAATGGATTAGTTAATAACAAAGACCTAAAAGGAAAATATTGGTGACATAATAAATTATTACATTTTCCTCGTCACGCTCCATTACAATATTAACGAGTTTTATGCAATAAGCAGTTCTTATATAATAATTTCAAACATATTTCGCATCGAAAATAAAATTAATTGGATTTGAAAAACTAAATTATGTAAAACATCCACAAACAAACATTTAAATATTGTAAATTAGGTAAACTGCATAAACAAAAAGTACAGAATAAATCTGAATTTATTCTAAAGACATATTTACCTCGCTTTCTCTGCTCAGTCTTTTGAAGAGATCATCTGATTCAAACTTGGCTTTTTGGTCAGGAACTACTCGCGGCATTTTAAAAATGAACCTTGGTTTCGGTTGTTCGTACAGTCCAATCGAGTCAAAGGGCAGCATGCCAGCCAAAGCTGCAGGATCACTCATAGTGTGCATAACATTAAATCTAAAGTCACTCAAGGATAAAGCCTAACATCACTGTCCGTTCGCGTAACACTATTGAGTCAGCGTCACCGATGATTCAGATAGTTGATTTCGAAAATGCTATAGCTCGCTCAATGACACGAGAACCTAGCGCTGTGACAACAGACTACTGAGTGAGTGATCGTGCAGCCGAGCATTGCAGGCAGGGGCGAAGTCTCTTAGGGCGGGGTCTGCCCAGGTGGGGAGACGCCGCGCCAATCACAAGACCCCCTCGAGCCGCCTGACGCCTCCTGCGCGCGCTTTCGGGAGCTTTCAACCGAAAGGAGGGTTTCCCCCTTGACACGTTTCAAAATAAATACTGTAAATGACAAAGCACATGAATTTATAATGATGGGCATTATCGTCTCTCGATGTTTCGAGTGTTTTATATACTTGTATAATGTCTTTTGTTCCATTGTTGCAACATGAATGCACGTTACATATGATTTAAAAAGGGGAAAAGGAGCCTGGAATACGATAAATATCAAATGAAATGTGATATTTCTGTCAGCCATGAACGTAGCATTTATTGGCTGTATCTAAAAATAAAATGAAACTTGAACATGTTAATAAAAGGGTCTGGGATCTTGATTTCCATAGCACTGAAACGAAATATCTCATGTGGGGTTGTCATTATTGGCCAGGTCTTGTTCTGTGCAAGTACTATAAGTAATAAGTACATAAAATATTTATTTGATGTGGGTATCTCTAAAATAGCACAAAATGTTTACATCGATTGTAAGAAACTTAAAATCTTTTCAAACTTATTGTATTTAGTGTACGATAGGTGTATAAATATTTCTTAAAATTTTATTACAGTATAATAAATCTATATGTGAGTTATTTATGGTCTGTTGATTTTGGTGATAGTTATATAAATTAAAGGTTTTCTGTTTATATCTCATATTTAGGGTAAGTTTAATTTATAATCTATTATTTGTGTAATTATTTACAACTTTTATATCTGAAAAACGCATAGATATCTACGACAGCGTCCACAAGTGAGTGGAATAAAAACATTATACTCACAGTCGTGGTTGTCGTGAATATTTCATGAATAACAATTTCTGACAGAAAATATCACTGTAACTAAAAAATGTAAGTTGCAATTACTTTTTTTTAAAAAAAATTTTAAGTTTCGGGACCATGTAATGAACAATCACCAAATTACTATCTCATGATATTATAGTTATAGATCGAAGTAATAATCTCTGTGTCCACTGACTTATTTTTTAAATACTTCGTTCAAATTCCGCAAAAAATGGCCCGTGATTCTGAAAACTTAAAAAAGCTCACAGAATTCTTCCGGAATACTTCGACTCTTTTAAATATTAAGTCGACAAAAATATCCGGTAGATAAGATCGTAACAAAGTGCTCAAAGATTTTTTGCAGTAAAAGATAGAGATGCACTGATGAACAGGCTGAGACAAGCTCTGCTCTGCCACTTTAATGTGTCTAGTTCGACAATGGGCGCGGCGGACCATCCCAGACCCTGGCACTTAAATAAAAAGTATCGATGTCGGCACTGAAGATTTGTCGACAACGATAAGGTCACTATTGTCATCAAAATTAAATACATTATTTTCAAAAAAGGTTAAAATTATATGGTGATGAGGGGTTTACTTACATATGCTTCTTTAGCCTGTAAAAATATCATTTCTAGCCTCTCGAAATATAATGTAAGGTTTCCTACGGTAAAGGTACTTTGAAAAATATAATGCCTAAATAGTTATTTCTATGGTTGAATCCATATGTTAAAAAATCTTTTAAATGTTGCTCCAACCATCAGAAGAAGTTTTGGCGCCACCTCGGGAAGAGATACATCGCGGCGATATTTTATTTCCCAGAACTAGTTTCAATTCGAGTTTTTATGTGCAAATATAGTGGACTTTTCTACATAACTTCTTTGGAAATGTACACAAATGTAGGGAAGTGATAAAGTGTAGTGAATTGTGATTTTCCATGTTGATTCCAATATTTCCTGGAAGCCTCTAGTAGTCTCCATAATTTTATGGGGTATGACTCTGACTTAACTCGACTATGACGAACCTTACTAAATATCGAAAATGCTGCATAATCCAAATAACTTGACTAATTATATTACTTGACACTGGCAAATACACTAAATGAGTGAGTCCATATCTAAGAGAAAAAAACATCAAAAGAACCATCGTTCATGATTACTATTATTAATGCTCGACTGCTAGCGTTGTACAACCCGAAGCAATAAGAACGAGATTGAGCAAGTCACATCATCAGGTGATGATCGAATGGCACATTAGCATTGGTAATAACAGCTCATTTAGGATTTATACATACATACATTCACGCCTGTTTCCGAGGCATATTATACGCCCACACTTCGCCTATAACCGCTTACCGGGCACCGTTATGTTCGTCAGAGCCTCGTCCGTTGATCGGCAGGTACACCACTTGCAGGTGAGGTTGACTTGGGCTCCTTAGGTCTTGGTAGGATCCCTATCATCCATACATTTAGGGTTTATATACAATATTTTTCAATCGTCGATCTTGGTGGTACAGCGCTAACGAACAAGCTATGACACTTTCAAGCAGAAATCCTTAATTCAAGGTGCGTCTTATGGGTTGCCAAATTGCTGAGCCTATTTTGATTGATTGGTTTTTAATAATAACTTATTCAGTATTTCTATGCTATAGCAAAGTAAATTTTACCAGTACTTTTAACAGTAGCAAATTCATTAGTTGAAAATGGACATGAGCGTCTTCTACTGTCGATCGTAGAGTATAAAAAAATCGCCATGGTTGTGCCAAGGTTGTGGTTTATAGGTTCGTCAATAGTGAAAAACGACTTTTTATTTACTTATTAGCTTTTGGCTTAATACTATAGTGAACATTTTTAGGTTCAATGCTATAGTGAAAGAAGTAGACACTGCATCTGTTTATTTATTAGCCGATTTATAATAAAATATTTTTCGGCTTGCTTCTTTGATTTATTATTTCAAATTATAACGGAATACAAATAAAAAAGTGATTGAGCAAATCAACAAAATGAGGCTGCCATTTGGGAGGAATGTGCAAGGGCGCCTCGAATGGCATAATATAGTCACGTATTCGCTACGCGGAATTGTGGGACACGTGCCCGTGCACTCCCGGGCTGCGGGACACTCGTTTGATCTCGACGACTGTCAAGTTTCACGAATTCATTACATTTCGAATACTCTTTGACGCCGACAGGATTTAAATTTTTGAATCATTATATGATTAGTTTCGTCAAGTTTAGTAATTTTATTATGTAGTGATTTTTTTTTAAGAACTCTGGAAAATTTATTTGTATGAGTTGTTTGCCCTGTTCAAGTATTAGGTCTCTATAAATTAAATTAATATTTACATGGAAAAAGGAGAACCATTTTTTTCATTTAATCAATTATACAATAATAAAATTCATTTATTTGACAACAATGGTCCAATTGTTAGTAATTAAAGTATGTATCGTTATTGTACGTGTACGGGGATAGAACTCTCATAACACGTATCCTGAATACTCAACAGTTTACCTGCAGACATCAGATATGAGTTAAACAAAATAAAATTTAAACGTTTACTGAGAAAGTACATAATAAATATGCTACCATAGACGGTCTCCGTAATTATAATTCATATATTCTAATTGTATAAAACTAAATATTTATTTTTAATGTATAATCATAGTTTATAGTAATTGTTCCTTTTTTTTTTTTGATTTACGTCGGTAACAAAATGCGTTTACGCATTGCCTTCCGGCCAAAGGGTGACCGAAAGGGTGTGTGGGATTCACCACCGGCAGACACGACCGCCAGCAGTAATACCCACTAAAAATCTTCCGACGACGCCCGCCGCTTGTTGAGAAAGAGGCGAGGGGCCAGTACCTGGGTTGCAGCTCTGACACCCCGCCCGCGGCCAACGTCCCCCGGACCAAAACCGGGAGGACCTCCTCAGAGAGACGCAGTGGACGCGCCCTTCCTACCTCCTTGTGCGACCATAGCGTGTGTGGCCGACTTCTCGGAGGGTCCATGGTTAGACAGCAGGGACCCCCTGCCCCCGCTGCCTAAGACCCTCCTGGCGCTGCTTGACGGGCCCTCCTGCCCGCCGCTGCGCCCTCCACAGGTCCCTCTTAGTTTCCCCCCCGGTAGTCAGTACTAAGGGCACCCAGAGTCGCCAATCTCTGGGTGTTACCCTTTCCCTAGCGCCTCCTGCGCCCTACCGAGAGGTACTCAGCCCCCCCACCACGACAAGGTGGAGACCAGTCGGGGGAGATAGTAATTGATCCTTCAGTCAAGCTGTTTAAACAGTTTTGTTGGATATCGTTTTTTAACTTATATGCAATACAATATACTTTGTAAATAAATAAATAAATGATAATTATCTATACATTTTTGCCATTTTATAGGGTGTTCATTGATTCCTTTCCTGAAAAAACTGAATTGTTTTTTTTCCAACTAAGAAATTATCCAAAATCCGAAAAAGTGGTAGTCGGATGGAGCAAGGTCCGGGGAGTATGGTGGGTGACGGAGACATTCCAATCCTAGCTTCTCTAGTTTCACCACCGTCCGTTGTGCAGTGTGTGGTCTAGCGTTGTCCTGAAGCAGCAGTGGGCTAGAGACCAATCTCGGTTGTTTAACGGCTAGCTTTTCCATCATGGTTTCCAGTTGTTGGCAATACAGATTTGCCGTAATCGTCTGACCAGATCTTAGGAAGTTGTAGTGGATACAGCTACAGCACTACAGCATTGATTTCCATGTACAGCATTGACCGCAGTACCTTTTTTTGGGTCAACTTTCAAGATTTGGCCGGTTCACCTGGGTTCCACTATAGTGATGAGCGTTTCCGATTATCGTATAGGCTCCATTTTTGATCTCAAGTAATGATAGGATTCAAATCGTTATTGTGACGATTGAGTAACGGGACGCTGCAGGCGATGCCTGTTTGTTGGTTTGCTTCACTTAATTCATGTGGTACGAATCTTCAAGCTTCTTCACTATTCCAATTTGTTTTAAAAGATCCAAGATTTTTTTATGATTTACACCGTAGCCTGTAAACAAATCTGACGTGGTTTGAGATGGATCCGCTTCCCTGATCGCTTTCCATTCCTCATTGACAACTAGGGTCTCTGGCCATCCACGAGGATTGTTCTGCAGGTCGCAATTTCCAGAACGAAAGCGTTGGAATCAAAAAGTTACCGTGTGTGCTTTTGAGTACACATCATTAATCCTATGAGCTGTTTCTGCAGCGCTCGTGCTACGATGGAACTCGAATTCAAAAATAATTCGTTATTTTAAATTTTCCATATTGAGCACAGAATGATGTGAAAAAAAACAAATTAAATAGCGCGAAAACAAATGAATTATCATATTCCGAACATGCATTGACAAGCTTTAAATTAAAATAAATTTGAATTTGGAATTCCTAGTCAAACGCCGAATTTGAGCTCAAAGTGGTCAGTTCGATAAGATGTCAATTTCATATTATTATGCAAGGGCCTAATATTTAATTTTATATTAATTTCCAAAAACTATAATTTTAGTTATTTTAATGCTTGACTCAAATATCAATTCTTTATTTCAAACAGGGTTTTTACATTACTGCCTGCGAATTTTTTAATTACTAATTATGTTCTGATTGCTCCGAAAAAAAAGGTAGATAAAATGTTTAAAGAAGGCTTCAGAAATAACAAGACAAGTGCGAGTGTTCCGTACGATGTAATCTATGATGTTTGCTCAAACTCTGCTGCTGCCTGTTCTGGACTATGCTGACGTTTGTTACCTGGACGCTACAGAGTACTTAAGTGCGACTCCAGAACCTGGCAATTCGATTTATTTTTGGGCTTAGAAAATTTGATCATGCCTCGGAATACCGCGCTAAGCTAAAATGGCTCCCCATTCTCGTTTATAAAATTCTGAATTTTCCTCAACTCCCCCTTTATTTACGATCTCGGTTTACATACCTGTCTCCCACATCCCGTCCCAAGCGCTCCTGTGTTACTAAAACACTTGAGTATCCTTCCTTTAATACTAAATTCTTCCGAAATTCATTTACTGCCCGTGGTGCACAGTTGTGGAATAAGTTGCCAAGTGATGTCCGGGACAGTCCGTCAATTGTGTATTTTAAGACAAACTTAAAGAAGCACTTGCTATCGAGCTAGTCATTATGATTTTTGTTTATTTTTTATTTTTATTTATTTAAGTATATAAGTAGGTTTATTTATCTGATATGTATCTTATATCATATTTTTGTACATGTATATGTGTTACATTATCATATTGTAGTGTGTTATTAATGCCCGCTAACTATCTCTCCCACTTCAGTTAAGGTTGACTGGAAGAGATTTCTTTTAGAAATAAGTCCACCTTTGTACATTGTCTTTTTCACATAAGGCTTTTTTTTGTTGTTGTTTGTTTTGTGTGCAATAAAGAATATATATATGTTTTTCGGAACCTGACTAGAATTTGTTGATATATTAACTCTGTACTTAAAAAACATGTTCCCTTACACAATTCAACCGCAAATGTGAGTTTAAATGCACAATGGTATATACCAAGAGATTTTAACATGACTTAAAACTTTGTATCCTATTTATTTGGTACTTTTAAAAATTGGACTTTACTTAAACTTACATTGAAGGTAGATTTTCCCTCTCTGTAAAACGCCGAGCATAATAGTTGGTCGGCTTGCGAGTCGTATTAAATTTTCAATAGTGATTTTGGTCAAATGCGGAAGGTTCTAGTGATACTAGGTCAAGAGTTCAAGACCTTTTTTAAAGAGTTTTACTTTAAAGTTGCTATTTGTATGCTTAAAGTTAAAAATGCTTGAGCGGCTTCAGAATTTCTGAATTAGATTCGTGTTTGGCATAAAAAAGAATGACCACGTCTCTAAATTTCGTTTCAGGCTTGAGTGGCTGCCTTTTCGACTTCGCCGTAAGGCTCACATCCTTTATTTTTTAAACTATATTCTATTTCACCCTTTACGACCTAACTATCTCAAAGATAAATTCAGTTTTCTGCATTTAAATCATTCTAAGCACTTAAGGTCAGGAAATAACCTAATACTGAATATGCCGATGCACGTCACTCACTTTTATGATGCTTCCTTTACGGTACAAGCAGTGCGTCTTTGGAATAAACTACCAGTGTATATTCGAAAGGCTAAGTCCATAGATGTTTTCAAAACTCGGGTTTGGAAACATTATTTGTTCAGTACCTAAGGCATTTCCATAAATATATACGTTTATGATTTGTAATTTTTCTTAATTATTTCGTGTTATACTAGTACCTAAATGCTAATTTATGTTATACAGTTTGAATATATCTATGTATGTTATAAATATATATATTTATTTATGTTAATATTTATTGCTATTAAAGTTTGATTGATATGAACTTATGGTTGTCTATTTAAGTGTAATTTATATAGGTATATATATCATAATAATTATAACAATATAATAAATATAAGTATACTTCTTCTCATGTCTTGTCCATCCCAAGGTTGCCTGGAAAAAAATGTTGTAAGCAATAAGACCGCCCATTGTACAATTCATTTTAATGTAACTTTTCCATTGCTGTATTTCTTTTTATTTTGGTGTACAATAAACTGTTCATTCATTCATCATATGTATATGTTACTGTAAAAGCTCGAACTACGATAAATCTTAAGATTAAAGTGTAAGACTTAGGATTCAGTATATGCTAGGTTTTACCATTGTCAGCTGGTAGATGTTGGTTTTAGGAATAAAACAATGAGTAATTCTTTATTATTTACTTTAATTACCTATTAGACAAAACAGGTACATGGTGTTATAAAAGTATCATATAAGAGTAATAAGTACAAACTAATACCAACTTATTTAAATTATTTTGAAAAAACACATAACGTATATCTCTGAATATCTCAATTTCTATTTGTAATTAAACAACGAAATACAAAAATTATGCTTACATAAGTTAGTATAACTTAATAATAATTATTTTATTAGTGGTGCATTTTTTCGTCGAGCATTTTTTCTGACAATTACATTTTTTTAATCCCTGTCCTCCAGTTAACGACAATTTTCCGACAACTTCTCTTTATAAAATCTTGAGAGCATGCGGCGAACTGATTCTTTATGTAAAGCTGTTTTAGTATTCCCATTTTGGTACCTAGTTGGTAAAACTCATTGTCCTTTACATCTATCCTAACTGCAATAATGCTTTTTGGATTAGTTTTAGCTCTGTCAATATCAGGTGCTTCCTTATATTTTGGCCCACTTCCACATTTGAATATTTATCAGCTGTTTTCCATGCCATGTTTTGTTTTTCAACATTCACGTGCCATTAATATAAAGATTTACCTAAGATGTAAATGGTGGCAAAAGTTCGAATCACAAACCTTTCAGGACATTTACCTTTAGGGATTCGTAGATCTTAGGTTTAACTGGATATCTTGGGATTTACTGCAGTTCGAGCTTTTACAGTAACATATATATAACATATAGTAAATCAACATAAAAGTGGTCAATTAGGCAAGGTCATCCACAAGAGGTCCTTTGTTATACGCATTGTATTAGATATTTAGGGAACATGGCCCTAAGGTTTTATTACCTTTTAATTAATGTATATATGTTTATGATTACTTCATTTGAACTCTGCGGATATATCTGGGGGCACGGGTATTCCCCGCCAAGACGAGACAAGCGAAGCGCAAGGTTAACTACCTTTTCTCGAAGCACCTCGTCGTTTTTTTGGGTTTTTGGGACACTTGGGTTTTGTATTATTCTAGATAAACAAAATTCTCATGATCTGTTGTCAATAGTGGACTTATCAAACATATACACAACTAAGAAACTATAATTTCGTCACTGACTAATGATCATCAAAATTCTTAGGGTACTTTCTAATTTCTTAGGTTACTTTGTAAGCATCATATATTATCAGTACGAAAACATTTTTAAAAATAATTGGAACTTCCATCCCCTAACCCTTCAAAGCTTGTATGATACTTTTGCAAATTTTAAGGCTATAGATCTGATAGTTGATATATAGAGTTGGCTATAAAATGGGTGCCTCTGATGTCAAAAGAAAATATTTTTTTGTTACCATAAGAACTAATGTATAACAGTGAAGTAAAAATTATTTTTTTACAGTGCGTGAATGTAGTACTATGGCCAATCCACAGATATCAGCTAAGGTTTGAGAGGTTAGGCTATTTAGAGCTACACATGAGATCTAATCATGAAATATGGTCTCGTCTTGGTCATATACGTAGTCACATTTTTCATGAAAATATTTTTGGTTAGATTATTATGTAAGTTGCAGAAATAAAGAAGCATTGGTTATTTTTAGAAGAGACTTTGATAACAGTTTATCGATGAAAAGGGTGTGCATATCACTATCGGTGTGTGATATCACAATCCTTACATATACCTATTCTTAATTAAATAAGTTTGAAAGCTGAAATATGTCATCCTAGGTGAATTGTTATTCGGACTATGTTTTATCAGCTGTGAACTATCGTACGATTCCCCTCTCACGCCCACACATTTGTTGCAATATATATTTGACACACATGAGAATATGTTTTTGATAACAATTATTGTAGATAACTATTCTACATAGTAAGTATTTGTTATCACAAAAACACTGAGAATTTCCTTTTTGTAACCGATTAAGTCGGAAAAGGCTATTCTACAAATAAAAAGTTACGAAAAGGAATACTTTGTATGTGAGCCGATGTTTTTAACAATTGTCATTTTGCCATATTCTGATTTAATGTTAAGATTTTCCTTCTGAAATTAGAGGGGCCGAAGAGAGCCCAATCTTCACTAATCTGATAACCAGATCAAACACATTTATTTTTAATTCTTTTATGTATACTCCCGAAAACACACAACTTATCATCACAGCCCATTAACGTCCCACTACTGAGCACGAGCCTCCTCTCACATATCAAGGTGTGAGGGTATTGGGTCATACTCCACCACGCTGACCCAGTGCGGATTGGCGAAGGCAGGGGCATGGCGTCCTGCTGTAAGAATTATTCAAGCCGGGCGGCTTCTAACATGGCTTAACGACTTCCACATTTAGTGATAACCGGGACCAACGGCTTAACGTGCCTTCCAAAGCACGGAAGCGCTCGATATCAAATTCCACACAAACGGTCACCCATCCAAGAACTGACCGCTGTGAAATCTGCTGTACTTCGGTGATCGTTTCGGACCACCGAGCACCGCAGAGCTACGAGCGCTTCAACACACAACTTTGTTCACTTTTATATTATGACTAGCTGAAAAACATTAAAATCGATCGGCCTGTATTGATATGGAGCCACCCAATTTCTCGCATAAAATTTTTACAAAATATTGAGTTTTAAATGATTAAACTATAACTCTCTGAAGCTGTAATACACGCAAAAGCATGTGTTCATATTATGATGATTACAACTTTTTGAATCGTTGTTGTATCTCAAAAACGACGGCTGTTTGGAAAAATATATTGATACTATATTTTTATAGATAATTTTATGATCTACAATTTTTCAATGAAATAATTTTACAATAAAACTAGATAACCGTTTTAGTGAAAATTGGGAAATACTATTGTTATTGACCTTTGAACTCATGTTATTTTTTTTTCAAGTACCGGAATGATAAGGAATTATGGAAATGTTCTTTGTAACTTATTTTAATTTGTATGTAAATTTCCGCACTTTCACTTGGATTTTTTTGTCTAATTTGACCGGACTAAGTTCATGGTCCATCATATAGATAAACCATCAGATTAGATAATATCTCTTCTCTTGCAAACAAGTAACTAGTTAGCAATAAGCTAATAATAATAATATAAAAGTAACTTAAGTTGTGTGCATTCACATTTATATCAGAAATGTCTTCTTGTCTCACAGAAGAGTAGACCTCGGTATGAAACAATACTAAATTTGAGTATGCCATACATAATTTTGAAAGAAGATTAATTAAAAGACGGTTGTCTTATTAAAAATAGAATGCTATTTTAAAATAAACTTCGAACTTCAAATATTCATTTTTAAATTCATAGTATACATAATCAAAGCGCAAAACAAAACTGTTTATCAGTTTTTAGTAACTGTGGTTAACCGCATCAACATTTGCGTTAAAAATAATATTCAAACTTGCTTTGTTTGCGTGACGATAAAGTTTATAACATAAAAAAAATGTAAGTATATTGAATAAATAAATAAATTAACCAATTCCCGACCACTCCTGAATTTGCTTAATGAAATCTCTCCAATGATCGTCACCCATCCCTGTCTTCTGCAGAGGTCATATATTCAGTACCACCACTTTTCCATCGAGTCGTCTGTCCATTTTGCCGCAGTTCGTCAATCAATCAAATTTTATTTGTAATAAATGTGGTACATAGTAATGATGAAAAAATAAATACAGCATCTCACACTTAGCCTTTACAGACATACAAAATACAATCTTGTCATATTTTTTAAAAACGAAAACAGCAAATACAAAGATAAACACAAAATGTGCAAAATAATTGAGTTATCAAAAACAGTTTTGTATCAACCAAAATTTCAACTTATGTCTAAATGTAACTATAGGTAAATTCTTAATTTTATCATGTAATCTGTTATATATCCTAACTGCCATAAAGTACGCATTTCGACTATAAAGTGAAGTCGTTTTAGAAGCCTGTACAAGTTTATTAGGTTACCTAGTGTTAAAGTTGCAATTTGTTCCCTTACGCACAAATAAATGATTATTGCCCTTCACAAACACACAAGCTTCATAAATATCTTATCCGTCCTACATGTTTATCGAAATGTGCTCCACTTTAACACGTGTCTTCATCCTCCATCAGTCCTCGTGGAAACGTGACCTGACCATTTCCACTTCAGTGTACTGATCCTATGAGCAATTTCGATAGCTTTAGTGAGGTACCGAAAAATTTCATTAATAATTCTATATTTCAAGATACCACGAGCAGCATGGGCATGCTAAGCGATTAAATTCTTAAGTAAGATCCTTTTTGCATTGCTATTTGTGTCGTTGGGCGCTTGCTCTTAGATTTAAACAAGTGCAAATAGTGCCTAGTGTATTAAAAGCATAATTAATTGACTGACCTGTGACCTACAAGCGAAATCCAGTGATCTATGCTCTCTTTTGTATTTAAGATCCTGTATTTTTGTAAGAGTTGATCTGCAATTTTCTAAAGTTCATCTTGTTTTTAACTTTTTGGCGTCTTTAAATATTATGTTCAAGTTCCAATAGCACTAACCATAGATAGTGTACCCATCTACATATAAATATAGAGAAAATAACGCGTAGATAGCATAAACTAACATAACTATGTCAAATTTAAAAGTTTAAAGCTTATGATTGCCTTTTCAACGGATTAAAAGAAGTATGTTACTTAACGAAAAATATTATATTATTCAAAAGTAGAATTACTTAGGTAGCCAAGGTTGCCTTGCTAACTAGAGTCGAATTTTTAATCAGTTGTAATATATATAAAAGCGGAAGACAGCAAATGTCCTATTTGTTACAATTAAAAAACTGTTTAACAAGTTCTGTTGCATTGTTATAACAACCGACACATGCATTGTTTAGAACTCAAATTGTCTGCGAACAAAATGAGGTCTCGCATTTCTCACCTTATACGTGAGCCCATTATGTCCCCGCAATAAATCAATGCATTGTTCCTTTCTGCTTCATTTCCATATTTACACGGTGACAATGACCGTTGAGACATTTAATTAATTGATTCATAAACCCATTCATAGTTGTATAGCAAAAAGCACACATTGACCCCTGAATAAAACAATAAAAACTAAGCACAAAGAAAGGGTTACAAGTTCCCATTAACATGTATTTTAATGCGAAGCGGGCAGCAGTCATTTGTTAGTTTTATTTCATTTCGCCCTTTACAAATAGGATATTTTTTTCGTCACTTATTATTTTCTTTATTAAAAAGGAGTCAAATACTAAAGACACGTCAGGGTCACCAATTAGGTATGAAAACAAATCTTTGTAATTTAATTACTATTAAAATTTGAAGCTTGCAGGTGTGCTAGCGTTTCTGATGATGCATACTGTGAAATTGAAGGTATAATAAACTGCTAAATATAAGCAGAGTACGGTCGTAAACGGCCCAAAGAAGCCGTCAGATGTTGTTTATGCGGATAATTCCGGTCATCGCTTTGTCTTTTGCCGCTTGGCCTTCGGACGACACCCTAATAAAAGGCGTGGCAAAAAAGTCGCCTAATGGCTGCCGATCCTATTTCAAGGCAATAAAATGCAACAAAATTAGCTTTTGTGAAACGGTAAACGTCCAAATTGCAGACTAGCCAGGAATGAAGCCGACAGGCCACGACGGACAATATTGGGAATGGGACTATTGTTTTATGACCTATTTATACTTTTGTTGCTGTTTAATGAGGGTTCTGCTAGTGGTTCTTTTGAAATTTAATGTAAAGGTTATTAAGGTTGTTAAGAAAACACTGTTATTACTAGAATTGGTCTACTGCAAAAGTTTATTGCATTACTTTTCAAGATAACATAGAATAAGTATAGAATATAAGAGCTTTGTAATCACATAGAATATTGCTGAATGCCTTACAGTGAGCTGATAAAAATATATATGCATAAATATAAAACTAAAATATTTTATTGGGTAACTTTTATAAATATTTTACGATACTCTCTAACATTTTATTTAACGTATTAACTGATATCTCCGTCAATTGTTGACCGATCGTTTGAAAGAGCTTTTTTTTTCATTAAAACTTCGTGCGTTTAGCAAATGTCAAGTAAAAGATATATTAATAACATATAAAGCATAGTAAATGAGAATGAGTGGTGATAAATATGATAAATGGCAAATGAGATGCCCTCCCCTAAACCCTTTGAGTCCTCAGTAAAGATGTGGGACTATACACATACACATGGACTTCTTGAGAGAATTTAATAAGTGATGTTGTACTGTTCTGTTGCATTTACTAACACTCATGTACGTTCACAAACAGTTAACGGTTAATAATGCACTGTTATTACACATTAATTTTTAAAATATTAAAAATTTTAGAAAATGAACCAACACTGCATACATTAATTACGCTTCACTTTCCCGCCATTTAATTTTAATTTTTTAATAAATATTTATTTACACAAAGACAATAGAGAGACAAAGTTCAATAGATAGTTATGAAACGAACTACATAGTACAATAGACGATGGATCTCTTCAATACTTTATAGTAAACAGTCAGTAATTGTTACTGTTTTAAAGTTTTATACAAAAGAAATTACCAAATTGCTAATTGACAAAGATTTACCCAGCTGTTCATATAACAATAAATATAGTTAAAAAGAGATGCATACAGCCTTTTCCTTTTTTAAATTCAATCAAAACAGGGAACATGTCTTAGACGTTGAAAACAAAAATAATAGCTAAAGATACTAATAGGTGTATAGGTGGCGCACCTGCAGATCAACGGACGAGGCTCTAGCAAACATAAAAGTTCCCGGTAAGCGGCAATAGACTCGCCACCTATTACGTGGGACCAAAAACTTTTTTGGCGAATATATGCCTCTGTCTAACCTTTCGGGGAAACAGGCGTGATTGTATGTTTGTATAAAAACGTAATAAACTTTACTTTTCCTGTCGCTCTGACGACAAAGGAAATATAATGACGACTTGGGTACGTACGTGTACCTACTGTTCTTTCTATTATAGTGAACATTTTGTGAGTCATAATCACTTTAATGCAAACTGCTCGTCAATAGAATAGTAATGGTGAACCGGTTTGGTGTCTGTACGTTGGACTACACACGTTTTACGTTGGCCTATCTTGTCTACGTAGTAAGTCATTAAGTCATAGTACTAAGTGTACCACAGTAGGGGACTTTTTTAGAACAGGAAAGAGTGTTTGTGTTGTTAATGAGCACTAAATTGACCTTGGTGTGATGTATTTATGTAAGGTGTGTTATGTTGGTAAAATCGTATAAAGATAGCGAAAATGGTATTTTTTCTTATATATCTCTATAGAAATCTGTTTTGAGTGTTTTTTTTTAATTATTTTAATGACTGACGCGATGAAAGAGACGTTCATCTTATGGTAAATGAGATGCCCATATTCATCGCAGTGCCGTTCAAGAAAACCTCTAATAATCACCGCACTATTCTTTTGCACAAGACACGATTAGTAATGGAACTCGCTTCTACAGCTTGCAATGAAGCAGCTTGTAATTAATTAATGCACGTTCCTTCCATTTTAGGTTCGGCCAGGTTATTTTCAACGTTTTCGATATAGAACGATATAGCGCGAATGTCGGTAGGTTTATCTGCAGTGAGATAGTCTAAGAATATTTACGATAAATGAAAATCTTATAATATTTTTTATAAAAATAATGTAATTTTCATGATCATTTAAAAAATATCGCGGTATCAATTTTAAGTAATAACATTCCAAACTATTATTTGGAATTAATTACTTCATTTTGAATATATTATTATATTATATATATTTCCTAGCCATTCGCAAACATGAAGTTACAATTACAATTTAGTTCACGAAATCATCACGCAACTCAGGGAAAAAGTATTACCATCAATACGCGGTATTTACTTAATCACCGAACTATCTAAATAAGACCTAAAGAAAGTAATGAATCATTTTATTATATCCTTGTGGCCTACTGACTCAAGCTTTGATGCTGGATAATTCCGCTATATAGCCTACTTACGCGGCTGAATGGCATTCACTTGTGAGTCAAATCAAAGTAAATCTAAACCACATTATACATGTAACATTGTTGTTAAATTATTTTAAAAATACATAAATTCATTCACGCCTGTTTCGCGAAGGGGTAGAGGCATATTAAACTCGCTCATTGCGCCAATTATAATATTGGTCCCACGTAATAGGTAGCGGGCCTATTTCCGCTTACCGGGAACTCATATGCTCTTAGTAGAATCCCTTTCCAATTCTGTATAGATTATGTTAATTTCTGTAGTAATATATAATTATACGAGTATAGTCTAATAGATAGCAGATCCCTGGCCCATAAGGCTGCAGCCGGCATAAGGATCGGATGATGACGATAGTCACATAATAAGCTTTTACAAATCATATGGAACGCCTACGTAAAATGTAGCCTTAAAAGTATAATTCTTGTTATATTCCCTTGCGCATCCTCTTTGTATTTATTCGAATCGCAAAAAAATCACTTATTAATTATCAATTCATTCATTTGTATTTGTAACCTTGGAAATGTTGATTTATTAAATATTTTATTTGAAATAAAGTAAGTATCTTATTTTTAAACGCCCTGACGTAACTATTTAATATTTGGGTGCCACGTGTTTCTGGACTGAGCTAAATGAGGACATTTATGTAGTACTCTGAGAGCCAAGTTCTGAGCTGATACATACAGTTCCAACGGCAGAATGCTTAACACTATGCCTCCGCCAGTCCATATAATGCAGCAGATCTCTTTGACGTAGGGGTACATAAGAAAACGTGAACCTTGGTGGCAGGTTCCTTCATTTGTCACTTGAACATCTTCGAAGGACTCGAAGTCAATTTTATCTACATTAACCAAATGTATACTCGTAGGTATATTAATCTTTTTAAACAAAACCCAATAATTTAGTACCATCAAGCATTATCTCATAATATAGCCACTTTTTAGGGCCTACTAGAAAACCGTCATGTTTTTGGTTGTTCCATTTATATTTGGGTTACCTACATATAACATACCAATACTATAATAATATTTATCTGACCTAGCAATAATGTTGTATTAATATCTAATTACATATATATAATTATCATTTTTGAATGGACTTTATTTTCTTCTTTTAATGTAGTTACCGCACCCTATCAACTTTTCTCTGTTCTCTCCTTTGATACGGTTTAACTGAAAGGGATCGTTTTTAATGAGAAGATCATTTAGATTACTAATACTGTCTGTTTAAATGAACTCTGGTTATCTTATGATTCAAGCAATAAAAAATCAGTATACTGATATTGACATAGTTTGAACAAATATAATAGAAAAACGTTTTGCTAGCATAATTGAAGAAGCTATTAGCAAAGTTTTTCCAAGAAGTAGGTTTGTCCGGGCCCCAACACGCAGAGTGTACGTCACCGTGCTTGCTACAATCGAGAGATATCGGAAATTCCGCCGTGATCGCCGTGACGTCACGCGACGACCGCCTTGGCCCATTCCACGTACACGGCCTTACCAGCGTCACCTTTACTAACAACTTATTTATGTGGGTTTTACCAAGATCGTTAACAGTTCTATGGGTTAATCTAGTTGGTAAGGTTGATTTGCATATTGATAGACTAAATACTAATAATACACATTAGATTATATACTCACATTGACTTAGAATTAATTGATATACTTAATTAAAATGTCATACAAACATTTACATTCAGCATACTGTTTGTGTACAAAAATGTGGGTCGAATTTAACAGTAAGACCAATACGAATATTCTTGTTTAAGCACACAAATATTTAATTTTGACCTTAGTGGGAAGCGAGTCTACGACCTTAAAAAGAAGCGGAGTGCAGGAAACCGATCTCACAAATCTGAGTCAAATCAATGGTCGCTTACTAGTAAGATCGTTTTTTTTAATGTGAAATGTTATATTGGCTACATAAGCAGTCGATGCAGTCCATAAAAATGAAGGCGCTAAAATGCCGTTTCATGCCCTGCTTAAAAGACCCGGGAGTTTAGAAAATGGTATGGTAAATGTGCTGAACTTACACTTATAATATCCACATTTGTGCAAATAAGTCAATTAATTTGAAGAACTTCAAATAGGTACCATATTCACGGGTTTTCTCAATTTTACACCTTACTGCTTAACACTCGTGTACTCGGAAACCAGCTATAAGTATGTAGTTCAAATAACAATATTGAAACTTCACGTCTAACAGCGGGTCACTCGACACTCAAGTAAAGATCAATGGTATCACCTTTTTGTATGTGTACAAAAATCCTCAAAAACCACTCTATGACTTATTACTATATAAAAAAGGCGTTATATAATTATTTATTTTCTCATACCTATCAAAACAGTTTTTCTGACACCTAACAAAACAGTTTTATTCAAATAAAATTGTCAGATGATGTCTATCGGAACCCATTTATGTCCACAGGATAAGTATGCTTTTTCAAGGCTTTAATTGAATTACTACAACTGTCCCACTCCACTCACGATCCAAGTTGACAGGGATTTTGGTGAAACTCCACCACGCGACCCCAGTGCGGATTGGCAAAGAGTGGTTCTGCTGTGAGAAATTTTCAAGCCTGAGTGGCTTGGACACGGCCTCTAATATGGTTTAAGAACTACCACATATTATTACAGCTTATAAGAATATAATATAATGGGATAGAGCAAAATAGCTTGTTTTTTAGTCTTTATCCTGTGTGATAATTTTCCCATAAGTATTCTAATAATCTGAGTATGAATAGATAACCAAACAATTTTTTTACGTAAATTGTATACAGACAATGTCCTTAAAACTATTGTAGTAATTTTATCAAAAACCGATACCCACGACAAACCTACATAATAAGAAAATAAATAAAAAGTATTAATCATACTAAAGGCTCAATAACAGTCATATAACAAAAGCTTATTAATATTTCATTACCCAGCTTTACTCTAGCCTTTAATTAGATTTAGTTAAGAGTTATAACAGTCTCTTTAGGAAATAATGTTGTATAATATAGTACTTTGTCACGCTTAAAACATCTTATCCTATCTAATTTGTGTAACTTGAAAAATGTTCTTTGGTCGAAACTGCTCTTGGACTGGCAAAAACGGTTTCCAAAAGATATCTGCTAACTATATGCTGCTAGCTATAGAAAGCTAACTGTTTATCCCAAAATTTTGTGTCACAAATATTTATTTGTTCATGTCTCATTTGACAACTCCATACAAGAAAATATAACACTTTTTAAAGTTGTTATTTTTTGATCGGTAGAAAAAATATCGGAGACCTTACCAAAGAGATAGGTAAGTATGTACTTAATAAACCTTGAGAAAGTTAAATGTTGCAAAAAGATTTTTGTGGGAAAGTGAATAATATGCCAAACGTAACTTTACTAAGCATTCATTATGATGAGTTAAAAATTTATAACTTCTCTTTCATTTAGAACAATATTAGTAAGCAATAAATAAAATTAGGTAATAGTGACCTGTAAAAAAAAAAGATTTTTTTCTTTAATTTTTAAAAATGCCAATATAAAGTTGATAATAAATGAATTATTCTGAAATGTAATTTTAAAACGTAATAATACAAATGGAAGCATAATCGGATTTGTTGCTATAGCAAAAAAAACTTAATGTCATTAATCAAAGGTTCTCGGCATCCTCCAGGCGGGCCGCTTACACGCTATTACAGGAGCTTATTTTGTTAGCAGCGGACGGCACCGTTTATAAAGCGTTATCTTCGAATGAGCACAATAACAAGTTTAATAATGGAGGTGATTAATGTGCGCGCAGGATGACGCGCACTTTGCGCCAAGGGTTACGGGAGGCGCGAACACAGCTCCGCATGCCTCGGACAAGGCAGCCCGCCCGCCCCAAATGACCAGACATTATTTAATTGAAATACAAGTGAAAGGGTGACAATCGTAATAGAAAACAAAAAAAGGGTTCGCTTTTTTCGACAATTGAGCGATGAAATATTGCGCCAGCCGCGCATGGTAACATTTGTTGTACGGCTCCCTAGTAAAGCATATTGCCCAAAATATATTTATAAAGTAACGGCCTGTTTATTGTACTTATTAAAATTGTGATTAACTACCTTTCTTTTTAGCTTTGATATTAATTTTCTGTATTACCTACATTGTGTTTAAGATTCCTACACGAGGATTCCTGTACACTACAGTACTGCGCTCATCACTCCGAGACATAAGTAACCTAGTAATTTTGCTAGTTATGGTACTTCGCAAACTTACTATATCGCGGCTAATTACCTATTTAGTAGTGCTAACCTGATTTAAATAGACCTACCACCTCATACATATTAAAAACTACAAACCTTTTAAGATACGGATATACACAATTACAATTATTTTTATCTTATGTGCTGCAGTCCTCCACTTGCACGCAGTTTATAGAGGTTTTGGCGATATAAAAGAAAAATACATATAAAGTAAAAAAGTCATTTTTGCTCATTGCCAATGTGTGGGATATGTTAGGATCCGACTAATAGAGACGAAATTTTAAGAAGGATAATATTTATCTAGAGCTTTGTCAAACAAAGAATGTCGCACTTTTATTAGAGTATCATAGCCAAACGGCAAAAAAAAAAATCTTTAAGTTTTATCACGTTACACTTTGTTGTAAAATGTGGATACTTTCTCGTAGCTTCTAAACTCTATGGAATAGTTCTGATGGGTAATTCAGAAAATAACAAAAGTATTTGTATTAATGTACGAAATATTGTAGATAAATATTTTGTTAAATCAGAAATTTTATTACAAACTTCTGACCCACTGAAAAAAAACCATAAAGAAGCGAAATAAAAAAGTGGGAGTCCAATTGTTTTTAACCAACAATAGATTTTTCTTCTGTAATCGTTAATACATGTCTAGCCCATCGGTTGAGTGTCTCATCAAGAACTGGTTTGTACATTTCCACCCTTCCCAATGTACAGACGTGAACTCAAATGTAATACAAGTGCTTTCCTATAAAGTTTTAAAAATTCCATAATAGGGTTCTATATACTTATTTAAAAAAAAAGTTTGTGAAACTTTTTAATGCACGTAGCCTGTCAGGTCATTTCAGGTTTTTCTATAAAACAGAATGTCACACCAGTATCCGCATAGCACCCAAAGTTCTTACTTAAATAAACATACAATACAGGTGAATGAAAAAAAAACAAATAGCAACCCATTTATTTGAGACTTAAATGTTACAATAAATCAGCTTCGAGATGTTTACGCGCTCACCTTCTTGTAAAGTAAGGCGAGTTATGGGATTTCAAATATATTTGGGCTGACATTCGCTAACTAATGACTCCCCGTCACAATGCCTTCTTTGCTCGCTCCCGTGGAGCGACTTTTAAAAGGTCATATTGTTACTTCAAAATTTTAACACTTCAATGTTAGATTTGTTTGAATTCGCGACATTGACAAAAAAATCAATTGATATGTCACGTTTTTATTACTGTTTGTATTGCTACCTGGATCCTTTATGTTGGAAAAAATAAGGGCAGTGCGGATTGCGCGTCGATAGACGGGCCTTCACGCCGCCCGACGAGGATGCATGACAGTTTCATAGCCGGCGTCGTTGACTTTATTGTGTACGAAAACATATCATGACAGCCAAATAAAATCGATGCTCTTTCGAAGAATTGATATGTATTCACATCTCTGATGCACTTTTTGCTTCAACTATTATTATTATTTTTATGATTCTTTTTTTATCATCGATGAAATTCACCTGATGGCAAATAATATGTTTCTCCATAGTGAGTACATTCATATATCTCTTCATTCATAGTTCATAGTAAGATAAATTAAGTGCTATTCCACGCAATACTGCCTTATTATAATTAAAATTATCGATCTATAACAAAAATCCTAAGCAAATGCGTCTGCTGCGTTCCCAAAATCTCTTAAAGCTGAAATTACGTGAAATATTGATAGAACAATGCTATTATAATGTCAAAGAATATTTAAACGACTTATCACTATAAACTTTTGACAAAGTCCGACTTGTTAGTATTACTTTTAAAATCCATAAAATCTTATTTCGTGTTATATGAAATCGCAACTATTGTACGCCCAAGAGGCGGACCACAGCTAGATCTAAACCTGTACTGTAACACCTATCCTGTAACCTGTGTTCGCAATAAACTATTTTGATTTGATTTGAATAGTGAGGACACCATTTAAGAAAAACACAAATTGACAATGTGCTGCGCTCGCTCGTTTTAAACCTCATACGCTTAGGCATACTTTTACTAGTTATCGCTTGTCAAATTTCTGGTAATTTTACAAGCTATAACTTGAAATGGTAACACGTCATCACGCGTTATTATTTGTCTGTCAAGAAGATTACTATCACCTTGTAAAACACTGCATATAATCTAATTTATGCACTGTTTTAATATTCAGAAACGCAATACGGAGGGCGTGAGGCGTGAAATCGAATTGTCGACGCGGAGTCCAGTAAACATATTGATATTTTAATTAGATTTACAAAGTCGCTGGGTGCAAGGGCAACTCTTTGAGCCGCTCTAATGGCACCCCGCGGACTGCATTCAAGGGTTGTCGGGTCCCGCATTGTAACTCCTCAATATTTACTCCCAAACGCATTACAGCAACAATGCTTACTTAGTTTTTTAAGTTTCGACGCAGCTTCCGTGTTATCGTTTTCAAAAGCTTTAGAAATGTCACTCGTGGCGTAATTATAGAGCAGCGCAGCAGGTAACTCGGGCGTTAATGTAGCGACTTTGAATAAAACATAATTGCTTTTCCGTCTATAGGTTATTGAAGCCATTTAAAATAATTTGTGAAGACCTTTTGTTACAACGACGTACCAAAATTCCAGGAAAAAATAACTTTTTATAAAATTACAGGATGTTGACGATGGCGCGTTGGTCACATCAATATTTTACGAAATCTTTTTCCTACTTTACTATAAAACTCGCGCAATTCTCCAGGAAAACTTTCGGCAAGCGGTCGTGTATTTTAAGATTTCTCCATTTTTTTATATATTTATTATATAAGGTGTATAATGATCCTACCATAATCTTTGGAGGCCAAGCCAAACTTAACTGCAAGTGGTGCACCTGCCGACCAACGTACGAGGCTCTGGCAAACATATAAGTTCCCGCGTCGATAGGCTCGCCAGCTGTTACGTGGGATCAACTATATAATATGCCTCTGCCTACCCCTTGGGGGAAATAGGCGAGAATTTATGTATGTATGTATTTATTATATCATAAACTGATTAATCCTCTTGGAAATAGTCAAAATTTTATAGTCACACAATTGTTCGCCAGGATTTATGTAAGCAGCTCTTGTAAACTTCACAATAATCTAGGTAAGCTATAATATGAGACCTTGCTACGAGAACAAACTCGGCAATGTCCTTCTTCCATTACTTTTATTTCCCTTAGATATGGACTCACTCGTAAAGAGTATTTGCCAATTGCCAGTGTCAAGTACTTACGTTATTTGCATAAATGCAGCGTTTTCGTCATTTAAGTCAAGTAAAGTCTGTCATAGTTGAGTCGAGTCAAGGACAAGCCCCAGTAAGGTAGTGGAGACTTTACTAGAGGCGTCTATGAAGTTTTGGAGTCAACCCGGAAAAATCACAATTTAAGCTAAAACTCGAATGTACACTAGTTATGGAAAATAAAATACTTACTGCAGCAATGTGTCTTTTTTCGCGTTGCGACAAGCTTCTATCATTACATACATTAAGATAATCAAAGCATTTTATTCAGAACCTCTTAAAAACAGGTAAACAGAATTGGCGCTAAGAAAGCCAACAACGAAGCAGGAATCGACTTAAATCGTCAAATACATAAAACTATGTCTGAAACCATTATATTTATTTATTTAATGTAACAGCAACATTACGAACTATATTCGCTCTTAGCTGAATAGTGAAAAATTACTTATATGTGAAATAATAAAAATACTTTACTTTTCTTTCTTATCATACTGTCTTTATATAGTTTTAAAACAAAAATCACTGGACTTTTACATTTGGCGCAACACTAAACTATCTCGAGAGACAATATGGAATCGTCAACATAATTGTTCAAAAAACGGATTGTTGAAGGTAATAATGACGGTGCAACGCAGTGTTTTGCAAATCAACGTGATCAATTTGTTCTGTATACAGCGGGAGGCTGGAACCTCGCTGGGACTCCGCTGAGCAGCCCGAGGCGCCGCGCGCGCACGCTGCGCAGTCGCCATACAGAACTCTAATTGACACACTAAAATACGTCATGTCGCATAAAGGCACCAAGCTCCCTACACCCTAGTCGCAGTACAATATTCCGTTAGTATTTTAATAACGCGTCCAACTGTGCATTTGTTTACACTTAAAGCAACTTTGGCGATAAATTGAAATGTTTTGATGACAATAGGGTGACGGTGAAAAGATGCGATTTGTCTATTTTAATTACTTGGGTCTATTGTTTAAGTTCGATATCATTGACTAATGACTATTTGTCACTCGCAGTAAATCAAATTGGTGAATTGGTTAGATAGAATAATAAAATGTGTTTGACTGAAACTTTGACGAGTTCTTGTCCAATTCTTTTTCAGTCAAGCTTCTGCCCGCGATGAAAAATCGCGTTATCATTAAGTTAAAACGACATTCATAAGAGCTTATGTGCCAAAATTGCATTAGCATTTTCATTTCATTTTTATAATTCGAGTGGTGTCGGAGAATGCGCTCTAATTAAAAGAATAACTCTTGTAAATAGATTCATGCTTATCTATCATTTGGGTAATTAGGGGGCGCTTTTTTTACATAACTTTTTAACTCCTAACATCGAAAGTCCGAAAATATGTTTCATACAATTTTATTTCATAATGATCACTCTTCATAATTTTTATTTCAATAAATATTAAAACGCCAAATGAATCGACTTCATAATTTTATTGTTCATACATTTATTTGTACTCATTTTTGCTTTCATATATTTCTTAATCAGAAGTGCTATTTATCCTATATATCAAAAATCATACTGTTAATAAACATACATCACTTTTATTATAAAATTTATATTCATACAAATAAACTATCATACGATTAATTTTTAGATAGAAACAGATTATTAAGTCACTGGAAATAGCCTTTTTTTTTCTCCTCTCATGCTACTCTTTTATGTTTGCGCAGTTTCGGGGATAATTTCAAAAAGTTGAAAGAGAAAAAAAAAATAACCTCGAACCTAACGTTTAAACTATAAATTATATTATTATTATTTATTTATTTATTTATTTATTTACTTACTTACTTACTTACTTCCCTTTTTGGGTTAGGTTGAGGTTATTTTTTTTTCTTACCATTAAAAAGTATTTTATTACAACAGTAGCCCACTTAACTAAACTAATTATAATTGTTAATTATAATAAATAATAATAAAAATAATAAGTGTAAATCAGTAGATACATACCTGTATTACATTGTGGACACGAGCAACATAGCTTAGTCTCCTCCATAAACATACCTACATTTTAAATAGAATGCTACAATTTAATCTTATTTGAGACAACGTTATGTACACAAATAATATGAACATTGTCTCTTATGAAGAAAACTATTCTGAATAAAAAAAATATTAATTAAACACCTTCTTAATGAAAACATTATGAAATAAAAAAATATGATGACGGGGTGTTATGAGTTCCGATTATAGGAATATTAATGTATGAACATAAAGTTTATGAAGAAAAAAATTATGAAGAGTGATTATTCCAACTCCAATTCGTAGTAAAATCGTAAATATGAATACAAATTTTATGAGAGCCGATATGGACCCGGGTAATTAACTAATTACTATATGTTTTCCTACAGTTTATTTTTGACAGCGATCCTTTTCTGACACCAATGTTAAAATTCGAACAGCTTGTCTATTTAATGTGTTTGACATACGTCACGGATCTTAAGCTGACTGGCTTACAGGATTCGACAAAATTTTAATGCCAGTTATCTGTCTATAATTAAATCTACCTATGTAGTAGGCAATAGTTTCCAAAGTGAAGCGGCTTTTACATTGTTTACACCTTGAATGGACGACCGTTTGTCTGGCATTTCATTCCATTTTTCGCGTTCAGCAGCCACGGTAAGCAGATCCAAGTTTTCAATGTTTTTGGTAGCCGTTACCCAAAGTTAGAGATTATGTACGCTTGAAAATTCTAACGTTCCTACGTTTTTTTGTCTCGATTTGAACCTACAGTGCTATGAGCGATTAAACGAACTATACCTACATGGGATATTGACCTTTTTAAGATCTGTTAAAACGAACAAAAGTTAATTTGGGGCTTTCCCTTTTTTCAAGGTTGATAAAGGTATAAATAGTTTATTGTAGTTTTGCTTAATATATCTCTAAAGTCAGTTTAATAAAAATGCTATTCAATACTTAGTCAGTAGAAATATCAAGTGAGAAACTAAAATTTTCTCACTTTCATCATAACGTATACCAGAAATCAATGAATAACTTGGTTTTCTTAAGAACCACTGAGAACGTTACAAAAATCCAGATTAGGACTTTGTTATCCAAAAAAAAGGTGACAAGAAACTCGGTGAGTTTCTGAGTGACTTTATTACATAAAGTAAAATAAATTGTACTCACGCATATATCACAAGGCACCATTAGCGCTGAATATTAAATTATTTTTAACAGTTAATGCACTTTACAGCAATAAGATCGGGCAAAGTCCTCACTTGCCCGAGGGTACGTGCTACTGCCAAAGTAACACTAAGCAATCCACCCTAAAATATATAAAAATGTGTTGCACATTTTAATCATTATACATAGCCGTGTGAATAAGTACGTATTAATTTCAATTCAGTAAGGATAAAAGGACAGAACGCAATGTATAACGCAGTAGTCACGAAACTCTCAAATCACGTCTCCGCACATTTTGCTTATACGCAATAGGGTCTTTTCCCCCGAAGCTCCCGGGGCAGCATCGCTAGAATGCGTATAATTATTTATTTGCCCTCCACGCCCTCTCTAAGCCCACTTACGGCTTTCCAATACTCAAACAAAGAACTGCAAAAGAGGACAATGCGCAAAATTGGCTCAGATATTTCTTTATGAAATTCTTCGAATAAAATGTTGATGTAGTATTTTAGTAATTTTTAATTAAATTCTGCAGCTACGAAGCTTTATTTGTCTGACCCAGAGTTTATAGCAGATTCCAATAAAATTAGTTCATGTCCTTGCTACTTTCTCAAACTATTTCAGTATCGAATTTAATCTAAATAGGTTCAGCACTTTAAGTTTGAAGAGTTAAAAGTCAGAGTTACTCTTGCATTTAATATCTCGCAAACAAGTATAGATTTAGCTGCAAGTCCGAATTGTAATCTGATAAAACTTTTAACATAATTGCATTGCACCTTTATTAGCATGGTTATTCTACTATTACATGAGCATATTACTGTTTTAGTTATACTTTTAATTTGAAAGTCTGTAACGAACGATTATTATAGTAAAATATTTATTAACTTATTTAGGTAGGTGGCGGAAGTGTTAGAATAAGATATACTACATTGTGCAAGCTTTACAGTAACTACAAAATAGGAAGGCTTTGGTCGTTTCATTGTACTTCCTAGAAAAAACGAGCAGGTAAAGAGTTTGTATTTTAAAAATCAGTAAAGAGCTTAAACGGTATCGCCTTTCATGCAAGTTTTAGATAATAGGGATAACACAATGGCCTCGATGGAACCGGAGACAAATACCTCGCGCTACGTCGCTACTATTTTGACATTTTAATTTCACCCTTGCCCGAAATCCTTTTTGAATGGCGATACGAGACTGCACGGGGGCGCGATGACGCGTCGTTCCTCTTGATACCATGTATCACATTCACAGAGAACCTTGATTGACGTTTATCGCTCGGATTAAAATACAATTAAATTTAATTCGAGCACGAACTTTTTTCGGTTAACCCTTTTTGCCATTTGCAGGACGTAAATTATTTAAAAGGTATTTTAGTCCGAAAAGGAGTTTGAAATGTATATCGGTGTTCACTCTCCATTTAAAACTGTCTTGTAAATTATCGGGGGATGGATCAACAAAAGCTTTGGAATTCACGTATTTAGGGGCTGGCTTACAAAACTCTCGATTAGAGGTAATTTGTGTCAATCAATAGCTGGGTCCGCCTGCACAGCCCGGCCCGGCAGCCGGACCATTTGCCGTAATTAAAAACGAGCCCTGTTCGTAAAAGTCAATCGCAGGATTAATGTTTGACGGGCGTTCATCGTTTTCAGACAGAACTTTTGTGCTCCAATACGTAACTACCGCCATACAAACGTCAATCTCAAGCAGATTACTTTGCTGATTCTAATGTAATGTTGGTCCTTTTAGATGCGAATATGCTTGGAAGTGAGTATAAAAAATATTTATCATATTACAATCCTTGTACCGACCATGTTTTAAAACTTTCGTTTTTAAAAGTTAATTAATATAAATTATACGCCCGAACTAACCTAAATCCATAGTTTTCGACTTGAATTTATCTCTCAAAATGTATAAACACTAAAAATTTGCGAGTAAAAGGAAAATCAAGCAAAAGGAAACAAAAGTAATAGCTTTAGCGTAAAAAATATAAAATCACTATGAAGAAGAAGGAAAACTCAAAATGAAATTAGAATGCAAAAAATATATAATTTTTATTATATCAAAAAGCCTCGTTTTGTTTTAATATTACCTTTTTTCTTGTTGGTTCACTTGAAAATCGACAATCCGAAGCTACGAAGCCGTACAAGATTTTATTGATTCCAAATAAAGGGTAATTTTCAACCGGGCCATGACATTTTCATTACGTATTATAAACATGCTCTACCACCAACACAAAACCAATTCCACTACCGAATTTGTTTGCGTTTATGATTTGCACAATTCTTGATTTTGTGGTTATAAATCTATGGATCACTGTGACATTTTGCATCTCTATTTCACGCGAATTACGATAGCATGGAGAGAGAGAAAGAGCAATATAGCGAGAATAGGGTCGGATTGGTCACGCAATGTAGTAGCAACCCTTTCATTGCGCCTGTGACTGGTAAACGGTAATTTGATTTCACGGGCGTCTGATGATTAATGTCAGTAACCTTATCGCTCCATATTTTACCGATTTAGTCAAATAACTTTTGTTATTCTGTCGTAAAGCTCGTGTGAATACAACTTAATCGGAACGTTAAATATTGGACAGTGGGAGCTTGTTCTTTGATGCGAAAAAACTGATTACCTTTTAACACTACACCGCGGTTCTTTGTTAAAGATTTTTGAAAAAATAAAAGTTACGCACTTATAATAAAATGAGATGAATTCCTTAAGCAATATATTAAGTAGTATCAATATATACTTTCAAGTAAAGGCCAGCTTATAAGCACAAAAAAATCCCATTAGACCTATGCTGAGCAAACCTGTTTTAACTTTAGCAAATTAAATTTTTAAGAATCGTCGTCAGTTTAACTCTTTTTATATATTTATTTTTTAAGTAGTTATATAGAGGTATTTTATAATTATCGATTTTTTATGTTAATATATTTTTATTTGCAATTGCATCTTCAAAAAGCTGTCGGTGCGTTAGTTTGCTAACTCTAACTGGGAGAGAATTCCCTATGGCAATAAATTCACCTTTTATACTGACTCATAACATAAGTCAGATAAGTGTAGTAAAATAGTGCGCAACATATAATAATATATAAACTAAACATAAATAAAAAAAGAATCGCAACTAAAAAAGTACATACCACTGATTTTTAAGAGAGGATGTTAAAATATATCAAATTTAAAAAAAACTATACAGAGCAGGTACTTACTTATGCAAGTATACACTATTTATAAAAGACATAGCGGACTTTTTAAATCCTCTTAACTGAAAAGGATCGCTTCTTTGTGCTAAGAAAGAGGATCCATTCACTGTTCTCTCGTTCTCGTGTGTATCTAAGTAATCAAATAACGTTAATGCTTCTCCTAATCCTCGCTTAATACCTTTGTCCTCTATTTTCATGCTCCACTACGCCCCCGCTCAAATATTTGTTTATCAGAATGGAAGTTTTATCACGATATTGACTCTATTGTGCAATTCTCCTCTACAGTTCTTTTTAGGCAAAAAGCACATTTTTTATCGTGGAATTGTCGAATGTTACACGTGGCCAGTGATGGATCACTGAGTGTTAGAATATTCCAATTATTTTTGTGATAAAAAATGTGCTTTTTTGCAAAGGAAATTTTCTAGTAAGTGAATTTAGAATTTTGTCCTTCTTTGACAACAAAATCGAATTTCGATATAATTTATTAAATTAAACATACTTAATAGTACTCACAAAATATTAGATTAGTATAAGTAAAGAAAAGCTGACTATGGGCCTATAAGGATGACACCGAGAAAACGCTATGTTGATGATATTCTTGCAAGGTATAGCAACATAAATAAAGTCAGTCGTTGGATGCTACACAACTTTGTAAGGCAAGTCCTGATATGGGATGTAGGTGTAAGGTAGTCGTGATGTCGAGCTCCTAACTTGATTTAGACACACTAGGCTACTTGATAATATCTAACATAAATAAAATAATGCCTCAATAAATCTCCTCCTACACACATTCGGTCCTATCATGCAACACCACACCACACTCATGCTCTCAATTCTTCTTTTTAATTTTAACTATCTATTTTATACTTGACTTGCATCGTTAATTAAGTTTCCTTGAATTTTTAAATATGTCTTAGATAGTAAATGTAAAGGGAACAGCACTGCTGTCCGAAGCACAGATATTAAGTTATTTAGTTCAGGCACAGAGATATAAAATGTAATTGTAAATATATCTAATTGTATAATAATATGTTTGTTCTTATGAATGTATTTAGTTTAAATAAATAATTATAAATGCAATGTTTAAAGGATATATTACACCTTTGGGTAAAACCGAAGTGCAACGAAAAAGTATTATTGATTCCCTGTAACCATAATTTACCAGTTAACTTTAAGTAATATAATCTATGTAATATAATTATTTATTTAGTACACGCACAGAAATATACAAAGGAAAGACTTATATATAACTAAGTAAATTTAGACACAATGCACTTATTTATTATTTTAACTCAAGTCTACACGCTTGCTGTAGTCTCTTGCACGCCTCTGAATATTTATCCATTCTTTTAGATTTGTTTTAAGCTTAAATCGATTAGTTCGTGATCCCCGAGTGCGAACATCTGTATTTGCGTATGGCGCTCCCACTACACCTATTGCGTCAAAGCCGTATTCAAATAACTTTAATCGTTTAAGTACACAAATCCAGTCTCGCTACTAACGAATTATAATTATTCATAGGCGGCAGCGACAGCACAATCCTTTCGATATTAATATCTAACATTGTTTGCATAATGGCGCGTATACTGATTTATCGTGCAAACATTTTTAACAGCTGTCCTAGAATATTGTCATAAGATTATTATGATAGTATGACCGCTTGTATGCATAAAACTTTGAAAGATGGTTTTGTTGGCTGTATAGGCGGAAACCAGTACCAAAGGTCAGTCCCTGTATGGTTGACAATTTTCATCATGGGCAAGCGGTAGTCGCAGTTCAAGCCAGTACGCTCAATGGCGCTGCTGACCAATAAAAATTACATATACGAGTTTTCATTCGAGAAATAATTCCTTAAGCTAGTGAAAAAGGGGTGGAACTTTGTCTCGGAATGAATAATTTCTTAAGTAAGGGATGATAAACTCATCATAAATATACTATATGGCGACGACACAGGTTTCAGAGTACCTACTTAATTGCGGACAACAAATGTCTTTTATTTGTAAAAATGAAACTGTAGCTAAAAAAACTATTACATTTGTACCAAAAACCAATAATCGTTTTGAGAGGTTTAACAGTAAATTATTATGCTATAGTTTACCTTTTATAGATGAAAGCTGTGACCCAAATTTTTTATATAATGATTTTTTCAGCAGCTTTTCTAACACATTTAAATCAATATTTACTCCCAGAACGGTTAAGGTAAATAATAAAGCTACCTTTAGTAAATGGGCTACTCCTGGGCTACATAAAAGTAGAAAGAGGCTGTATGAACTGTATGATGAGAAAAAATTAAACAACAGTGAACAATTTTATAATTATGTAAGAAAATATTCTAAAATATTTAGAAAAGCATGTCATGCGGCCAAGTCTTATTATTTAAGCTCTAAAATAAAAAATTGTGATGATAAGATTAAAATGACCTGGAATATTATTAATAGTGAAACGGGAAAAAGTAAAAATTATAATACTAAGTTTAAACTTAATATTGATAAAAAAACTCTTACATCTGACTTAGATGTAGCCAATGCTTTCGAAAACTTTTTTACTAATATTCCAGTGTCTATCACAAAAGATTTAAATTGTTCGCCCACTTTAGCGGAGTCTATTTTGAAAGATAACGTGAATATATGTACAGTAGATTTTACGTTTAGTCATGTTACATCTATGGATATAATTAAGACATTCAATACTCTTAGTGTTAAGAAAGCTGCAGACCTCTGGGGCAATTCCATAGTAGTTACCAAGCCTATCATTGTTTCAGTGGCGCACAGTTTGGCTCTAATATTTAATAAATGTGTAGATTGCGGCAAATTTCCCGATCTAATGAAAGAAAGTAAAATCATTCCATTATATAAATCGGGCAGTACAACAGACCCAACAAATTTTCGACCTATCTCAGTGCTGCCTACATTTAGTAAAATTTTTGAAAAACTTGTTTACAACCAGATGTTAATATTTTTCAATAAAAATGGATTAATGCATTCAAAACAATTTGGATTCACTAAGGGTCGCTCTACAACCGATGCAGGTGTTGAGCTTTTAAAACATATATTTGATGCTTGGGATAATTCTTTGGACGCTTTAGGTATTTTTTGCGATCTGTCCAAAGCTTTTGACTGTGTTCCTCATGAAGCATTGATAAAAAAATTAGAATATTACGGAATAAGAAACTCCGCATTGAATCTTCTCACTTCATATCTAAGTGATAGGATTCAAAGGGTTGAGGTTAATGGAAAGCGATCTCAGGGGTCTGTTGTAAAAATGGGGGTACCGCAGGGCTCGATTCTCGGTCCGTTTTTGTTTTTGATTTATATGAATGATTTGCCATATTTTGTTAAAGAAAACCACGAGATAGTTTTGTTTGCTGATGATACATCATTATTGTTTAAGTTAAAACGAAATCAGAATTTAGACGAAGTAAACAGTGCGATCTCGAAGGTGGTGCACTGGTTTGACGTTAACAATTTGCTATTAAATGGGGCTAAAACGAAATGTATTAAATTCGTGACGCCTAACGTCAGACAGGCAAACTCTACTATTATGGTAAAGGAGGATGAGTTGACCCTTGTGGATACTACCAAGTTTTTAGGGATTACTTTAGACTCTAAGCTACAGTGGGGCCCACATATTGGTGAATTGTCGAGTAGACTTAGCTCTGCAGCATTCGCGGTAAAGAAAATTCGCCAATTAACAGACGTTGTAACAGCTAGGCTAGTTTATCATAGCTATTTCCATAGTGTTATGTCCTATGGTATTCTTCTGTGGGGTTGTGCCGCAGACATTCAAACAATCTTTGTGCTGCAGAAGAGGGCTATTCGAGCAATTTATAATCTCCCGTGTGGACATTCACTAAGGGAAAAGTTTAAAGAAATTGGTATTTTAACAGTGGCCGGTCAATTCATTTATGATAACCTGGTTTATGTACACAAGAATACTGATCAATTTAGTAAGAAAAGCTGTGTACATAACCTAAACACAAGGAATAAGCATAAATTAGTTGTACCTGCCACTAGGCTCCAAAAAATAAACAAATCTTTTAAAGGTCAATGTGTGCGATTCTACAATAAAATCCCAAGCAACATACAGCAATTGAGCCTAAATAAATTTAAATTAACAATAAAACACAAGCTGTCTTCAAAGGGATATTATTCTATTAAAGACTATATGGCAGATAAAAATGCTTGGGATTAAACTGCCGTTTCATACAGGCTATTCTAATATGAATGACTTGAAAAAATAAATATTGTTAAGGTTATGTTATATTGCATTGTATAGCTTCACAGACAAATGAAGATTGTAATTCTAGTACCAAACTAATGGACATATTTAAAAGAGCATAGCCTGTGAGTTTCTTGCCAGTTCTTCTTACAGAGCGGTGGCTCGGAACTGGCACTTAGATTCACTTACACTTAATTATTTTTTATTTTTAAATTGTTTTGTTGCATGTAAGTGAATCTAAGCTTCGTGATTAAGTGTAATATTATTTCGATTGTTTTTTTTTTCATTTGTGATCATGACGTTTTCAAGTACTATGTATAATAGTTTATGAAATAAATAATTTTTTTACTTTTTTTTTTACTTTACTTTATCTACTTAATTACCTCTGTGAAAAACGGAATAAAAACGAAATCAGTTATAGATAACAAAATTAATGATATATTTCATGAATAGCACAATAACAATGACTGGTCGGATGAGCACTGTCAATTAACCCTTTATGTCGTTTTTTATTGATACACGGCGTTGGATGATCAATAAAATTACACGTACTCACGCTTCCCGTGTTCAATCGGTCGAGAATGTTAAGCGGGGTCGTTCGGCTGTGGATGGCTGAGGGCCTGTCGCCTGCTCTTTTGACGCGTCGGGTCGCATCATACGCCGCCGCATACTCGATCATACGCACATCATGAGCACACAGATTCATCGATCACATCGAAAAAAGTATAATGACAATAATTTTGCTTCCCAAAATTACATAGTACTTTTTGTACACAAGTGCTTAGACGACACCAAGACCAATCAATTTTAAAAAAGTAGTTCGTTTAACTACTTCATAGAAATGCCAAAATCACAGGGGTTTTAGTCAGTGAGTTTTAGCCGTAGCTAACACTTCTACGGTTATTTTGAGAAATCATACGATAACTCAGAATAAAGCTTTGTATTTTGTTTAACTTCAAAGTGGGAATTTTCCTAATTATTTTAAAACCATACATACATATATTCACGCCTGTATCCCCGAAGGGGTAGGCAGAGGCATATAAAACGCCCACACTATACTTGCTGTCTGTAGAATGGCAGCTCGGGCACTGGTTTTTATTAAGTTTGTATTAATTGGTGGTTTTAATAACTACTTGAATTACTAAAAAATGCGATTAAACTAATTATGGAAATTCTCAAAAAAATATGAGTAATTGCAGATATTATAAAGTAACCAATATCATTACTTCATCCATCAGTCCAAGGAAGCTTACTGCTGAGCATAGGCCCCATAAACTTTAAATGTAGCTTTTCCAAGTAATAATATAAGTTATATCCACTTTATCGAGAAAATTTTATAAAAAAAAAACCCTATTCATTTCCACCAGATGTGCGATAAACGTTATCAAGAGGGTTAACCGTGACCTCATAAAAAAGCGGAATTTATTGCATCTCATGACCCTTGCCTCAAAACTAAGACAGCAATGGAAATAATAGAAAAATATCGTAATTAAAATCCAACCCTTGCTATAGTGATGTCGTTCGTAGAGGGATAAAATTGGAGCGAGGCGCGCGTGACTGATGCAATGATATAGCTAGTGTATTGGGCCCGGGTGGGGGCGTATGCCTGCCGCGGGTTAAGCGATCTTTAACGACCCTGTTACCTCGTTTATTAGGCTGTAAACATATGACGTCTCTAATTAACTATCTAAAATGTCTATTTCCGGTGGAAGTGCTTTGGAGCTAATCGAACAGCTTTTGAAATCGTTCGACTTTATAAAAAAAAATCAGAAAGAATAATTGAGGACTTCTTGGCGGGAAAGTGAAACGTCATGTCTGCAGTTTTGTTTTATTTTCTATAATTTGTGATATTTCTAACATTAATGTATAATAACTGTGGTAACCGTTAGGTGTTTGTGAATATATGAAGGTAAGTGTTGGTAAATCAAACAAAGCAGTGCAACATCACTTTACATATTCTCTCAAGGCGTCCATGTGACATCTCAGTATAGTCCCACATCTTTACTGAGGACTCAAGGGGCTTAGGGGAGGGTATTACCTGCGCGAATTGGGAGGGGGCATCACAGTTGGTGGCGTAAAAATCATCAACCTGCGTTACGCCGATGACACTACTCTTCTGGCAGCCAGAAATGGTCATGAGTCAGAAATGGTTGCACTTTTGGATCGAATGGAGCGGATTAGCGAGGAATTGTGTCTCTCTATAAATAGGTCCAAGACAAAAGTCATGGTGGTTGGTAGAAGTGGAAAGTTGGAACTCACTGGCGCATTAAACCTAGAAATAGTGAACAACTTTATATACCTGGGTTCCAACATTAGTAGCGATGGTTCTTGCGAGATAGAAGTACGCAGGAGGATTGGCATGGCTAAGAGCGTCATCATGTCCCAGCTTGGCAAGGTCTGGAAAGATCGGAACATTTCTATGAAAACCAAGACTAAGTTGGTACGGACCTTGGTTTTTTCGATCTTTTAATATGGCGCGGAGACATGGACACTAAAAGCTGCAGACCGCAAACGCATTGACGTTTTCGAGATGTGGTGCTGGAGAAGGATGCTCCGCATTCCTTGGACAGCATTTCGGACCAACGTCTCCATATTGCGAGAGCTTAAAATCTCCTCGCGGCTGTCATCCGAGTGCCTCCGTAAAATCCTGGAGTATTTCGGTCACATTGCAAGGATCTTTCCTTGCAATGTGACCGACCGACCGGTGACAACCTCGAAAAACTAATTGTGACCGGAAAAGTAGAGGGGAAAAGGCCTCGTGGGCGCAGCCCATTACGTTGGTCCGACCAGATCCGCACCACTCTCGGTTCTACAGTCCACTATGCCCTCCACACCGCCGATGACAGGAATAGATGGAAGAACATCGTTAGAGAAAGGGTGTTTCAGAAGGTTGGTCACGACCCTCAGCACAGAGGAACACGATGCAAAGAGGAGGATATATTATTAATATATCACTTACTTGACACGGCTAGATGTGCTAGGCGCACGAAGCCATTATTTAAAAGAAAAGAAAAAGAATAATTGAGATCGTCTTTTTTTCAGTGTGTTATTTAAATATATGTTGTACTTCTAATGTAGTCATTTTAATACGGAGACGAATTTACAAAATTAGTTTAGTTAAGCCATTGCTGAATGTTCTAAGAATAATAAGGAAAATTAAACTTTTAATTTTTATACCTAAATAAGTATTCATGTGAAAAAAAATCACTATTGTATGCCAAAAAAAAAAGTCTTTTTATCAAAGCTTGTATTAATATCTTTTAGCATACATCGTTATTGTTTCGGGATGTGTCTTATGTGTTGAGGAGTAGCTTCGTCGAATGCCAATTGCGTACTCCAGACATGTCATTACCGAACTCACTGCATGTAATTAAAATATTTGTATATCGTGTCAGTGCTCTTACCCGTTAAACGTTCCTTCATCGGTGGGGCATCAGATCAGCTCACCATAAAAATAAAACTACAGCAACAAAAGTTTAACTCTGCGGGACGGAAAGAGAACTCGTTGTTTAATTCCTACAATCATAGCAAGCTATATAAACTATTCCCGAATGAATATTTTGATACTTTCCTCAGTATTGCCATCAACAGAAGCGGGGTCGAAGCTCGCTCGGAGACGTGACGGGGCGGGCCGGCCTGCGTCTGCTGCCGAGAGACCATCACGTTTTACATTACCCACAAATGTGCAGCGTAAACAGGCAGCCGCCTCTGATAGCTATAGTTTCCATTGCCGTAATCATTACCTGCGTAATAATAACTGAAACAACAACAAAACCTCCGAAGTAATAAACATGCACACCTATAATTTTAAGACAGTGAAGCTAATAAAGATAGAAAGTTCGAGAAAAATAATTACCTACCCTTTATGTACTAAGTATGCCTTAAATAAGTTAAAAGGGAATAAAAGAAATAGGATGAACGCGTATAATAGGCCAGTTTGCACAGAAACTCGATTAGAACTTCAAAAGAGAACTATTGTGAATACGTCGAAGTGAAATCTCTTTTATCGAATTACTAACATAGAGCAAAACATTTCAATAAAAGTGATACAAAAAATGTAACTTACACAAAAGATTAAGTTAGAATAACATCGCCTTGTGTTATGATATGCCGCCACCGAACCTTTGCAAAACTACACGATATTGAATCTTAACTAGTTGTGTTTAAGTAAAAAATACAAATGCATACTATTAGAATTTGTGAGGTGCGATGCAAACGTTACAATATTGTTTGTTGTTTGTTAAAGCATGCGTTAACAAGAGATCTCCAGACAAGTATTGATTGATATTCAATAGGAGTGCGATGAATGGCCGCTGACAATGCGACTGTTTTGCTGCCATTTAGATGCAAAGATTGTAAGAGTAGAGATATACTAATGTTCGCATAAGCTATTTTATCAGTGCTATCTTTCTTGAAATAATGACACTGAGAAAAATCTTTTTATAAGAACAAACTAAATTTTGAACATTTAAATGAAATTGGTATGGAGATATTTTGTAACCTGAACCTTTTGATTTGTACCTATCCTGTGTTCTTTTATAGGATATTTTTGCCCCAGAAATTATCCCTTGAGGGAGATAAATCGGGGTGGAGGTTTGTGAGACCCGAATCAATAATTTTTCAAATAAGTCATTATTTTTATTTTTTATAAGCGTTGCCTCTTTTTCCGCAAAGGTGTTGAAAACACGTCCATATGCGCACTGTCTGTATCTGATTAAAGATTTTAATATTTTTTTTAATCTAATTAAATGTTTTTTTTTGTGATTTTGTGCAAGACGGTAAGTTTTATGGTTAAATTAGTTCTGATATAAAATTTATTAAGTACTTTTTCTACTTTTTTCTCTTCACCTCAAATTTTATACTCATTACATCTCAGAAGAGGTTTTATAGCAAATTTGCAATTAAATGCAACTTCTTTTCATATTTAAGAACTTTTTTACAACATTCATTTATGACTCGTAGCCCAGTGGCCAGACGCATAACCTATAAATTCAGAGAATATCGAGTTCAAATCCGGATGGCGCAGCTATCATCCTCATCAGCCTTAAAAAGCACCTTAATCATGGACATCTATAGCAGTCGTTATTTAAAAAACTACGTCATAAGAAAATGGTATTACTTATTGTTTTATTTATAGATTACTTATCACAAAAGCTAACTGAAAAAACTATTTATATGTGCATAATAAAATATCTATATTTTATTTCAGAATTTTTATCACAAATATGGGTTGTAAATAAGTAAGTTACTTACGGAATCTTTATAATTTTCGTATGACGTAGTTTTTGAATATTTTAGTGTAGTTTATAATTGATTTTATAACTTATTTATTTTTATATTCTTTAATTTCAATGTCTACAAAGGAACAACTTAGGTACCAAACTTATTTCTTTCCAAAGAGTTAATTTAATTCAACATAGACGAAACTTCGTTATACCCATCTCTTTTACTTTATAATGATATAACGAACAGGTAATGGGTATAACATAGTTTTGTTTTCGTTGAATAAGGACTAGAAGAATTTTTGAACTAAGTTATCTATGCACAAATGAAAAAAGTTTTAGTCGAAGATGAGAGGCGCTAAAGCCGCGTTGGCGATGGCGCTCCGCTCACGGGTCGGGCTGCAAAGGCGCCGCCGACGCCGGTGGTCGCGCCTCATACTCCTCCACTCTGCCATTCTTACTTAAACCTGCCTTTCAAACACTGAGCACTCAATGAAATATATTCATTGCAACATTGTTATCTGTATCTCAATCGAGTGCATTCTACCGGACCACTGCTCACATTGAACATGGCAGACATTGCGACGTCTCATTGTGAGCTACTAGTCCGATGAACGGAGCTTTGTAATCCGTTCTTAGCTACTATGTTGTACTAAAGAGATATTTAATGGTCAAGTTAGTAGGAAGAATTGCATTTATTGTAGAATTATTTTAAAAAGGAAGGCAGTGCAGGATTTTTTTATCTTGTTCATATGTTTATTGTGTTTCGTTTCATACAATTATGATCAGTTCTCATTTACGTTGGTCATACTAAAAGAGGTCGAAATTACTACTTAATTATGTTCCATCTATTTTATAGAATAACTTTATGTTTTATTAGAGAAATATATTTTCAATTATAAGAGAAGCACACATTACACTACATGAAGTTTATTAATTTGAAGTCAAGACTACTCTTTAGTCTTGACTTCAAATAAAAATACGTGTAGATGATACGCTTGATTATTGTACATTTGTGACCTAGGCCATTCTTAGTTTCACCCGAGTATCACTTTTATTTCTTTAAACTTTTAATTTTAATAACATTACGTTATATGTAAGTAGGTCGTAAAACTAACGAAAATTTAAAGATCCTTAATAAATTAAAATGCAACTTGAGACATATTTTTTAAGAGAAATGAATGTATTGATATTAAAAATAAATGGACTGCAATGGGAGGGTGTAGGTGGAACAAAGGGCGGTCGGAGGGTCGCACGCGCCTCTCCTCGTTAGCGTCGCCGCGTCGTCGCCATAAGAGGAAAGCACTAAAACTGCTAAAACAATACCGTCCGTACGTTACCATTATGCTAATTGCACACAACACAACAGCGCATTGTTTCACGCATTCAATTTACATTTCACTTATGTCATGGCGAAAGCAAATGTTTACAAAGGCAAATTCTTTGTGACATCGCCAATGGGTGCCCTATCGAGCGGGAACTACAATATTTTTTGGAGATTTCTTTTTCTATTATGTTTGTTTCATACTGTTTTCATGATTTAAGCTTTACTTTATCTAGGGAAAACTTTGGGTATTTATGTTGGAATGTTTCGATACTGGAGAGAAAATGGCTCGGGATTTCAGAAATCACATTAGTATGAAGGCATCATAAAATATAACAAGAAACAGTTTTCAGGTAAAGAAAAATAGAAATTGATCAGACTGAGAAATGAATAGTTTTTCGAAAAATGTATTGTTACAAAAATGCGCTAGTTTTGTCGAATAATCTAGATGAATGCTATACTTTATTTTGATGATTTTGCGTGTTATTTGTTACAGGAGGTATTTCAATACCCATTGCCAGATTTAAGGGCGGAAATAAGAGCAACTCTTAATATCATATTTTTTTGTATTCAGTGGGTAATAATTAAAAATACTACTCTGTCAAGAATGTACCGGGAAAATATCAATAATACACAAAAAAAAAAAATTATCCAAATTTATTTTATCATCTTCAAAGTATGCTCCTTCAGAAACGATACACTTATGCCAACGAATAATCCAATCATCAGAACATTTTATAAACGCTGTGTCCGGAATTGAGTTCAGTTTTCGCCGCGAATTTTCCTTTATATCTTCTACCACTACTACAACGGGTGCCACGAAGTGGTAATTTGAGTGTAGGAAAAAGAAGGAAGTCGGCTTGAGCTATATCTGGTGGTTGCTCGATGGATATTTGTTGAGTGTTTAGCCAAAATGGAAAACAATTGTGCCAATCTAACAACAACAAAAAAACATTTTATTTTTATTTTGGAACCATAAGCAAGACTTCTTGGCGGGAAAGTAAAGCGTCATGTCTCCTTTATTTTCTAAAATTTGTGATATTTCGAACATTAATGTGGATTATTGGATAACGGTGGATTATTAACCGTTAAGTGTTTGTGAACGTACATAAGTGTTGATAAATGAAACAAAACAGTGCAACATCACTTTTCATATTCTCTCAAGAAGTCCATGTGAGATCTCAGTATAGTCCCACATCTTTACTGAAGACTCAAGGGGCTTAGGGGAGGGCATCTCATTTATCGTCTTTATCACCACTCATTCTCGTTTACTATGTATTAAATATTAATATATCTATAACTTGACACTGGCTAAATGTGCTAAACGCACGAAGCCATTATTTATAAGAAAAAAAAACATTTATTTCCGATATTTTATTATTTTGTTGACTGAATGTATATTATACATTATTTATGGACTTTGTAACCGTCTACAAAAAAGACGTCCTCAACTCCAGTGAAATTTTTAATTTTTACGTACATACCTACTTATGTAATGAAATGTTCTGAGAAATTTTCGATGTAGTCCAGCCATCTCCATTCGGCTCCGTACAATTAGTGGTGGCCTCCGAAAGAAATAAATTTGGTACCGAAGTTGTTTCTTTGTAGACATATTTGCAAGTAAAGAATATAAAAATCAATAAGTTATAAAATCAATTGATTTTACTGTAATTGTTATTACAGTAAGTGTTTGCAATTCATAGATGCAAGTTTACCAGAGAACATTGCTTTTTAATTTTTTAACTAAACGATATTTTGTTAAGCTATTATGTTGTTTTTTGAGGTGTATAGGGATCCTACCAAGACCTACGGAGCCGAAGCCAACTACACCTGCAAGTGGTGCACCTACCGATTACCGGACGAGGCTCTGGCGAACATAACAGTGCCCGGTTAGCGGCAATAGACTCGCCACCTATTACGTGGGACCAACTATATATTCGGCGAAGTGTGGGCGTATAATATGCCTCTGCCTAACCCTTCGGGAAAACAGGCGTGAATGTATGTATGTGTACTATTTAACATGTAGAAAAAAGGACATATAAAATACATTTAGTATAAGTTCCTTGGCCCCGTAGTTTATGTTACTTTACTTACTTACATCACGTGGAAAAAGACCACGACATACGAAAATTATAACGAGACCGTAAGTAACTTACGTATGTACATCCCATATTTGTGATAAAAACTCTGAATGAAAATGATATATGTGAATAATAAGATATTTTATTATTCACATATAAATTGTTTTTTCAGTTAGCTTTTGTGATAATCTATAAATAAAACAATAAATAATACCATTTTCTTATGACGTAGTTTTTTTAATTACGACTGCTATAGATTATCAAATTAAAATTTTCTTTATTTGCTTTAAGGTATACAAATTTGGTCTTAAAATTACAATTACAGGAGCTTAACCTATTTAGCCGTATAAAAAGGCATGGAAACCTTAAACATAATATTAGATTATTATTGTTGAAATAAAAATATTATTGTTATCATTAGTAAAATTAAATATAATTGTTAAATTTGAATATGATTGTTAAAATTTAATGTTATTGTTAAAATTAAATGTTATGGTTAAAAGTAAAACTTTTATTCAAATTACTAACAGTCAAAGTCAAATACATACATTTGCACATCATGAGATGTGTTTATACTTTATGAACTCATCAATTGAATAGAACGCCTTATCCAATAAAAACTTATCTTTGAAGCTATTTGGTAGTTTGTTGTAAATGGACTTACACATGGCAAAGCTATTTTTCAAATACTATTTGGTGCTTGGGGCAGTTTCCAATACCAGTCTGCGAGGATTTCTCAAGCTTGTTTGAGATAAATATCCTGCTTTTGTGAACTTATAATCATTCTGCTTAACAAATAAAGCCACTTCCCATATATAGAGGCAAGGTAGCGTTAATATATTTAAAGATTTTAAGTAAGGCTTGCAGGATATATGCGATGTCAAATTAGATATGGCCCTAATGCATCGTTTTTGGGCAATAAATAGTCGTTCAATGTCAGTACCATTTCCCCATATCAATAAGCCGTATCTTAAGACGGACTCCACATATGCAAAGTAGGCAATAATGGCCGTTTCGACACTAGCAACATTTGTCAATTTGAATAGAGCAAATGTAAAATTATTTACTTTATTGCATATTTAATTTATTTGTTTTTTCCATGCTTAAGGTGCTTTCTGAGGCTGATGCGGATGATAGCTGCGCCACCCGGATTTGAACCCGATATCCTCTGAATTTGAAGGTTATGTGTCTGGCCACTGGGCTATCGCCGCTCACAAGTAACGTTTATATCCTTCTCTATAAGTACAAATGTAAGCATGTACATATAACCAATTCATAAAGATAATTGACTACAAGCCGGGCCTGTGACCGTTATTTACGCTCTAGAAAGGGTCGTACAAACTATTGTCTAATTGTCGAAGTTTATAAGTACGTGCAAACAAAGCAAAAGAGCGTCACGACAGGCGACAATATGTCGGCAATTAAGCGCGGGCGCAGAGCATTCGGCGACTAATGTGTCTATAAACGAATGTATTTGCCGTGTTCTGCTCACTCGTAACTCGTAAATCCCTTACACAACTGGAGCAGTTGGCTCTTGTCGTTTAAACACATTTATCATTCGGCTCTAAATCTGTCAAAACAGGAAGTGAACGTATAAATTCTTGTATAACATAAGATTAAAATCGCTGTTTTGCTGAGAGTTTAATATTTTAAGTTCTTAGTAAATAGGGTAAGGTAAAGTGACGGGTTTTCTGAATGTGGCCAATTTTTAGAAACAAATAAGTCCAACAGTCTTCACTTTAAGTGTTATAATGAGAAACATATACTTATTACAAGGGCAACGATATCATATCACACTATAAAGCCAATATTATGTAAATAGAATTTTACTGATTACAACTTTTCCAAATAAAATTTGGCCGTGGATCTCTAAAAACAACATTATTTATGTTGATTCCTGTAGTCCTACTCCACCTCGCCTAAAATCAAGTTTCAAGACAAATTCGCTTTAGTACTTATAAGTATGGTATACAACATAAGGTATAAGTAAACATTATACTTCTGTCCTAAAGTAAGTTAATTCTCGAAAAGCCTTTGTAGCAATTCATAAAACGTGCAAAAAATCTACAAGGGTAAACGATGACACATCTTGTAGACAAAAACTACATTCTTTCTGATCACCATCTGTCTTTCAGAGAAATTTATTTGGTAGCTGGGTGATCGGGCCAAGTCGAGCCGAGGCGGGCGCTTGCCACCCGCGCGCCGGCACGCGTGCCCTCTCCCGCCAAATAACTTAAACCCCTTTTGTTTTTCTTCACAAAGCCCACGATTTATTTACGAGATCAACTGATTATGTCACGGCACGCGTCCCTGCCTAATAGTGCTCAGTCGTTTAAATTCGTCTATTAAATGCTATAAATAGATTAACAAAGAGAGATAGGAGACGAACAACATCATTAAGTGCAATGAAATTGATTTTAGGACATTAGAATATGAATGAGTTCAGGGTTCATTTATACATAATAATAGTGTTTATGATCTCATAAATAAAAATAATAATAAATAAATATTTCTGACACTTACACCGATTATTTAGTTCCAAGATAAGTATCATTAAGAACTTGTGTTATGGATACTAAATAACGTAAAAACATACATAAATATTTTCTTTTCTTTTTTTTTGTAAATACATACTTAATATACATAGGATAACACCCAGACCAGAACAAATATTCATATCTAAACACACAAATATTTATCCTTTGTGGGGAATCTAACCCACGACCTCAGGAGTGGAGAGCGGGTATACTCGCCACCACAGTGACCGCTTAAATAGTTCTCTCGGTATCTCTATCAATATATATATAAAAATGGATCGCCGAAATGTATGTACGTTCATAAATTCCGAACGACTGCACCAAAATTGAGTTTTTTTTTATTGTGTTCAATGTTACCAGGGCAAGGTTTGTTTAAAAAAGAATTTTAAAAAATTGTACTGAATCCTTTTTCAATTCTCATAATATAAAATAAAGGAGATGTTCATTATATTAACTACATATTGACTGCTTAAAAAAGATATGGCGGTATGAACTTCGCCGGGAAAGCTAGTAGATACTAAATAAAACAAATTATAGGTAACAAAAATTGGTGTTTAACGTGTGCTTTTATGAACGAAACGCCTGCATGGAAGTTCCATGAATTGCTCCTTTCTTTCTTAAGATATTACATCTAATATCTCATCAGATATGATCTTTAGATATAAGATGTTGGTAGTTTTAAGAACAAATGAGCGGTAATCATAATAACAGCCGAGATGAGTTTCTTAAGCCATTCTTCTCAATTTCGTTGTCTTTTGGAAGCCTTGTCCATAAGAAGAATCCATTTGCTTTTATTTCTTGATTATGGTACCACTGTATGGTATATATATCTTTCAATGTTGTTAAAAAAATTATTGAATTTCCATTTGTTTGTAAAAAAATTACGAATCTAAATGATCCTGTTGATCCGAAAGACAATATCTAAAGTAGGTATATTTTATTTTTGTGCCTCTGCCTACCCCTTCGAGGAAGCGGGCGTGAGATTATGTATGTAAATTGGTGTTTATTTTACTTTAATCCCGACGACTCTCGAATACTACTTTTCAGTAAACCGTAGTAACGGGGAAAATGAGATGACAGATTTTAGGTACCTTCTTCAAATTCCCATGGTTGGTTTGTCATAACAAAAGAGTACCCACAGAAGCGGTATCCAGTCAAACGAGGCCATCCAATCGAATCTAATCGACAGTTGGAAACTGAAAAAGGAAAAAAAAACAATATGACATGATATTAAGATATTATTAAGCAATGAAGTTTTTATTTTCTTACGTAAGTTTCAGCAAACAGATTGTTACAAGCTAAGAATTCAAGACCGGTATGGCAAGTTGGACTGGGCCGGTAGGGCCCGGGTGGCTTATTTTACGTTTGCCGCAAGCTAAGCCCGACTGTAAAATGCCACCTCGACTATATGGCCAGTCCGACCCTGATCGTAACACTCCTATAACCATCGTGCCAACACTGAAGACAACTCAGCCGCGAAACAACATGTCAATGTTGAAAAGTAAAGTATTACTTAAATTTTGATTTGCTATCGATAAATGGCATTGAGATCTCTTACCTTCCGACTATTGGAAAAATCTTGCCGTCTAAGGGTTCATACAGACGAACTGCAAGTCGGAACGGCAGAGGCGACGGCAGCCGTCGCCACCTGTCGACGGCTGCCGTCGACGCGTCGGCGGCAGCCGTCAATGCGTCGACGGCAGCAGTCAATGCGTCGACGACTGCCGCCGACAGGTGGCGACGTTTGCAGTTGTGGCGTTTTTCGTACCGACCACGACTGCTAGTACGCGGCACTCCAACTGCAAACGTTTTCGCCTGCCAACGGCAGCCGTCGACGCATTGACTGCTGCCGTCGACGCATTGACGGCTGCCGCCGACGCGTCGACGGCTGCCGTCGCCTCTGCCGTTCCGACTTGCAGTTCGTCTGTATGAACCCTAAAACGTTTGGCGAGTAAACTGAGTCTAAAGCATTACTCTTTTTAGTAAATCTTACATAAAATTACCTAACTGAATTCATAGTCTGTTCAACTGTGTTTTTTACAAAACTCCATCTAAAATGGTCACTTATTTACGCATTTCTCCTACCAACCACACCTCGTCATCTTTAAAAAAAGTAGGGCACTTTTCTAATGCTTTAAAATAGATCCAATCTTGGACAAATAAAACCTAATATGAATAGCGATTAATACTTATGTAACTCAGAGTAAATAGCTGTGATTTAAAAAAGTATTTATCGCTCTTAGAAAATTTTACAAATAACTCTCGACGAACTTACAATCAATTCTATATTTTATTATTGTCGCACCCCAAAGAGTTATATTTTGAAGTGTAAACAGACGTGGGTGCATTAAATGATTTTCTGTCTGTGCGGTAATGAGATGCTACGACATTGAGAGTTGAAGAGGTGCCCATTGTCAAAAGTATGCGTTTCACAGCGAGCGGCGCCGAGTGTCGCGTTGCTTTTCATTTAAATAATTGACACAAAGCAGGGTGACACATCGTGATGGCCATTGTCGCCATCGCGGTACACAAAAGATTAAACCCCTCCAGTAAATCCACTATTTTTATTCCATATCTGTCACTAAGATTGACGAAAAAGTTCATATACCTATTATTATCAAACATTAAAAAAAACAAATAAACAACATTTGTCTTGGTTTGAGTATGTATCTCGTTCACTTCGGAGTGTGAACGGAGGTGATGTGGCAGGCCCATATAAATAGTCATGATAGTGATGGACTACACACATTCCATAAAAAACGCAATTCGGTAGGTTTCGGGTATTTTAAGACAGTTGAATATAACAAACAATATATTTTGTTACAACAAACAATTTTATGTACGAATCTTGAACTATAGACGAAATGTATACTTAATTCATGACTGTGGGTGTATATGGTAATAATTTTCAATTTAAAATAAATGTCATGCAAAAATAATAACGCCACCATGTCCGTACGCGTACTAGACCAGCACACGAATCCTATCCTCCTGCGGAAGGGCGTGAGACAGGGAGATGTCATATCTCCGAAACTGTTCACTGCTGCCCTGGAGGATGTTTTCAAAATGCTGGACTGGGGAAACTACGGCATCAACATAAATGGCGAGTATATGTCTCACCTTCGATTTGCCGACGATACAGTGGTCATAGCGGAGTCGCTTGTGGATCTGGGCACAATGCTCGAAGACCTCGACAGAGCTTCCCAAAGGGTAGGTCTCAAAATGAACATGGACAAGACGAAAATTATGTCGAATGTCCATGTTAAGCCTACCCCAATAATTATTGGAGGCTCGGCTCTCGAAGTTGTCGACGAATATGTATACCTGGGACAAAAAGTCCAAATGGGTAGGTCCAACTTCGAGAAAGAGGTCAATCGTCGAATCCAGCTCGGTTGGGCTGCGTTCGGGAAACTGCGCTATATCTTCTCGTCAAAAATACCTCAGTGTCTTAAGACAAAAGTCTTTAACCAGTGTGTGTTGCCAGTGATGACGTACGGTACTGAGACTTGGTGCCTGACTATGGGCCTCATTAGAAAGCTCAAAGTCGCTCAGCGTGCAATGGAGAGAGCTATGCTCGGAGTGTCCCTACGTGATCGAATCAGAAATGAGGAAATCCGTAGGAGGACTGGAGTGACCGACATAGCGAGGCGAGTTTGCAGGCTGAAGTGGCAATGGGCGGGGCACATAGCTCGAAGAACCGACGACCGATGGGGCGTCAAGGTTCTGCAATGGCGACCGCGAACCGGTAAACGTAGTAGAGGACGGCCTCCCACGCGATGGACCGATGATCTGGTCAAGGCGGCGGGAAGCCGATGGATGCAGGCGACTCAGGATCGCTCAATGTGGAAATCTATTGGGGAGGCCTATGTTCAGCAGTGGACGTCAGATGGCTGAGATGATGATGATGATGATGAAAAATAATAAATAACGTTTTGGATCATAGGTATTTTGAAGTGTGTCTAAATATACTAAACTGAAATGTATTTACATTGATTATTACCATCGAACAGTTGTAATAAAAGAAGTTTTTAAACTGCAACGCATGACGTGTGGGATGAAAAGGCTTGCTGGGAGATTTTCGAACCGAGAAAGTAAAGTTTTTTTAAGATTTCTTCTACAAAATAACGTAAATTCACAATTCTCTACCTATCTCTAAGAGAATTTCTTAGGAGTCTTATTTTTTAGAAAAAAAAGAGCTATTTTATACAAAAACTTTGTCTTTATAAATACGTTTTACTAATAGTCACAAAAAGTATAATGTTTTCGTATATTCAGTCATTATCATCATCTCAGCCCATTAATTCCCACTACTGAAAGCCTCCTCTCGCAAACAACGGGGACCTAGTGCGAATTTGCGAACGCAGATCAAGCGCAATGAGGCCTCTAACATGGCTTCGAGACTATAAAGTAATTATAAATTTAAAGAGATCTAACTCTTTATCAGCATTATAATATTTCTGGAATTAATTTTTTAAAGGTCTGCGTAATATTACAATTTTAAAATGGTTGTCTTGCTATGCGGGCACTGCTATGAAAAGCTTGTGGTTTCCATTCCAGGCTGTACCGGAATGGCGCTAATTTCGCGGTTTGACTGGACGTGAACGACGTTACGACGATGATGGTACCTCGAGCCAGTGAGAGCTGCGGTTGTAAATCAAAAAACTCATTAGAGCCCGTCCTCCATATTGTGGTTTGGATGTCATCACCGCACTATAGTACAAAGCAACAGAATATTTTATGTGCTATAATCATGTTAGTGTGTTATTTAAAAGTAACCGCAACTAAAAAATGCAATTTTTTACGCAGCAGAATATAACAAAAACAAAAAAAATACTAAGTTATTATAAAGGGATAAAAACTAATAAGACACATAATAATATGATAAGGTTAGTCTTTTTAAAAAAAATCCCATAAACCATATTTAAAATTATATACAGAATCTAAGTTAGATTTGAAATAAATGTTATATAGATTCATTTCGAATTTTCGGAAAATATTAGTATGTTCATTATGGCACTAGAATAATAGGGATTATATAAAATATTTCTCACATAAAAATATAATCTACGATTTAAAATACAGAAGCTGGAACGAGAAATGAGTGCCTACATGCATTTAACTATTCATTTACTCTCAATCAGATATCTTATAAAACATTTAACAACAACCAGGAAAGATATCTACGAATATGAGCTCGTATTAAAATAAACATTAATATGAGGTGACTGTAACCTATCGACCACTATACCACATAGAGACGACGTACGAGTTTTTGTCAGAAATAATTATGCCAAAATGCAACAGTGAATCTCTGTTTAGTCGAACCAATGTTGCAGATGGGTGAATTTCAACAAGAGATTTTTATGTATCATTTCGGTGGGATTTTTTTATTTCAATGCAATCTATATATTTTTAGTGACAAATAATACTTTAGTCTATTTTATAACATTGTGCGTGAGTGGACATCAAATATTATCAAAACTTACATAAATATTTAAGGATAAAGTTTTAAGAGTCCACTGAAATTAAAAGTGTCCACCGAAATGATAAAAATTACCACCGAAATGATAAATCCACCGAAATGATACAGCTAAGAACAACCGTGCCCCCAGCCAGGGTTCCGTACTTTGTTAGGTTTGATTTCCACAAATTTTAGATAAACACTGAGACAGGACAGTACACAGTTTTTTTAATATCATCATTAATATACAGATATTACAGTTAGTATTATTACATATATCATTCTTTGAGATTACAATAACCTCAAAGAATGATATTAATGTAATGTAATGTTTATTATGATATGAATGAATAGTTTCTTTACTTTTATAACCTTTGGTAATTTTTGTGGTTGTTGTTGTGTGACAATTAGTAGGTATAATAATCTATACTGTGGTGACCCACACACTCATCACATTTTCGTTGAGCCGAACAAATGCGTATCTAAAGTATAGTAAACATGTACTAACTACATAGATATATGTATATATTATATATCTTAAGCACAAATATTACACAACAAATACACCTAAATAATCTAATCGACACTCTAGGTAAAAGTAGGTACATTACAAAACTATGACTTTGTATTTGACACCAGGATCTCTAAAACTTTATGTTTTTATCATTTCGGAGATACTTTTAATTCCGGTGGACTGTAATTGGTATAACAGTCCACCGAATCCACTGAAATGATAACACTGAGATGATAAAATAGAGGTTAGTTCTACATTTAACTACGAAAAACAATTATTTAAAAAATATGAACACTACTCAAACAAAACAGTACTTACTGCGAATTTAATACACAATTTTGAAACAAATTAAACAAATCTAGCACGAGTTATAACAGCCACCGAAATGAAACTATTTTTGTCCCCATATTACTGAAATGATAAACTTACTTTTTTGGCGGGAAACCGCAAGATGTTGGGACCGGTGCGTTCGCGCCGAGAGCTTAAGCCGGACTGATCCGGAGTGAGAAAAGGTGAAAGGGGCGTAACAACGCAATGTTGATGTGGCTATTCTACTAAAACTTACTGTCCTCTGAAATGATAACTTTTTTCCAGACAAAAGTTGACTGCCTGTCAAATCCATGAGAAAGAAGATAAACAAACAAAAATTGTTTTATTTGATCGAATATATTATAATTTAATGATAACAAAATCAATTTAAATCCATATTACGAATGTATTTGCAGGAGAAGGTATGTTATGAGCGGAATTGGGTTCAGGACAGGTCACCGTGATGATAAAATAACACTTTGTAATTTTTTTTTTGGGTATATTAGAGGGTAGATACCAATGATTTTTTTTGCCAAGGTAGAGAAATACTTACGTTGTTGAGAAAAAATATATAAAATTAATAATCAGCACATTGCACTACCGTTCTCAGGTTTGCCGTGTATTTTTTTGCTTGGGCAATTCACCCAGATGCAAACCAAATGATATTTGAGTATCTAATATTACATTTTAAGAGAGAATATCACGAGTTTGCGATGTGGTTGTCACTCCGCCATCAAAATGTTATTTAAATCTTCTTCTCTCTGCGTCGTTGTCCTTGTTGCTGAGGGTCGTGACCGGCTCGAATCACTTTTAGAACGAGGTCCTTCCAAGTTGTTTCGTCTTCAGCGATGTGTATGTTGCTTCGTGGACGTTTGATGTTGAGACGGATTAAATCTGACCAATGCCTAAGACTTCTGCCTCTTGGTCGCTTCCTCCGAATGTTCCCTATCAGTAAGATTTCTTTCGAAATCGTCGTTTTTTTTCCTCGCTTGATCATTTATATCACCGAAGAAGTGAAATATTCTACGGAGGCAGATCGCGCTATTCTCATGATTGCGCCTATTTCGGTTATAGAACCGACTCATTCATGCGGTGGGATGTCCACGCAACATTCTTCTCCAGCACCACATTATAAAAGCGTCTATGCTAGTCTTCTATTAACCACTTACCTATTTCTGCATATACGCAGTTAGTGGCAGTAAATTTAGCTAAGCCTTCGTAACAATGCACTACCGTAAAGGTACCGTAAACATATCAGTTCAAAATTGACTCAATTTTATGGCATTGATGGATTTAGGCAATGATGAGTAGAAACTTCTGCGTGTTACATAATCTGTGGGTCTTTAAAATCACACCACCCAAAAGAAGATATTATTAAAAGCCTAAAAGTTTATTGTTTGTCAATGTTTTGACAGAATTCGGTCTCTATATAATAATGCCTCTTTTCGGTATTACTATATTATTATGTAACCTAATGCGGCACGGTCGCCTGTCCGCGGCAACTGGAAAATGGACAGATTGGAGACCACACGTGCGCGGAGTATCGGCTGTGGTATCGGTGTCTTGGTGCGGATCACACGTCACATCCCGGAACGTGACGGTTGACTAGGCATGTACTAACATAAACATTAGTTACAAACGCAATATACTGAACCTCAAATTTATATAGAGAGATATTATACAGAGACTTGTCACTTGAAAACTGTATTGCGTCCATATGTAAAACTAGAAAAATACAACTTTAAATAATTATAAAAAAATATTTTGTATCTCTTAACTTTTTGTTTGTGCACATCGAAATAACTCTTTCATGTAATTTTTTATTTGTTTTCATGTAGGTACTATCACATTTTAATTATTAAAATTAACAACAAATTAACAAATAAAATGACCAGACCAAAAGACTGCAATGCAGAAAATCTCGAGTTTGAATCGTAGTCCACCTACGACTCATTGAAGTTGTTTGAGCGTAGATAATAATCACTTGCTCGGTGCCTCGAAAAGCACGTTTAGCCGGTGGTATCGATTAGCATAAGTATATATAGCAGTCGTTATTTTTCTAATATTATTTCGTTTTAAATGCGACCTCCTCCCCGCTTAGTCTTTAAAACACACCACACGAGCACGTACCGTTTACTTACGCATATCCTACTCATGTTAACCGTTTTCCTCGTCCATATTGCTCTGAAGTCTGAGAAAATTGGAAGAAATATTACGTTTTTATTTAGTTTATTGCAATGTACGTATATCGACGTATTATACCGTAGATGCTATGTACTTATGCGTATACACAATTATACTCTTCTAGGCGAATCCGCAATACGCAAAACATGTCGTATTTACTTAAATTACGTAGACTTATGACAATTGTGCTGTAAAAATCGAGTTGAGAGATATATTTTATTACATTAGGTACTTAACATATGTAAGTGCCTTAAAATTTTAAAACTGTTATGGTTTCTATTACCTTTGTTTCAGATTATGAACAAAACGAAGAAGACAGAGATAAAAACAAAGCTGCAAGACACGAATAGCTCCGGCGCAGTTATTGTAGGCAGTTTGCGGTTTCCTGCGCTGACCGCTGCGCTAGCAACAGCCACCAGCCTCCGTCTCAGATCGTGTTGTACTCTCATAATAAAACAATAAAACTTTTACGTGTATCCGCTTTATAAGCCCGATTTTAAATCGATCATTAAACTGGAGAATAAACAAGCTATTTTGAAATATTTTTAATATTATTAAAAATATTCATTCATATCAGTTAATCTGTCTGTTGTGGGCGTTGTGGGTTTTTCTCAAGATTTGTCAGTCTGCCGCGATTCTAACGGAGGGACTTGTCAGTCAGCCGGTCGTGATTTTAAAGATGAGGAAGGGACTGTCTGCCAGTCAGTCTGTCGGTGACTCTAACGAGGCTTTCAAAAGGCAACGAGATTAAGAAGAAAGCCTGAAGAAACCCATCTAGGCTTTTTTCAAATTATGTCTTGAAATGTAATAAAATAAGTTATTAAAGTATTATTCATGTCACACTATGTCTATATAGATATGGGTCTACTGTATGTATGTGCCATGTCACAGCAATAAGCTTTTTGGCACAATTAACATTTCAAGTAAGTAGTTTGTAAATTTATTTATAGATAAATTTGCCACATCATCTGGCAGCGTATTACACATGTACGACAGTGACAGTACATGCGAATACTGTTCCCGCAAAAGAATTTGTAACTTTATGGAGCCTATACTTGGGCATAGCCAGTTTATTCTTATTTCTCAAGTTAAAATTATGTCTCTCACGATTTTTACATACCTTACTTTTATGTTTATGGGTATATAATAAGTTTTCATAAATGGACTGTAAATACATAGTCATTATGCCTATTTCCTTAAACTTATCTCTCAATGAGTGGCGAGATCCCATAACATAGACATACCAAACAACAGCCCTTTTCTGCAAATACTAGAAATAGAAGTCTTAGATTGCGGCACCTCCATTGTTACTGTAGAACCGGGTGACTATGTACTATTAATAACTACTCTCTGAACCCTATTACTTAAGTAGGAAGTGATAAAACGCAAGGCGTTAGGTATTACGATCTCCATAACAATAGAGTTTCTTAATTAAAGTCTGATGCTGGACGCAATCAAATACTTTGGATAAGTCACAGAATATACCATGAGCATCAGTAGTGGACCGGCCGCAAGTAAAATTAAACTGTTAAGTATGCAATAGATTATATTCTTTAAAGTGGGTTTGCATAAAATATGGTTGAGCCAATTTTTAAAACAAAAATTTTTTGGATCCGAGGTGCTACGCGATTGAGGCAGAGCTGTAAATTTACTAAGTTTCATTAGATCCGGAAACACACCACTGTAACATACACGTATTCTAAATAATTTAACTCAGAAGCTACAATTTCGATTAAAGAGTTAATTATGTGGTGGAAATGCCCCAAGTCAAATGTCAGCCGTTTTCTTCATAATTTAAAAACGTTTAAGATGGGGTGTATATTAACATTACTAAATTTAAATAAAACATCACAACAAGGAACGTTGGCTTATATTAAAGATTCTGCAATGGGAGTAGACGGGCCCACGGTTCTGGTTAAATCTACGGGAATTCGAAAGAATTTTTTTTTCAAATTAATTAGCGACTTCAGCATCTGCTGTGATTATTTTACCGTTAATGTTTAGTTTAAAAATAATCTTACTAGATTTTACTTTGCCGCTTTCTTCATTAAAAGATTTCCAAGTGTATTTAGCTTTGTCTACACTATTATGAATTTTATCACTTAGATATTTAGATTTAGCTTTTACACATTACGCTTTAAAAGTTTTAGGGTACGTTTTAACAAAGTTTAAAAACTCATCTGTTCTACTTAGTTGTCTTTTCGAGTACCTAAAGGTCATACAGTTTTAGTCTACTTTTATTGTGTTTAGTCTCAGTAGCCCAATCACTGAAAGTACGACTATCGCTTAAAGTGACCTCTTTATATTTTTATATAAATATAATATAAATAACATTGTTTAACTCATTGCCAAAACTATCAAAAAGTTATTCGTACATCATATTTGGATGTAAATGCTCATTGCGTTTAAAAATGGAATTTTGTCGCAAAGTCCAACCCTCGTACGTTCCAGGCGGTCACCAGTTATCGGTCTACAAAATGTTTTGTATTTTTTAGGTCCCTCCAAAATTTCAGGCTGCGACAGATTACTATGGAGTTAGGTGTAGAGCCCTTATTTCTGTGTCACTAAGCGAAGGTAGCAACCGGGATAACGCAAAGATTATGGTTTCTATATCATTAAGACAAGGTGTATAGTTGTTATATATGTGCTTGAGGGCCTGTTTCACAAGGTCTCCAATATTATTAATAATATATCTTACTTGACACTGGCTAAATGTGCTAGACGCACGAAGCCATTATTTAAAATAAAGGAAAAAAAATACGGGTCCGGGACCATAGAGTAATTTGTATATATATGTCACCGTAAGATTGTAAAAAACGTTAAATTATAATCTATCCCGCGATATTGTAATCTGTCGAAAAATTGTGATCCGAAACAAACTGCTCACAATTTAACGCATTATTTTTCGATAGATTATAATCTATCGAAGAGAAACCGTTAAATCACAATCTGTCGCGCGTTAAATTGTCAACTGTTTAAAGCCTGTCCATGATTGGCTGGTCTTGCCATCAAGACCAGCCAACCACTCTCTTATTTATTATTTAACTGCACTTCTTTAGGTTATCACAGGTCCGTTAACACTCCCTACAACTTATTATAATACAATGCGTTATTATTATTAACACAAAATCTGTTTTAAATCACCAAAACACTGTTTGTTTACATTTCACAACGAATGAATTTTGACTAATAACAACTGAAGATGGCGACGACGGGCGGTTGAGCGGGGACCATGAAGTTCAACCAATCAGAGCGCGAGGTGCGTTCTTTCGCATGCCATTTCACAATCTGACGGTTTGTCTTCGATAGATTATAATCTATCGAAAAATAATACGTTAAATTGTGAGCAGTTTGTTTCGGATCACAATTGTTCGACAGATTACAATATCGCGGGATAGATTATAATTTAACGTTATTTACAATCTTACGGTGACATATATATCTTATCTTATAGCGGGGGCCACAGACTAACCGTGGCGCACTTTGACCCTTATGCCGGATCTTTTGTGCATCCCCTTGCCTATCACTCCAAATCTCCAAATATTGTTACCATCATCTTTATGACAGTCTTTGCATATTGGAGCCCATAGTCCCTTGGTTGTGGGTAGGCCACCCCCAGGAGACTCATTCGGCAAGCAGCCAACGAGTCACAGGTACACAGCAGGTGTTCCATAGACTCCTCTTCGTCCCCACATCTACGACATAGCGGTGATTGCACTAGTCGCATCCTGTGGAGCATTTTGTTTGTGGCATAATGCCCTGTTAGAGCCCCAATTATCAGTCTGGCTTGATTCCTGCTACCTTCGCAGAGGGCCTTACACCAGCTGCTCCCTGTCACCCCGATGAAGGCCTTTGAATGCTTAAGCGCCGGTAGCAGCTGCCATTCCGATAGATGTTTCTCCACCGTATACTTTTTTAGCGTCGTGGCTATTGTACTCATAGAGAGTGCAATGCATGGCTCCGGTCCAGTGAAAATTGATTCCGAGCCCTGTCTGGCAAGCCTGTCAGCGTGCTCATTCCCTTTAAATCCGGCGTGGCCTGGTATCCACATGAGGGTTACCCTGTTTGTCTGGCCCAGTCTGTTAAGGGTTTGAGCAGCTTCTAGTACCAGCCTTGAGTCTACTCGCACTGAGGCGATAGCCTTGAGTGCAGCTTGACTGTCGCTGAGTATGTAAATCACTCGGTCCCTGATGTTCAGGTCGAGGATCTTCATAGCACATATGATTATTGCATATGTTTCAGCCTGAAAAACCGTAGCATATTCACCTAAGCTTTGGCTAATTTCATGGTTTTTGGAATAAACACCCGCGCCCATACCAGATTCCATTTTGGAACCATCAGTATACCAGACAAGGCTGTTTACATCAGGAGTAGGTGGCCCTTGCTCCCATTCATCCCTAGTGGGGACCTTTGTTTTAAATTTATTTTTGAACATGAATACAGGACATTGCTTATCTGTCCCCATACTCATGAGCCTTTTGAGGCTGGAATTAGCCTCACATCTTGTATGTTTACCCTGGTTACTAGACGGATCCCACAGACCAGCCACTTTCAATCTGTGGATTGCCTTCCAGGCCTCCGCCTCTATAACAGTATGCAGCGGCGGTAGGTCCAGTAGGATCTCCATCGCTTGTATATATAAGAAATAGAGGCATATCTTTATGATTTTTTAGTACTACCCAAGGCAAACAACGCCATCTCTACGCATAAGTTGGAACTACTTTAGAAAACTTCTCAAACTTATAGAGATTAGAGACAGATATTGATTAAAACAAACACTGCATCTCTTGTAAAAATGCAGCATTTGTTTTAAACAGTATCTGCCTAATTAAGACGGTCTTAGGAAGCAGGAACGGTTTTTGTTATAAATAATAATAACACTGTCAAGTCTTTCATGAAATAAAATTTATGTTCTTTATTTACCACTTATTACATTTACGCATCATCAAAGTTCATCAAAGAAAAAATATTGAAATTTATGCTCCATACATAGAATGTAAACACATAGGTACATTTCATTCAGTCCATCTCAAATCAAACTTCACAAAAAGCAACTTAATCTTGCTGATAGTTCGGATGAACGGATTAACGGATTTATGAAGAGGCACAAATAAAGCAAATACTAAAAACGTAGAAGCAAAATGTAAATAGAAGGCAGACGGCCATGACACTGTAACTTATTCACAGTGTTTCATAGTCCTAAACAGTTTCCTACCATTTATTTCCACTACAAAATGAAAAAAGCATATTTTACATTATATCGTACAAAATCATCAAAACTAAAAGACAAAAGTATGAAAAACAAAAAAAAATAACTTAAAATTAAACATAAAATAATTTTGGGATCAAAATCTATTTACAAATTAGTTATTTTCTCTCTTATAATGTTATAATTCTACTAAATGGAAGAAAATTCCATAAGCAGCCAATTTGCTTGGCATATAACATGACTAAAGTAGAAGGTCACTGTTTCAGTTGTGTTATAGATAAACTTTGTGTTCATTCATTTTAGAAGTATTATGACCACCTAGTGACATCTGTACGCGCAAGTCAGTAACTTGTAGTGTAAAAAACTAAATTAAGAAGTACGTCCCTAGGAGAAAAAGGTATTAGTCGATGACCATCTTAAATAAGTTGGCTTATTTAATCATAGTCTCAAAGTTTTTGTATCGACATTGAAGACCCTGTGCGAGACTTCTTGGTGGGAAAGAGAAGCGTCATGTCTGCAGTTCTGCATGTGTAATAACGGTGGATTATTAACCGATAAGTTTTTGTGAACGTATATAAGTGTTGGGAAATGAAACAAAACAGTGCAACATAACTTTTCAAATTCTCCCAAGAAGTACATGTGAGATCTCAGTATAGTCCCACATCTTTACTGAGTACTTAAGAGGGCTTATTACAAAACGATGTCTAGGGTTTGACCGGGTTTGAAACTAGTCCCTCCCCGACTGGACTCCACCTTGTCGTGGTGGGAGAGCAGAGTACCTCTCGGTAGGGCGCAGTGGGCGCTAGGGAAAAGGTAACACCCAGAGATTGGCGACTCTGGGTGCCCTTAGTACTGACTACCGGGGGGGAAACTAAGAGACCGCTGCGGGCGGGCCCGGAGGGCCCTTTCAAGCAGCGCCAGGAGGGTCTTAGACAGCGGGGGCAGGGGGCCCCTGTCCTGTGTCTCTCTGAAGAGGTTCTCCCGGTTTTGATTGACGTCGTCGGAAGATTTTTAGTGAGAATTACTGCTGGCGGTCGTGTCTGCCGGTGGTGAGTCCCACACACCTCTCTCGGTCCCCCTTTGGCCGGGAGACAGTGCGTAAATGCATTTTGTTACCGACGTAGATAAAAAAATATAAAAAGGGTTTGGAACTAGTGCTGTCACTGTCTTCATCTTATCAAATGAAAGTGACAGCACTAGTTTTGAACCTGGTCTTACTTTGGACATGGTTTTGTAATAAGAACTTAAGGGTTTAGCGGAGGGCATCACATTTATCACCACTCATTTTCACTTACATATTGATTCATATATTATTAATATACCTATTTCATACTTGACACTGGCTAAATGTGCTAAACGCACGAAGCCATTATTTAAAAGAAAAAAAAAGTACCGCTCTGTGCTGCATTCATTTGTTTCAGTGATGTGTCTGTCATTATATTACAGTTCTATATTCACATTCAAAAGAACCTATTTTTGCTAAGCTGGCTGTTTGAAAGTTTTTGTTATTTGTTCGATTGATGCTTGATAATATTGTAGTAAAGTGGAAAACTAGGTATTTGACTGCCTGAAACAATCGTTAACGCAATGGAGCTAAACAAATATTCAATGCCAAACTTACCCAGTACACAGCATATTTTGGAGGATTTACTATCATACAATGATAGTTCTGCTGTTCAAGAATATTGTAAAACAGATGCTGAAAACGAGACCCTTAAAAAAGCTGAATCATGTTATAACAATTTATATCAGTTGGAACATGAAATGTCTTCTATAAGCGAGCTAAATTCAAAGCTGGAGCTACTTAACAGTAAACTAATAAATAATATTAAAAGCATGAAAGTTTTTACGCCTAAGGAATGACAATCTTTGAAGAAGTAATAGATCTTTTTGCTGGAATTTGACAATTACCTTTAATCGGTAAGATTCTGGAGCAACATCAGGAGCTACAATTCTTACATTATTTGATGTTTTTCTTTTAATTCTGCTTTTATAGCCTTGAAAGTAGAGTTGCTATCTCTAAAATGTGGTAGCAATGACGAGAAGTGTCAAATCCCCGGATCCTAGAACTTCAGTACATTATTGTTATAATTTAGCTTCATGGGAAAACATGTTTTTTTAAATTTACCAGTAACTTAAAAACATAAACCCCGGACTTTAAGCATAAACCCAGCCCTCTAAACTTGTACAAAACCAGGAAACCTAAATAACAAGGTCTGCTTCAAAAATAAAAAACAATATTTGATTTTATCACTTATTTTATTATGCTACCAAAATTAACTAAGTCATCTTCAGTCACCAACCCTGTGTGGTATAAACATACCAAAGCAGCACCTTGCTCTGCAAACTTTTTATTCTTTTCCCAAAATGTTGAAGTGTATTTTTTTTCACAAAAAGTAATAACTGTTTGGAATAATTTCTCTATTTGATGAGTTTCATAAGTCGGAAGTTTATGTCCATTTTTACCTGCCCATGCATGTAACCGTGCCTTTGGTAAGTTTAAATCATTAAAATTGGTTCTTATAAAACAGACCTGCAAAAGAAGAAAAGTAATTGTAATTTGTTACATTTTAAAAGAATATTTACTACTCTTTTATAGATAAAAGTGATTTTTAATAAACAGTTTAAGGAAATGTTGAGAAGGGCAGATTACGTTAGTTTCAATGACCAAATGTAATGATGACAATGACAACTTCATACCTTCATTTGAATAACACCTTCAAGTGCTGCACCTGTTGTTTTTAGTTTCTTATATGGTGGTTCTAAGCTTTCTGGTGTAACTTGCCATCTATCTTGAATACCTAGTTTTTGGTGTAAAGATTGTCTCTGTTTACAATATTCTTTTAGGTCCCATATGTCACTAAAATAAAGTTATATTAATTATTAAAGGACCTCACCAATTTCATTATTCTTTTTTTATTAATCAGTTTCATTATCTCCACCCAAAGTTTATTCTAAAAATTACATAAATATTAGTAAAACTTAGTATCAAAATAATTACTAAGTAAAAAATTATAAGGAAAGAACTACAATGGAAATTTAAATGAACTTAATGTTCATGAGACATAGAAAACTAGAATAAATAAATAAAATTTATTAGCTAGGTATTGTATTAAGCTTTAATTTTACTAACTCTCAAGGCAAAGAAATTTTTGTGACTGTTACCATATTTGTTCCATTGTCTGGCATTCTAAAAATAGTCGACCTCTTGGAGTTTCTTGTAAATCCCTTAATATGTTCTGTATGCAATATTTTGTATTTGATGGTGAGTTGTCATAATCAACAGCAAGTTTGAGATACTCTTTTATCACAACATCCATTGGTAATAAACCTTCTTTCCTAAATATGGAACAGTTCCATTCAGCTGCTCTGGCAATCATAACACTGGAACACCCAGTCAATTTTTTAAATTTAAATATGTCACTATATTTCTCAATCTCTTTTGATCCACCACTAAAAGAAACAATTACCATTATGTCTTGTAAGTATGATCAACAATAAAATATCACAATGACAATTTAAAGATTAGTACTACTTTGCAATAACTGGAATTGGTATTCGTTCTGCAACATATTTAATAATGTCAGGATGAACAGGATGCTGGGGCCGCTCATCTCTTGTTCTTCCATGAATTCCAATAGCTCTAATACCAGTACTCATAAGAATTTTGACAATATCTAATGTTGCTTCAGGTGTTTCTAAAATTCTTATTTTACAGGTAACTGGTATAGATAAATTATTCACTAAGACTGTCAAAATTTCATGTGCTTTATCTGGTTTTGCCATAAGGGCCACACCCATTCCACCTTTTATTGAAAATTCTTTTGGACATCCCATATTTATATCAATTGCTGCAACATCTGCTTCTCTGTAACATGAAATTAATTTGGAATAGTCTTTAACTTTTGAAAATGTAAGAATTAACACATTCAGAATATTAAGTAACATACACTAGTTTTGCAACTTTCAAAGCTCTATTGGCATCTGAGGTACCAAGTTGTAAAACCACTTTTTCACGTTCTTCAGCACATGTGCGGAATATTATTGTACCATCTGTTTGATCTACATAATCAATAGTGTCCAGTGTATCTGTAAAATATTATAACTAAATAAAAAAGTAATAATGAACAAAGTTATAAATTAATCTGCAAAATAATAATAAATTGTTTTATTTAATTAACAGTTGAATAAATTTTAACATAAAAAATCTGATAAAAGTAATGGTTCTTATCACTTATTAATTAAACTAGAAAAATTGATAAAGGTGTTCATGCTATATTTAAATATTATGTAATATTCTGACAGTCACAGGATACTTAAAAAAAAAAAACATTATTAGGGATCTACTAACTTGATGATTCTCTCAAGAACTTATAACATTATTTTGTTCACAAGCAATCTCCTGCATTATTGAGGCTTGAGAGATCTTCAGATATGCACACTTATACATATTCGTTACTGTCAATAGCGCTTTAGATGGCGTGATTGATATTTTTATATAAGCAAGATGACGACTTTAGGTACTTACCATTGTATCTCCGCTTTGAACGTAAAAACTTCCAGTCAATTAGTTCTTCAGTATAAACAATGTCAGCACCGTACCGCAATGCTAATAGACGCATGGGTAACGTACCAATTCGTACCATTGGGGCTAATACTACTTTATCTTCGTAGTTAATCATTTTATTATAATTCAAAATAAATAAATAACTATTTATTAAATATTACTCTTCACTGAAAAACATACCATATATTTACATTAATCAAACCTTAAAGAATCTTAAATAAACAGAGCTGTAATCCAACCAAATTACTAAAATACTAAAAATTTACGAATAAATAGGAGCAGGTTAGGTACTACATAGTACACATGTGTGACATGTGTCATGTTCATAGAGTAGTCAGATAATGTCTAGTGTTCTATCAATTCTGGTACAATGTTCTTCTTCTTCTTTTAAATGATGGCTTCGTGCGGTTTGCACATTTAGCCAGTGTCAAGTTAAAGATATATTAATATAACTATTTTTAAAACTTGTGATATTTCTAACATAAATGTGTAATAACAGTGGATTATTAAGCGTTAAGTGTTTGTGAATATATTTGAGTGTTGGTAAATCAAACAAAGCAGTGCAACATCACTTTTCAAATTATTTCAAGAAGTCCATGTGAGATCTCAGTATAGTCCCACATCTTTACTGAGGACTCAAGGGGCTTAGGGGAGGGTATCTCATTTACCATTTATCATCTTTATCATGTCTCATTCTCATTCATTCTCCCGGCAATTGGGGTGCGGACAATGTCCAATGGGAGCAAAGAAATTGGTGACAAGATTCGACACATTACAAAAATAAGTACATACGTTTGATTTAATTACAATAAAAATATTATTTATAAAGTTATCACTGTTTTAACTCTCCATTAATAGACTTTATTTTTCTGATATATCTGTCTGAAACATCCGCATCCTTGTGTGTGAGTGAGCCTTCAAAACTCCACATCCGCGGGTGTAACAAAAATTCGCATTATCCCTGTTTCATACCTATAAAACGGTTCCTAAACGTAAATATAATAAAATTAGGTAAAATGAGATATAGTACATATTTCTCCCCACGTCTCTTCCCAAACTATATACAATATATAACATAATATCTGAATTTTTATGTAATAAATTTATAATTTAAGTCACTGTTATTGTATTCATTTTTGTTCTCACTTTTTTTCGTTAACTGAATCAAATTAGCTAATGCACAACTCGTGCGAGTTTAAGTGAAAGAAAAATAAAGTCAAACAAAATGTTGTGTATGAATGTCGGTCGGTGTCCTAAATAGTCCTAATATTTCATTGTCAAGTCAGTAGGTAAACATTTATTTAAGCTTTAATAACCTCAGTAACTTTTTTTTAAATAATTATAATGAAACCAACAGTGGCTGCCGATGAAATGTTTCCAGAAGGAGTTGGACCTTATATGGACTTGGAAGAAGTTAGTCTTTAATTTAAAATATTTCAATTTTTAATTTTAGTTATCAGTCAAATTAATACGTTTAAAAGTTTATGATTTAATTTTATTTCGAGTGACATAATTTTATAAGTATTCCGTAAGCAAGGTTAAGAAATAGTCAAAACTCATGACAATTCTTTGTTCAGGTAAAGGAATAAAAATAACTAGTAGGTATTGTTGTTTTAGGCAAACAAAAATTTCTTTGGATTGGATTTTTGCCAAGGTTTTATTGTATCATTTATCTATCTATATCCGCCCGTTTTGGGCCCTTCTTCGGACATGGGCCCCCTCCAGCTCATCGCGTGTATCATTTATATAATTATGCAATTCATATAGATAATTGACATCAATATAATTATACAATTAGAATAGGAAAAATTTAATAATATTTGTATACACAGACTGGTCTTGTTATTTTTAGTGACCAGAAACTTGATTTTCTTATTCTATATAAAAAATAAAGTGTCACCATATTCCAAAAAAATCTTTATGCACATATTAAATATCTCAACCTTTTAACATCCCACTTTTGGGCTCAGGTTTCCCTCCACAAACTATTGGCCTTTACACATAAACAAGATACAACATAATGTGTAAATCTACGACAAGCTTCATGCAAAGTCACATGTATTTATATGAAGCCTGTAATTGATTTCCGTGACACAAGGTTGTATTGTGTTTATGTGCAAGAGCCCTAAGGCGCAAAAGCTTTAGGGCATACTTCACCTGTATACGGTGCCAATTAGTGGGGCACTACACTGTAATCTAAAAGTGAAATGAACATGAAAACATAATCTTACATTCCAGATGTCCAAAGTTTGTTAATAATGTTGACAATTTTTTTAAGTCTTATTCTAGGAAAAATCAAATTTTCACAGAATCACATATTATTATGTTGAGGCCGTCTGGTCCTCTGGTCCTATAAGCTTTGATGCGGCAATTATGCTGCAACGCATATTTGATATAATATATTCTTACTGTTTAGAGGAACTTTAGGAGGTAACTCAAGTTTAGTTCTCGGGGACCTACAGAATTTAATAAATGACTTTGGTTCTATAGGTTTGGAATTAAATTTCTCGAAGTGTGAGTTATACATTTCAAATACCGTGGCCCCGGACCGTAGAGCACAAATATTTTCTGATTTCAATCTTCTGGCTCCCAATATCAAAATTTTGACCGACGACTCTTTATTTTTATTAGGCGCACCGATTCTCGATGCTGCCATTCCGGCTTTTATAAAAGATGTCATTGCAAAATTTAATTCTACTTCAGACCGTCTCTTTCAAATTAATTCACACATGGCGTGATTTGTTGTACGGTTCTGTCTATTCGTTCCAAAATTTACATATGTTCTTCGATGCGCTCAATTCTGGCGTTTTCCTTCTTTGTTATCAAATTTGGATAATCTGATAAGAAATACTTTAGTCAAAATTCTAAATTGTCCAATGAATGACCGCGTTTGGAGTCAGGCTTCCCTCCCTGTACGGTTCGGAGGTCTAGGTGTAAGAAATGTATCTAGCGTGGCACTGCCGGCGTTTTTGTCTTCTGCTCATAGTACGCACAATCTCTACCGGAAGATTATCAACCCTTCTTTGGATTCCGTAGAGTTGTCGTGCGGGGCAGATGCTAAAAACGCCTGGCAATCCTCCTGCCAAAGTTCCGACTTCCCTCTACTGCCACAGTCGCAGAGGCACTGGGACGAGCCTCTATGTAAAAAAATTTTTGATGGCCTTCTGTCTTCTTCTGTCAATTCAGCAGAAATTGCTCGTCTCACTGCAGTCTCCGAAAGAGAGTCAGGTCACTGGCTCCAGGCATTACCGTCTGCCAATGTCGGTACCTTGTTGGACGGGCCGTCTCTTACTCTAGCGGTTTGTCTCCGCCTTGGCGCCAGGGTAGTCCACCCTCATCGTTGTGTTTGTGGGGAGGCCGTTGACGAGCTTGGCCATCATGGTCTTTCATGCGCCCGCAGTGCTGGTCGTATATTACGGCACTCCTCTCTCAATAACATCATCCGCAGTGCTTTTGCCACCGTTGGGTTACCTGCTGTCTTAGAGCCAACTGGTATCTCTCGCAGCGATGGCAAAAGACCTGACGGTATGACTATCGGCCCATGGAAGCTTGGCAGGCCGCTGGTGTGGGATGCGACCTGTGCAGACACCGTGGCTCCCTCACATGTATGCGCAACTTCGCGTCGTGTCGGGGCTGCTGCGGTAAGTGCTGAAAATCGCAAACGGGACAAATACGGAAATTTAGGGCCTAACTTTCTTTTTGTTCCGTTTGCGGTGGAGACATTGGGTCCATGGGGGCCGGAAGCAAAGCAGCTCGTGAAAGAATTAAGTGCTCGCCTCATTGCTGCTTCCGGTGACAAGAAGGCTGGCAGCTTCTTCTGCCAGCGTATTGGCCTGGCAATCCAAAGAGGAAACGTTGCCAGCATTCTTGGCACCGTACCCATGGGCCATCTTTTATTTATAGTTTTTAGTTTTTATTTTTAATAATTATGTTACCCTGTTTTAGATTAAGTATATTATATTAAATACATTCTTACTGTTAGTACCTTGTTCACTTTATATAACAGTTAGAGCAAACAAGATCTCATCAAAGGAAATATAAGTCTGATTCAAAAATATTAAATTTCATTGTGGCCTGAAAGCTTAATAAACTGATATAGGTGTTTCAGGAATGTAGACTTACCAGAGTAGTAATAACCATACTTTTGTGTTCTATTTAGGCTGGTGGTCCATCAAATCTTCTTATGGACTTAGCTGCTAATGAAAAGGCAGTGCATGCTGATTTCTTTAATGGTAAGAGTATGTCAATGTATTACTAGTCCTTCCTTATAACATGTAGGTCCCTATTCTATTTAAATGGGTTTATTCTTCCTTTAGCTCAGCAGATTAATTTTAAATCCTTCACTTATCCCTGTTGTTGCAAACCTTTGACACACAACTGGAACTACTGAAATCCAATTTTTTATATCCCCTCCAAAAATACATTCCATTCGCGATATAATTTAAAACCTAGCACTTTTTTACCACCACATGGTAACCATGTCAAATTGAAGAGTATGTCACAATAAACATAAAAACAATTTTGTTATGAATTATTCAAGAAGTGATAGTAATGTAACTACATATAAACTTAAATTTTATAACATAATGTTTCTTTTTTACAGATTTTGAAGATTTGTTTGATGATGAAGATTTAAAATAAAGTTAATATTAATGCAACCTATATTTAAATAAAATGATAAGTAAGTAAGTATATTTTTTTACTATTCCTACCAATATGATTAAGGTAGCAAGCATATATAAAAAGATAATAAAGTTAAACATTGACATCAATCTACAACCTCCACACAGTAGGTTGATAGGAGATTTTTTTTATATCCCTATTTTTATACTCCTATATTAAAAAAAAAGACGTGGACTGCCACGGAAGACTGCCGCGGTAAAGCTATTCCATAGCATTTTTATCAAGTTATGCAAATATAATTATTTATTTATTATATTTAAGCAGTTTTTATTCTTTGTTTTTTACTGAGATAAAAAATAAATAAAAACAAAAATAGATTTAAAATAATTATTTAAAATCAATTAATTAGTTTAACGCCAATACAACCATTGCCAAAAAAAGATATTATAAAAAATTCAAATTATATATTAATATAGGGTAAACCACCCAATTATTGGCACTTTAAGCAATACGATTCAAGAAACCTTTTCGAAAATGTAATTATTTCCTTTAGAAATTGTTGATTATGCACTCAAATTAATCTACATATTGTGAGGATCATATCGACTATACTTTTCACTGCATCTGTTGCACTATTAGCCACTTATACACGTTTTTGTCAAAATAGACCTGTACCCCATTTATTGTCACCTTTAAACATATTGTTGGCACCTAATCCACCCATTATTGGCATACCTGTTAATATTACCTGTAATATTAGGAACAATTTAATCTTATTATTCGCATTAAGGTAGTAGGTATTTTAAATGCTAATTTTAAATGCCCATTGAAAAGCCTAGATTCTGTAAAATTCTCAAAAAGGTAAAAAGACATTTTATGTTAATCAAAAATAGGCCATAACCTACAAAGTTATAGGATGATAATTTTAACAACATAAAACCTTTGCCGACGAAACTAAAGTAAATTTTACTCTTATTATGTATTAAAACACAAAATTAGGAACAAAACCATCTTCAATTTTCTCGAAATCTACTTAGATTAATCAGAAAAAAAACACTTAGGTATAATCAGGTAGGTAACTATTCTATATACTAACTATATATATATATCCTTACTAATATTATAAATGCGAAAGTAACTCTGTCTGTCTGTTACTCTTTCACGCCAAAACTACTGAACGGATTTGAATGAAATTTGGTATATAGTTTCTCGATTTTCGGGAAATTATTCTATTAATATTATTCTATTGAAATTATTTTTCTAATAATATTATTAATTAATATTATTATATTCGGGAAGTTACAAAGATATTTTTAATCCATCACTCGCTTACAATGGATTTCCGCAAAGTAACGCCTGAATCAATAAATTATTTAGGTACTGTAACACTACGAATTAATAGTGAAAAAATATTGATTTTCCAAAAAGATGCAACATTTACTAACAAATTACTTACATATTCACTGTCATAGTCAAAATACAAAATATAAAAATGTTTATATCATTAACTTGTGTCTAATACAATATTAGTGTATGGAGCTACCTTTTAAGCAAAAATATGCTTGTGTTAGGTAACAGCGCTCTTCCGTAGCATGGTTACAATAGACTAATTTTAGCAAATTGGACAGCGTCCACCATAACATAAACATTAAATAGTTCTTGATACAAACATTTTTGCTAATAAAATTGAATTACAAATTGCTAAATGTCACTATGATATAAATGATATTGTTATTTATTATTTTATCAATATTAAGTAATTATGAAATTTGTCTTACCCCAAATATTTTTTGACATTAAATAAATATTATAATTAATCAATCTTATCTTAAATACTATAATATATATAAACAATTTATACAAAATCTATCCCAATAATTTGTGTGTGTTTGTGTGTCTGTGCGTGTGTGTGTGTGTGTGTGTGGTGAGTGTGTTTTAACTTATAATTAATTCCATTTCAGCATAGCTTTTAGCTTTCAACCATTTAGTAATCGCTATTTTGCATTTTTGTAGTCATATTATAAATATCTAATTCTTTATTTATTCTGTTATATAGAGCATTAGCTCTCGTGTCATATTGCCTCTTCGCAAATACTGACTTTACTCGCGTTTGTTGCACAACGTTACGTTTCCTTCTAGAGTGAGTCTCGATCTGTTGGCAAGGGAGCGATTTGTGTTTACTCATCACAGTATATAAAACGTATAATTTTCTAACAGATAACAAATCACTAGAGGAGTAGAGTAGGTCTGTAGAGAAGTCGTGTGGTTTAAAATACATAACTTTCAATAATGATCTCTGAGCTCTTTCCAAGTCTAGAAATCTAGTTTTGTTTGCACCGCCCCACACGGTTAAGCAATACGACAAAACTAATGGCGCTAGTGATATATATGTTAATCGCAAAAGATGCTCAGAGGCACATGCCGTAATGTTTTAAAGGTCCATATAAGTTTCCTTGTTCTATTTATGAGTAGTCCAATGTGACAATGCCATGACATTCGCTGATCAAGCATAACACCCAAATATTTTGTACTGGCTATTTTTTCAAGTTCAATACAGGAACAAGCCACGGTAGCATACTTGTCGCAGCGGTGGACGACTATTTTAAAACCATGCGGGGGTTGGCTGTTATTGTATTTCGTAAAACAGATGTAGTTAGTTTTTTGAAGATTTAGTGACAAAAGGTGTGGTTTAGCCAATTAGCAACGCGAGCCAATCCCGCTTCAGCTCGTGATTTTAAATGTTCCCAGTTCCCTGCTGTAAAAACAAAAGCTGTAACGTCCGCATACGAAAATATACGACCGCCATCTATCTGCATATTACACAGATTATTTATATACACAAGAAACAGGGTAGGGCCCAAAATAGTGCCCTGAGGCACTCCGTAATTGACGGTGCACTCAGAACTCAGTGTAGACTCCACCCCTACACGTGAATTACGATCAGTTAGGTAGTATTCCAGAAGTTTTAGTGGAACTTTTCTAATGCCTACGTCATGAAGATTGCGCAGAAGAATTGGTATTGACACCGTATCCAAGGCTTTCTTTAAGTCAAAGAAAACTGTCAAAAACTTTTTGCCAGCATCAACATTTTCTACAATAGCAGAGGTCAGATCCAAGACAGCATCTTCAGTTGACAAGTTCTTACGAAATCCGTATTGCGATTTAGAAATGGTATCATACTCAGAGAAAAAACTCAGCTACCGGATGTTTATCAGCTTTTCTAAAATCTTCACTATAACAGATATAACAGAGATCGGTCTAAAGTTCGACGGATCTGTTTTGTCTCCACTTTTGTGTACAGGTGTTAAAATTGTTTGCTTAAGTGCTATTGGAAAAACTCCGCTCTCAAAACACCTATTAGTGAGATGAACTATTATCGTTGTTATCTCATTGTATGCCATCTTTAAAAATCGTGTCGGTATTTTGTCCCACCCAGGAGCACTGTCAGATTTCGACATAAGCACGGAGTAAACCTCTACAGAATCAGTGTTCATAAGTGCAAAAGATGTTACCGGCGACATAGATACATCGGCATCCACAATGTTGGAAGCAGGAATACTTTCAGCTAATTGTTTTCCAACAGTAGCAAAATATGTGTTGACTTTATCTAGAGACTCTTGTGGAGTTGATGCAATATCGAGAAGCTCTAGGTTCTGTGATTTTGGTGGTTTACGTTGAGTTATGTTATTTAAAGTGCTCCATAACTTTTTTGGGTTTTTCATAGCATTTTCTAATCGCGTCCTGTTATAATCGCGTTTTAATTTTTTTATAATTTTTGTACAAAAATTGCGATATCGCTTGTATGTTACTTTAAGAGTTTTATTTTCTGTATTTAATCTTAATTTACTCTGCATGTTATTTCTGTTTCGAATATAGCAGTACACCCGCAGTCATCCAAGGCTTAATAATCCGCTTAGTTCCAGGAACAGTTATTATTTGGGTATTTAAAGCAAGGCATTTTTGTAATATTGTTATCAAATCTTGTGTTATGAGATTAGGATCAGCAAGAGTTAACAAGTCATTTAGGTTTTCGCTTCTAAGATACTCTATCGCTTTATCATAGTTTAATACTTTTTTAACTTTTTTATTTATATTCAAGTCTGCATTTTAACAGAGAATATTTTTAGGAATATCATAGCGTGGTCATTTATGGTTGATTCTAGTACAGCAATGGTTGCACTTTTATTTCTACCATTTAACCTAACTATAAAATGGTCAAGGCAATTACGAACCCTTGTAGGTAAGACATGTCCTGAAAGCATGCCATGGGTTGCAAGCATATTCAAATAATTAAATCTATTTAAGCGTCTTTGACATGTTTCATCAGGGTAATATATTAAATTTATATTAATATCTCTCGTGAGAATGACGTTTTTATATCGTTTAATAGTGTTTAAGTATAAATTTAGGGAATGTATAGGTACATTCATCCGCATTACCTATAGACGAGGAGCGATATATGCCGATAATAATAATATTTTCGATTATAACTTGGAGGCCGGATGCATGGTTTAAGTTAATTTCTTTCACAGAAACTTTATGTGTATTCTTTATGAAAGCCACTACCGTCAGTCTTGTTGACATGTTTAGTTGTATGAAAAGATGTGTAGTTTTCTATTTGAGGTACATTTTTATTCGAGTCTAATTGGCATTCTGTTAAAATAATAGCATCAGTTTCAAAATTAAAGACGCATAAGTTTAAACGCAAGTCATCCAAATTAGCATAAATACTGCGTATATTTTGGGATATCACTGTAATATCAGGTACTTGTAGTGTATTTACAGACGAGAGTTTATTACTCTGGCATTTAAATGATACTGCTACATCTGTGCGGTCTATTTCATTTATAAGGAGTTATCCATATGGAATTGTCAGGATCAAAGCATTGGCAAGTATAGTCATCTTTAAATAGTTTAAAATTGTAGAAGCCACAAAAAGAAAGGAAGCATGTGAATAAGATCAAGGTATATGAAGGTGTTTGACTTCGAGTGTGCAAAGTTGTTATGACTGACGAAACGCCTGTAATGGTATGAAACGTAATATACTATAATCAAGAGTAAGTAAGCAGTGTATTTGTACGTGTGTAAGTTCTAAAATAATTATTTGTTTACAATTATTTAATACGTCCCGAGAAAAATTGCACATTATAAGAACAAAATATAAAAGACTTTCAAATTTATCTAGTCAGCTTGACAACATTAAAGATTGTACCTGTGTTTCATTCTTAACACAAAGGTGGTGAAACTAATAGTGCTAATAACTTCAGACCAATTTCTTTATTGCCAGTCTTCTCAAAAATATTAGAAAGAGTGGTCAATAAGCGTTTAATGAAATATGTTGAAACTAATAATATTTTATCTCCAAATCAATTTGGATTCAGGACAAAACGCTCAACTGAGGATGCAGTTAACTTACTCACTCATGATATTGTGCATAATTTAGACAATGGCAGGGCATGCGTTGGCTTTTCCTAGACCTTGCAAAAGCCTTTGACACGGTGTCAATTCCAATGACTGGAAAGCATCGGTGTCAAAGGTATTGCGCTTGATTGGTTCCAAAGCTATCTGACTGGAAGACAGCAATGTTTAAAAATCGTTTCCTGGATTAGTTCCCCCAGAGGATTGTCCTTCGGTGTTCCGCAGGGCTTTTAATTTATTTAAATAATCTTGCCTCGTTACCATTTTGCAAAATGCTGAAATTATTTGTTATGCTGATGATACCGCAATAATATTCCATGAAGCTAACTGGAGTGAATGTTTTAGAAGTGTGGAACACGGAATGACAAAAGTCTTGGGGTGGCTTTCTGATAATTTACTTACATTAAACACTACGAAAACGAAATACGTATGTTTTCATAAAACCGCAATATCATCTCCATTGACCACTGCTGATCTCGTGATTCACGACCGTAAAAAGTATCACCGCTGTACCGGTCGGAGTGGAGTGTTAGGTTTTTTTTGGACGGTTCTCACCATCTTTGGGACGGTTTTGCTAAATACCTCCTTGACGCACTTGACAGACTGCAACTGCACGGTTCGCATATAGGAGATGCTGAGGTAATAGCCTCACTCGAGGATCTACAGCTGCGCAGAGACATTGCATCTCTCAGTGTCTTACTATGGCGAGTGTTCTGAGGAGTTTTTCGATCTCATCCCGCCCTCTCCTTTCCTCTCCCGAACAACACGTGCTGGTCTTAGAAACCATCCTCATACTGTGCAGACTATCAGCACTCGAACCAAGAAATTTAGGAAGTCGTTTTTGAACAAGACCACTAAGCTCTGGAATTCGTTGCCGGCTTATGTGTTTCCTATGATCCCGGGTCTTTTAAGCGGGGGCGTGAAACGGCATTTTAGCAGGCCGTCATGAGCTTTATAACGTGTTTATTTGACGTAATAAAGCGCTTTAATTTTTTCTTTTGGACTGCATCGACTGCTTACCATCAGGCAGGATGTAGTCATTATGACGTGTCACATTAAAAAAAAAGCAATAGCTTAAAAATCCTTTGTAAATTTTAATTTAATCTATTGCTACTACAGTATAATAACAAATTTTGGTGTTATCTCACCCGTTTAGACGCGATTGGTCCAATCATACAAAAATGTCTATTTTCAAAATTTACAAAGAAAAAAAGACAGCATTATTACAACTGAGTTGTTTATTCGTACATCATTTATCGCATATCCGCTCAAATAACGTCATAACTCGATAAAATGTTAAATGACTTTTATTGTACCATTCGTATCAGAATATCACATACTTAATGCTCAAAAAACGTCAAAGACGTAGTTCAATTTCTTGTCCCTAGATGGCACTTGTGACGTTATATTGTTTACCGAAAGTTGAGTCGCGGCGAACATAAACAGTGTCATGTGACGACTTGCGCGAGGTGGTCTTACGGGCGTTGTTCAGTAAAAGTGAATTTTGTCGATTTAATACAGTTTTTGTAAATGAGGTAAGTAAAATTTATTCATTGTTGCCACTAAACTGATGCTTGTCGAGTTATGCCAGTATCCATGATTGAAACAAATCAATCTACATATTTGTTGATCACTAATACTGACCTGTAGTAATGTATGACAGTATATGTGATCGGGATGATGGCACAATACGTTTTATTAGATAATAAAGACTGAATTATGTAGAATTTTGACTTTATTCATAAATGAATCGACTGAAAATAAAACTATGTGTCGGCAAGAAAACTGATTTGTGTTCAATTATGCTAGTGTTTTTGACTATGATTATTAATAAAGTGATCGATTTATTAATTTAAAATTATCGTATAGTAATTCCCTGAGGCCATTTATTGTTTTTTTTTAGTTTAAAACTTTAAAAAATGTTTAGGTAGGTATTTCATTGTTTTTAACTAATTGTCTTGTTCATCTTGTTCTCAGGTGGTATTTAGTTTGATGGTGTATAATTCACTTGTAGCTATGTCCAGATACAGAAAAATATTGTCATTATGTCTGGAACCCAATGACCAACATAACACAGTAACTGATGACTTGTCTATTGTGGCAAAAGATACACAATCAAAAGATGTAGAAGAAAAGTTTGAATGATGATGATTACCAAAGACACACCAAATATTTTAAAGTACAAAACGTTGAAAAGTCTTTATTCTTGATTTGATTTATTTTTTTCAATGCTAGTTTATTAATTATAGAGGTCTACTACCCTCGTTTTAATTAAACTGTTGATTGTTTTAAAGTACATAGATTATTTAATTTCGATAGAATGTTGTTTATTTTTGGTTTTAATTAAACTGTTGATTGTTTTAAAGTACATAGATTATTTAATTTGGTTAAAATGTTGTTTATTTTTCAGTTATAAGTTTGAAAATTTAATTGTCTTTACATAATAACGCATTTCAAAGTCTGATATGTGTGTACTACACTTTATATTTAAGAATTTACTGTATTTCGTAACAAGTTAAATATACTTGTGTCGTTATAATAAACAAATTATAGTAAAACTTTGTTTTTTTTTTGTTATAGTGTCACAACCAGGACTTTTTTCATTTTTTTTTAGAATTTTCAGATTACCAATAATATGAATTTATAGAGCTTAAAAAACATTATAACTCGCTGAAGAACGTTTTCTTTTAAAATAGTTCCTTTTTTAATTATGATCCAAAAAGCAAACAAATTAAGTTGGGTAAACTTTAAATGCCTTTCCTGAAAAAATTTCGTTTTTGGAGTAGTGACGTTATTTGAGCGGAGGTGCGATATTATATATTGCCCCAGCGGAAAAGTTCGAATTTCACTCTTTGAGTTTATCAAATTTTCAGTATTGACGTGGTGTAAATGTGAAGTGGTAAGTAAAAATTTGTGCATCCAAACTTTGGGAAGTTATTCAACAAAAACTGTTCCGCTGCGACAACGTTGCCCCGCGAAACTTTCAGGGACGTAGGAAAAGAATGATACAAAAATTTAAGTGTGACGTGATGTAATTGTGTATGTATGAATGAAATTAGTATGACATTAAAACTGTGGAGATATTCGAGTTTCCGTTGCGGTAACGCTTGGCCATCTGTTAGATTTCATATAAAAAGCTTATGTAGGGACTGTAAATTGGTACATATGTTGTTTTGAATTTGTTTATGTTTTAAAAAACAAATTTTAAAAAATATTTTGCGTTTAGAAGATTTATATGTAAACTGACATTAAAGTTATTATGCCCTAGTACTTGAGTCTAGTTTTTAACGTTTATACATAACTTGTAAATGCCTGCAACGTCTTGCCAAATATAGTGTAGTTATATATAAAATGTATGTATATAAAAACGGTAGTTTCATAAAATAAAAGAATGTTAATGTTTAAAAAACAATATATTTGTTTATAAATTCATAAAACTTTAAAACGACAATTTCAAGTGCAGTAACTTCTGCGTATTGCAATGCTATGCCAGACGAAATTCGCATTCGATGTATTTAATATATTAGTTATACCTATGTTGACGAGCGCTGTTTTGATGAACAATATTCACAAATACATTCATGGTCAATGAAATCACTTTTTATTTAAACATTTTTTGTCTCACCAAGCATTGCAGTCATAAAACCTACTACCCTAAAAGATGTACAAAAACAGGTGTCTGCAAAAATGTGTAAAAATAGCTCACTATCTCTTTTTTTCTTTATCACAATTGCATGTGTTTAGTCGCGAAAAAAAATAGACACAACGCGCGACGTGCCTACTTCTCGCAACTTAGTAGTATGACTGTCGTTAGATTAGCATACTCCACGTCTTAGGGTAGCTAGTCTATAGATGTAAACATGAGCACATGGGTTATCCAGAGAAATAGTGTACAGTACAAGTAAGCATTTATAGACTGGTCTTGAGATTGAGATGACGCCTAAAATATAAATCTATACTGTTAGTTTTCTTCAAAATTGCGAGATTTCTTAGACAATTTTTGATGTTTCTTATTTGGTCAACATACTTTTTACTATACGGGCCCGGCCAGAGGCAGAGATAAATTAAAATATTTCGTCATTCAGTTAAACTAAAAGATATTCAAAACATGCTGAATAACCCGCCAAAAGGCACAACTAAATTTCCCTTATTACAAAACAGATCTAACTTTGGTATGTTTTCAATCATCGTGAACTTTTATAACTTGATTTCATTAACACACGTCCAAAATTCAATCAAGTTTTTATAATAAGGCAATGCAAATCTGACTTTGAAAGATGCAAATACTAGCAAGTGAGGTAGTGCAGTATCATTGGTAGTCATTTTATATCGAACTTGTGTTGAAGTAGGTATATTATTTGCTGTATGATTGATTTACATTACGATTTGATATTATTCTCAGCTTTATGTATCCACTTACATAGTTCGTCTGTTTTCGAGACAGTGTTGATAAAACGCTCGGATCCGGCCGGCATTGATCAAGCCGTTTCAAATTGAGTTGCACTTTTTAAAAAGAGGACATACTGCCTATTTTTTAACATATATGTATTCATATCATCCCTATAACTACTGTAACTTCAAAAATATATGGTCTTAGCGTCAACTTTAAAAAAAAAGTGGTGTAAATCGATTGGAGTAACTAAAAATAATATGTAAAACAGTGTTACAACAAAATAATAACTGTTTTTAAATGTTATGAAATAACTTCATAAAATGCAACACTACCTCTTCTAACCACTACAGAATAACTGATAATTAGATATTTTATTATAAGAAGAGAAGATAAAACAGTTTTAAACTTAAATACCACTTTTAAGCTTTAATGAAACAGATACATTCAAAAGACTAATTTAACAATTAAACAAGCGAATTCACATTCAAAATAAATGTGTTATTTTCTCTTCTTCAAATAAGAGTATCTTTTCATCAATGAGTAGCTTTTCCAAGAGTATTTAAATGGCCAAATTTAGATACTATAAGAAATAGCGAAATGCACTTAAAAGTGTTTCAAGTATTTTTTTTTTGAAAAGATAATTAAAGCTTAAAAAAGCTATAACTCTTGTGGTATGCGCCGTTTCCATATTTGGGCAAGATTTTAAACGTGCCAACTTGGTCAAAACATATGGAAAACCGAAACCCACTCTGTCGGGCTTCCCGGTTTTTTCCATATTAGCTAAAATTGGGTTGGTTTTCTTTTCTATATTTTTTCCTCAGATGGTTCGGTTTCAATGCTAAACGATGTTGTTTTTGAACAGTCTCTTACAATCTTTTAAGTACTTTTAGATATCTCTTATAGTGAAGATTTAGCCATAACTTGAAAATTGTACCCTGTATAGGTCGTTTGGTGAGCCTGAGGGCTACACATCGACGTCGCTACTGTCGTCGCTGTAATCTTGGGGCTCGTCTTCGAGCTCGTCGGCGGCTGCGTCTGGGACAGCCTCCTCGTCTTCCATCTCATCAACTTCATCGTCTTCTAGCAAACTTGTCAACTTCGTAATCACACCTCTGCCCATCTCTGTAAACGAAATCACAGTACTTCTGTAGTTTAAGTTTAAAGGAGCTTAAGTTCCCACTTTGGTTTGCAAGCGTATTTTTTGTAAAAATACATACATGCCAGCGTGAGAGATACGATATGGCGATTGATTGCCAACGACATTTTTTTCCAGTAATATAATATTCAGTTCATTTTAAAAAAAAAACTTATGACTATCAATGGATTGTACCTATGTTAATTTAATTACATTGCCATATTTAGCATAATCTAGCATATTTTTTATTACTTAAAACTTCATCATCACAGCCCATTAGCGTCCCACTACTGAGCACGAGCCTCCTCACACATATCAGTGAGGTGTGAGGGTATTGGGTCATACTCCACCACGCGGACCCAGTGCGGCTTGGCGGAGGACTTAAAAAAATAAAACTTAATATATGATAATAAATCCCCTGTTTTTAAGTAGGTTTTGGTTTTTAACTAGACAGTGATACTATTTTACAAGCATATTTGTTCGTTGAGTAAATTCCTAATTGTGTAGGAAAGAACCTAGGAGGCAAAAGAATTTGTGACGACAGTTTGTTAAGATAGTAGGCAGATTTGGAAAGTGGACCCAAGCGCATTACCGACACCTTGAAAACAGTTTCACGCCATGTTTGAAGAGTAAAATATAATAAGGGTCGGTATAGATTTGACGGAAAATGCGTCAAGCGTATTGTAGCTGTATGCTCGACGCACTAGCGTATTATCTGTTGAGTGTGAAATGTCAAATGTTTTAGTTTAATAATTTTCTGTTCTGGCATTGCACGTTCGATAATATGCCACGCATTATCGAGCGACTTCCGTCTGATCTCCACAACCCAGAAGGAAATATAATTCTATGGTTAACTAGCTGTTCGGATATTAGAAGGCATTGACTTCCTAAAAACGACTGTCAGACATACACGACAGCCGGGACGACTTATATACGAGCTTAATGTGCTTTCCGAGGCACATAGCAACCGATAATTACGCACATAACTTCGAAAAGTCATAGACCAAATTTGCTCACTCAATTTTGCAGTTTAATTTGTTTAACCTCAGGGCTATTGCTGCTCAAAGCATAATGGTAAGTAAACTAATATTAAAAAGAAATGTACACCATTATTCAAATCAAATCAAAATAGTTTATTGCGAACACAGGTTACAGGTACAGGTTTAGATCTAGCTGTGGTCTCCCTGATTTCATATAACACGAAATCAGATTTTATGGATTTTAAAAGTAATACTAACAAGTCGGACTTTGTCAAAAGTTTAATGTGATAAGTGGTTTAAATATTCTTTGACATTATAATAGCATTTTTTTATCAGTTCACGTAATTTCAACTTAAAAGAGATTTTGGGAACGCAGCAGACGTATTTGTTTAGGAATTTTGTTATAGATATTAGTAGCACTTCCAATGATCGATTTTTTTAATAAGGCAGAATTGTGTGGAATGGCACTTAATTTATCTTTATGACGATCAAGGGTTTTGAATTTAAATAAGTCTACATTAGATTTAATGAAAACTGCACATTCAAAAAGGTATAAGCATGCTAATGTCATTAATGCAAAAAAAATTTAAAAGAGGTTTGCAAGAATTAGTTTTGTCAAGGGTAAACATAGCACGTATGCACCTTTTCTGGGCTCTAAATGCGAATTCTTTATCAGTAGTTACCCCAAAATATTATTGCGTACCTTTAAGAGGAGGCTACAAAACTGTGATATGCTGTCAGTAAAGTCTCCTGACTTACCGTCTGCCGCAACGAGAATAATACATAAGAGTATTGATTAAGTTTCTTACGAATATGGTTAATGTGCCATTTCCAATTTAATTCTTTGTCAATTATTAAACCTAAAAATTTCGTAGATTTACGTTTGTTGACTATTTCTCCAAGATAATTTATGTTAAAACTGATAATGTCATTTTTAAATATCATAAGTTTATTTTGTCTAGATTTATTTTTAAATTATTTGTGTGTAACCAGTCTATAATACAGTTCAATGCCGAATTAATGTCATTTTCCAAATTATTTATATTCTTATTACTAAATAGCACTGTGTTGTCATCTGCAAATAAAGTCATATGATTGTCAGTCAATGTAGTTATATCATTAATGTAGATAAGAAAGAGCAGGGGTACGCCATATTTGATTTTTTCTAAATTAGTTTGGTGTACTTTTTCCTCTTTGGTTTTCAAGCATATTTTCACTATTTCAGTAGCTTGTTGTCTATCGCTCAAATATGATTCAAACAACTCAAGCGTATTACCTCTTATTCCATAGCTGGAAAGTTTATTCAATAGGATATTCTTATCCACACGGTCGAATGCCTTTGTCATGTCCATATACAACGCTACAGTACGTATTCGATTATCAATATTCATCATTACTTCATAAACAAAATTGTAAATGGCCATATTTATGGATTCGAAATAATGCGAAACCCATATTGTTCAGGTACCAGAATGTTGTTTTTGTTAAGAAAAGCATCGAGTGTTTTGTACATTACTTTTCAAAAATTTTGGAAAATACAGGAAGGAACGCTATAGGTTTATAACAACTCATGTCATCCCTCTTAATCTTTTTAAATAGAGGTTTAATAATTGAAACTTTAAGTTAGTCTGGAAACTTGCCTTTTTCTAAACATGAATTTATAATGTGGCTTAATATTGGATAATGGCAATTCACTTACGTTCTACATAATATTCTAATGATTTTGGTGTCATTTGCTTAGCTCTTTCAATATCTTCTTCGGAACATTCACCCTTATCTAATCCTGGAAATCAACAAAAACAATACAATTTAATGTTTTTTATAAGTATTTCTAACTTTACTACATATAACAGAGTGTTACCAGTTTGGCACACACGCTTTTCGTACATAATTTAAGACTCATATATTCTGTTTGGGGTGGGCAGAAACCCGGCTGTTAGTATTAATAAGGGATTTATAAAAATGTAGCAAAGCTTACTTTTAGCACACAGTTCTCAAGGTGAAACATCTAAAATGGTAAGAGATAGATAGCTGGGTAAGTTCTACATGGACTCTAGAAGACCACAAATTTCTTTATCGCCTTTTATGACCCTTTTTTAAGTGGTAATTTTAATTTACATAACTTTGTCCTGGGACCGTTATGTCGGGCTTCCTGGACTAGATGGTGGTGGCCAAGACTACCGACAAAAAACTGTTTCCTGGTCCACGTAAGGTGCCAAGGAGGTAACAGAAGTAACCTTATCCTCCGTTGGCACCCGCACGCCAGTCCGTGTCACAGACAGTTTTATCTTATCACGGGGGCCACAGACTGTTCGTGGCGCTCTTTGACCTTTTTGTCGGATCTTTTATGCATCCATTGCCAAAAGGACACAGACAGGTTGACATCAATAGTAACAAACAACGACGACTTTTTTTACACAAAAAAAAACACCCTTGAGGCCGCACACTAGGACACATGTGTGCCGCCTTCTATTCCTTCGGGTCTTATATGACCCTGTGGCAAGATATGGGTGGTAGAATACTTAGGAGCTGCCGCTACAGCTTCATTAGCTGCTCAAAATTCCTTAATATTTGTCAATCACATAGATAATTAATCTTTAAATTAGGATACAATTAAATCCTGTTATCTGATTTTTCATTTTTCTTTCGATTAATTCTGAAGTCTACTTAAGACAGGGTCATGCACAAAAGCAATCATCTTATCATTAATAATTATAATTTAATGCTGCTTACCAAATAGAAGCCCCATTCTTTTTAAAATATCTATATCATCATGGATTTGAAACCGTTTATTGAAATTAAACATGTATTCAGTTCTGCAAATAAAGAAATATATGATTTAATAGGATAATTTGTATAAAGTAATTAAATGTTTTTATAAAGGAATTTCTATGCCACATACTTATCATTAGAGATACTGCAGTCTATAAGGGCTTTATCACTAGTGTTGACAACTATAAACGGAAGGTGAATTGCAGATGAGGGGGACGGTTTTAATCCTTTGTTTTCTGCTTCTTTGTTCCGCTCTATTAAACTCTTGAATGATATATGCTGAAATATAGATAGATTCCAAGTGTTATAAATCAATGATATGCTCTTTACTACACAAAAAAAAATCTAAACACATGAGGATTTTTTAAAGCCATTTAAAATTGCTTAAGTTAAAGTCAAAATCATTAATTCAAAAACGCTAAAAACCAATCGCCTCTGAGTTGTTTTATGAGATGGCTTAAATATGACAAGATGCTAAGTAATTTACTGCAGGAAACCACACATCGGCTCCACCAATCTGCACCTGGTCTGCATAGTGGAATATCAGGCTCTTCTCACCTTGGCTTGTGAGAAGAGCCTGAGCTTAGTAGTAGATATAACTAAATAAAATAATTAACATGAATTTACAAGGATACTTTTTGCTACAGAAACATATCAATGTATTTTCTGTAAAAAACATCACATGGTCGAAGCTATGATAGAAATAAGTAAAATTCATATTAATATTACAATCATAAATTATTATTACTCTGGAAAACATATTCCCAAAATGCAGCAATAGGCTCGCCACCTAATACGTCGATACCAACAATATAATTGGCAAATTGTGCCTCAGCCTATCCCTTCGTGGAAACAGGCGTGATTTTATGCATGTACATTATTATTACCTGCAAAATGAGTTCCTGTAACTGTTGCGTCTTTTTTTGAATTTGTTCTAATTTTGCTTGCTTTTCTTTTTCTAATGATGTGCATTCTTGAACAGAATTCGTAGGTAGGCCCAGCCATCTTATTTCCTTCTTCTCTTTAGATATTATATTCATTGCCATTAGAACATTTAATGCGTCGTAAACCCTTCGCCTTATATTCTTTTGATCATATTGCTATATTTAAATAAAACTAATCATTACTTCAATACACATAAAATTGTTTTCATAAAAACTTATGATGTCACATTAATATATATTTTGATTTAATGAGTAACTAGATAGTTCATATGATATATATTGATAATGGAAAGCTCCTGCTAGCCAATCGGCACATTTATCTGGTGTTCCACACTGGTTACCACTGTATTTTGTAGCTGTCAATACAAGTTAGAGAACCCATCAAGCAGCTATTTAAACGGAATCTGAGTGAAACCGTTTCCATTATTAGCCATAATTACAAAGGTTGTTAATTTAAATATTCTTATATTATAAATTTTACAGAAACTTACTTGACTATCTGCGGATCCGTGTATCCCAGTTGCGAATTCCAAAACTAATTCATCTGCTACTTCGTTGTAAGACGTAAAACCTTTATTCCTCACTTTTTCGCATACTTTCATAGAGAAATGTCTGAGGCCTTTTCCTACTTTGTCAGCATGCTTGCGTCTTTTTGTCGTGCTTTAAAAATAAATTTACTTTTATAAAATATAACTTTAAGTACATACACTATTGGGACAGGGTTATTTTCCAATTATTGCAAATTATTAATTTTTATGTTTATCACACATACAAAGTAATTAATTACAACAGAAAGGTTTGACATACCATTTCAAAGATTTGTTGCTTGAAACAATAAAACTTTTGTATAGTGAATGATTACACAGTTTATTTATAATGTATAATTTTTCCTGCAAATTGTTGTATTGTGCCAAGATCGAAAAAAATATTCCAGTTGTACACTCAGTAAATGATTGTCTTACACTAGCTCCAATTTCCTTAGTAAAAGGCCCATTACCAAACAGTACCAGTACACTTCTAAGCTTATGCTTTATATAACCTGCTTCAGGGTCACTCTCAAAATTTATAAATTCAAGCTAGGCTTCTTTCCGAAACACTTGGGATCTTAACAAAAGAGTTCACTATGGGAAGTTGGCATGAAACCAGTCATGGATACCTCTATTTTATTGAAATTGTTAAGCTTAATCTTTTCGTGGCTGAAAGTACCTAATAGGATTCATACATGCAATTTTTTTAATGGACCTACATTGAACACTAACTATACTTTTCATGAAAATTTCATCTGAAGGTGTATTAGTTTTTTACTCTCGATAAGTTCATATTTATTAAGCCAAGCTAAAAATTTGTCTTTGACTAAGCTAGGCTCAAGTCTAAAGATAATAATTTATTTTCATACTTATAACAATTAACTTAACGTAATACAATTAAATTGATGTAACAAATTTTATACATATTGAAATCATATCTTAAAACTTTACATTTTACTTACTATTCTGTAGGTTGATCATTATCTGAGTCATGTCTTCGTCTAGATGCGTGCGACATTCCTATAGATGGTTCCAACTTAGTAGTAGACAACAGTTCAGGAACTTCCCTATTTGGCAGTATATCAGGTAAGGAATCAATGTATTTTATCTCAGCGTATTCTTTCTGAAATGCAAATCATAATAATTTTTAAAATAATATATTTTAATAAATTTCCTTTTTTTTCCACATATAATTATAGCTTACCTTGTTATCAGTCTGTTCAATTTTTATAGGCTTTAGTTGATGCAATTGTGACAAGGCATTAGTAGGCAAATGTACCTTTTCTAAAAAAAATAACAATATTATTAAATAAAATCTTTATTAAACAAGTGATAGATGTGCTAATTGGTAGGGTATTTGAACATTTTTGATTGCATTACTGTTTAAAAAATTTTTTAAAGTATTTATAAATTATTGCAAAAAGTTATGTTAGTCTGTAGCACAAAACCATTTTCCTAATTAACACCACTTTACACTTGTGATTAAATTAGTTCACTTAGGACAAATTGATGCTTACTTGAAAAATATTCTAATTCAGGCAAACTGACAGCATGATAAGTTGGTTCCTGTAAAATAAATACAGAGGTAAAAAGTAGTGGCAAAAATCCTTGTAAGAGAATAAAACAGTACTGACAAGCTGCCTTCTTGTGTAACGTTATAATCTTTTAGCGTTCCACTAATGGAACAATGGCTAAGGCCTCTTATCACAAACCAGGGCAAATTACATTATCATGAAAAAGTTTATCTAGAAATAATGTAACTCTTAAAGTAATTATCACTAAAGTTTATCTAGACATATTGAAACTATTAAAGTATGATGCCCACCATTCTTATATTTAATAGACTTAGGACTTCTAAAGTGAACCTAAACCTGCATATCCTTCCCCTTAAGATATAAAAATAAATATGCATGTATGTTGCATTGTGTTTCGGATGTAGTATTTATTTAGTTTGCACTTGTTAATGCTTTGCAAATAGCGTGACGGGGTTAAGTCCTCCATATAAGTTCACTTTGTTACAGATATGATTATAAGTGAAAACTTGTAATTGGCCATGTTATAAACGTTAATCTAAGATATCATTGTAATTAGTCGTAAGTTTTCCTAAAATTGTAAAATAAATAAAATATACTTGCTAAACAAGAACCTCCAGATATGAGGGATGTCAATCAAAATCAAAAATATTTATTTAGTAACAATATAACATTAGGTTAACAGTGTTTGGGTACCCCTTTTAAGTAAACATATACCTGTGTTAGGGGAATCGGCTCTTCCTGAATCATAATAGATAATGTTTGTAACATATTATCTATTATGATACATGCTTAATTTATTAAATATAATGTGTGTTCGTGTGTGCGCATGTGTAAGTGAGTGAGTGCGCGTGTGTGTGTGTATGTGCCTGAGTGAGTATTTTGTAGCTATGTTGCATTGTAGTGCTAGATAAATATGTTTAATAATTTTATATAATAAACTGTAAATTACATATTTTCTAGCATCTAATTATTATACAATGGGCACCAGTAACCCTTCTGTTTCCTCATGTCTTCAATTTTAGCCCATTCATCAATAGTACTTTACACTCTCGACACGAGTAGATGATTAAATGTTTGTTGATGATGCCATGATGTTGTGTATGCCAGAGCTGATTGCTTACTATGTTGTCGTCTTGCGAATGCTAATCTGACAGCCGGCACTGGAGCTACTGCAGTTTTATTTCTTTTTTCCAGTATGCCAGGGTCGAAAGGGAGAGATTTGTGTAATTTCAAAACAAGGTACAGAATGTAAAGTTTGCGTACAGAAAGGATTGTATGTATATAGGAATGTTAACATTTAACCTAACTATGTAGCTATTGAGCAATTCATTATTTGCACCACAAATTGATAATACTATTCAAAATAATTTTTAAAGATTATGCAAGCAGTTAATTATGTCTTATACAGGTATCTCAGTGTACTCTTTAAAGTTTTTCATGTTTTCATCTCTAGATCACTTTTCGGATTTTGATTAAATTTGGTATTCATAGAGAAAGATTGAAACCTCAGGACAGCTAGATTAATTTAGATGTTTATGTGAGACTTAATAAAATGGTGATTAGGTGATCAATCTATCAAGAACCTTTAAGTAAATAAGGCTAAGGCCTATACATCAGTAAAATGCAACAAGAAAACAGTGTTAGGCAATAATAAGGATACCATATTTTTAAATTCAATTTATCATGACTACAAATTTATTGTTTTTTTTTACCAAATCAAGTTACTGATGGTATTTTATCTATGTAATATTGTAACATATATTTGTAAGACAAAATAAAAGTATAAAAAAATGTTGGTACACATTTTCACATACCTGATTGCTTCCCTCCCCTTGATTGGCTACTTTCATAAACTTTATTGTATTAGGTTTACCAGTAGCTACAAGTGACTTATTTATATTACTTGGCAAAACCTTGATCATCTGAGGATTTCCTAAAGCAACAATGTAATTATGTTTTAAATGAATTATGAAATTAAATAAAAAAAATCAGTAGCTATGCAAAACCGACTAACAGACGCCGCTTTTTACATAAAAAATTATTTATAATAGCTTTCTCGTGTAGCTTTAAATAAGACGTGAAATATTATCAACAGGTAGAATTAGATATTGGAAATAGGTAGTATCAGTATCAAAATGATTACTAACCATTGGCGTCATTTATTAGAAAATTTACTGTACTACTGTTCTGGGGCATGTCCTCCATATTTCTTGCAAGTGAGCATCCATTTATTGGGATATAAATATGTACATTAGAGCTTTAGCGAAGGCCGAATCAAATTGTATACTCAACTGGAATTGTATGGTCAAATACTCAAAATGGCGACAATTTTGAATTAAACTATTGAAGGTCAGACGCCGCCAAATATAGGTTATTATTATTCACAATGACAAATTAGTACTTATTTTTATTTTACCAATGTAAGACAAAATAAAACTATAACTGCAATAATAAGCTAAAACACAACGGTATGAAACAACGTAGGCTAAGCAAGATGAACGATATTGTAAAAGGCGCGCTCAAAATTTATCAGTTACCAGCTGATTGGATGACGCAGGACGCCTGGTTGCACAGGCTAAGATATAACAGAGAATGGTGTCTAAGCTGAACAATAAATAATGGAAATACAAAAATTCCAAGCGAGTCTTCTTTAACTCCATAATATATCGGTAATTTTCTTCATAGCAAAGTTGCCAGTTAAGTATCAGCCTCTTTATTTGTAGCAAAACCAATTGTATTAAAAATATTTACTGTATGTATACGTTTTCATTTGCCAAAAGTAAGAAAACAATTTCAAACGACACGTTCTAATAAAAATGTTGATTTGTTTTTTGTTGTGACTTGAGACTGACATTTCGACCAAACAAAAAGATGTTGCTATTTGTCGGCGTTTGTTGAAGAAATTGATATAGAAAACAATTATTGATTGTGCCGTGATACTACTATAAGATTACAAAAAATCGGTTAACGTAAAAAAGTTGACACTGAACGATCGATAATTTAAATAACGAAAGTTGTATTGAAAATTAACTAACTTTTAAAACATGTGGCGGCCACTATTCTATTTGTTTAATTTTATTATAATTTTGGGAAATATTCAATCTAGTTATATTCAAGAAATAAATTTACCAGAAGAACATATTCCTTATTACTTAAATACATTTGAGAGTGAGGCTTCATCTTGTTTAAAAGATCCAGATTGTCGTTATCGAAATCATATCAGAAACGCTTGTTGGGGCTATGAAAGAAATTGTGATGTATCTCAGTCCTATCACGTAAGACCCTATTGTCCCGGTGATCACCGAGGATGGGTGAAGACAAAAGAAGCACAATATTCTACATTTTTTACTCAGGCTGACTTTGGTGAGTGAAAAGGCATTGTTTTGTCAATAAACATTATTCATAACTTATAAAAAGGTGTTAAGGGATCCTACCAAGACCTAAGGAGCCCAAGCCAACCTTACCTGCAAGTGGGTCACCTGCCGATGACGAAAAGGCTGTGTCGAACATAACAGTGCCTGGTAAGCGGCAATAGGCTCGCCACCTATTACATGGGACTAACTATATAATTGGCGAAATGTGGGCATATAATATGCCACTGCCTACCCCTTCAGGGAAGCAGGCATGAATGTATGTATGTATGTATGTGTATGTATAAAAAAAACATGTTTTACTCAACAAACAGTCTAAAAAGATATAAAAAAAAAACTTATAGTTACTAGTTTTAATTATTGAGCTTACAAGACTTTCTTAAAACAGTTTTGTAATTCATAACTGTAGCTGTCTTTTAATTTGATAACATTTTAAAAATAATAAGCAATATTAACCTTCTAGGATATGTCAAAGATCAAAGAGAAGAGTTGATGGTTATGTGTGAAGCTTCATATCCCTATGATTCATCTCTTGAGTGTTCAAAGTATCTAAGGTAAGCTAAACTTTAAATAGAGAGTTATTATAAACTAGTTTTGTTTGAACCATTTTAAATACATGTCATACTATACACAGTACACACTATTCTAAGTAAGAGGAATGCGCATTTATGTGTTTAATAATTTTAATGTGTATTGTGTAAATAATAATAAGATCATGGTAACAGCATATAAAGAAACACTAGTACAGGAGCTTATTTATTTGAAAAGAAATTTCATTCAGTAGTTCCTGGCAGTGGTGCATTCTTAGTATGGTTATCTACATTAACTCAGAAAATCTTGCCAAAAATGCTTTACCTGATTTTATAGTTCATTTTTTTTAGTAGTTATACATTTATTATTACGTTTTATTTATATAGTACAATTTGGTTAATAGCATCTTAATCCTATACAAGGGTTACTTCTGAATGATCTATTATTATAACTAAATAAAATAGAAACATTTTAATAAATTATACAAGTATGTACTCAAGACAGAAACCGCTCAAGCTACCCATCCAAAAAAATATTGCGAATTGCTTTCTTGTTTTAAAAGGAGTTGAAATGCAATTACCTTGGCATTGTTATATTTCTCATTGGAAGTGACTCTCAGTTTTAAACCAAGTTAATTTCTTTATAGTAAGGTGCCTAACTACTTTCGCCAATCTGAATTGTACGCAGGGTAGGCATACTGTATCATGTAATTATACAGCAGAATACCATAGGATAATATGTTTCATTACGTATTTGTTTAAAGATTTTGCAGAGGACGGAACCTGATGTTGAATTTTACAAGTTTAATAGGACGTGGAAACAATTTACGCTATAAGATGGACATTTTGGGACCTGGACAAATTGGTATGTGTATGATAAAGTTGTGTAAATTTTTGAAGCTTATTGTGGTAACACAGTAAAAGCCAATTAAATCCTGAATTGCGCAAATTGAATTCCTCAAGTTGGTTGCTATAATATACAACACCCAACTATCATCGGTTGAGTCGCACCTCCCGGGCACATTCATTCGCCCTGTGGAAGATTTTCCCTTTAGCAGGGAGCACACCTCTCTTTTCAGTGCTGACCCCATTGTATTGCATAATTTTTGCAACCCTGCTTACAATAATTATTTATTTGTTACATAATTTGTTACATGGCTCAGTTTTGTATGAGTTATCAATGAAGTAAACACTTAGACTTACTTAAACATTGTGAAAAAGATCCTGAGTTTAATGTAAGAGCCAAAATACAAAATATGGAACAAAATCAATCTTATTGTTAGCAGATATTCAAACTGGATGTCCTCTTTCCTCCAGTTGTGTGCCTCGCCAAACTTAGGAGTATTATTCATCAATATTTAAATTATTGCATTCAGTGTGAAACAATCACACAGATAAGACAAAACAATTTTTACTATGTATCTGAAAAGATAAAAGGTCTATTACAAAACAAGATCTAAAGTTAAACTAGGTTTAAAACTAGTGCGGTCACTGTCTTCATTATATCAAATGAAAGTACATTGAAAACTTCTTGCTAAATTTGTATGTCATTTCTAATTACAGGAGGCCATTGTAATTATTACTCAGAACGGTTGATGAAAGAAGCTGAACATATGAGTGCTTTGCAGTCGTGGGCACCAGAGATGGTAAACTTTGTCAAAACTGACAAAATACCTATCAATGATGATATGTGTGATGTTGTTATTGACAAACCGACATATATTATGAAACTAGATGCAGGTAAGATCTATGTCAACTATATTTACTAAAAATGGTATTTAATTCTAAAAATAAATTTACCCATTACATAGATTAACCTTAACTTGTCGATCATTGTCATCTTGGTGTGTGAGTGGAGACCTATGCCCAATAGATTTTATTAGACTGAAGATGAGCCCATTTCCATCTAAAATGACATTAGCCATGTACACATTCCACCACCACATCTAATTTAAATATTTCCAAAAAAAAAAAGGTCTTTAACAAGATTTTGAAGACCATTTAATGACCAATGACCATAAGACAGTATCATCTAATCCCAAAATAAGTGGAGCTTATCCTTACATAAATACTTTATTTTATGTAGAAAAGTACTTACACAATATTAGTTATAAAGACTAAAAAAATCTATGATATGTTTATGAACATAAATATTTGCTTCGTGTGAAGGTTGAACCCTTAACTCCTCACTGCCCAATAATTAGGATGCGTTTCCACCATTACATTAACCTAGCTTTGCACAGCGCAGCGATTCTATTGGTTCTAAACAAACATATTCCTCGCAACGCATCCTCGCACTTCTCTGGTGGAAACGCACCCTAAGAACTAAGTCTACACTATATTGTTAGTAATTTTTTATTTCGACTTGAATTTTGAATTTTATTTGGACTTCTGAGTCAGTATACCTGCATTCGGCTCTTGAGGTTGTGGGTTCGATGGATTATCCACCTGGTCCAGGCATTATTTATTATGTATTTATTTATTATGTATTATATATTTTTTGCGATCTGTCCAAAGCTTTTGACTGTGTTCCTCATGAAGCATTGATAAAAAATTTGAATATTACGGAATAAGAAACTCCGCATTGGATCTTCTCACTTTATATCTAAGTAATAGGATTCAAAGGGTTGAGGTTAATGGAAAGCGATCTCAGGGGTCTGTTGTAAAAATGGGGGTACCGCAGGGCTCGATTCTCGGTCCGTTTTTGTTTTTGATTTATATTAATGATTTGCCATATTTTGTTAAAGAAAACCACGAAATAGTTTTGTTTGCTGTTGATACATCATTATTGTTTAAGTTAAAACGAAATCAGAATTTAGACGAAGTAAACAGTGCAATCTCGAAGGTGGTGCACTGGTTTGACGTTAACAATTTGCTATTAAATGGGGCTAAAACGAAATGTATTAAATTCGTGACGCCTAACGTCAAACAGGCACACTCTACTATTATGGTAAAGGAGGATGAGTTGACCCTTGTGGATACTACCAAGTTTTTAGGGATTACTTTAGACTCTAAGCTACAGTGGGGCCCACATATTGGTGAATTGTCGAGTAGACTTAGCTCTGCAGCATTCGCGGTAAAGAAAATTCGCCAATTCACAGACGTTGTAACAGCTAGGCTAGTTTATCATAGCTATTTCCATAGTGTTATGTCCTATGGTATTCTTCTGTGGGGTTGTGCCGCAGACATTCAAACTATCTTTGTGCTGCAGAAGAGGGCTATTCGAGCAATTTATAATCTCCCGTGTGGACATTCACTAAGGGAAAAGTTTAAAGAAATTGGTATTTTGACAGTGGCCGGTCAATTCATTTATGATTGACCTGGTTTATGTACACAAGAATACTGATCAATTTAGTAAGAAAAGCTGTGTACATAACCTAAACACAAGGAATAAGCATAAATTAGTTGTACCTGCCACTAGGCTCCAAAAGATAAACAAATCTTTTATAGGTCAATGTGTGCGATTCTACAATAAATCCCAAGCAACATACAGCAATTGAGCCTAAATAAATTTAAATTAACAATAAAACGCAAACTGTCTTCAAAGGGATATTATTCTATCAAAGACTTTATGGCAGATAAAAATGCTTGGGATTAAACTGCCGTTTCATACAGGCTATTCTAATGTGAATGACTTGAAAACATAAATATTGTTAAGGTTATGTTATATTGCATTGTATAGCTTCACTGACAAATGAAGACTGTAATTCTAGTACGAAACTAATGGACATATTTAAAAGAGCATAGCCTGTGAGTTTCTTGCCAGTTCTTCTTGCCAGTTCTTCTTACAGAGCGGTGGCTCGGAACTGGCACTTAGATTCATTTACACTTAATTATTTTTTGTTTTTAAATTGTTTTGTTGCATATAAGTGAATCTAAGCTTCGTGATTTAGTGTAATATTATTTCGATTGTTTTTTTTTCATTTGTAATTATGACGTCTTCAATTACTATGTATAATAGTTTATAAAATAAATAATTATTTACTTTACTTTACTTTACTTTACTTTTACTATGGGGCTAGAAGCACTGAGTTAGTAAGATGAATAAAAATATTGATATTTAATTAATTAATTATATTGTTTCTGTTTTAGCTGTAAACATGTATCACCATTTTTGTGACTTCTTTAATTTGTATGCTTCTCTACATATAAATTCGACACATCCTTCAGTGTTTTCAAGAGATAACCATATACTGATATGGGAAACTTTCACATATGACTCTGCATTCAAAAATACATTCAAAGCTTTTACAGCTAACCCTATCTTGGACTTGAAAATGTTTAGGGGAAAAGTTGTATGTTTTAAAAATGTGGTTTTTCCTTTACTGCCTAGAATGATTTTTGGGCTTTATTACAACACACCTTTGGTAAGTATAGCTTTAAGAATTTTATTACTATTCTTAGTACAATGACTAACAGTTGAATAATAATGGCTTTCTTTGCAGTTGCTTTGCAGGTATTTGTCCGATTGGCTTTTGAACTGGTTTACGCCCCGCTGAAACTGCTTGCCTGTGTTTTAAGATAATATTTGTGGAGTTGTGATGCATATAAATATACTTTAAATTAAGTTTTAATTTTTTTTTTTTAGATATATGGATGTGAAAGAAGTGGATTATTTCATGCATTTGCAAAACATATATTACATTCATTGAATGTAAAACTAAAGCTTCGTAAAAACTCTAACATAAGAGTGACAATGCTATCTAGAGGAACTAAATATCGCACTATTATCAATGAAGATGAACTTTTAATGGCACTGCGTCAAGTGGAAGGGTACGAAGTCCAGCGAGTGGTGTACGACCGAAGTCTACCATTTGTGAAGCAGCTAGAGATCACACACAACACTGACGTATTTATTGGAATGCATGGTGCTGGATTGACTCACCTTTTGTTTTTGCCTGATTGGGCCGCTCTCTTTGAAGTGTACGTATATGTTATATTCACGTATTTAACGCTTATCTTATACTTCTATAAAAATAGAATCTTCACAGTAATCGAGCTTTTTACTGATTTTTTATTTCTTACAAAGAGTATGACTGATGGTAAAATGTTATTTTTGATTAGCACTTTCATGATAATTGAAATAAACATTCTCTTGCTTTATCTTATGTAACATAACATAATATTGCTCAAAAATCTATGAGGTCTAAATATGTTTATAAAATAGCAATTTAGAATAGACAATCAATTATCTGCCTTAAAAAATTTACTTTGCTTTTAATTTTTAAATAATTATGTTCTAAATTATCAATTATGTGTATGGGTAGGACATAATCATGACAGTGCTCAAAATTATAATACATGCATCCTTTATACAACTTTCATATGTTAGAAGTTAACACTGACATTAAGAGTAAATAGATACATTTGTTGCAGTTACAATTGTGAGGATCCTAACTGTTACTTCGATTTAGCCAGGCTTCGTGGAGTCAAGTATGTTACTTGGGAAAACAATGACAAGCTGAAAAAGCAAGACGAGGTAACTTATCAATTAGTTCTATATATTTTTTTAGTGCAACAATGCTAGTAGATTGTATTAAACTGTTAGTGACCGGTTGTTATGAATATTTCGTCTGCCTTATTGTTAAATCGTTTGGATCATGATGTACCTGTTCATAAATTGTCGTTTTTTATATGTCTATTCTCGACATATTTAATCCATGTTAACTATTAAGAAACAGGACCAGACAATATTTAGGTATTATTTTATAGTTAATTAATATAAAAATCCTTGAATCTAACATATTTACCGATTTTTCGCGACTCTTTTAGGCACATCCTACGATCGGGCAACGCCATATACACTAGTTTCTCTGCTATATTGGTCATTAATGTAAGTATCGGTACGAAAAACGCCACAACTGCAAACGTCGCCACCTGTCGGCGGCAGTCGTCGACGCATTGACGGCTGCCGCCGACGCGTCGACGGCAGCCGTCGACAGGTGGCGACGGCTGCCGTCGCATCTGCCGTTCCGACTTGCAGTTCGTCTGTATGAACCCTAATTAATTCGATATGTGGTGTAGGGGCTTTGACAGCTCCGTAGAACTAAAACAAGTGTAATATTATAAATTCATATTTTCAGGGACACGGTCCAAATGGGTCTCATGCCAAATTCACTGATTATTCATTCGATGTGGATGAGTTTCTGCGGCTGGTGGCTAAATGCGCTAACCACGTACGGGAACGAAAAGACTTCCAAAACTTTATAGAAGGGTCCCTCTTGAAGATGAGACATGAAGAGTTATAGATTGACGGAATTTTGAATACTTAACAAGACGTAACTAAATAAAAAACAAATCAAAATAAACTAATATAAATGAGGTAAGTAATCTCTAACTACCGACTGACTGAAAATATGTAAAAATTTTGCATTTAGGCGTGTTTGGTTCAATTCGCGATTAATCCGCGATGGCGCGAAAAATATAATTATAAATTGTAATTTGCTTTTTTTGCTTTTACAATCCTATGACATATAGTTTATCAGACGATTTTTTCCTAGAAAAATCAACTCCATTGTATGTAGAAGCCCCCGGTAGCTCAAAGGTTAGAGTTATTATCCAAAGGTTGTAGGTTCGACCGTTGATTTATTCTAGTAAAAACTTCATCATATAAATTCTAAATTATGAGTTTAAAAAGTACTAACCAAATAAAAATGTTTATTATGACTAGACGTGTTACACCATTCGATCGAACGCGAATTGGATCTTACGAGAATAAACCAATTTTTGCTACAAAAAAGTGCGAGCTTGTATTGTATTATTGTTGACAGTTCACATCTGTTTTAGAGATTAGGAACCAACGTCATACATTACCTGCCGTTTAATCTCTTTGGAGTCTTTATGTGACTTAAGGGAACTCAAATTTGTTTTTATTATGATAATAAAGTCATCTTGCTCATAATATTTTAGAACAACAATTATCTTATACTTTTTGGTCCAAGACTTTAAAATTGTTATTTTATATTCATGTAGTAATTTCGAAGTGACACAATAATTTAGTGAGATTAATAAGATATATGATAATAAAATTAGACTAATAAGATTTAATTACTTTTTGTACCTTACTGTAATGATTATTGTAATAAAAATATTATATGTTCGATCTAATTTAAATTAATTATTTTAAATTTAATTTATTTTAACAGTTAACCCTTCCGGTTAAAAAAGCTTAATATAGTAAGCCAATTAAATGTACTTTGATTAATATTATGTTATTTTTGACTTACTTATATTATGCAGTAGGTAATCTAAGTTTTGTAAGCCTTTTATATAAAATCACACTTAATAGAATAAGCATCGCATATTAGTTCATACTTAATTGTATGGGAGAGGATACCCCTGTTTTAATGTGTACGGAGACGTCAAAGATTGGTTGTACATAAGTGGTTTTTACAGATTTTAAAAGACCTAAAATTTATTACAGCAAAGTCTATTAGAACCTACAAAAATCATGCATATTTTTAACCTGTTCCTGTTCGCCGTTCCAGGATCTTCTGCTCTTTTTCTTTATTTACTAAGAATGGTCGACCAACAGTTTTAATAATGTTAATTAATTTAATCATAACGTTCTAAAAATATATTTTCAGTTATATATATATATATAAACCAGTTGCTGGTGACATCACATGACAAAAAGAAAGGAAAATACTGCTTATACAATAATAAACTTATGATGTTGGTAGGTACGACAGATTAGACAGATTTAGGTGCCTATTTGGCCAGATAAAAAAATCGTTCGATTCTCCAAAGGGAGTCGTTGCTTTTATCTATCTTACTACTATTTTTAATTACTAGTCTATAGAACTAGTTATAGCTGAGTTGCCACCAAAAGCGTAGAAGAGGGGGCAGAAAAGTTTTATGGGTTTTCGTTGATTGCGATGCACTCTGAGATTTCTTTTTCTCAATAGAGCGTGGCAATCTATAATTAATGTGAGTTCTATAAAACTCAATCTGTCATTTACTTGTGTTATTTTAAATGGATTAGTCTTTCGAGATATGTCTAAGCTGCTCTTTGGGTGTTAGACTTATAATGAGTAGGTATTTACCTACTTTTGGGACTACTGAGAGTTATAGCTGGTAGTCATAAATCTTTATTGCATCAAGTAAACAAGTAGGTACCTAAGTAATACAATGAATACTGATACCCCGTAGGGGCACTGCAAATTGAGAGGGAACTTAAACATATTACAAAAGTACAGACTTAATTATTCTATAAACTAACAAACTCACTAAAACACAAATATTAAATCAACAAAAAACAATATTTATCTGTATAAATATTACAGTATTATTATTATATTTAACATTAACTCATAATTAATATAATAAATCACTATAGGCTTTTAATAGAGTTTGTCGTCAAAATATTCGTGAAGTGTGTAATAACATTTCGCAATCAGTAAGTTTTTTAATTGTTTAGTAAATTGTTTTCATTTTTTAGGGACTCAGGTAAGTGATTATAGTCGAATGTGGTCCGCGATTAATTTAACAATAATGTGATTAATGTAACTAAATTACAAAATGAAGTGAATATTTTTTCTTGATACTTCAATAAGTTAATATAATAATGAGACACTATTTTATCTATTTCATCATGCGCATAATAAACGCGTTGTAAAATAAGATAGATTACAATTTTCTTATTTTCTAGATCTGATTTGCACAATATTAGTATTCCTATTGATGTGATAAAATAGCTGTGATGTTATTAAGTATTTTGGGAAAATGTTAAACATAAGTTATAACTTACAAAATTCCATAGAGAGTTAATAAATTGCAAAGCAGTCTGTTATGTCATGTACATGTCATAAATAAATTGTATCGACGAGATACGAGAATTCCCCTAGCCGTGTATGACTAAACATACATCCTTCGTGTATCGTGTGCCTAGCCTAGTCGCCCCTAGGTTTTACTTTCTGAGTGATGAACCTAAGCTAACTTTGTCGGTTCTCGCCTAAAGGTAGGTAGGTATGTAGGTTGGTAAAGCCTCAAAGTTAAAATAGAGTCGGCAATTTTATACCATAACCGTTGTAACCTTAACATAAGTATTTTATAAGACCATCTAATATTACACGCCACAATTTAACTCTTCTTTAACATTTACTAAACTAATAATAGTAATAGTAAAAGTAATAGTATAGTTTTTAATGCTTTAGCAGAATTCTATATAACAAGTTGAATGTGAGTCAGTTACTATTGACCACGAACCGTTAAATAAAAGACAATAATTAATAAAGTATTTTATTATATCAATAATTATACACTAAGATAATCGTCGTCATCCAAACGTTATTCCGGTTGCCACCTTACTGGCTCGGGGTCCGGCTACTTGCTCTTTTGCCTCCACTTCGCAAGGTCTTCTGCATCCTTTCTTTCTAGATAAACCATTGGAACGCATGCCACCTGTTACGACGTCAAGCCAGCTCTTCCTGGGCCTGCCCAAGCTGCCTCGGCCGGGTGGAGGTGCCATGGCCAGGCATTTGTTTCACACGTAGTTTGCTGGTTTTCGTAAAACGTGGTCGCACCAGCGTAGGTGACAGTCTTGCACTTTCTCTGCAAAGACACGGACGTGAAGGCTGTCGCAGATGCGCGAGTTCTTAACTTAATCCTTAGGCGTAACTTCGCACATTCGACAATATTAGGTCTTCGCCACATTCATTTGCAGACCGCTGTTTTCAAGTGACTTTTTCCACTTGTTGACATGTCGCACCAACCATCCTTTGTCCGCATTCGTCAGCGCGATATCATCAGCATACATGAGTAGCCATGGGGGCTGCTTTCGCACATTGTGTACAGTATCACGCTGAACAGGAAATGAGTAAAGAACCCTGGCGGACTCCAACGGTAACGTGGAAGGGTTTAGTGTCACCAACAGCGTTTCGCACCACAGAATCAAACACTTGGTACATGTCCGTAATAGTGTGAAAGTAGACTTCTGGCACCCCTTTGGGCCTCAGCGCCCACCAGATCATGCTGCAAGGGACATAGTCGAAGGCGTTCTGCATGTCCAAAAATAGGAAATGTAGAGGTATTCTTCGTCCTGTATTTCTCCATGACGATCCTTAGGGTTAAAACAGGGTTCATAGTACCATGTACTGACACTTGAGACAGTGCACTCCTGTCGTATCCAGGAGTCAATAATCCGCTCAAGGAGCTTCATGATGTGAGACATGACCTTTACTGCGATGGTTTCCACACACCTGCGCAGATCCCCAGACCCCTTGCCTATAAAGACTGGTTTGATAACACTTCGTCACCATTGGCATGGTATCCGGCTGGTGTCACGTATTCGGTTAAAGAGTTTTGTTAAGGTGACCATTCCATGAGGCCCCAGAGCCTTCCCTAAGTCGATGAGGATGATGTGGCTGCACATCTTTATACTGCTTATTCAGTAGCTCGTAGAAGTAAGAGCGCCATCTCTCCCTCACCTCACTTGAAATATCCTGTGCCGCTTTGATCTTGGAACAAGCCAACTTGTAAATAAGCTTTTGCCTCTCAGACTATTTCAACTTGTCATAAATTGGCTGTAAGTGCTGCCGTCTGGCTCTGGCTACAGCTCTTTGTGGCTCGTTTTGCAGCCTTGTATGCGTTGCGGTCTTCAGAAGAGTTGGACGCTTGCCACGTTTTAATAAGTGCTTTCTTCAAGACTGTGTCGTCTAACCACCAAGTTTGTTTGTCACATTTTCATCCACCCTTAAAAATGTCCAGTACGGCCTTCGCCGCCCCAGTGAAAGATGCCTGAATCTTATCCCAGTAGTCCTAGACTGTTTCGCCATAAGCTTCAGCGCACTTGTCGCCGAGGCGAGCATCTGGGACTTGGCTTCATCAAGCATCAACCATCTGATTTAGCGTTGACAGTAGACATGGGTAGTTTCTGAAAAAAAGTAAAACGTACGGATATATTTGTTAGTACTGCAAGACCTAGACAGGCTCACGGCTAGGCTCGCGTGACCCCTGCCAGTAAGGAGTAAGTAAGGTGTAAATCAGCTTGTAGTTATTCACAATGAGCCGGTATCTGCTACCTAGAGAGTACGAGGGCCAGCTCCCTCGCGCGCCCAGTCAGCGTGCTAATGTTCCACGTTGCGAAGTGAAGTTTCCTCCTGTGTTTTTGGGCTAACGTCTTTGGCCGTGCTCGCCCAATGCACGGTCCTGCGCGCCGTTTTGAGGCGGCGCTCTATACGTGGCATTAAATTTCTTTGGAGTTCCCATTTATTTGTGGCTGTGCATGGCTTTTACGGGAGCAACAGCTGTCTGATCTCCCAACCCCGAAGTGAAAGCCTGTGCCCGAGCCTCGTCCGTTAATCAGTAGGTGCATCATCTTGCAGGTGGGGTTGTCATAATCCCAAAGATATTGAAGGGCCCCATACACTCCACTATACACTAAGTTAATGTTAGAAATTAAAAACGTTTTGCAATCGTTTTTTTAAAAAAACATTTTTTTTATAACATTTTTTTTTATTTATCCATTAATTATTCAATAAAGTGTATTTAAAATTGTCTCATTAACATTAATTCCACATGAAATATTATCATCTTAGCCTATTAACACCCCCTACTACTAGGCAGGGTCCTTCACACACTCCACACGCGGATCCATTGCTGTTTGTGAAGGCAGATGTGTGACGTTCTGCTGTTAGAATTATTCAACCCGCCTAATCGGGCCTCTAACCTAGCTTACCACGTATACTTAGCACGTTAATTTCATATTCATATCTTAGCATATTCAAGTGTCTTTATTTTAAATAAAGTCATAAGTAATTTAGACTATTCGACATGTTAATACCTAGGTATACCTGTTTTTTGTATCTTACCTTTGGTAGGTTACTCCAATTATCGAAATAATTTGTTCCTATTCACTTATGTTCCATCACAATATGCGAGACGCAATTTAATAATAATTTAATAACAGAAACAAAAAAAACTCATAACGTCTTTTTGGCGTTCACTTTTTACCTAAAATCTTTCTTTGTTAGTCGTAATAACTTGACATCCGAAGTTAATTCCGCATTTTGATTTTTTTGTGTGTTATATAGATTATATATATCTTTAGCTGAGAGGTAAAGTCCACTTTTTTTAAAATTTGTTATTTTATACTACGTAGAGTACATATTCATATATCCAAAACCATGAAAATAACAACTAAAAAAAAGTGGACTTATTGTTCTTTACCACTCAGCTACAGATATATTTTTTTCGCTTTTTCTATAGTTGATATACGTTCCATATAATGTCTGGTTAGATATTTACTTTAAAATATTTATTCATATGACAACGGGCAGAACCTTTATAAAAGCGTGTGCGTACGAACAAACCTTTAATGTTCAGGATGTTATTAAAGAAAAAAATTATAAAGTCATTCGGGGAGGTAATCATGGTTACTGGCAATTATTATTTATCTCTGTCTGGTTCACGTCGAGTCGGGTCATCGTAAGTTTCGTATTTGTCCAAACAACGAGGCCTTCCGCGACAGTGCCCTGTTATACGATTTGTACATATCATCTCAGCCACTACCGATACTTATTGTAGAATGTTAAATGCCAAAAAGGCGATGAATCCCGTTGATATAATCTGTTTTATTTATTATTTCGCGAATGCACCGCTAGTTTAATTGTAACAGCGCCATCGAATGTAAGATTATAAGTTCCATAATTACAGTCCGCGATATTCAGATAAATTGTTCACAAGATCGGTCGGGAGTTTCATGTCCCGTTGAGTTATTGACGTTCGTTGTTACAGTTAATCCTCTGTTTCTTAGTAATTTTGGTCAGTAAACTTAAATACGACTGTCGTTTGTAAGAATTTATTATTCTAGTGGGATGATCCTGTTTCCTAAGTGATTTATTTTAGACTGACAACCGCTCGCAACTTAGTATGCGTAACCCGTATTTTACTAATTGAAAATGGCTTTTCTTATGCTTTTATCAAAGTCTGTTTTTGCGATTTGTTGGCTTTGAAGTGAAATAAAGTCAAACGGACCGACACTTTCATATTTATAAATAAATAATAATGATATAATAAATTTGTCATGTCTACCTAAATTAAATATGCTAATTATTTTGAAGACCTCAGCGCTTATTTTTTGAAATAGTTTCAAAGGAGCTTTAAGACAAATGTTTTAGTGCTTATTTAGGTTAAGTTTTTTATAAAACAAATTTTTAATTTATATTTTTTGATCTTAATTATTTGCAATTAAATGTTAAAGCTTTTCCCTAAAAATAAATCAATTATAATACATAAGGCTTTTAAATAGTTTTAAAGTATTGTACGTAAGTGTTTAATGTAATATTAACACTTAGTATATTCGTCGAACAAAACAATACTACCGTCGACAGTATTTGTTAATCGCTGAATAAATAATAAAAATCGAATGGTGACTGTAAAACAAACAAAATGCGAAGCAATCGCATTGAGGCAATATTTATAAAGGAAAATTAATGGGCATCGGGGAGCGGCCGCGGGCTCCGCGCCCATTACTTTTTTGCTTAAGCTGATCGTATCGTCTTGCCAAAATCAAACAACTAATTGAAATGATTTAATCCTCATTTCAATTAATATTTAATTTTTGCTCATATATTTGTTCAATTTGTGATAAATATGCATTCCATATTATATTACTTTTGTAGTTATTCTTTATTAATTAATAAAAATACACATGGTGGTAGGTGCCTACTTGTTTTGTGTAATAAGTGTTTGTTAGTTTTTATTTTTGTACTTAATATAAGGAATTGGTCGAGGATAGTATATATATAGTACAAGTATGCTGGTATTTAATTTTAAAACCGCTTTTATAACCTAAGTACTATTGTTGTTTCACAACTTATTCGTATTTTGTAATTTTTAGAATAGAACCAGAAACAAATACGGATGCATAACCAAATACCCGATACTGTTCAATCAACCAGAATCTTCTTACGCACAACAAATAGGTAGGAATTCAGAAAATACGTTTCATCCTCCTAAAAAAGATTGTGAACCTATCCTTCAGGGAGTATCTTCCCTTTCCATTGAACCGGATTTTCACCATTTAATATTAAGCTTGATGATGTCAAAAGGTTTTAAGTTTCCATTGCTTATTTCATCGTCTTTTATTTCCATGTTAGAAGGAAAGGGCAGATCTAAGAAAGAGTGGAGGAACTCCACTCATGCTTGAAACTGTTCCATGAACTTAATGTTGCAGAAAACAGATCTTATGATGTTGTCTTCCTCGTGTATCTAATGGTCAGACATGCGAAGCTCTGTCATTACTTGCCCATAAATAGTACAAAGGATGGAACCTTGTCTTCTCCTTGAGCCCTCAACTCTCTTGGGGAATACTTTGTCTTTCCTGTTGAGGGGCCTGAAACAACCAATACCGCATTCCTATTGATTTTATCCTAAATTAATTTATTGCATTCTCATCTAGTGTTGTCACCTTAACTTCGACAAAGAGTTTGTTCTCAACATCAATAATATCCCAATTACTAATCACTGAGTTGCCTCATTTCCTTGCCCAATTGTTTTAAAACTCTGCTTGGTTAGGAATCCTTTCAACCATTGTAAATCGGTATGAACATGATATTTCAATTTGTACTCCTTATTGCTCTATGAGGAAATCTTCTTCTTCACCACTTGATAGCGAAATCGCATCATCACTGTCGGACACAACCATTTCCTATCAACTGATCATGTCTCCCCCTTGTGTGCTGGATCCCGAAGCCGTTACATGGAATTAAATGAAATCCATGTTAGACTCCAGATTACAAAAGAGGGCGCAAACCACCCGCTATTTCTTAAACCAGTCTTGTTTTTCCATAAACTTCTACAAATTTTTCTATAGTCTTATTTCTCTTTTATTATAGTCTCGTATACGTTGGTTTCTTCCTCCATGTTTGTAAAGGATCGGTTAATACTAATAATGACAACTTTAGTAATTATTTATGTTATAATTATTTATCCTAAAATATAACCTAGGCTAAAAAATACGCTTTCTGTATATTTTTGGACTTACATAATAAAAAGCACATTAAATATGTGTCAAGTGATAAACTAAATGACATTTTAAATAACATGTTTGTATTATTTTTATATTTTTACAATAAATGCTAATAATTAAAATAGTTTTTTTATTTTTATTTGATACTATCCCACTGTCTTATTAAAATTAATTACTTGAAATTTATGTACATGGTTTGACCCGATAGAATCCTGTTAACCAGTAAAAGCTCTCAAAGAAATGTGACTACAAAAGAAATAGTGTGGGGGTTCTATAACGTGGAACGTACTTGCTATAAAATACCTGTTACTGTCGCTGATATTAGTTGGTTACTTAAAAAAAATCTACTCTGTAATTGTTATTAAATAGGATATAATTTTTAAAGTAAAATACAAATTATAATAATTATGTTACCAATACGTTTTTGTGGAAAGGAATCAAATTTTGTGGTTACTGCACTAGCGGCTCACGGTGGGCTGAAAAACGGCTTTCATAGACATAGGAATCAAAAGTGGCAAATATCGAATTTCTAATCGGATATCGCTTCTACTACTTATTACCATATACTCAAATGATACTCGTATCAATCTGCACAAAAACGAAGGACTTATAATTTTTTTACGAAAAATTTGTATGAAGCTAGAATAAAAAATTTAATTATCTCTTAAACGGCAAGGAAAACCGTAATATCCTTACAGGTAGTTATAGTACTAATTATTTATGATTTTTTGACGTACTCCAAATAACGGTTATCACTGCAGATTTTTTTTTTAAATTCATTAAAATATTTTTATTTATTTTTACATATGAAACGGTTCCCTTTATTGTCTAACTTAAGAAAATCGATATTATGAATGTGGTTAACTCAAATGATATGAATTTATAGGTATAAAACAAGAAAAATATAAAAAAATGCTGTTTATTTTAAGTTACAAAAATGTTATTAATTATACAAAATATTCAATTAAATTTATAATTGAACCAAATAGTACAGTAATCTTACATAATTAATAAAAAAAATAAAAAATGAGAGTGATAAAAATTCGTATTTTTTTTTACATTAGAAAGAAAGAAAGAAAAGAAGTATATTTTTCTTATATTACGAATTTTCATCATTCTCGTTGTCGGATTCCAATTCTGAGTCAGAATCCAAATTAGTTACATCTAAAAACTCGAACTCAGTTTCCTGAAACTGGATTAAGTCGAGAGTTTCAGCAAAAAAGCTTAGTTTTCTCTTACTATCTAGCTTAGGCCTTTGTGCACTTAATAAGGGATCAGAGGAAATGACAAGCATATTTAAAATATCTTGATTTGAATCTTGCCTGCTTCTTTTTCGCGAATGATTTTCCCGGAACCTCCTAAAATCTTTATTTCGCGACTCTGAGGCTTCTTCTGAGAGAGCCCCAATAGGCACAATGTCATTTTTCTCAATGATGTCAGCCCCGTGTATTAACAATTTATGTACGGTTGCCGACATGTAGTACCAATCGTATAATTCTACGTACTTTTCTGCCGTTTTGCGGGAAAAATCTTTGAACTTGTTCACATCGATTTTCTCGCCAGATGTTATTGCTTGCAAAATCACAGCAAATCTTTTTATGAGCTCCTCATCCAACCCGGTAATAGCTGCAGTTGTATTTGGAAACTCGAAAAACTTTCGTGCGGTATTGCCATCATTGGTGGTTCCCGAGCCCTGTTTTTCTATATCAATCAACAGATTGAGCTCATCTTTAAATTTGTCCTGAATGTGTTTTTTTCTTGTCTGCAACATTTCTTTGTGCTCATTACTTCTCGCTGCCCACTGTTTGAAGTCAAGCCTGTACGCAATATGTAACAGACATTCCATGCAATTTATACGGGCGTATAAGGATGACAAACCAAATTCATATACGTCAGAACACACAGTCTTCGAAGTTACAACATCTAATCGGTTCATTTCTGTTGGTTTTGCTAAGCACAGGTAGCACGATGCGTTTGATCTGGCTTCAGAAAGGTACGTGCAGACTTTAGCGTCGATCATTGTCATCATTAGATGATGAGTCACCCTGTTATTATTACTGCTCTCTGTGGGGATAAGATCCTTAATTTCATCATCCATTTGTCTTGTGTGATCAATTACAACTGCTTCACTCTCTTTTACAAAAGTAAACTGGACTGGACGACAATACAAAGCTGAGCATGGTTTTGGGTTCGTCCATAAAGTATTATCTCCATCTGTCAGTTTTAGTGGGACCAAAGAGGTCATAAAAATGCTAGAATCATCCTGCTCGCCCTCCATTTTCTGCTTGTACCGGCTTTGGTTGGAGGCACCATCAAATCCCCACTTGGATATCAGATTTAGCTGCTTATTTTGCACATCGTCAGAAAGACTTTGAAGAATCCTCGTCACTGTGATGTCCAGTAAAGCTTGAAGTGTAATTCGAGCCGATGAATCCGTAACTGACACTGATTGATTCGGAGGGTAGCAACTAAGCTTAGTTTGTTGCACTTTGTAGTAAGATGGATATATATCATTAGCACCTTCGCGAATGGCAGCCTCTCGCAATGTAATATATTGCCACTTTGATAGTTTTAGTGAAAGAAGCAATCCAAGCGCTTTCTCTGCTGTAAAAACCACTTTTTTCACTGGTTTTTTAAGCGTCTCACTAATTGTAGCCGCTGCTTCAGGATTTTTCATCATATATTCAATCACTGAAGCGATATCTCCATGCCCTTCTTCTTTTAAACGTGCTGCAGCTGCATAGGCCAATTCACTGGAATCTTCGCTTGTATGGTCATCAGATCTTCTCTTTTTCTGTTTGTTTCCTAGATCTTCAAAGGGTTTTCGGGACCTTTTTGTCATTTTCCCAACAGACGATGATGTTACTGCACTAACGGACGATGATGTCGACGGTTCTTGAGAGATGGTGTGTATATCATCAATAGTTTCTCGATTAACCAAAGTTTGCACACAACTTGGCCAATCAATATTTGCTTGCAGCCAATTTCCGTACAGTCTTCTGAAATTATCAAGGAATCTGCTGGATTTCTGCTACCTCTGTAAAGCAGCTCGCGTAAACCTTCGACAAAATTCTTTAACAGTTACTTGATCTTCGACAGAAAGGCAATCGCCTATGCGGGATACAAGTGCACCAAACAATACTTCATGATTAAATGAAGTAGTCTCACTTTTTAGAAGAACAAACAAGTCTAAATTGGTGATTAAACTTTCCATTATTTGATTTAAAATCACAGAGCAAATATTATTTAGTGTTAACAGTTACACGGATGTGAACAATTTAAATTAAAAGCAAAAGTTTAGTCCTTTTATAGCCAAAAATCGATAATTAGTTAACTACCCCCATTAGACTTTTCAAAGAAGTACTAAAGAAAACTTATAGTCGACAATATAACACATTAGCACAACTAATTACCACATTAGCTAATCAGAAAAAAGTGATGCAGTCCAAAGATTGCATTGTTGCGCGATATTGCTAATTATTTAATCACCTATTTAGTCTCTTCAGAAGCCTCATCATATCATCATATCAGCCCATAAACGTCCCACTACTGAGCACGAGCCTCCTCTCACATACCACGGTGCGAGGGTATTGGGTCATACTCCACCACGCGGACCCAGTGCGGATTGGCGGAGGCAGGTGTATGGCGTCCTGCTGTTAGAATTTATCAAGCCGCCCATTAGGCCTCTAACATGGCTTAACGACTACCACATTTTAGTGATAGCCGGGACCAACGGCTTAACGTGCCTTCCGAAGCACGGAAGCGCTCGATATCAAATGCCACACAAACGGTCACCCATCCATGGACTGACCTCTGTAAACTCTGCTGTACTTCGGTGATCGTTTCCGACCACCGAGCACCGCAGAGCTACGAACGCTTCAGAAGCCTAAATTATTAGAATTACTTAATCACTTACCTAGTTACAATGAAACTAAACAATTACTTAACAATTCTTTACGGTATTTTTAATGTATCTAAAATTGAAAACTTATTTTGGTTGATCAATATGCCACTGAGGCCGTGTGGTATCCGGCAGAATAGAATAGCACCAACCCTCCATACACAGGGGTGTCGTAAAAGGCGACTAATACGCTTGTATTAGTCGCCTTTTAGCCTGAGCCTCAATAGACCAGAAAATGGGCAGCAGCATTTTCATTATACTATGCGGAAGTACAATAAACTTTTGCCTACCCTTTTGGAAGTAGACAGGGGATGCTATTTTTATATTTTGCGTTGTTAAAATTCTGTGTTTCTCAACTTAAACACGAAAAGGAACCGTTTCGTATGTAAAAATAAATAAAAATATTTTGATGATTTTAAAAAAAAAATCGGCAGTGATAACCGTTATTTGGAGTACGTCAAAAAATCATAAATAATTAGTACTATAACTACCTGTAAGGATATTACGGTTTTCCTTGCCGTTTAAGAGATAATTAAATTTTTCATTCTAGCTTCATACAAATTTTTGGTGAAAAAATTATAAGTCCTTTGATTTTGTGCAGATTGATGCGAGTATCATTTGAGTATATGGTAATAACTAGTAGAAGCGATATCCGATTAGAAATTTGGTATTTGCCACTTTTGATTCCTATGTCTATGAAAGCCGTTTTTCAGCCCACCGTGCGGCTGGGCGACCAAGCAAACGCTTTATTTGGATAAAACTGAACGTGGCTAACTTTGGTCAAAGGCGGATACAGCCTTTGAGCCAGGGGGGTCACATAGACGATTTCCAGCCAGGACAGGTTTCAAATTACATTAGTATTTTATATATATAAAAATAGGTATATGTAGTTCTGCATTTTTGGTGTGTTGTATGTATCGGTTAGGGTGATGTGAATCCAAATTAGCAACTTTAAAATTATCTTGTGCGAAAAACTGATTTTTATTTTGTATTTTTTTTACTTTTTGCTTAATAATCCTAAACTATGCATATCCGACAAGCAGTACTTATATTGCTCTTACAAAGTTAATGAAATTTTAAATAATTGGACTTAATGATGTCCCTTCAAAGATGGTCAAGTTTTCCCAAATATTGCCAATAATGATTATGGCAAAATAGCTTGTCCTACTAAAAAGTAAGCATAAATAAAGTGTAGCACATTTAATTTCCTTTCATTACATTTGGACGTGTCCTTCCGACTCCTGCCCATCTTCACATTTTACGCTGTATTTCTTCGACCACGTTAGACTTTTACTTCAATGATCTTTGTGGGTAAAATATCTCTCTATAGCCATCTCTCTACAGCTATGAGACAAGACACACTGATTAAAAGCCTAGATATATTTGGATTTCATAGTTGTGCCTATAGCATTCGGAAGTAATACACAAATCCTGTTATGACTTCCTGCTTTTCAATGAGTACGTTTTTTTGAACGTGAAAAAGTACCAACCCAGTTTGGCGGTCTTCTGCTATTGACACTTCGTTTCGAGCCCTCTAAGAGTAGAAAAAGACCTCTCTGCCATAACTACACTAACTGGTAGTGTAGCTATAGTCATTTTTTTTTAAATTGGGTTTTATTTTATCATCTCAATTTGCTATTTGACTGCGGAATATAGGGATCGCGTTGCCATTTTAATATCCACAACCGATATTCGGTAATAGCTACTGTACTGGAGTTGCCTATAAATATTAATTTTATTATTATCTGTCGACAAACACCTAGCTCAGGAGGGAAGGGTCATGACCCCTCTTCCCCTTGGACCTGCCTTAGCTCTGTTCTCTTCAATTTTCAAGTTTAACTTTTAAATTGTACCTAACAGGACACAGTTTGAAAGTCAGTATTGATAGTTAGGGATTCCTGCCCGTCATATTCGAATTTCAATTTAAAACTTTGGTAAACTAGCGGCCACAGGTAACGTATTTAATTCCAAACTAGATAAAAAGGAATGATCAATATATAACATAGATATAACAAACGTAGAGCATAAAATATAAGAGATTCGCATTTAAACTGAGGCTTTCGAAACTCCAGCCGAAAAAAATAAGACATAGAGACTGGTGTCTCAGAGTGAGAAGCGCAGGGCTCCCAAATCTAAATGGCATTTTTTTTGGAAATGGGACTTTGTAGTCGCTTTTACCGAATATTTCGTTTAGCTTATTATGTTCATATAAAATTGGAATAATTTAGTTACCTAGAACATTTAGAACTGGCGAGGATTGTTGCGCGAGCAACCACGTACTAAGTGTTGCTTCTTGTGTACGGAACGTAAGTGGGTGGTTTGAGGGTGTATTGGCATGGCACACGGTAATGGTAATGCGGAGGCAGGTCAGTGGCGGGCGGCGGGCAGCGGCGAGGCGCGCGGGTGGTCGCGGCGACGACGCCACTGATTCATGTCGCCGATAGCGATCGCAGGCGCCACTACCAGCGCCATTTTCTATATTTATCACCATTCGCCTACCGTGTCTATGCCGCACTTTTGAATGAAGACATCTATAATTCCCACCTGAGAAATGTACAGCTCGAGCTTTATTTATTGCTGAATTTAATTGAATAGTCACTGGCTTCGTATTTTTATTATAATGGTGGGCTTCTATTTTATTTTCAATTTACGATTTGCATTTTAAACAGCTGATTTTTATCTCGTGTGGGTGCTAACTATTTATAATGACTCTAGTTTTGTTTATTCGAGTACTTATTTTGATTAAACCCAGACCTAAAGATCGTAGGCTTGTAACTAGCTGTTTCCTGCGTATACCAGTTATTATATTTTGTTACTTGTTACTCCAAATAACAACGTATACGTGCACAAAATACGTACGTTGTAACGTAGTTTATATCTACTTTATATATCGAGGGTTCCGTCCTCAAACCCGATAAGTGACAACATCAGATACATAATTTCTGCCGCTTTTTCTTGCGATATTATCAAATAAGTCGATTTCAGAAGAGAAGACTGAAAACTTAGGACTTCATAATCCAATAAGTAAACCTTTTAAGTTTAATTTTTTTAATTAACCGATAAATTCTTTTAAGTACTGCTTTAAGCCCAAAAACGCAAATTTTGTCACTTATCGGGTTTGAGCACGGAACCCTCGATATGTATTTTTCCTTTTTCGGTCTGCTGGAAGTAATTCCTTTTAGGGATAAGCAGTAGGTACCGTTGTAAATGACTTTTATAACTTCTGTCGTTGTGTATGTTCCTTATGTGCAACAATTTTTAAATAAACAATATTTACTTCCATTCTCTCGTAGTCCATGATCGCCAAAATAAAATAAAATTGCCATTTCGATAATCAATTTGTTATATTGCGATACGTCACAGTGCTCACATCCTGCCTAATGGTAAGCAGTCAAAGTAGTCCAAAAAAAACTATCACGGTAACATGCGGATCCACTCACTCATGACGCGGATGCAGTACTAAAGGATAGGAGGTATAGTATGGTAGGAGAATGGTATTTCTTGGTTCAAGTGCTGGTAGTCTGCACAGTCTGATGGTGGTTCCTTGGACCAGTATGTGTATTTCGGAAGATGATAGGAATTCCGTTCCTGTCCTTTCCTTCGGGCTTAAATCCATAAGTTCTTCAGAACAATCCGTAGTAGGTAGATACTAGCTAGTATCAGATCTTCGACATAGAAATCGCCAATGACATACCACCCATTTGTTATGGCAATAGCATTGGTTTCCTTGGCTAAACTTAAAAAAGACGAATGTTAATGAGCTTTACTTTAAAGGTGGAACTATGTTAAAAAGAATGGTTTAAATAACAGAGTAATGTCTGATATTACTTAAATGTAATTTTATTACATTCTTAAATTTTTTTTCATAATAACAAAGCTGTCTTAATATTCTCAAATAAACATTTCAGTTCGATAGTATTATGCGATTGTGATAATGTTGCAATAAAGGATGAACATTCTAGAAAATAATTAAACACGACCAACTTAAAGCCGACGACCCATATGGTTAGTACTACTGCTACACTATTAGATCCCAAAGATTGAACATCGATTCCTACACAAGGCAAATACCTATGCTGTGTCTGGGTACTTCTATGTTTTAAAGTACCTCAGTATTTGCACGTTAAAATATTTTTGTATGTCTGTGCGTTGTCTGATACTGCTTTACTCTGCTTAGTTTGGGGCAAAACGGCGCTGTGTTAAAATTGCAGCAGGTGTTATAATATATATATTATATAGTGTTGATAAAACCGTAGCAAATAAGCCCCAACTGTGACTTCACAAATGTTCGCTGTGTCAAGTGGACTAACGGCACCTGAGAACCAGTCAAACCGACCAAAGAATAATGATAAGTGACAGTCGAGCATCTATTAGTATAATGGCAGCGCGAATTAAGCCAACAACTTGAAATTAACAATGCGACACAAACAGAAGGTAACAGAACGAAGACAAACATTCGTGGCTCTTTCAAAAGCGTACAATAGTCGTCATCAATTACAGGCAATAGATCGCCCAACATCATTTGTCCGTCCGTCCGTTACTCGACTGGGGCATTCCCACGGCTCGGGACGATCGTGTTTGTTGTCGGAATATGTCCAACGAGAAATAGTAAAAGAAAATTGTTTCTGATTGCCTCGCTCTCTACTTTGGCCGCTTCCTTCACATCCGCGTTCTAGTTTTTATTGTCCTTATTAAGGTAAGATTTGCGGAATATTACATAATAATTTCACAATCTAATGTGGGTACTCAGTACATGCGGTCGCTTTTTATAAACACATTTACTATAATACATTTAAATTCACAAGTATTACAACTATTTCATTGTACGGTTAAGAAAAAACTAAACTTATTGTTACAATTTGCTAACATTTACAAGAAAGTCATGCAAACGGGCAAAAACTGTGAATTATTCCTACAACAAGACTAACATCTTTTTAATTATATTAACCATCCTTTTTTACACGACCTGGTATGAACTGCCGCTTACAAATGTACAGTAGCTTACCTTACATGAGATAATCAAGGAATCATTGTCTCGCAGACTTGTCGCCTTAGACTTATGTGTCAATGTTCCTTGTTCGCTGGTTTTCCACACTTCTTAGTAAAATGTTATTCTAGGTAGAGCTCTGAACAACACGAAAAGGAGTCGTCATATGTTGGTACCACAAATTATGTATCATCTGTTTGGCCCATTTTACCCCCTTAGAACTTCAAAATATCCAGTCTTATTGGATGATGTCTTGACTTGTCTTAACACTTAATAGCTATTATATATAAAAGGTTGCCTGGAAGAAATCGCTGTAAGCGATAAGGCCGCAAATTGTATCGCTTTTCTTTTGCAATTGTTTTCTTGTTTTATTTTAATTTGGTGTACAATATAGAATTTTCTATGTATGGCTTTATCCAATTTGAGCTTAGCGTTGATGCATCAATGAGTCTGTATTTTTTTTTAATATTATTGGGTTTAGATGAATTTTTCATTATAAGAAATATCATGTTTGTTTGTGAGTCTGTAATATCCAATAAATACTTAGTACAGTTTTAGAAACTCGGCGTATGTAACTCTCAGCGTATTTAAAGTAGACGTTATATTAAAACTAATAATTTTATTAATTTGATTAAATTTAATGGTGCAAAAAGCTCAGCAGGTAGAACTGTTCAGCGAATAAATCATATTGTGAGTCGGCGGTGCGCACTACTGCCTCGCATGCTGTGTCGGGGCAAGTGCTTCATATTGAATAGAGGTACGTCCGCGCTACTCTGATATTCTCATGAGAAAATCGAAGCGACATTCAAAGTAAAAACCATTGAACTCCTAATGGCGCAATTTATGTAAGTAGGTTACCGATCAATTGCGCAGTGACCATTTTCCTTAGTTGTAACTACATTATGGCAATAATGTGTTATATTATAATTTAACGTGGTAAATGGTTGTTTTTACTTAAAAGTGCTGGCAATGCAAGTAGGTTTTATATATAAATGCTAGTTAACACTTATATCTTATATCGGTCTATCAAAGAGAAGCCTAAATCGCACTGAAACACTGCTGCAGTGCCATCAGTTCTATCGCTTTAGAAATATGTCGCAGAATAAACTTTCAATGCTATGTGTTTAAACTTTTTTGATATTTGGCGATTCAAATTAATTTTTTCTTCAAAAATATAATAAAAGTATATCTACTATACTTTCGTATAAAAATTGATTGCAAAACGATATTATTCTCATTTATGTCATAACAATAATATTTTTTATAATAGATTCCAAACTATTATTTCACTTACTAATGTTTAATCATGGCAAAATTTTAATAAGCAAGCAGTTAATTTTATTTAAATTGTTTTATTTAAGTTTGGCTTAATAAAGCTCTTATAAGCGTCAACTTAAATTACGCACCCATTCACTGCGGACAGGAGCTTGATCAGAGAAGAAGAGAGCAAGAAACTCGTCAAGTTTTTTTCTTCTTCTAGTTGTATTTTAAATATTTCAGAAAATTTGTATGACTTGTAAGGTAAGGGGAAACCAACATACCATTTAATATTGTTATTGAATAATTTTCAATAACTTGCATTAAGTTCTTATCAAAGATAAGATGTCAGATCAGTGGTTGCCCATCTTAAATCTACTCATACAGAAATTCTCGGATTTAATCCGAGGTTTATAATTATGCAGAACGATGCAAACCGTTGTTCTCCAGATGTTATCAAAAATAAGACCGAAGAGAAATTGCTCCGATCAAGAGATAATCTCGCTGGAACCAAAATTGATCATTGATAGGAGGCGCGCGCGTGCTCGCTGCCACCAACCCACGCCCCGCGACAATGTTTAACTCTTTCCATTTCACGAGCTTTGTATCTTAAAATTGGCAATTTATTTTTATAACACCCAATGCATGTCGTGAACTCGAATGTCGATGACTAAATTGTTAAAAATTTTTAGCATCGCAAGTATGTACCTACTTTCTAAGTATCTACACAAGGTTCTTTTATTAAGTATTATAAAATTCTTCAATCATACTTTGTTAGCTCAACTATATGCGCTGAAATTTAGTGTATGGATGAATCATAACATAGGGTACTGTGTGCCGCAGTGTAATACCTAAATCCTACAGGAAAACGTGATATAATCTCAAACTGAATTCCACGCGAGCGAAAGCTCGTTAGGTATTTTTGGTTGGTATACGGATTTATGCGTGTTAGACAAATGATTATAGTAATTTATTATAATTATAAATTTCTAAAGCTTCCGTTATTAATGTATGAATATTATAACTAAATACACTTATACCAATTCCACAATTTATTACTTCTTTCTTATATCAATCGATTAGTTTCGCCCCATACAGCATATTTATTTTCAAACAAAACTGTTATGTTTTGCTCTGCGTGTTAAGGGTGGGTGTAAGGTCCAAACATGGTTTACAACTCACTTAACCTAGAAGTTTAATTGATTTATTAACACTTACAGAATACTTCATTAAATTAAATAGACATTAAAAACGAGGCGCTAATGCATTATCTAAACATATTATTAGCACCAGATTTAGGTCACTTTACAATGTAGCCTCATTCGATCTCTCGGTCAATAAATATCGGATTAAAGTGCCGCTATTGTAGCCTTCACGCACAAACTAGTACCGTGGCTTTCAATAACGGTTCGCACTATGCAGATTATCACTGGGGCGATAACCACGACGTGAAAGCGATAGCGGCGACACGATGTAGTGTAGCGGGTGGCGCGCGAGTTAGCCGCCTAGCGCCCGCCGCCACCGCCGCCGCCGTACACCGAGGCGCCCTCACATTGCGGTCTCATATCTTATAGACACGTGGAACCATTGTGATGCCTTTGAAACAAGATAAATTTTCATTTAGTATGGCCTCACTCGTTTAGAGCTATTGTCAGTGTCAAGGATTTTGACAAATCAAGTTAATTGCACCCTGGTGCTTTTTTGTCATTCAGTCACAGTCAACGTTACGTAGAGTCAAGTCAAGTCAAAGTCCCACCCCAGTAAAGTAGTTGTGACTTGACTTTTATAGAGTCATGGAATAAACACAGAACGTCATAATTCACAAATTATCGTGTATACTAATACTACTCTCCTACAGTTGTGTACGTTGCCAAAAAACTCTTATTTAAAAATCCACCATTTGCGATAAAATATTAGGTCGGGGAAAAAGTCTTTTCGCATAACGTAGGTATAAACTTATTATAAAATTTTTTTGACTGTACTATTTGTGTCTGGCTGGTTTTGGTAACATTAAAAAGGTTCCATTATAAAGAAAAGAAAAAAATAAAAAAAAGTTGTTTCCCGCTATTTTTCATTTGTTTTTCTCTCCGTTAAAATGAGTGAATCTAATGAAGATATTCGATACATTTTAAAATTTTATTATAAAAAAGGCAAAAATGCAACTCAAGCAATGAAAAAAATTTGTGATGTTTATAGACCTGATGCAGTGTCAGTAAGAGTAGCACAAATTTGGTTCAAACGTTTTCAGTCCGGAAATTTTGATGTTAAAGATGCACCTCGCTCTGGTCGCCCTGTTACGAATAAAATGGACGCCATTTTTGAAAGAGTGGAGCAAGATCGGCATATTAGTAGTTACGATGTAGCTGAAGAACTGGGAATTGACCACAAAACAGTTTTGACCCATTTGAAGAAAGCTGGTTATACAAAAAAGCTCGATATTTGGGTGCCACACGAGCTCACTCAAAGAAACTTAATGAACCGTGTACTCATTTGCGATTCATTATTGAGACGTAATGAAACCGAGCCGTTTTTGAAGAGATTGATAACTGGCGATGAAAAGTGGATCACGTACGACAAGAACGTGCGAAAAAGGTCGTGGTCGAAAGTTGGCCAGGCTTCACAGACTGTGGCCAAACCTGGCCTAACACGAAATAAGGTGATGCTGTGTGTATGGTGGGATTGGAAGGGCATTGTTTATTATGAGCTTTTACCACCCGGCAAAACCATCGATTCTGATCTTTACTGCCAGCAACTGATGAGATTAAAGGAAGCAGTCGAGAGAAAACGGCCGGAATTGATCAACAGGAAGGGTGTGGTCTTTCATCACGATAACGCTAGACCACACACATCTTTAGCCACTCAGCAAAAATTAAGAGAGTTCGACTGGGAGGTCCTAGTGCATCCACCATATAGCCCTGACCTTGCGCCTTCAGATTTTCACCTGTTTCGGTCTCTGCAGAATTCTTTAGGTTCTGTAAGGTTGACCTCAAGAGAGGACTGCCAAAACTATTTGTCCCGTTTTTTTGATCAGAAGTCCCAAAGTTTCTACAGTAACGGGATAATGTCTCTGCCCACAAAATGGCAGAAAGTTATTCAACAAAACGGTACATATATATTGCAAATAAATGTAAATAAACTTTGAAAAAAATGTCTTGACTTATCATACAAAAATACGAAAAGACTTTTTCCTCAACCTATTATGTATAAAAACTGTCTTTTTCTGCGTTGGCGGCAAAACAAGAGTTTACTATTTAAAACGATGCAGTGTGGCCGATTTGCGCGAATCGAAACGTGCGCAATGGTTAATGATTTTATGATTAATTAGCACTCAATTGAAATAATATATTTATGCAGAGTCCTGTCACCTTAGGGTCTTGACTTGCATGACCAATCACTTTAAACTTCAAGCGTCAGGTTAAACAATGCTAATAATAACGATTAATATCTGTAGATATGTTGTGGATGTTAAGGTGTCGAGTTTTAAAAACATAATCTAAACTCATACAAATCACAATCCATAACTCTATTTAACTTTTTCACTGCCATCGGAGTCAGGCACAATACCAAATTTATGGCAACTTTTTTATTACATATTAAGCAGATGTAGTTCATTGCACTCTAAGCACAGAATTACTAATTGTTGAACTGGTTTAGGATTCGTACACATTAATAAAACTTGTGCATTTAAAGTAAATGAGCAGATAAATTAATTTCTAGTTTCGGATTATGTGCAAAACAAACCCATGCATTAAAATTAAACGAGTAACTTGATATATAAACTCAAAAACGACAGTTTCTCAATGTCACATCATATTACCAGTTAAGGTGGCATTTGCTGTCAAGTGATAAAAGAGTACCACCAACTACCCTAAAAACAAACAACTACTAAAAACAAACACGCTAAACATATACATTTTAATGTGTATGTTTAGCGATTATGTTGTGTATTTTTATCGATTTTGTTGTGTATGTTTAGCGATCCATTGAGTTGATTTTAGTTCCTTTTAAATAAGATTATGCTTTGGTTCATTGTGTCTAAACATCTTATGGTCAGCATTATTTTTATCTATATCTTTTTAAAAAAGTTTTTTTATTCTGGAGGATATATTATCCTCCATGTATATTTTTAAAAGATTCCTCATTTCATAATTTTTAAAAAGATTGACAAGTGAGGCTCTTTATTGCCAAATCGTAACGCATTGTTTTTAAAAACCAAAATGAGTTAAACAATGTTTTGGCGATTGTCATAATTACTTATGGACCCTTCCAAGATACGGTGCCTGTGTCTAACCAACATAAGCGCCCATTATGGCATTGCATTGATGGAAATCAAAATGGGGATTGATAATATTTATCACAGAATTATATATTGGATTCATTATAGTATTCCATAGAGAAAACTTGCGTTGATGTCTTTTTTATGATTACCCGCGACTTCGTGCGTCTTATATTAAAAGTATAAATAAACAAAGTGTTTTGTATTTGTTCTTATTTTTAATCTTTGTGTTTTACAGCCCGTTCAAGGATTTAAGTTTTTATTGATTCGGGAGACTATTGAATGCTAAATTCTTGTATTTTGTATCGTTATGGATTAGGAAATCACTTTCATTATTATGATTGCAAGAGACATTACTTCTGACCCTTTCAAAACCTTCTAAAGTAATTTTTCAAAAACTTATGTTGTGTAATCCTAAGAAGGAAGCTTCGTTTAATTAAAAGTTTAAAAGAATGAAGATAAAATAAAAAATAAGGATTGAATCTTGCGGGGGGACGAACTTGACGAGTTTCTCGCCCGAAAATCTTCATTCAATTCTTGCTTCTGAAATGAATAGGCTTGGTATTAAGTTATCTCGACTTTCATAAATGCTCCAATCAAATAAAGCAATTTTCATCGACTAGGTTTTTTGGCTTCACCAAAATTCTATTCGTCGTTTCTAATGCTAACATGAGATGGGTCAGTAAGTTCATTTGCGTCACTGTTGCCTGGCGGCTGGGAGCGATCACTTCCATCAGCTCATAGCTGGTTTCCTTCAGCTGAGCACGCACCGAGCCGTGTTCCGAGAGCTATTTTCACCTCAATTAACGTGACAGTTTGCCATACACGTGCTCCGCATTCCTGCATGTGCTAGCTGACTTGTTCTTGGAAATAATGCACATTTTTACTGAGTAAATCTCCGTATAATTACAAACATTTATTATGTTAAATAGAAAAGATTAAGCGGTGTTTATAGTAACACTAGTAGTCACACCTGGCCTCGTATGCACTATTTAAACAATTTTCTTCAAGTTTAAAGGTTCTTTCTATTCTAACCTTAATTTTTTATTGTTCTTTTATAAGTAGCCGAATATTGTTGTGATAATGTAAATGCATTTGTACTTTAACGTAGGTAATTTCATATTAAAGTCAATGTGCCTGAACTTATAAAAATGGTACTGAATTATGTTCGTTGTTAAATGTAATGCTCAATGGGAAATTGTATCCATCAAAGGTTATGGTAAATAGAGAGGGTATACCTACACCTGTATCAATATCTAGCCAAAAGAAGCAAAAACAACACGTTTGTTGTTATAGGAGCTCCCTTAAATATACTGTTTTTTAGTATCTGTTGCTATAGCGGCAACAGAAATATCTCATCTGTGAAAGTTTCAACTATCTGACTATCACGGTTCATGAGATACAGCCTGGTGACAGACGGACGGACGGACAGCGGAGTCTTATTAATAAGGTTATTAATGGGGTTTTTACCCCTTGAATACGGAACCCTAAAAAAGATAATGCCTTTTCTATTTATTTCCCAATTACAACGTGCTGGTCTTAGGAACCATCTACTACTACGGAACCATCCGCAGACTATCAGCAATCTAAACAAATAAATTCCTGTGGAAGACCAATCTGTTATGGAATTCTCTGCTGGCGCATGGGTTTCCCAGCTCCTATAGTCTTTAAAGCTCATTTTTACTGCATCAACTGTATCTATCAGGCAGGATCATTATGACATGTCACATTAAAAAAAGGAAGGAACAGGCTCCTGTTAGATTACTTATATTTAATTTTAATACTAAAGTACATCTTTGCCTAACTAATAACAGCGTTACTGATGTATTTTCAAAATTTTCATTATTCAAAAAAAATATTAGTTTTCAGTTTTATCTAGTTTCTTCATAGTATAAGGATAATTGCCCACTCTTTGTAGATGCCTAAGAATTCTACGAGCGATTACTACACTTATCATCTCAGCACACGTCTGTCCCACACGAATGACAGCTGACGGCGGCACGTGCTGATTTGGAAATGATATGTCGCAACTTGAGGCTCTTCAATGAGCGTTCTGTCCCAAATTGAAGTCGACCTAATGACAAGTTCTAGGCTACACGTCAATCTTGCTGTTGCAGAATGTTATATTAACAACCTATTCTTTATGTATGTCTAAATACTTCTCTAAGAATTCAGCAAAAAATACTTAAATTATATATTGTACTTAGTATTGCAATATAACTTATTTCTTATTTTTGGAAATAGTTCAAGAACCATATTTAACTAGATTATATTTTATTGATATGTTGAACTGTATTTTCATGACTCGGGTGTATATAAGCTGGTAATAGTTAAGTGCATTGTTTCTTACGTATTAAATATTTATTTTATTATTTTCTATCGACAAATACCTAGCTCAGGAGGGAAGGGTCTTCCCTTGGGACCGCCTTGGCTTTGTTCTCTTCAACTTTCAAGTTTAACTTTTAAATTGTGACTAACAGGACACAGTTTGGGTGTATAGGGATCCTATCAAGACCTAAGGAGCCCAAGCCTCGCAATAGGCTCGCCACTAATTACGTGGAACCCACAATGTAATTGGCGAAGTGTGGACGTATAATATGCCTCTGCCTACCCCGTCGGGGAAACAGGCGTGCAAGTATTTTTTGTATGTATTGTCCTGACTTAACATCTAGTATTCAGATCGTTAGGTCTACTACCACACCTTAAAGCTACTTTCTAAGTCCGGCTTTCTTTCTTTTTCATATTAACGTTATCTTTCGTGCTTTCAGCTTTCCGCTTTTGGGCAACTGTAGGCGGTTGCTAGCACTACTGATTATACTCTTAAAATATTAATGCTTTTAATGAGGTCTTAGCATAATATTCTGATAGAATATAGGGTAATGGCATATATTATAATATTAAAATAATAAGTTTAGAAAATAGTTAAGCCTCACGCAAAGCGGAGGCGGTCGGTTCGTTATTGAGTAATTACTTGTAACTATTGTTTTCTAGTGACGCACACGCATGACATTAGGTTAAAATATTTACTATTGATCGTAACATTAATATTGTAGCTCTCGTAATGCCACTTAGTTATAAGTGCGTTCCATCATCCATGACATGGTTATACAATGATTAAAATGTGGTTTTACATGTCTAACAAAAGTTAATATATCGTGTATGAAAATATACATAATATAGCTAGTGTACACATACTTGGCCTAATTAAGTCACCTGTTAAAACACATCATCACTTTACAACGATCCCAAATGGGATTATTTTAGACAATAATTATATCACGTTAAGCGTCGGAATATCGGTAATCGGTTGTGGTGTAATATTCACATATATACATAATATTACACCTGTTTCCCCGAAGGGGTAGGCAGAGACACATTATAGGCCCACATTTCGCCGGTTATATTGTTGGTCCCACGTAAAAGGTGGCGAGCCTATTGCCGCTTACCGGGAACTTTTATGATCGCCAGAGCCTTGTCTGTTGATCGGCAGGTGCAACACTGGTAGGTGAGGTTGGCTTGGGCTCCACAGATCTTGGTAGGAGCCTTATACACCTACCTGGCTTACTAAGTAATTCGATAATTTAATCTTGTAGGTGCAAAATATATTTTTGAAGACGATTGTATTGTTTTCATTTGTCTGTGTAACCTCTGTTATGGAAGAGGAGAGTATCCTATCACAGGTATAATAAGGAATATAATAAACTGAACCTCTAAAAAATACTTTTTGATCATCAAAAATACTGAGTGAGCACCTAATGAGGTGATTAGGTGCTCAATCAGTATTTTTGATGCACAAAAAGGTTAGGTTAGGTTGGCAATTTATTAATTCTGATAACACGTTAAATACAAGCCGTATAATAATACTTAAAGGGATACCTCCTTCCACTAATCTATGTTAAACCTGTGCATGATAATGATATAGATATTTTACTTTATTCGTTTTTATATTAACCTGTGATCAGGAGTCGATAAAGTCGAATTACTCAGATAACATACTTCTCACACAAACTTGTCATTGCAGTTTAAAAAGGAGCCCTACGTGTGGTCGTGATTGTACCTGTAGTTGTATTTGTTTTTATATGTACCTTCGCACCTGTCGGTTGCAATTATATTGTTCAGTGATATAGATAAAATGATAGCACTTAATCTTGATGGTCTGAATACGTGCAGAGCACACATATTCTACTTTATATCGAGTTGCTCTATCATTTCGATCCGATAAGTTCAAAGGTGACTATTGCTATGATTTGATGTCAGTCAATTTTAATCTTGAGATATCTTAAAAAAGGTGACCTAACATGTCAAGGTGATATTGGCATATCCCAATATCCGTTATGTCCAAGTAGCACTCAATTAAACAATCAAGGTCGCGCTATTATCAGCTGCTTAGAAAGCTAAGCAAGGTGCTCTATTAGGTTCTATTGTAAAGTAATACCATATGAACGGGCCGTAAACATAGCGATGTGTGATGGATGGTGAAACTGATAAATAGCCTCGCGGACAGGCACTTGCACCATCGGCGTCGGCGTGTCGTCAACCACGCTATTGTTAGTAATATTGTGTTTTATTGAAAGTTGTCCTCGTGTAGATTCGAAATGTTAATGATCTTTAAGGATGACTTTTTTACTCTACGAATTGGCGGTAATATAAAAAAAGCAATACGGATAAATTTAAAAGTCAATAATCTATGTAGTAATTTACCATACAATTAAACAGTTAGTCACTTTAAAAGGCTGAAAATGAACGTTACTTGTTTTAAGTGTTTTTGTATTTTTTATTTAAGAAGAAATAATTAGCTAAAGAAAGTTAGCTGGAAAGAAATTGGAATTAATTGTTCTTATTTAATAATTATATTAGTTGGACACGAAAGAAAATAATTTCTACTTAGGTTATTGTTACTTTTGATTTTATATGGTGTAGGCTGATATATGATTTAAAAAATTTGCTTATAAAAGTCTAATATTAAACTCATGCATGTGGTAAGGTAACTAACAACGTCAAAGATGCCTGGGGTGGGGTTCATAAAGTGCATGCATATTGATTTTTGATTTGTGATTATTGAAGACTAATGTGATCTAGAAATACTGTCCAAATTTTTAAGTATATTTTTATATAAATGCGAAAGTGAATTGGTTTGTTAAACCTAAACTGCCAATTTTAATAAATTTTGTTGTTTAAGTTTATGAAAGTCTAATAAGGATTTGAGTACATACTATTTATACAATTTGTACTATTCCCAAATTATCACGCCTTCGAAGGTCTGCATATAGGTGCTAGGGGTTTTAAATTCTTAGAATACTTTGGTACGTTGTTTTCGTAGCACGTGTCTTCTAGCGTGGGTGCGTTTAGTAACTTCAAGTACCCTTACACCTCACACGTTCCGTAATACCACTCAGCCTTTATTCACGCTGCTCTGCCCATTGTCAAAAGTTCCTCATTCGTTCTTTTAAAGTTCTCGAGTGTTTTCGTTGGCAAGTATCCATTGTTACAACAGCGTGTTACATGAAATGATGTGTAATGTGATACCCACTCGATCTTTATTCGTCTTACCCATACAAATTATGATTATTTATAACGTCGACAGACAGACCATATAAATTATTGTTCATTGTCAGGTGCTATCAGTTTTAGTGCCGCGATCGAACTTTGTATGTTAGAACTTTCACTCGGAGTGACGTTCCGTTCTAGTGGAGTGGATCAAGTACGTAAAATAGGTCCAATTATGTTTGAATGACAAGTGAACTGTATTGGTACTATTAGGTGTAGACGCACATTTTGTAAATATTTACCAACAACTTAAATTGATGAATAAATTGAAATACATAACTTGTGTGTATTGGCCACCGATAAGTCCATTCATAGTCGTAGTCCTTAAAATATATATAAATGTTTTATTTTTATATTTTAAATATTCATAAAATATTCTTGAATGCCCTTTATTTCTGCATCTTTGAAGAATATAAATGTAAAAATAGTTATCCCGATTCGAAAGTACGCTCCTGTTTATTTCACGATTTTACCCAAACAAGTCTCATTGTTATGCAATAGTTTAAGCTATAAAGTGTGATAAGTAAAATAATTATACATAGGTATATTAACTTCATGTTAAACTTTAAGAATTGCGCAAATTAAAAAAATCCCTAATCCAGAAATGATTTTTAGCCTACTTCCAGTGCGACTAATCATTTACCATGAGAACTAACTACTTCTATGTCAATGTGAAAATGTTATACGCGTCTAGGACGTCTTCGCTTCTCTTCTGTTCTTCTTCGTCGTGCAGGCTTTTTCCGCAATCGGACGTCCATGCGTTCATTTTGCATTGGAGGGTGAAAGCTGGATAACTCCAGCCATTTCACTTCCTCCAGGAATCCTATTGTTGTGTCTTAGTGTCCGTAGTGTTTACGTAGCTGAAAGCCTCCGGAAGGCCGCCTGGTGTCTTCAGAAACTTCGCCCGGCACTCCAGCAGGAAGTGTGTGGCTGTCTTATCATTTTCCATGAATTCTCTGCACAGACGACTGTTTTTTATACCTAAGTTAAGAAGATGTCTGTTAAAGCTACCATGACCTATTAGAGCGCTTGTGGCCAGGCGCATATGCGGTTTTTTAAGCTGTATTAAAATTCTAAAGGGCTTTGGTTCAATCCACTTGCTTGCCTGGAGTCCTCCAGGTTTGCCCAGAGAGATTCAGATTTTTGGCCAGTTTATAGGTATTGGCAAAATTGGTTCCGGGCCATATGGCTTGCTAGACCCTCTTCTTGCCAATTCGTTTGCAATGGCATTACCCCTATTGCCACTTAATCCATCGAAAGATGAGTTAATTGAGATGCCCTATATAATTGTAGATTGTATGCGCCTAGGGCGTATGCAAATATGATTTGGCTGTTAATTTATCCCATTGTATGGTTTGGGAAGGACGAGCGTTTGCAAGCGTAATCGTCTATTAATTATTTTTCTATGACGTAGGTACCTCTGACACACCTTTTTTATTTATTGTGTAGACGAGATAAACGAAACGAATAAGTTTTTTTCTAGTGGTGAGTAATACTCTTCCTCATAAAGTTTGCAACTACTCATTGGTAAATGGAGTAGTACTTACAGTGGTATTAGCACAGTACACGATTTGCATAATATAGGAATGGCAAGCGTTGGCAAGTGCAATCGTCTATGACTTATCTTTCTTCTATCCTTCTAGGACGTTAGCATTTTTCTTAACAAACCTTTTTTATAATATTTTAGAGATGAACGGAACAAACAGTAAATGTACCTGATGATAATTGATTCTTTTGCTACTTAAGCTCAATTACTTACTGTGGTTTTTAAACAGTGCACGATTTGCGTAATATGCGAATAGCAGGCGTTAGTTAGCAATTGTCTATGACTTATTTTCTTCTATCCTTCTAGAACGTGGGCTCTTCTACTAACACACTTTTTTCTTGTATTGTATTTTTTTATATTGTACATCTATCTATAACGAAGTCATAGAGATAAACGAAACCACAAGGACATTTACCTGGTGGTAAGGGATACTTTTCCTCATGAAGTTTGCAACTACTTAATGGTAAATGCATTAGTACTTACTGTGGTTTTAGCACAGTGCACGATTTGCATGATATGGGAATGGCAAGCGTCTGCAAGTGCAATCGTCGGAGGCGCGGGCGATGTCCTGTGAAGAGCCTAATGGTAGCAGCCGCGCCGCCGCGGGCGCAACGTGCCTTACAGTTTAAATTGAACGTCAAGCTATCGATTTGCATAAATCACATCGTTACTATTTTCAATTACAACAAGTACCTTATCTGTAATAATGCATTTCATTCAGAGATTATCTTAAATACGAACACAATAAATGACTGTGATTTAATTATGTGTTGCCAATGCAATTTGAAAACATTGAATTAATTATCTCAGCCTCATAGCGTTCCACTACTGGGCTCAGGCCTCCTTTCAAAAACCAAAGTGAGAATAAATTACTATAAATAATATGATACAGTCGCCCACTGGTGAAGTGAAATAAGGTACACACACAATTTTTTTTAGTAATATCACTGAATCTACACCTATTACGACGCCGTTCTTATATCGGAGTATCTTTCCCTAAAAGCAGTGACATCATAGGAAATTATTAGCTGTCTCACTCGACATCGCCCGCGCGACCCGAAGTACCTGTGAAGCCACGCTAATTTTTCAGAATATAATATAGATAAGCACCATCATAACGATAAAAGATTGTCATCAATTGATTCGGTAGCTAAGATTTGTAAGAGTAATAGACGAACTTACTTTGTTATTTATTAGGTAAGATGTGGTAGTAGCATTATTTATACGTAATGTACGTAATATTAGCAAAAAAATATTTGTATAGGTGTATAGGGATCCTACTAAGACCTAAGGAGCCTAGTCAACCTCACCTGTAAGTGGTGCACCTGCTGATCAACGGACGAGGCTCTCACGAACATAAGAGTGCCCGGTTAGCGGCAATATGCTCGCCACCTATTACGTGGAACCAACTATATAATTGGCGAAGTGTGAGCGTATAATATGCCTCTGCCTACCCCTTCGGGGGAACAGGAGTGAATACCTAAATTTTTGTTTCGACTAATATCTGAAACGAGTCTTTCAGCAGCAGGTAACTGAGGACGTAGTTAAAATACTTTATATCCCAAAAATAACAAGCACGCGAATAATATTGCTCTCTACCGCTAGTAGGTAAAAACCATATAAATTTCCTTTTTCACTTTGCGTGACTTTATTTCCTGTTGTATTTCGCTAATGCTAAAGTATATTACAAACTTAATCACACTATAATGAAAATAAATCAGAAATTAATCTCAGTAGAATTCACATATATTTAAAATATATGACATAAAGCATTAAGGGAAAGCTGACGATGTGCATAATTTTTTATTGCGTCGATTCATTTATTATTCGAGGTTCGACTTCCATAAGTTATGACCTTTATTTTGACAATATTCGATGTAAGCTGCATCTTTTGAGTAATACTTACTTTCAATTACTTTGATACATACTCTTAATTTTCTAAAGGATGAATAAGTTATTGTATGTGAAAAATGGAACTTACAGTTACTTTAAAGTCATTGGCAATTGTTTTTGGTGAAACGGTCATTGGTTTCATTATAGGCGGCACGGCGCGAAGATCGTTCCTACCGTAGAGCCAAAATCATCATCATCAGCTCAAGGAAGTCCATTGCTGAACGAAGGCCTCCCCTTGACTAATCGTAGGCAGCCTGCATCCATTATAATCCTGCGACTTGTATGAGATCGTCCTTCCATCTTGCGAAGGGGCATCTTACGCCACGCTTTCGGCCGAATTCTTTTATTTTTTTAGCCCCAACGGCCGTCACTTTTATGTGCTATGTATGAGGCATTATACTGCAGCCAATTAGTAGATAGACGTAGTAGATACTTACGTAATGCTGTGTTATAGCAAGAAGAGTGCTATATCTGGCGAAATTACTAGGCATTCATGTCATATGCCTAAAAGAAATCAGTTTGTGCTCTCAGTTTCATAAATTGCAAATCATTCCACGGGGTGACGAGTGCAATGCAGTGCCCTATTGGATTATTTTTTTACACTTGTATGAATATTGGCAATCGTGACTTTTATCTTCATGTAAATGGGCCCATTAGTTTCATCTTTTTTAGAGAAGGTGAGCTTATCTAAAATTAGTATAGCGTAAAAAAATTAAAACGAAAAAAAAAATATCTTATAATAATATAACGAGTGCAACATAAAATATTTATGATTTCGAATCCTGAAATAACACTTCCTTACTACCATACACGAAAAACATACTTTGTTACGATCTTACAGTTAAAATATTAATAAATTTTACATAAAAGTAAATAGCTATCTTATCTACTATTATTATTATTAAACAAATCTCAAGTAAAAACATAGTAGGACAGCTTAAAAAATAAAATGCAGTTTCTAACTCTTACTCTGGAAGTGACACGAATCGCTCCTTTCTTTCTTAAGTAGAAAGGAGCGATTCATGTCACTTCCAGACATAGTCAGTATAACTACTGGGCGGTAATCTTAAATATATATTTTTTTGTTTGTAACATCTAGTTAAGACATAATTTTAAAAATGAGTTGAGATAATAATAATAATAATAGTAATAATACTTTATTGATACTTTCACAATTTCACTATAAAATACAGACACTGAATCCTATGTTAGGTTTCCCTGTGGTATAGGAGTCAGTTCCTTCCCAAAGAGAGATAACATTAATTGTGATGCAACACAAAAGGTACTCCTCAAGATGAATTTCTTGAAGCATTATTTTAAATCTCATTGCCTTTTGTAAGCTTCGGTCTTACTGACGGTCAATCCCCTCCCCATCTTTTGATTCACTACAGGCTGGCTGACAAATATATATATCCTTTATTGCACATAAACATTCATAAAAAAACACAGTAACAAAAACATGTACAAAGGTGAGCTTATTTCTATAAGAAATCTCTTCCAGCCAACCCTAGCAGAAGTGTCACAGAAATCCCCCGGTTAGAGTCACCGACAGACTGACAAACCTTAACAAATTCTGACAAAGAACCCATTTTGCTTAAATTTCTCTCTATTTCTTGGTAATGGTGCCGCCTATATATCTTTCATTGTTGTTAAAATTGTTGATGCATTTCCATTTTGTTTGTAAAAAATTGACGAATCTAAATGATCCCGTTGATCTTAAAGACAATAAAGTTTATGTGATTTTCATGCAGTCTAGAAAATTCTTTAAAAATATTGATTAGTTTTACATAGAAGTAAATGAAAACCTAGAGATCTACATATTATTATATATGCATACTTGTAATCCAACTTTAAACTGTTCCGCAGTTTGTTGTTGTTTGTTACGCAGACGAAGTAGGTAGGCCGCTAGTCTCATAGTAACTACTCTTAAATACATCTCAAGTAAAGTCATAGTAGGACAGCTTAAAAATAAATGCAGTTTCTAAGTCCCATGCTGTATAGAAAAGTCTTTAAAGCTTCTTTCTAAGCTGTCCTGCTTCATTTAGCGCTTAGTCTGTGCTTCCTAGGTGTAATAGTGGTAGCCACGTTTACCTAATTGCACGCGGGCACGCGACTAACCACCTGCCGCTACTTTGTATCTACAGTACGTTAGCTGGTAACTATTCTCAAACCAATCGACTGCTTTCAAAATTTGGGCAGGACTTTATGTTTTATTTGTTTTGATAAAAATATTAACAGTAAATTTATTCAATTTTATAATACTTAAAATAATTGAATAAAACGATAAAGTAAGCAAAAAATAAAAAAATCATATCTCAACAAAAAGTCAAAAGCTACTTTAGAAAAATTGAGAACTTACTAGATTAAGTCGATGAAGTAAATATTTAAAACAATCCCTTTGTTATCAAAAAAAATCATGTCAATAATTCTGTAAAAAATGACAAAATTAATATGTTTACTATTTGTAATAACGGAGCCACTAATATTATAACTGATTTTATTATTATTTTTATTGAAGAGGGACAATATGGGAAATAAAAAAATCATATTCACTTTTGCAGCACTTTTGCAGTCTTTTACATTATCTAAAAACACAGTGGTTTGAGAGTATCCATATAGAGATAAGAATCCACATAGAACCAAGTTTTTACGAGCTCCCGATAGTGCGGTCCGGCTTAGCCTCTGCTTGTTATATCGTGTTGTTGGCGGATTGTTGCTAATTAGTTTAGCATTTTCGATACACGACGACAATAGAAAATGAATAAGCAGTTCTAACGAGATGACGTGTAGACTTGTTAAGACAGCTATTTTAGCTTAAAAAATTATTAAAACTATAAAAAATTAAAAATGTTTGATTTCTATATTATTATTTATTTATTTCAAATAAATTGCCAACGAATTTAGTTAAGAATATCGAATATTTACATATCATTTCATTAATAAAGCAAATATAAATAACTGAAATATGTAGCATAACGAGTAAGGCACTGGAAAGTGCGCATAATATGAAATATCGGTAAACTTTGATATACTTTCACAATGTCCAGTTTATTCAAATGAAGCTTTCGAACGTCTAATGTTAATAGGCATTTGTTTGAGTTGCTACTAAATGTTTGTTTGCGCAGATAGTAGCGGAGCAGAGGTCCAGTATTCTTGGCGCTGGAGCAAGCTGGCTCAAGAACCGCTTTATTGAAATTCCTTTGAATAACACTGGCTTTGACAACCAGAACGGCGGCTGTTTCGCTAAATACGATCATAATGGTGGCATTGTTCTGTGCGCGTCTCTATTCCTTGCTGCGAAGACCTGTCACATTCTCATTTAATCATGCATCATTAGCATTGCTGTAAAATTAGCTTAGAAGTATGCCTGACTCCAGGAGCTGGCAATTAAAGCAATCATAATTCTTAAACAAAACGGTCTACTTAAGGTTAAGTGGCCCTTTTAAACTCGACAACGTTTCCGTACATACTTCGTCCAGCCACTGACTTTGATACGTCAGTGCAAGAATAAAATATGCGAATAGCTTACATTTTTATACTCGCAAAAGATAAGATCTAAAATGGAATAAAATGAATATTTTAATGCACGCGATTTAATTTGAGTTTTGTAGGGCTTAAGAAAGCTGTGAGTTAAAATACGAGGAAGCATAGGTGGAGCAGATAGTACGTACCTACTATTCTAGTGTTTACGGCGCGCGGCGTACCAAATCCCAGTAAGTTAGCAGCCGCTTATTTAAGCAGTTTATAGTTATGATTTGAATTTCTGTTAAGGCAACAAACACTCGCCATTGTTTGTTACACATTATGCCCCAAATACGGCGTGCACACCTGTTAACGATACCTGATAGCTCTGGTACTAACTTAACCTACTTTATGAAAGTAAACACTTACTTTGCCTTGCTAATGTGAAGGCAATAGATTACTAACTTAATCCCACCTAGAGTAGAAAGCAGGCAAAGCATTTTCAGATACTAATTAGTTAAATAGTAAATGTAGTGGGTATACATGTATTCATATAATTTACAACTGATTGTTCACAACTCTAAAATGTTTAAAAAAATTCTTATTTCATATTGGTATGCAAATTAAAACTCTTTACTGGATTGACATATTTTTTATATTTAATTATGTTTGATGACTTAAATAATTGTGTAGGTAATGCATTAGCACTGTTTTTTTTAAATTGTGTAATATGAATGGGTTTTTCGTTCTACCTTTTTTGGTAAGTTTTTTGTTTAGATATGGTGTAACAGAAACGAAGTAGCTCTAGCGATGTGAAGCCGAATCTCTGCAACACAAGCGTTGGGCCTCTTTCCTTGGCACACTTAATTTATCTTAAGTAAGTTAATATTATAATTGTATGTTAACACAGTCTCTGTAAATCTGATGTAATAATAATTATTGTGTTGTCTTGACATTATAACTAAAAGTGACTAGATTAGAGGTATTTTTTGTTTTCTCTTGTAAGATATGCACATAACTATCTGAGTAAAGTAGTGACGAAATTATATAATTTAGACTTGTACTCTTTAATTTCAAATCAATAATCACTACAAAAGTTTGATAAATTAAATAAAACGATTTTTAAATCGTCGGCAACTTGCAAGTTCAGTTGCATCCCCAGGTATTGCCATACCACATTGACCACCTTCAATCAAGTGGGGCACATGTTCAAGGTGGTACCTTGTGGTATAAAAAACAAACACGCGTTATTTGTTGATCTAGATTGCAGTCATAAGATTACCTACACACAAATGCACCATATAACTATTCAGATGAGTAGTGTATTGTTGGGTTTAGAGGTGTTAGTGCGTGTGTCGTGCTAGTGCGGCGGAGAGGGCGCGAGTGAGTGCGACAAGGGCGCGCGGTGCGGACCGTTCCAATTTACGGGTCACGACACAAGCTCCGACCTATCTGCTTTCCTCCATAATTGAATCCTACGGCGTGGGAGACTCGACATAGCTAAATAAAGTTTTCCATATCTGTACAATTGTTAATCTTGTCACTAAGATCTTCGTAGGTAGATTACGCTTGTAAATTTAATTTATTTCCGGAATCACAATAAATCAAACCCTTATAGCTCTTTGTCGGCACGAAAACTCATTTTAGGCATGACACAAGTTGCTCGAGTAGTTGTTTACATTTATTACAATCGCTATGACATGGCTATTCGTACTCATTAAAAGTTAGTAATTCGCTTTTAATAAGCTTATTTAAGCAAGTTGTGTTTGTGCAACTTCTCAATATATTTTCCAATGGTTAATTATTTGATTTAATTTATTAACCATTTTCATTACATTCCATTGACGTCCTACTACTGAATAAGGTCCTCATCTCACGAACCATGATGAGAGGAATTCAAGTCATACTCTACTAAGCGGACGCAGTGCGGATTGGCGGAGGTATGCGCTGTTAGAATTTTTGCTAGCCGCCCAATAGGGTCGGCTTAAGGACTACCACATGTAGTTATAGCAGGGACCAACTTATTAACGTGCCTTTCGCAGCAAGAAAGCGCTTGGTGTTATATTTCACACAAACAATCATACATCCCAGGATTGACCTCTGTGTACCTAGTACCGCGGAGCTACGAGCGCTTTATAAAATTAGTAAGATTTTTATAAATACCAAATATGTGTAATCGATTCGAAATGCAATGTGCATTTTATCTGTATTGTTTAGCGTGCGCACGAGTCATAAACGGGCTTGGAAGGTTTGGTGGGGCCGTGAGCCTTTTTTGAAAGTGCGTCGGCGTCGTCGGCGGGGCTCGGCGCGGGCCGGAGCGGCGCCTGCGCAGACTGCAGGTGCGCGCAGTTGACGCGGATCGGACCGATAACTCTATACCATTAAATCTAAATGCGCTTAAACTGTGAACACTTGTGCTTTTCCGCTGTACCTAATAGATTATTCGAAATTACCCAGTAATTTATCTATCGCTTCATATCTTTAAGTTCCGCTTTTATGTTATCATATTACATAATAATAATAATATGCATTAAATATGAGAAACAAAATAAATTATATGAACTAAGTTCTGTTTGTAACTTCCAACTATTAAACTCAATTACCAATATAAGATTAAGATTTAAATTGCAAGTGCAGGCTACAGTTCCAAATTAGACAGCGTCCGCGACCGTATAAACCTGCAAGGAGAGCACATTATAAGGCGCATAAAACCGCGATATGGCCGCTCTAAAGGTTAAGGGCACAAGCCACCACGTGGGAGGTGCCAGTTTAAGAAACCTGAGATCCTGTCTTGTTCACAAATGGCGTCCATTTTCACTGCAACTTTGTCCTGGAAATGCACTGAGCTGGTACTTATTTCACTTTATTTTATGTAGAGTAGGTGCAATAATTCTAAGAAGGTACGACAAAAGCTTGTGAGTGGATTTTGTGTACTGTTTAATTGCTTAGTTTCATTTTAATGGTTTGTGGACAATAATGTGTAGTTAGAGTTATACATTGATATAACGAATATTTTAGTACAAATGGTGATACGAGTTTATTTAAAGACGAGGCTACATTCACATTATATTTGGAGCTGAACAAGTAAAATATATTCTCTAAAGACTGAAACCATTTACACCTGTAACCAGTATCACAGTAATCTAAATAGTGCTGCTGACTTGAAACCATGACAGACGTCCATAAAAAAATTATAGGTGGTCATCAGAATTGATCAACTGATATATAGCAAAATTCTATATTACTATGTAAATTGAAATACAACATAATAAGTTAATTATAAGAACATGACTATAGTTATTGACTAAGCTTTAAAAAAAGGTTTCTTGTTGGAAGTTGGTTGAATGATTTTGATTTTAATGCTAAATTACATATATAAGTTGTAAGAATGAACTAGTTTAACTGTAATTGTCAGACTATATCCAGTCATGATACCAATGCATGCATGCTTTATGTATACCTACCTGACTATGAACTTGCGTAACTGAGGTTTGTTTATAGCACGATCCTGTGGCGTTCAGTCGCTGTCTTTCATACTGACTGCACCGATTTCATACTAAGCTTTATGTTTTGTTGCCGTATATCTACGGCAAAAGTTGACAGGGCGTAGATTTTACCAACAAAATTATGAAACACATTTACACAGTTCTAGATCTAATATTTTACAGTAGTTCCTGGTCACCGGGAGACTGAGATGACAGGTGTCTCTATATATAAAGCTATAAATTTAAAACTACCGTCACTAAAATGTATATGATTTTTTACTCACGTTTGGATTCACACGGAATGAGTTTTCCAAACTTAAGATTTTATGTAACATGTTATGTTTTATGTAGTATGTATATTCGCTTGAATAATAAATTAAGATACTTATAAAGATACGGATTCTTATTTTCTGAACCTCGCGATTAATTTAACTAAATATTTACATTATGCCGTGACATTCTCAAGATATACATTAGTATATTACACACACACAATCTTATACACAAATACATATTATAATATCACATTTTTATCACTTGAAAATACCATATAATTCCTTATATATATTTTTTCTTCTTACTGTTGTCACGCCATGGTATCACCACACATTCTATTCACTTTATTTTAATAAGTATCCTATGTAATTATATGGAAGAGCGGGGTCTCCTAACACAGGTATTCCATACTTAAAAGGAGATTCCAGCCATTTCTTATTTGTATTGTTAAGGATACCGAATAAAGAATTTTTCATTTTTTCATTTTTCATGATACAGTGACCGCTGTGTCTTCGTATCCTTTTCTCCAAATGGTATATCATACCAACATCTTAGGAGCGCAAGCTAACCACACCTGCAAATGTTGCACCGGCTGATGATCGCACAAGGCTCTGGCAAACATAAAAGTTCCCTGTAAGCAGCAATAGGCTCGCCATCTGTTACGTGGAACCAATAAAATCATCCTATCCTAGCATTATCCTGGTTAACCAGTGCGCTTCACATTGCGCTTCTCTGAGGAGGTCCTCCCGGTTCTGATCCGGGGGACGTTGGCCGCGGGCGGGGTGCCAGAAGCTTTAAGCCCAGGCACTGGCCCCTCGCCCCTTTTCAGCAGCGGTGGGCGTCGTCGGAAGTTTTTTAGTGGGTAGGACTGCGGCGGTCGTGTCTGCCGCAGTGAGCCCCACACTCACCTCTCGGTCCCCCCATTGGCCAGGGCAAACATTTTTTTACGACGATAAAAAGGACTGCTTATTGTTGTAACCAGATTTGGCTAAATTTCAGTTTTTAAGTGGATTAATGATTTCCCACCTTTTTTAGTCCAATTTTGTTTATTTTCGTATTTTTTAGTATGTGTATTTAGTCCGATGTTTTGGAAATAGCCACAAAAAGTTATGATAAGTATAATTTGTATTCTCATTTGAAGTGATTATTCATGTTTTTAAGAGAAATAAACTCTTTGAATCAACAATAAAATTGTCGAAATGTGAACCCCTTTCGGGAAAAATATTATCACGCACAAGCAGATTGCATACTACCTGTCGCCTGGTAGTATGCAATCTGCTTGTGCGTGATAATATTTTGCTACCCTTTATGGGGCTTACAAAGTTCCATGAAATAAAAAGTAAACATCAACAGAAATTCGTAACTCTGATGCAGGCAAATGGCTATGGCGATTGTTCTGAGGAGCTTTTCGACCTCATCCCGCCCTCTCCTTTCCCCTCCCGAACAACACGTGCTGGTCTTAGAAACCATCCTCATACTGTGCAGACTATCAGCACTCAAACCAAGAAATTTGGGAAGTCGGTTCTGAGCAAGACCACTAAGCTCTGGAATTCGCTGCCGGCTCATGTGTTTCCTATTTCCTATCATCCCTGGTCTTTAAAGCGGGGCGTGAAACGGCATTTTAGCAGGCCGTCATGAGTGGATGTGCTTTGTACCGTGCTTATTTCACGGTATGAAGCGCTTTAATTTTTTTTTGGACTACATCGACTGCTTACCATCAGGCAGGATGTAGTCATAATGACGTGCCACATTAAAAAAAAACAGTGATTGTTAAATCAGACGTTTTAAAAATAGCTCGACAAATTGTTAGATATGGTAAACATTTTTGCATTTACATAATAGCATGAGCAGTTTAAAACGGTTATGTAGATTTGTTACTTTTTATATTAGTTATAGTAATATAATTTCACTTCGCGGGTAGATATCTCCCACTGGTGGCGCAACGATCGATCGGCATGCGCGTCACTTTAATTAAATAGTAGTAAATTCGGTGGTGGGTAGTGCGTTCAATCAATTCAATCAATTTGGGTGAAACTAGTGAATTTGGCTACATAAAACAGTGCAAAGTCTAGATTAAAGTATTTCGTCAACTACCAAAGGGGGCCCTTACGCGATGGATTTTAAATGCAATAATACTTGGACCTCAGGTTTGTTATAACCTAATTTGTATTATTATACATGTCTTCTTATTTTTTAGTTCAATTCCACGGATCGCGGACACAGTGATTATCTACTTATAACGCCAAGTAGTTTGTGCTCATAATATTTTACTTAGAATCCCTACTCCTTAAAGATACATAAATATATCGACAAGTTTGTCAATTGTTGTTTCTGCGCGCCTTTGTAAAGTTAAGGTGTGGCATAGGCAATCATGGCGATAGCTCGCCATAGTACCTTCATGGTACCTACATCAGTTGTGAGTGCGCAAGCGCAGTCGTGCACACGAGGCGGCTCATTATCGCGCGTGATGCCCCCTCCCACCCTACTCGCGCCTCTCGCTACCGTCTTGCCTTGCCAAGTTACAGAACCAATTCACTTATCCCAGATATAATTCAAATATGATTAATGAAAACCACTGGTTCCAGGTAACAGGAATTACTAAATTTCCCCCGAAAATCTTGTTCGACAAAAACAAGTAGGCGACAGAAGTGTTACAATAAAATTTGTTTTTTTAGCTTTAGAGCTCGTAACTGGCTATTCATTCATAATTTTGCGCCATTTAAGTCGTCAACGGTTAGTTGATAACGAGGAAATGTCTCTGTAAAAAGTGTATTGGCAATCGTAGGATATACACGGCAAGTACAGTTTTTGCAGTAGATTAGTATAAAGCACTTTAACTTTTTTTTAAATTTAAATGTGCCTATTTTAAATTCGATCTAATTATTTAAATAATTTGTGAAAAATAAAGAGTAAATTAACCGTTTACGTAATCCTAATTAAATAAAACAAATGATATGTACAACGTTAACTAGGATTTTCCTTAAATGGCATTGTACTGACTGTGGCCAAGCATTCCAATTATCATCGGATTCATTTTGATATCAATAGTCTCCTTTGAACGTAATAAAAAATATAAATTATACTTTTTTGAAAAACTTTCATGAGGACAGGCATTTGAGGCTTATCAACAAAAGAGTCGAGATATGGTTTTAGAAACGTCATTGTTGTTACGGTACGTTGATCTTCAATGAATAATTTATAATTTCCTCTTCTTGTAAACAATATGCCGTAGCTGAACGACTTGTTTTTGTTTTTACGACAAGTTACGCACGTCACCAGCTGAATGTGACCAGAAACATTATATACAGCTTGTTCAAACTAAGAGCACAAGTAAAAAAGAACGACTTTTTTTATAAATTTAATTTGGGAACATTTATTATTCAAACACTGATACTCGTTATGGGACCGCGATTGCCATGTAAATATGGTACGCCATAAAGATATTGAATAAGATACACAAAATAGGTTTTTAATTGATTCTCACCCGTCAAACCATTGAGATGATTGGTTTCCATGTTCCATTCTAATTTGATTATTGAGTTAAATTGAATTGGATTATTTATAGGTTTATCAAAAAGTATTTTTTTTCAAGTTGCTAACTAATAAATTTGAGTAAAAAAAGCAAGCAGAGTCTGTTGTTGTTATTAATACATACAAGCATAGATACTTATTTTTATAAATACATTTGAAATCAAGATAACCTACAAGTATGCATACAAAAATTGCTTCTGTGTAGGTATACCTGACGAGTTTCTATACCTACCTAAATTTACCTTTTTATATCGGCGTCAAGAGCTAAAATAACATAACAAAAACTGTTCTTTCTGAACCGTAACATTTCGTCCTACGTAAAATCAATTAATGTAAGGTAATTTTATCGCATATTAGATCTTAAATGATGAAATTTGTATTTGGCTGTGCTTATAGTTGGGAGGTTCAAAAATGTCTAAACACCAGGACAAAACAAAGTAAACAAAGGCTTAATTTATAAATTACCTATTTTTATGAACCAATTTCGTAGTATTCCAATAGAAAATCATATATATAGTTATGTATACTGTTTCAACAATAACAGACATGTTGAAGTAATTTTTCACTAGGTTACGTGTGGTTAAGTCGACGTGATACACTTGATAACTACCAATCAATTGCAGATTTTTTCTAGCAGCCTGCATAAAAGTAGGCCATTGAGCCTTCTTAATTAACTCCACACGATTAGACGACGACACGACGAAAATAAGAAGATAGTTTTAGTACCACGTGAGAAATATCCATGATATTGAAGTCACTTAATTAGGCCTTATGTCTTTCGGCTTAATATGCCTTCTGAAGCACGGCACCCTGCGATATTAAATGTCACATAATCGGTCACCCATGCAAGGACTGACCTCTGCTTTACTTCCTAATTTAGTTTCCTTCCATCTAGCACCGCAGTCGCTTCAAGTATAAATATTATAAAGCTCCTGCAATGCATATACAAGGATCTATCAATTAGACCCCGATTGAAACGAAATTTTAGAGCTTCAAGAATTTCCCTAGTTAAATATTTGGTTTTCTTACTTAAAATTAGATGGACAAAGTGAGTTCATTTCTACATTACTAGATTTTACATTACAGTTCTGCAAGTTCTCTTAAAAGTACAAGCTAGTGCCTCAGACTTCTTTAATCCGAGAATTACATCAGAAATATAACTTAATTGCAGCTTTAAAGGCTACGCTATAAAATAAAATAAATAAAAATAAATATTTTCTGACAATTACACCAATTATTTAGTTCCAAGATAAGTATCATTAAGAACTTGTGTTATGGATACTAAACAACGGATAAACATACTTAAATACTTTTTTTTTGTAAATACATACTTAATATACATTGGAAAACACCCAGACCAGAACAAATAGTCATGTTCATGCACACAAAGATTTGTCCTGTGTGGGAATTGAACCCACGACCTCTGGAGTGAAGTGTAGGTATACTGACCTCCACGCCATATCGGCTATGGCTATATTAGGTACATTGCGTTGCTACAAACATTCGCTGTTTAAGCTCTGAAGAGGCATTTGACATTTTTGGCTTATTTATTTTTATAGGTATATAGCACAACCAGATTAAGCATAATAAGACATTATTAACTTTTTTTTTAGATGGGCTTACATCTGATATGCTAAACAATTAAAGTATGACGTATTTTTTAAGTGTTTATTTATTGTATGTTTAAAATGACAACTGTTTAATATAAATATGGAATTATGAACTATGTAAACTATAGACTTGGTTAAACTACTGTTAGTTTATACCACACGGTTATTTGCTTCATTCATACATAAATACAGCCTAAACCAATCTGGAATTGCAAGTTACTAGACTACAAGTAATAATCGAACGAACTAAAAGATTTTCTTTCGAAGCGATATTTAAGAGGGTGATTCTAATAACAATAAATCAGGTATTAAATAACATATATAAAAAACCAGGACATAGGTTAATTTATTTCATCAACCTGACAGTTTTTTTTTAGATAATAATAATCGTTTTCCTTTGTTAATCTCAGGGTGCCTAGTAATAAAAATTATTTTATGTGCGCAATAATCTAAGTTCCTAACCATAGCACTGGGCGCCATAATTAAGCAAATAACATTTATGAATTTCGGGGCACATGATAATGATGAGACAATAATTTTATTTTAATTTCAGACAAAAAACTAAACTGTTTTTCTAAATAACTGTTCATACACCATATTTACTACTAATAAAAATTCTACATTATTTTTTTCCCCGGATAATGCAGAAACAGTAAACAAAGATGTGCACAGATCATTCTATTTTGCGGATCACAGGTTTTGAGCCCTACGATCTTAATCATACAAAGTCACAGTTTTTCTAACGTTGGGCCAATAAAGCTTATATTTCTTTCGTAAATTTAAACTTAAGCATGTTAAAAGCATAAATCAATCAATCAGCGCTGGCTCAGCAATGAGAATCTTGGCTTCCGATACGAGATTTCGTTACTCTGCTCTGTTCTCAGCCACCTGTCTCCAATCCGGCTGTTGCAGGTGACTTAAGTCTTTTTGACCTGGTCTATCCAGCGATAGCGAGGGCGTTCTACTGGACGCTTCCCGTCTGGTATTCCCAGGTATGCTCTCTTCAATTGTCATATTTTTTCCGTTCCAGGTCCCGTCATCGCGCTTCACCGGCCCCAGGATTTTTCAAGAATATTAAAAGAAGTAGCGGAGAGTAAATTTTGAATCAGCTTTTTCACGTTCAACGTTACCGATACATCCAAAATTTCTAAGATCCCGTCATAGACTGGGCCGATTTTAATAAATTTTATGAAATCCTTACCACATGTTTCAATGGTACAGTATTTCAATGTACCTACATTAAATATGCATTATTGCTATGTTGTTATGGAAATAACTTTAAAAAAAATCATTTATACAACATTATTTTATCCTATCCTGTGCACAAGCTAAGTAGGTATAAATAAGTGCATAATTTTGTTTTGAACCAAAAACAGGGTTTGATTTGGTATGGAGATTAACACCGGTGATGGACATATAGGAGGAAAACGGATACGGCTAAATACAAACAGACTATTTTTTTGGGATGATTAAACTTTGCTATTCTTAGCTCATGTAGTAGCATCGAGCAGGAGTAATAATAACATTAGATATTTTTAATAACATATATGTTTTAAACGATACAATTAGACTTGAAATTTTGATAGCATAAGTATAAGTCCTACCACAGCTTTGCATAAATAAAGTACATACATACATACATACAATCACGCCTGTTTCCCTGAAGAGGTAGGCAGAGGCATATTATACGCCCACACTTCGCCAATTGTGTATCACGTAATAGGTGGCGAGCATATTGCCGCTCTAAGTAATCTAACATATTTTTTTATTACAATTTAAATCACAAGAAAGTAAAACTATTTCCTACTATGATAGTTCCTTACCGCCCGTCTATTACATGGTGTGGATTGAATATTCAAAATAGTAATAAACTTAACTTAACTTTTTTATAAGTTACATAAGTAACTCTAAGGCGTAAGTTTACATTAAAAAAAAATTTTGGTCTCAAGTATCTTTTGAAATGGCATTTTAGCATTGCAATCAAATTGTTTTGCAAAGGTATTGCACCTTATTTGATTTATATTAGTAGATCTTTATAAATATTCGACATACATACGTTTCCCCGAAGAGGTAGGCAGAGGCATATTATAATTTCACATTTCGCCAATTTTATTATTGGTCCCACGTTACGTTCGTACTGTTCTTTTGAATAGAAGTTTATTCAAATTTATTATAACCTAGTCTATTTCGGAACTTTGATTCTATTCGACATCCTTTCTTAATTAATTGGAAGTAAATTTTATTAAATCCATTTGTAATGTACTTAAAAAATTCACGTTTTGCACTAAATAGTGAAAATCTTATATGGTTTAGGTACTTTCTGTAAGTGCGTACTACTTACTTCTTACGTACGTACTTTTGTAGAATATTATCATTGTCATCAAGATCTCAGCATTATAAAGTCCATTGCCGTTATAGGATTCTCCAGTTTTCCAAACTATGCGCACTCTGCATCCATCATAAATACCTGCGTAAAGATTTGTAATAATCTATTACGGAGCATCCCTTCGTACCGTTTGCGTACCCAAGTCTCAACGCACTATTTATGTCTTCGTCAGCAAATCTCAGGCAGCCAATTTACGGGGTCTTAATTCCGAACTGTGATTTATATCTTGTTAATAATATACCGTGAGCTTAAACCGCTCGTCCATAAATCAAGATCCGAACTGTAGCTTAAACGAAAATATTGATTGTAATGCCCTGGTTTACGCAGCACCACGTTTGTATGTAACAGATTTTTGCATGAAGTAGGCAAATTTATGACGTAACGGTGTATATGCCTTTCTTTCTTCACTTTCCTGTGGTTGTAGTTTATGTCCGGTGGTTTCGTAATTCGCTTTTTTCTGCACGGTCATTAAGACGAACGCCGAGACTTAATTGATTGTTTGATGCGTTAGGTGGGTTTCATGTGCAGTAGTCATTATGTCATTATGGCTGTGACAGATGGGGGTAATAAATACAGTTTTAACACGGTTAGGAGTAAAGAATTACAAGTGAGAAGATATATCCGAGTCGGACATAATTAGTAATGCAGGTGTAATTTGTGGATGATGGGCGTACGGCCTTATTGGTGTTTCTAATTACGAAAGTTAATTTAAGCGCTTCATATCGCGCCAGCTAGGAGAATATCGTCTAATCGCTGTGTATGAATCGGGACTGTAAGTGGTTCACAATTTATGGAACTTAGTTTAATTAGTGTGGTTATGTAACTTTAGTACTTAGATTGTTATCTTTATTCTGAATTAGCTAAGACTGTTACTCCCTTATGGACTTAGGATACTGGAATATTTATAATGTAGTATTCGTGAAATCAAATGTGGAAGTCGTGTTTGATTTATTCTGATTTTGTATTGTCTCTCTAAAAATTACTACTAGTTGAAGCAAATTAAATAAGAAAACTAAGGCATTTCTTAAATATGTAATCACATAAGATTATTCTGACGGTCTAAGAATAAATGTTATCTGAATATATTTTGTTTTTTTGCCATATATTTTACGTGTCAGAACTTAATATGTTCTAATATGTGTGTGTGTGAGGTGAAATTAATGTCGTTTGTTGCTTTTTTAATAACTAAAGAAGATAGGATTATAATAGGTTGGGGAAAAAGTCTTTTCGTATTTTTGTATGAAAAGTCAAGACATTTTTTTCAAAGTTTATTTACATTTATTTACAATATATATGTACCGTTTTGTAGAATAACTTTCTGCCATTTTGTGGGCAGAGACATTATCCCGTTACTGTAGAAACTTTGGGACTTCTGATCAAAAAAACGGGACAAATAGTTTTGGCAGTCCTCTCTTGAGGTCAACCTTACAGAACCTAAATAATTCTGCAGAGACCGAAACAGGTGAAAATCTGAAGGCGCAAGGTCAGGGCTATATGGTGGATGCACTAGGACCTCCCAGTCGAACTCTCTTAATTTTTGCTGAGTGGCTAAAGATGTGTGTGGTCTAGCGTTATCGTGATGAAAGACCACACCCTTCCTGTTGATCAATTCCGGCCGTTTTCTCTCGACTGCTTCCTTTAATCTCATCAGTTGCTGGCAGTAAAGATCAGAATCGATGGTTTTGCCGGGTGGTAAAAGCTCATAATAAACAATGCCCTTCCAATCCCACCATACACACAGCATCACCTTATTTCGTGTTAGGCCAGGTTTGGCCACAGTCTGTGAAGCCTGGCCAACTTTCGACCACGACCTTTTTCGCACGTTCTTGTCGTACGTGATCCACTTTTCATCGCCAGTTATCAATCTCTTCAAAAACGGCTCGGTTTCATTACGTCTCAATAATGAATCGCAAATGAGTACACGGTTCATTAAGTTTCTTTGAGTGAGCTCGTGTGGCACCCAAATATCGAGCTTTTTTGTATAACCAGCTTTCTTCAAATGGGTCAAAACTGTTTTGTGGTCAATTCCCAGTTCTTCAGCTACATCGTAACTACTAATATGCCGATCTTGCTCCACTCTTTCGAAAATGGCGTCCATTTTATTCGTAACAGGGCGACCAGAGCGAGGTGCATCTTTAACATCAAAATTTCCGGACTGAAAACGTTTGAACCAAATTTGTGCTACTCTTACTGACACTGCATCAGGCCAATAAACATCACAAATTTTTTTCACTTCTTGAGTTGCATTTTTGCCTTTTTTATAATAAAATTTTAAAATGTATCGAATTTCTTCATTAGATTCACTCATTTTTACGGAGAGAAAAACAAATGAAAAATAGCGGGAAACAACTTTTTTTTATTTTTTTCTTTTCTTTATAATGGAACCTTTTTAATGTTACCAAAACCAGCCAGACACAAATAGTACAGTCAAAAAAATTTTATAATAAGTTTATACCTACGTTATGCGAAAAGACTTTTTCCCCGACCTAATATTTATATCATATAACAGGTACTGCAAGAACACTAAAACGTACAAGATGGGCGCCGTAAGTGAATACTAGATAATTTTATAAGAGTCATTTACTTCAAGTCTAGGTTATAGTAGTCATCAACACGCAGCACGTGGGCGGTCTTATGTATCATACAACGTGTAAAAGAAAGTACGAAAACGATAATTCTGAATTTCAACGATAAATCAAAATTGAAAGGTTCTTAAACGATTGAAAATAATTTCTGTGTTGTTCCGCGTGGAAGAGTGTTTCTGAATACCTCTAATATTTGGTTGTAGCCTACTGAAGTGTAGTATCTACACTGGTAAGAACAATTGAACCTAGAGTTTGTTCACAAAGCTGCGATGCGACGTTGCAGCATAAAAATATATGCCAAACTTGATATAAATTGACACGTAACCGTATGAAACTACTCGTAGATTTCCACGACACGGAGTCGCATCGTGTTTATGTGTACGAGCCCCCACTTAGAAATTTATTTACCATGCCTCTTCCGTCCTCTCAAAGGTTCAATTTCCTACTTAACATCCTAATCTTAAGACTGTCACGTTCCCGACTGGTGGAACGTTTTAAATACTTAAAGTTTTTAAATATATATTTTAATATCAGATCTGCGAAAATGGTGCTAGCTAGCTATTATCACGTTAGGTAAACGTCTCCACATCCATCGCTATGTGTATAAATTGCAACATAATCTTTACTTCGGACTGTAATTTAAATTTTATAGCTTACAAAAAAAATACGCTCGTATTGTATTTTGAAAACGGTTTTTTGAAAATATTTTATTGTGATAGTGTCAATAGAACTAAACTGTATTATGAGATGGACTCTATTATGTCAAAAGGTTAGTGATTAATGGACTTTAACAAAATCTTCCATAAGTGTTTACCTATCTATGACTATCTTAATAAGTTCATAAACGTTACTTAGTGTCTCAAACCATTAGACGGCAACAGTGTGTAGTGGCAAATTAATAAACCTGTTTGATATGGGCTACCCGCGTTCGTGAGCTCCGAAGATGGAACAATACGGGCTAGCGCCGAGGTGAGCGGGGTCGTCGCTCTGACCCGCGCGTGGGTGCGCCCGTTTCCGCCCGCGAAACCGAATCATTGCGCCCTGCACTCCTAATCTTAACGATTATATAAAGGCACAACTCAGTGCTTGTACGCGTATCAATCCATCAGTTGTTTATGACTCTATTATGTACATTACAGTAAACAATACAAAGTAAGTAATGATTTCGTTTACGGAATTTCTGGCAATATAATGAGTAGTTTAACTCTTATTACTGCATATTAACTATTTAAATAATTAGTTCCTACTTTATCCTTTGTTCTTCATAGAAATACTCAGACTTGGTCTCAAACTCGTTAATGCAAATAATATTAACAATTACGAATATAATTTAGATACTATATTAGCACAAGTTTATACAAAGTTACGTGCTTACGAAAACTTTTACTTAACCTTTTCTACACTTTTTCGAAAGATCTTCGTTAAAACTCGAATATAACTTGCGCTATTTCATATAACTGTACTAAAATACAAATATTATACTGATTTTCAAAGTCCTGATACTTTGCGATTACTCACTACGGTTAAGCTAGAGAACAGAGACGAAATAGGTTAGAAATTAGAGCTGAGCAGTTCCCCAGACTATTCAACTGTTTGTTGATTTGGTTTTACAGTTCCATTCAGAATCGAACTGGAGAATATCGAAGAATAAATCCCACCGTATTTTTACCACGTTCCTATCCTGAGTAGGTCAAATATAATTTTAATATGGAATAGTTATGCAGAATGTTAATTATACTGCTGGAGTTTATAAGAACACTTTTAACGAAATAACAATGCAGCAGTTTGATTAATTGTTCCGTTCGGATGTTTCAAGAAGCGAAGAAAATTTACACAAGTAAAAATATTTTTCCGGTTTCATTGTTAGTCAGTGCGTGTATTGTTCGCGGCACTATCGGTACAATTGATAGTTTGAAACAATTGCATTTACGAGAGTGCCGTTAGTTCACTCCGTCAGCGTCACGAGTGCTCTCTACCGAAATATGTTTATCGGCCATCACTGGATTAAACTCTTGAGAATCCTCGGCGAGGCTCACTTAGTATGGAGAAGGCTTTGTTTTGTTGGAAATATTAATTATTGTCATATCCTAGCATTGTCCCGGTTGCCCTAGACTTAAGCTTAGACCCTATGGTCTGCTTACAATTTGAAGGCTATGGGTCTCTCCACTGGGCTATCGCCTCTCCTTATTTTCACTTTAACTACACAACTGTTGTCGGTCTGTCTGGCAGTTTAATTTACAAATTTTTAATAACCTCTCGGATGTTCTCGACTTCAAAATCCTACCTATCAGATGGGCAAAGTAATATGCTTTATGTTTTGATTATGGTACCGCTCATATCTCTTTCATGTTGTTAAGATAAAAATTATCGAATTTCCATTTTGTGTGTAACAATTTGACGATTCTAAATGATCCTGTTTATCTTAAAGACAATAAAGTATATTTTATTTTATTTTACCCTAATACTAAGACATCCGTGTTTTTTATTCACTTGTAGAAATAGGTATATAATATATTATCCAACCATTTTATATTTCCTTAGTTCTCCATGCTTTCTCAACTGAATCGGGTTATAAAAAGCTGATTTGCATACACATGTAGGCAACCACAATGGTCGATTTAATTACAGTTCATTTTTGGATGAATTAATAACAGGTTCATAGCGAGTTATCTCTCGAACGAGTACTGATTCGATGACAATCTTTTGTTCATACGTACGTATATTTTTTTGCCCCACCTGCGTGTTTATGCCTTACAATATGTTCCTTTTTGTTTACTCCAATAATTTACATGTTACATGCAGAACAAGCATGAATCAAAATGTATAAAGCTTTTTATATTAATAATGATATCCAGAACTAAAACCAATGTTCAGTTCAGATCAGAAAACGTTTATATTTATGATAAAGATATTTCTGGATAAATATACTGTTTCCGAACGACAGTTTTAAAAGTATATGCAAAAAGACCACCCCATATGTAATGTAATTAAGTTCAACATACACGTAAAATCAATAAAGTACAACGAAATTTCTAAAATTCATTAAATAACTTTAGTTATATTTTTTAACGAATTCTAAAAGTAACTTGTAATGTTGTTATTGTAATAGTAAATAAAAACAAAAATACACAATTGTGTTGTTAAATTTTTAAAATAATCTGGTTCTTATGACTAGACCTTTTCTGCGATGGTTTCAAGTAAAGGGAAAGTTTATTTTTTAAGGTGACATGTTCTATTGATGGTAAGCAGTCGATGCAATCCAAAATGAGAACACTACATAACGTGGAATAAGCACAGTAACAAGCGTACTTACACATGGCGGTCTGCATATGTTTGTATAATGAAAATTATAGTTGTACAATTGTTTTTTACTCCATATAAATATATATATAGGTCAAATTAGTAAATTATATTAATACCTAGTTTCCGACCGGGTCTTCTACCATATTGTCTACAAATAAGTTTTTTAAAAGTAGCCTAAGGTACTCCTTACAAACCAACTATCTGTCAGTGAAAATATCATCAAAACCGGTCCAGTAATTTCAATAGATTATCCGTTACAAACAGACAAAATGGAAATAATTAAAATTCAATCGTTACTTATAAATAAATTGTGAAAGTTCCACGCTGGCGACTAGGTCGATTTTAATCAAGTTCGATTAATTGATTAATAAATTCTTAAAGAAAGATAGATTTCATTCTGAAATCATTCGTAGATTATGTTGGCAAACATGACTGAAGCCGCGATTGAACTCTAGTATGTAGGTATGAATGATAAAAACATGAAGTACACCTGTGTACATCATGTTCATTATGAATAACTCTCAGCCATAAAGGGTTTTATAGATATAGTTATTTAATTTAATTTAAAAAGCAGTCAAATGTTGGAATTGGGCTGCTCGTATTGCATGCCGCGCGTTGAGAATTAGTTTAATAAACCTAAACATTTTTTGTTATCCTGATTTTCGTTAACTTTATTCTTAAAATGCACCTGCAAGTTAATGGAGTGGAATGGATAATATGTCAATATTTATAATCCGCAAGAATTTCCCTTCTACATCCTCCTTTGATGTAACCATCTGTTCTGTCAAATATCTGTACACTCATAAAGAGAATTAAGTACCTAAGTGTTTTAATAAATATAAACGTGTCTATCCAATTTGAATAGCACAGCATAGTACATAAAAATAAATCGGTTCACAGAAATGAATCACACGTTCATTTGTCCGCGTTACGAGTGTAGATAATGTCAACAATTCGAATCTCTCATCTCAACGCCGCGCCGGGACTTTCATAAACGTTCGTGGTAACCGTTTACACTCCAATATTTTTTGGCACCAAGCCATTGTATGCAAATGAAGTAATGAATGTTTTCACTGCAACAAAACACGAGTAACGGTTCCCTAAAGTGAAGATTTGTCGGCCAATAATAATTATCACTGGCTTGTAACAAATCTAAGCGCTTGTCAGTACCTACGCAATCCACTCCGCCGCGTATTTATAAACTCGTCTATTTGTCTTCTTTTACATACAACTGATTAGAATAGATATAATAGAACTAACTGTAGTATACCTACTGACTAATCTGTGATTTCTCTTGATGAGAGTTATGCAAAGGTTTTAAAATTGTACATAATGAATACTTACTGTATTTGCAGTAAATTTTATTTTATTCTAGTAAAGCGCTGAATTATGTACTTACGTACGTACGTACAAATCACGCAGTACCAGATATAATATATTGCTGTTAAATTGTATCTACTAATAACTCTGTGTTCCAGACTGTAGCTAACGATATGACAGGTCAAAGAAACCTTAACAACTGATGTATCGTTACAATAGATATTTACGTGGCTTTTGGCAATATCTTTAAAACTCAAAAGCCATGTGAAAATTATGAAACAGTATTTTGTTTTCCTTGCGTGTGATTTAATTTCGCGACCACAGGGCAGGCAGGTAGGCAGCGTTACCAAAGCAGAGGCAAACCGGTTCTTAAATAAATAATACGTAAGTATTCAAAAAATGTCATAAATATTTATAATAAGGTGATTTTTATGACCGTAAATTGCAGTGGAGATACTTTATACTCACCGTGTGCGACAGATACTCGCATTACTTAAGAGGCGGTTACTAAAGCTGTACATATCACCTATAAAATTCGTGATGCAGTCGTATAATTTTTGCAAAGGACGCATTTATGGAAAACTTAGCAATAAGATTACAAAGAAAAAAAGGTGAATAAGAAAATTTAAGCAGCGTATATTGCAGGGCCTGTCTATCAAAACTATTAAGTGTGAGAATATAGATTACACCATAGGAACTACACAAAACAAACATAACATACAGCAACATAGATGGAACATAGATGACTTGTTAAAAAATATTTTGACTCTTCTAATTAGGGACCACGCAATAGCTTAATTACGAATATAAGGATTAAAAAAATCTGAATTATTTGTTTTCAAAAATTTTCCGCTAAGTGGGAACAAAAAAGATGAAACAAAGAACGCCTTCTCCCTTCGAGCTGTTTCTGCAGTACTGGTACCTCTGGTACCACTGCGAAAACTCGTGTTCGTAATGAATGCTATTTTTTAAAGGTTACCTTAGTAAACACAATAACAATAAAACAAATGGCGCGAAAACAAACGAATCACCTTAATCGAAACCCAAGACTAAATTTAAATTTGGCATCCGTAACCAAACGCTACAAATTTGTGATTGTGATAATTTGGAAGTAGTTTAATTTTGAACTTGCTTCATCTAACTATTGAAACGGTAGTTATAAATTGAAATTTGATTTGATACCGTTTTGTTGCATGAGTTATCATCGTTATTTGAGATAATAAGGCTTGCATAATTATTGGCTCCGTTTTAGAAGCCAGTCTTCACTGGACAGTTTAATTCGATTAATACCCGTCAAGTGTGATTGCTGCTGGATGAAGTTTGTCAGCACATCATCTGGGGCCCGAAGGCACATTTATATCTGTCAGTATTGTCGCTGTATCTTGAATTCATCTAAGATTCTCCGAAAATAGTGATAGCATGAAATAATTTCTCTTTTCATCGTAGTTATATTAATAAGTACCTATATAATGTGGTAGTAGATATAAAGGACATTTTAACTTACGCTTTTATTTCTGTCTGTATCCTACATATGACTTGTAGTGGTCGGCTGAAATTAACACAACACAAATAAATGGAACGCAAATAAAAAAGAATAAACTTACAATTTACAGAGCTTTGGCAGTAAAGTAGTACGAAAATGGGCCGCCCGAACAATGAAATGACAAAACAAGATTTCTGTGTAAACAAATACAGAGCTTGGTGCTTTTTGCATTGTATTCTTTTCTAATCCCAAAGGGTAACTTCTTTCTAATAAAAAGGTCTGCTTAATAGTTCTCTAGTTTGATCTTCTTCAGTTTGATATCGATCAAGTCAGCCAGAGCCTGCATATACGGGTTGTGCCTAGTAAACTGAGTTAGTTGAGATGTTAGCTGCTATGAGGATCCTGATAAATCGAAATCGAAATTGAAAACAAGAAATAGAGAAAAAATAAAGCAAACTTCAGAAACCTAGTTTTACTGATCTTAGAGTAGTCTACTAACTATGAGTAAAAGAACCTTAGAACTTCCCGGTACCATACTGTAAGCATTTTAAATTGAACTTACTTCATGCCCGTGCAATACCTAATAAGTACCTACTTTGTTTTGTATATTTAAATTTATTAATTTATATATTTTTCAATTTATAATCAGCAGATCAGCGCGAATCGAGAGGATTTTAAATATAGATCAAAACAGTACGCTTAGAACCCACTACGTCTGTTGTGACATGCTCGCGAAGCATTCTGAACTTTATGTCAATGACATTATATTGGTTACATTATACGGAGTTATAATTCAATTGTTTATTTATATGACTAGAACGTCAATTATCCAGTGTCAAAAAAAAACATAATCCTAATGAAGATTCTTAGGGACAAAAAACTACTTGATTGTTTTGTTTTCTATGGCAACTCAACAGTATTATAGTAACCCCTTTAAAAAAACTATAGCGATGAGAAACATTTTATCTTTAATATTGCAGACAAGTTTAATTTATATATTATAAATTCATAGCTTTTTATATTTACATGCGTTTATAGCAACTGTGCTATACCAGAGAGTAGTAACCACTGTATGGGCGAAAAACCTATATTTTTCACATACCTACAGAACAATATAAACATTATCAACTCACAAATATCCGATATTTTTGGGCTAGAGTACAGAAGCGATGGGATCATAATTTCATCAACAGAAAGTGATATAGTGCGCGGAGTGTTGGTGGCAGCCGCTATCGGCCTATTCAATTAGTGATTACGTTCACTTGTCGATTGTCGCTAAGTTCGCGTAAGTTTCGACGGCTGCGAGTGCTCTGGGCGGCTTCTCATTTCATAAAATATCGATACAATTTTAAGTGATAACATTCACTTGTCGATTGTTGCTCAGTCTGAGTAAGTTTCGATGTTTCGAGTGGTTAGTGATGTTACTTCAGTCATCGATATTTTATTAAAAGAGACCTGGAGAACTATTTACTGTTTGCTTAGGATATTTTATTATGTTCAGCTCCATCATCTCTGCCCATTATTGCCCGCACGGGCACGGCCCGATCTTACAAATGTAGTATGGATTCAGGTTATACTCCACACTTAGACGAATCCAGGGCTGATTGGCGGAGGCAGCTGTGTTGCGTCCTGCAGTTAGATTTATTTAATACCTGGCCTTGGCCTTGGTTTCCCTACCCGGTAGTCAGTACTAAGACCCCCCCCCCCGGTCTGGTCTGGACCCAAAGGTCGGACCTCTGTCAACTGTTTTTAATATTACCTAGTACTGCGGAAATTCTTTAATTGTTTTTAGTTTATTCGCAACTTTTCAGTTGTAGTCAGTAGTAGTACTTTTGTATTAATTGGTTACCTAATTACACAAATAGAGTAATTTTAATGTCACTAATAAAGCAATACTAATAACATACAAAGAAACCACGGCTTTAACCACAGATTAAGCCTCCACATAACAGTGCAAAAACTAAAAGTAATTTTTTGTAGTATAATTTTATGTAATTTTGTTACACTATAAAATTTAATAGAATGATTGAAAATAAATCATAAAAAAACAGAGTAAGTCGTCTATCTATCTATACTAAAGCAATAATCCGCTGCCAGGATTTTGTTTACACAGATTAGTTTTTTGAACATTACAGTCCTAATTAACAATAACAATAATAACAAGTCTTTAATGTCCTTTTAAGGTTCGTCTTACCTAATTATAATAATCAAAGAAAATTTACGAAAGGGAAAGTACCTTTCAATGGAAATTTGAAAAAAATGGTATAGGATTATAAAAGCAGACTATTTATGTAGTGAACAGTTGAGCACATCACTAGATGACGAGACGTACTGCTCGAGCCGGCCGCCACCGCGCACCAGATACGATCTACTTTTCAACCAGACAATGTCGTGATGTTTTAAGCTGCGATCTAAAAAGTAAATGGCCTGTGTTTTATGCTGCCATTAGTCGACCATTATTATAGGTTCGTTATTACCAAAACCAAAACCGAATAAAGCTTTTTTAAGGTGACGTAGTTAAAGCTTTGTTTACTTACAAACCAAAACGATTTGTGAACGATTTTTTATATGCGGCAATTAAAAAAAAAGTAGATTGATATCGCTTATAGTAGATGTTTGCTAAGCGTGTTACGATTAGGTATTTAATTGACTTAAAGTTTGATGATAATTCTCATAACTGAACTAACCTGATAAAATATTAACTAACGATTCAGAGATTATTTGGTATCAGTCATCATTATCCGATTAAATGCTCATTTCAATTACTAAGAGCACAGCGACCGGAGCTGGAACAGGTTCACATTATAACATAACTCTTTGTGTGCTCTCTCTACCTGTTCAAACGAATGACCGCGACTTCGCAAATGAAGTTTTATTAGAGATACTTAGTGAAGCAAATGCTGATGTTTACAGTTGAATTGTTTGTCTATCACAAGAGCAAACGTAAATTTGTCCTCACGAGATGTACGCAGGGCGTCGTAGTCCGTTCGCTGGCCCGGCCAATTATTGTCTTGTCACTCCGCCGGAGTTACGCGCCCGTCTTCTAGAGACATTTGTTTTATGTAGTTACCTATCCCTGGGAATCGATGCATACACGATACATGTACAACAAACGACTATCGGTACTTAAGCGACCAACAAATGTACATGTTTATACACTTAAAGCGTTTATTGCCAATACTAACAAAAATGAACCATTAACTCCCAAACCTATAATAAAGATAATAGTCAAAAAGCAGTCCGCTAAGTATAGTGGTGTAATTTGCTTTTGTGAGCAGGTTGTCAGAGAAGGTGACCTCAAGACGCGTGAGAGCACTCGTGGGCGGGACCATTTTGACTTTTGGTAATTACATTCGGAGTTCGGACACCTTAGACGGACATTTAGATGAAATAGGCAATTATGTTTCATCACAATGTACTTAAGTTTTGCTTTGAATACCTTGTTTTCTCGGCGCGGCGTCAAGCGGTGACGTATGTCGCAATAAAAATTATGACATGTATTAACAAAAACAACAGATTTGGCACAGTCAGGTAACCTGTGTTCATATTCAGCAGTCGTAAGTGCGACCAACTTCTTTGAGGGGGAATTAGTTTGATAAAAAGTTACAGTCAAGTGTGTCTCATGTCACGCGCAGTGCAGGGTTCCGTAGTGGTATTGGGAGGGGGCTTTCTTTGTTGCCATGAATTAAGCTCAAGCCAATAAAGTAAATTTTTTGAAGAACATAAAAAATACTTATGCTGTAATATTTTTTCACTTCGCCGGCGTGAATAATATTTACATGCCAAAACACAGCGTTTTAGTCTCCTAGTACTAAAAGTACTAGTTTTGAGTTAAGACGCGGACAAATAGAGATAGCCTAACATGCAAAAAATAGGTCTTCATGTGGATTACAGAATCCATAAAATTATCTTGCTCTTTTGTTTCCAGGTGCTTGTTATTTAAGGCAACTTAAAAGAGATTACTGCTATTAATTGTTTCTATGCTAATCGATAGATTGAGTGGATATACTCACAACACTGAAATATAATAGGTTGGGGAAAAAGTCTTTTCGTATTTTTGTATGAAAAGTCAAGACATTTTTTTCAAAGTTTATTTACATTTATTTACAATATATATGTACCGTTTTGTTGAATAAGTTTCTGCCATTTTGTGGGCAGAGACATTATCCCGTTACTGTAGAATCTTTGGGACTTCTGATCAAAAAAACGGGACAAATAGTTTTGGCAGTCCTCTCTTGAGGTCAACCTTACAGAACCTAAAGAATTCTGCAGAGACCGAAACAGGTGAAAATCTGAAGGCGCAAGGTCAGGGCTATATGGTGGATGCACTAGGACCTCCCAGTCGAACTCTCTTAATTTTTGCTGAGTGGCTAAAGATGTGTGTGGTCTAGCGTTATCGTGATGAAAGACCACACCCTTCCTGTTGATCAATTCCGGCCGTTTTCTCTCGACTGCTTCATTTAATCTCATCAGTTGCTGGCAGTAAAGATCAGAAACGATGGTTTTGCCGGGCGGTAAAAGCTCATAATAAACAATGCCCTTCCAATCCCACCATACACACAGCATCACCTTATTTCGTGTTAGGCCAGGTTTGGCCACAGTCTGTGAAGCCTGGCCAACTTTCGACCACGACCTTTTTCGCACGTTCTTGTCGTACGTGATCCACTTTTCATCGCCAGTTATCAATCTCTTCAAAAACGGCTCGGTTTCATTACGTCTCAATAATGAATCGCAAATGAGTACACGGTTCATTAAGTTTCTTTGAGTGAGCTCGTGTGGCACCCAAATATCGAGCTTTTTTGTATAACCAGCTTTCTTCAAATGGGTCAAAACTGTTTTGTGGTCAATTCCCAGTTCTTCAGCTACATCGTAACTACTAATATGCCGATCTTGCTCCACTCTTTCAAAAATGGCGTCCATTTTATTCGTAACAGGGCGACCAGAGCGAGGTGCATTTTTAACATCAAAATTTCCGGACTGAAAACGTTTGAACCAAATTTGTGCTACTCTTACTGACACTGCATCAGGTCCATTAACATCACAAATTTTTTTCACTGCTTGAGTTGCATTTTTGCCTTTTTTATAATAAAATTTTAAAATGTATCGAATTTCTTCATTAGATTCACTCCTTTTTACGGAGAGAAAAACAAATGAAAAATAGCGGGAAACAACTTTTTTTTATTTTTTTCTTTTCTTTTTAATGTTACCAAAACCAGCCAGACACAAATAGTACAGTCAAAAAAAATTTATAATAAGTTTAGGAATATAATAAACTGAACCTCTAAAAAATACTTATTTGATCATCAAAATTACTGAGTGAGCATCTAATGAGGTGATTAGGTGCGCAATCAGTATTTTTGATGCACAAAAAGGTTAGGTTAGGTTGGCAATTTATTAATTTTGAAGACACGTTAAATAACACCCATAAGTTTATACCTACGTTATGCGATAAGACTTTTTCCGCGACCTAATATTTTAATGTATATGTCCATTATTCGCCGCATTAGCCAGCTATCCTTTTTTTTTTCTTTTTTTTTATCGTCGGTAAAAAAATGCTGTTTACGCACTGTCTCTCGGCCAATGGGGGGACCGAGAGGGGAGTGTGGGGCTCACTGCTTCAGACACGACCACCGCAGTCCTACCCACTAAAAAACTTCCGACGACGCCCACCGCTGTTGAAAAAGGGGCAGGGGGCCAGTGCCTGGGTTTGTAGCTTCTGGCACCCCGCCCGATTAGCCAGCCATCCTGCCAGTTGCCTGTGTATTAAAAACTGTTTGGGTCCCATAAATACCCAGAATATTATTCATAAACGTATACAACATTGTTGCGGCAGCGTCATATGCGAATTTTTAAATTAAACGACATATATATAATCTTCATTTACACTTCAAAATTTACGAAAAGTTATGTCAAGTTATTTTTATTTTTTTATAAATAATAAATAATCAGTTCTAATTATTAATTTTTCTAATTTCATCGAATTCCTAGACAATGGAGATGTTATGTAAATAAGTGTAATCATTTCATTTTCATTTAAGAAAAGTTTTGAATAACCCTATTCTGTTTACCATAAGACGCCCGAAGTCAAAAGCATTTTAAATTTATGAAAATAATTACCAGGTACATTACTTTATCAAACCATATAGAGCAATTACCAAACGTCATCAAAGTACTCAGCAAGATTATAGTTAGATTACGAACGCGATGTTCTGGTAAATTTTTACGGGACTTTTTAATGGTTGTTATAATATAGTCATAATGTAATTTGTACTAGTCCTGTTATAATCTACGATACTACTTTAACGCAAAACAATTAAATAGGACATTGGATTAGAATACCTCGTTTAAACTCATGGAAAGTTTAACTAATTTATGAATATGGATACTGTTAAAAACGATATTTAAAAGGTTATTTTAAAAAGGTATACAAATATGTCGGTAAATAAATCCTACAACTAAGAAAGAGAATTCGAAGAAAAATATTTCAAAGATGCCATCACAGGAATAACTCATTATCCAAATGAGAGCCTCAGCGGCCGAGCGAGATACTTCAAATATTAAGCATAAATTATTGCTCTACGGAGTGCGCTAATTGCGTCGTTATATCGTGGCCATATCGATCTCCTTTGTTTCTCGGCACGAACAATAGGAAAGGTCAGTGTGAAATCGTTTGAAGTTTTCACCATTTAGGTTCCTAAAATGCACTTTCACTAATGAAATATAAACTTAGTCGGTCCCCATTTTAGAAATTGGCGTTTTACTAAATCTGTCTATTTGGTTTCAAAGTATTTTAAGTCACAAAGGTTGTTGAAAGATATAAAAAATTAACGCATAAGAAGTAGGAGCGTCTAAAGATCGATTGTTTAAAGTCGTCCTGCGTAGGTAGCCATTTGCAAAATGTTTTTATTGCTTTATATGAAAGTGCCAATAATCTTATTTAATTTTCAAGTGTTTATTTAGCGAAAGTCCATAAGTACGGATACAGTAACTATTTGATAGCTTTATATTAGAATCTTATAAAAAAATCAGCTCCCTGCTTGCCGATAGAATATGTAATAAGTCTCGTGCGCTGTCCATTTCTAGATTTTCGAAAATTGCAATTCTTTTGAGTCTGGATAAAGCATGCAAACGAAGTGAATTGTAGATCAATAGTAAATAGATCGTGTGTCAGCGGTCGGGAGGCCAGCGGGCATGATCACTGAGCGCGCGCACGACCGCGCCGCCCGCCGGCGACAATCCGACGTGCATTACACTTGCTCAACCTCGCTTTGTCAATTTTAAAACTCTAACTACCAGGTACCAGCAAAATAGTAATTGTAAGCAGTAACTACGTACTCATCTGAAAGGAATGAAAGTAACTTTTACTTATTTAATTCAAAAGAGAGCTTTTGAACGTATGAAAAAATTTACAGAATTATGGAAACTTTGTGTTTTTAAAATCTTATTACGCATCATTGGTCTTGTTTGCTACTGTATTTAGTATAACACTACATATAAGCTTTTTAGGTGGCATGAAAACTAACAGTTGGATGCCTCACACCGCGACAATCCACCACGGGTTCACGTTGTATATAAACTTTTCTCATTTTAGTTCGTGAGAGAAGTTCCCAGTGGCATCAGCGAGTCGTTAATGAACTGAGATGCTGTAGATGAAAAGAAGACTGCGATAATATTACTGTCGTCAATCAGTAGTCTAAATTGACAAAACTTTTACATATGACAATTATTTTGGTTAAATAGAACTGTAAATAGATTTACTTATACCTCATTATAGCTATTGTAGCCATCAAATGAAGGGATAACATTGAGATGCTCTGCGTGTCAGTTATTTTGCCTAATCCATGATTTATTCTGAATCAAGCATCTCAAATGCGCTTATTTAAAACAATTTGCTCCCAACTAGTAGTGTACGATTGCAACATTGTACAAATATGGTGCCGATTTCGATTTTATCATAGCATTAGTTTCTTTAGTGATTCTAGGAATTTAGACAAAGAGTCGAGTCTTATAAACTTCTCTAGAACAGCCTACGGTTAGTCGTTTTATTTTGACGGATGTTAACGGCTATTTCAAAATCCATCTGTGTTTTATAAATATCGCTATGTCTGTGGTAATATTAAATATGTAACGTTAATTACAGAAATATGTTTGTGTGCCCTTGGAATGCCACAGCAAAAGAGCCGCTTCGGTTGTTGTGCCGATACTAGTATACATGTTATACATAAACTAATAGTATAGAAATTAATTATGTTTTCAAAATTTTATGAATTTATCTGTGAAATGTGAGCTGAACTGGTTTAATAAACCTTTAGACATATAAGAAATATTATTCATTATAGTTATTAAGGATACATGTATTGTAAATTTTTATGCTTTCCTAGATTTTGTATTTGTCTTTGTCCATGTTCTTGGACATCAGTATGTTTCGAACTTCGTACGGTGAACCCGAATCTCAACTGTCCGGGCTACAAGTTTACGCGCTTTAATTTATAAGATAATTCACAATTAAACATAACATATACATGAGTATTAAGACGAGGAGCCGGTGCGGTTAAGTGAGTTGTTTGCCTGCCTCGTGCGGAACCCGCGTCAGCCTGAGCTTCGCGCCGACTATATAGAATTGTAGATCTTCCCACGATTTATGCCGAGCCACCTTCGATTTCTTTAAGTTCGAACCTCCGAAGTGGGAAATGGAATAATGATGCTATGGAGCTGATATTCAATTTTGTTTTTTTAATTAAAAATTGTGTATTTAATATCTGTCAAAAAAATATGTGTTAATGGATCACTTCATATTATATTCCTTTTCTAAATAAGAAGTTTCTAGACGCAATAGTAATTTCGTGAACGATGAATTTTTTTGTACCACAAAATGACATTAGCATGCGGCCCATCTGTATGAAAGAGGTAAGCGTTGATTAAAGACGATCGCACTACTGGTGGAAAGACTAGCGCTTTGCCGACCCGTAACAATCGTTTCACCCTCTTTTATCTCTTAGGAAAATCTCATGTGGGAGCTGATGTTAAACAGAGCCCTTGGATGGGGGCCGTTGGCGTAATATTTGATATCGAACGCATCCATGCTCCACATGGCACGTTATGTAGGAATGTCGTTGTTCTCGGTTATTTCTTTATGAAGGTTCCTAATGGCAAACATTTTAATTATTAACGTCATAATTAAATTGTTTCTCATTTGGTTGCAGGCTCCACTAATGAATGAGCTTTAAAATACTTTAAAGCCCTTTACTTTACCCGCCTGCCCAAGCTGGTGATTATGGGCAAATGGCTTCCCCAATAGATTATAATCTATGTTCAGCAGTGGACTTTATATGGCTGAAATGATGATGATGATCATCGTCATCATTGGGGTCAGGAAAAAAACACTTTTAAACGTCACTTTATTCATTTGTTTGTTTCACATTGTGGCACTACTTAACTATAACCAAATAAGGATAGAATTACTGTCATGATTTTTATTGGTAAGATTGTCCTAAAGGCGTATAAAGTGTAACATTATAGTTACTGTAAGTAACGCGGTAATGTGATAAACCACAAAACTCCAGTATCGTAAGGAGTCGCATTACAAAGTGTTACAAACACAAATGGCTATTAACTTAATTTTATTTGTGTAATACTTAAATCGGACATACAATGTATGCTACATCAAAATCGAGTGGAAGCTTTAAAGTGATATACGTCAATACAGTAAGAATAGAGAACGATTGCTTACACAATTTTTGCGAGGCCATATCGACAACTTAAACGTGACTTAGCCAACATAAGTAGTTACTTAACGAGACGGCCCGTAGCCACCAGCTCGGACATGATACAAAGAAGTTCCAGATACCTGATCTCAAAATCATTAATTTAAAAATATGCATTGGTGAAAAATTAACATATAATGAATTGCCTTTGTGCTTTGTTGCGCAATCGCAATAATTATTCTCGGTACAAGTAGGTCTGCGTGGTTTATTAATTTGGAAGTGCTAAGCGGCCACTTCTCGAAGCCCCTTAGTACCTACTTAGTGTTTTGTTTTGATTTCATTTTATCAGAAATGATTTGTGTGGAACTACAGCATAGGAACATCACTAATTCATTTTCTTAATACATTATGAATTATTTAGCATTTCCCTTAAATTACTCATTTAATAAGCAAGTCACTCCGCCTATTTCAGGAGATGATTTATATGAGTAATGTCTTGACGTGTGTCTTGGTCAACTCTTGCGCGACTGAATATCGTCAAAGCTTATAAACCTTAATACACAATACCATACATAACAAAAAAACTATATTATCCATCTATTGCTAGCTCAATATTGTGGCAAGCAATATCGTCTGTAGATAAGTGTATTATTCAAATTCAAAATTCATTTATTCAGTCATGGCTTCGTTACAAATAATTTTTGAAGGTCACTTGAGTCAAAAGCACAGTTTGTTACGAGACGAATCATGTACGAATCTCAGTAAGGTTCTACCTTTCGTATTAACCTTTCAAGACATATCAAAAATATTTTTTATTTTGTGTCCCGGCAGTCGCCGATGTTTAGTTGCCGAATTCCGGTGGCAGACCTAACCGCTTCTGTTAACAATATCTAACTGGAAATGCTCTTTGAGAGAAACAATTTGATATACGATTAAGTTCATTTATGTAACTTTTAACCACAGCTCTCTCTGCAGTTCATCATTATCACCATTCATCATTATGGTGCGAGTTGTACAGGGACCCTAACAACATCTTCGGAAGCCAAGCCATCCTCACCTGCAAGTGGTGCACCTGTCGATCAACGGACGAGGCTCTGGCGAACGGTAAGGGGAACCTTAAGCGGCAATAGGCTCGCCACCTATTACGTGGCACCAAAAATATTACTGGCGAAATGTAGGCGTATAATATGCCTCTACCCGTTTGAGGAAACAGTCGTGATTGTATGTGTAGTGTATATATGTTTAAACCTAATCAGTATATAAACAAAACTGAGTTACAATAATTTTAATTCTGACTAATGTGAAAAGCAGTAAATAATTTTATATACTTTAACTGTTTTTTTCAACCGATGTATTATAGACGTGAAATAAGGTTTAAATTTGCTATGGGGGTTAATGTGTTTCGCGTGTTGTTAATTATATTTTCTAAAAAGTCGTTTGAAAGAACCATTTTGCAGTCGTTTTCTTTTTGTAATCAGGAAAGGAAAGTTGTTATTAAATTTGCTAGTTTGTAAAGTACAGCATTAAAAATATGCAATATTACAATGCTAACACATAGACTTAACTTCTGAAGCATGAAAACGTTAAAGCTTATACTAATTTTATTTTATTTTTTATTATGTTTTATATGTTACTAGAAGTTGTTCTGAAATTTGCTAGCTTTATTTATTAATACAATAAAATGTGCAATATTTGCAATTTTAAAGGTAACTTTTTAAGCTGAAAGTTTATCCGATAATCCGATTATGCCAAACTATACTTAAAGTTACAGCTATCCTGGACATGTCTCATATTTGCTAAAAGTATTTTGGATCTCAGTTCTGGCGGAAAGACAAACTTGACGAGTTTCTTGTCAGATATTTTTCCACTCTAGCTCCTGCCCGTATTGAATGGGCCTGTTAGTTTAACTAGCCATTCAAAAGTGTTCCATCGGTCCATCCTAAATTGAACACAGCTTTTTCATTTCATTATCAAAGATATGTCACCCATATTTTCTTCAACTGTTTTTTTTAAGTGATTAGAATAGTTGTTACAAAAATTGCTAGTTTTATAGCAATAGGAATATGCATTATTACTATGTTTAACTTTTAAGACAAATTCTTGAGCATAAATGGTTTATCGGATAAACTGTGGAAGTTTATCCGATAATCATTGAAGCTCTAGTTAAGGTAGCAGCGATCTTGAACAAGTCGCATATTTGCGAAAAGCCGTCGCGAGATCGCGTTACTGGCAGCGCCGTCGACGACGGTGCTTGCTGCGGCTGTGGTCGCGCCCGCTAGCCGACACCCTATACTAATTGAACGCGCGACACGTGTCAGGTTCGCGGCTGTACTGCTTTCTCCTGACATCTGAGCGGAGAAATGCTATCGTGATTCGTTTCCTCAATGATTTCAGTCGTGTTTTGAAAAACTATTTTCATCTTCTATTAATTCACCATAGCCATTTCGTTTACGATTATCTTTTGCATTGTAAAACATGATAAATGTATTTTTTAAGTAAGTAAATCAATGAAGATTTTTTAGATATATTTATTTATGTGCAACTGAAATTTGGTGATGAAAATGCCAATGAGTTTAACCACATTTTAAATAGTTAATCTACTAATGAAATTAAGTCATACTATTTTTATTCGCATTTACTTGTATTATAGTTATAATTCATTCATTAATTTTTTATAGATGAAAAACATTTGCAAACTAATAATCTTCACTTCTATTTAAAAGTTAACGAGTTAACTATAGGTTGGAGTTTCATGGCACTGTGTAAATGTACGAAATTTATTATATAATTTATAAGTACGATAATTACTGGATGGCTAAACTATTTCTAGTTGAGTTTTCTTATAAACTGATCTGTATCACCAGTAAGTAAGGAGTCATTTAATGCAATATATCCAACGAGTACAGCCATACTAATGGTGTCTGATCTGAATCTACGGTCGATAAACATGGCAGTCCCACAGTTAATGTGCGCTAACTGACATAAAAATCGTCCTTAGATCATTTTAATGGCGGTAATGCCATTTATTTGTATTGGAGCTTAGTTTACATACCTCAGCGTAGGCATATTGACAGTGCACCATAGCTTGCATCGAATGGTCTGATAATTTTGAATTAAAAAAGTGATTTCATATTGTGTTAATATAAATGGTGATTTATACTCGGTATATATCTTAAAACCGGTACGAAAGTTTGTATCTCAAAAAATAGAAGTACGTATCTTTAACCGCGCAATCACAGGAGTCAAACCGCTACAGGTAACATAAACAAACACTGTAAGCTTGCTGCGAGGAGTTATCAATATACTTACAAAGTCAACCCATCTTTAACCTTATAAAAGTGACTTCGCATGGGAGATTGAATTTGATAAGGCAATTAATAACTTAAATAAGCCGCTCTCAATAGCCCTGAGACAATTGACCGTGATCGTCGTAACGGTCTCAGATAAACTGCGATGGCTAAAGTTCACGACTCAGTTTTTGGAACACGTTCGCATAATAATGGGTGTTTATTCTAAGTTAGGAACCCAAATAGATGTCGATCAAAAGCAGTGCGGTTGAATTCCTTAAGCGACGGGCAATAATGGCTCACGCCGCTAGCCGCACAACGCTGAATAACGAGGCCGAATATTTTTGAATAACTAACAAATATTCAATATCAAACAGAGCCATCGGCAGAAACTAACGAATATGCAGACAAAACGATCATTTTACTTTGTATTGTGCTTAAATTGTTTTGACATTAAACTTCTCTCTGATATTCGTCAGAATGCGAGTGGCGATGTAGCTAAGTTCTGTTGAAGTCATGTTAGTTTTTCTTTTTGTATTTTTAATATGAGCAAAGTAAAATAATTAAGGTTTTTATTTGAGAGGATTATTAAATTACAAAAAAACAGCCAGTTTTAATTTTGTGCTATAAAGATAGTTGCCTGTAACAAGAGAAAATGATATGTCAAGCCGGTTCTTTATGAGCAGTCACTTGCTTGATCTGTCAAAACGAAATAAAAATTTATTGGTGGACTCCATTCGAGTGAACGTTGAAGACTTCGGCAGTGACAATGTAGACTTTTACGATCGCAGACGTTTCAGTTCGAAGAAGCATCAAGACTTTTAGTTCTTTGTCTGCCAAAAATATTGAAACATTATAAATAAACTGACTTTATTTTAAAATGAAACTGTTGTCACTATGTTTTAGTTTAAATATTTAATGAAAAAAATACATTGGATAAAGTCGTCAACTCAGTTAATTAAGGTCCCAATTCTGGGCACAGGCCTCATATGAGCCAAATTTTCAGGTCTTTTGAAGCCACCTATTGAGACCTCTAAAACGTATATTTATGTAATGGATTTCGGGACGGCTAGCGTGTCTTCTCAAGCATATCACAAAAAAAGAAACATGCATACTTTTTTCTTGAATCATCGAAGGGTCTTTCAGACTTTTACTGACTAAAAACCATCCATGTTCCTTCTTGAACCTGATACGTCCCGAAGCCGCGGTAACCCTTTCGAACAGTCCCGCAGCAGTAACATGCAAACTAGGGCTGACTTCTGTAAACTTTGCTTAAACTTCGGGGATTATTTTCAACAACCTAATTTCGCGGAGCTACGAGCGCTACGCAAATGAAAGAATGTACAGACAATAGAACTTCACTTTTGTAAAATTGACCCTGTTAACCACCAATATAAAATGCTGGTATTCTCTGTTGATGACAAGAGTATTATTAAGCAATAATTTAATGTATTAAAATTATGCATCACACTTAAATGTTACATAAAAGTGCAATTTTTACGAAAGTTAAGTATGTGGGCTTTTTTGCAGCTTATAAACACCTCAATCGATCACAACACATCATGCGGTTATTAAGGGGAAAATATGTATATTAATTTATGTGCATGAATTTTGTTCACGGAAAAGACGAAACTGCGCATCCATTGATATTTAACGTAACGTCCTCATTACGTAACTTCACAGGCTCAAGCAGACGCGAGTGTAGATGTTTTGATGCAATGCATGCACAACCACAAAACATTGCTCAACTCACGAGCTCTCATGGCGGAGGGGTGCTATTTTATAATTAACACGATATTTTCCTAGAAACATATGATCTTCTCTTTATTTATTTCACCGAGTATCCAAGTGTGTACAGGCGTCATTGAAGTGTAATCCAGATTAGCACGGTTGTACTTGTCATGCCTGTAGTTCAGTCTCTTAAGCTCAGTAATTATACAAGGTACAGAAAGAACAGATCGAATATCAAGTATTGCTATAGTATACCCATCTATGTGTGATTCTTCGTAAACTAACTATTTAACAACTAGTAAAACTTTATAATTCATTTTTGAAAAAAATTCCGACTTTTTACAGTTAAAAGATTTGCACATACTCGGAAACAATACAGGAATAAGCAAATTTGTTACAATTATACATTGATATAAATAAATAAATAAATATTCTCTTACAATTACACCAATTATTTAGCTCCAAGATAAGTATCATTAAGAACTTGTGTTATGGATACTAAATAACGGATAAACATACTTAAATACTTTTTTTTTTGTAAATACATACTTAAGATACATAGGAGAACACCCATACCAGAACAAATATTCATGTTCATGCACACAAAGATTTGTCCTGTGTGGGAATCGAACCCACGACCTCTTGAGTGAAGTGCAGGTATACTGACCTCCACGCCATATCGGTCGTCAATATGGTAAAACTCCTCAAAAGTAGCACCGAAAGGATAATTAGTGTTAAGACTCTTGAAACAAGTATTTACTGTCGTGTCAATATTAAAAATAAATAAAAAGAAAACTCTTCTTACGAGCTCTCGTGAGCTAGCTGACGGGCCATCTATTATGTGTTAAGTGTATACCTTCGACATTAATCTAAATTAGAGTAGCTTAAATTACAAAGAACAATATGGTGCTTGTAGCACGCTAAATTGGTCACAATAAATTTAGTAGAATACGCACTCTATTAATTACTTAGTGAACGTAAAGGAAAGCTGGCTAGTTTAGATTGATGGTGTCATAAAAAAATGTTGCGAAGTGTACATACGCGCGAGCGAAACTCTGTATTGAAGACATTTAAAAGGTCCGTAAGTTGGTACTCGGCGTGCGGACTCTGAGCCAACGCCCGCGGGCGCATTATTTACAATGTTTTATAGTCGATCAGCGGTCAGCCCATAATCAAATTAGGGACGATATAACTTTATTAAGTTTATTCAAAGTTCATATTTCGCAGAATTACTTTTAGTGTTTGCAAAGTTTTGAGCCAATGCGCTTTTATAAGCCTTGCTTACGTACTTCTGATACGAACTTTTTGATGTTTATTACAATACATATAAAAGTAATATTTGGAAAATATATTTATAACAGGTTATGATTTTATCTTTGATTGTTATAATATAACATCAAAACGAATAAACGGTCTTTTACTTAAAATGTAAGTTCGGGTTCGATTTTTTAGATATATTTACTCAATATAATTTAAAATTATGAACTAATTTATGAAGCGAAAGATTTCTCGTGCAGTCAGTATTACCAAAATGCTTTTACGATGGATTACACAAAAGTGAGACAGGAAAAAAATATGTCATCCATAAATCATGGCCATAAATATTGTCTTCTTTGTAGATGTATTACCTACTCGCGTTCGTTTTTGAATGAGATAATAAAGATAAGGTTTTTATGTTGATCAGCTCGTGCCACCCGTGATTTGGGGAATATAAACCACCAAGACATATTAGGTCGTCCAAACGTTATAATAAGACTATTTCATTTCAATCACATGAGATGAATCAGAGTATTGATTTCCATATTTGTGCCTAACCAATTTTCTATTTTAGGCATACAATTTATAAGCAGCGCCCAAGATATTAGCCTATATTTATGGATTACTATTTTTTAAATAAGTTATGCGACTTATGCGATAGCTTTTTGGAAGTAAGTAGAAATGTAACTCTACTTAAAAAATGGCAGGTGGTACGCTTACGTGGAACTACCGACACGAAAATGTGTTCAAGAGATTTAGTAAGTAAATTTTCTTTCTTTGCTTTGCTCAAACTGTGCTCTGTCCTTACTTTCATGGTCCTAAACTAAAGCTTTTGTTTGTAACTGAGTCTGCTTAAATAGTTCTGTAAAAAATTTATACGTCAATGTGGGTTTAATCTGTTGGTAATTACAAAAGATTTTTTTAGTTTCCTATAAGCTTAGATTGGTGTACTGATTTTATTATCTAGCTCTAAAAAGGAGGCATTAAATATCACCAAGTTTTTTGACTACATTTTATAGAGAAAATATTTTTTGAAAAATTTTAGTTCTGTCAAAATATTCTACTAAAAATATAAAATCGTTAAACTAATTCTTTTTAATAAATCATCATCTCAGCCATCTGACGTCCACTGCTGAACATAGGCCTCCCCAATAGATTTCCACATTGAGCGATCCTGAGTCGCCTGCATCCATCGGCTTCCCGCCGCCTTGACCAGATCATCGGTCCATCGCGTGGGAGGCCGTCCTCTACTACGTTTACCGGTTCGCGGTCGCCATTGCAGAACCTTGACGCCCCATCGGTCGTCGGTTCTTCGAGCTATGTGCCCCGCCCATTGCCACTTCAGCCTGCAAACTCGCCTCGCTATGTCGGCCACTCCAGTCCTCCTACGGATTTCCTCATTTCTGATTCGATCACGTAGGGACACTCCGAGCATAGCTCTCTCCATTGCACGCTGAGCGACTTTGAGCTTTCTAATGAGGCCCATAGTCAGGCACCAAGTCTCAGTACCGTACGTCATCACTGGCAACACACACTGGTTAAAGACTTTTGTCTTAAGACACTGAGGTATTTTTGACGAGAAGATATAGCGCAGTTTCCCGAACGCCGCCCAACCGAGCTGGATTCGACGATTGACCTCTTTCTCGAAGTTGGACCTACCCATTTGGACTTTTTGTCCCAGGTATACATATTCGTCGACAACTTCGTGAGCCGAGCCTCCAATAATTATTGGGGTAGGCTTAACATGGACATTCGACATAATTTTCGTCTTGTCCATGTTCATTTTGAGACCTACCCTTTGGGAAGCTCTGTCGAGGTCTTCGAGCATTGTGCCCAGATCCACAAGCGACTCCGCTATGACCACTATATCGTCGGCAAATCGAAGGTGAGACATATACTCGCCATTTATGTTGATGCCGTAGTTTCCCCAGTCCAGCATTTTGAAAACATCCTCCAGGGCAGCAGTGAACAGTTTCGGAGATATGACATCTCCCTGTCTCACGCCCTTCCGCAGGAGGATAGGATTCGTGTGCTGGTCTAGTACGCGTACGGACATGGTGGCGTTTTTGTATAAACTTCTCAACACTTCAATATACCGATGGTCAATGCGGCATCGCTGCAGGGACTGAAACACTGCCCAAGTCTCGATCGAATCGAAGGCCTTTTCATAGTCCACAAACGCTAAGCAAAGTGGCTGGTTATACTCCTCGGTCTTCTGTATAACCTGCCGCAGCGTATGTATGTGGTCCATGGTTGAAAAGCCTTTTCGGAAACCGGCTTGTTCGGGAGGCTGGAAGTCGTCAAACCTATGACCGAGACGGTTCGTGATGACCCGTGAAAACAACTTATAGACGTGGCTCAGTAGCGTGATTGGCCTATAATTCTTCAAAAGAGATTTGTCACCTTTTTTGAAGAAAAGTACAACCACGCCACTGGCCCACGCCTGTGGCGTACGTCCCTCGAGGATGACGGTGTTAAAGAGCCTCTGAAGTACCTTTAGTACCGGTGTACCACCCGCTCTCAGAAGCTCTGCTGTCATCCCGTCTTCACCCGGTGCCTTGTTGTTCTTCAGCTGTTTCAGGGCCATCCTAATCTCGTATAGGCTGACGTCCGGGATGTCTTCGGTGTAGTGCCTGGTTAGTTTGGCTCTAGGATCTTTAGCCAAACAAGTAGCGGGATCCTGCGTACTAGTATATAACTGCCCATAAAACCCTTCGATTTCCCTCATGATCTCAGGTTTCGACGTGACTAGATTGCCCTTGTTGGTCTTCAGCTGCGTTAACTGACTCTGGCCAATAGACAGATCTCGTGCGAACACTTTCGAACCCTTGTTCCTCTCTATTGCATTTTCAATACACGTAGTACTGAATCTGCGAATATCAAGTCGCAAGGATTTCGTGATCTGTCTATTGATACGCCGGTAAGAGAATGCATCTGCTGAAGACTGCAATCGCATATGTCGTCGTGCTTCCATGAGATCAAGAGTCTCAGTCGATATTTTTTGGGTTTTATTTCGGGGGTTGGTCTTGTAAAATTTGGACCCCACCGCGTGGACAGTCTCAACTAGCCCGCTACTTAAGTCGTCGACGGACACGCAGTCCTCTAGACCTGCGAAGCGATTTTGAAGCTCGATCTGAAAGTACTCGGGGTTTTGAATATGGGCGACTGAGGGTCGGAGCGTAGACTTCATCAGGCGGGACCTTTCAAGCTTGACATTTATATTCAATGTGCCTCTTACAATTCGGTGATCGCTGCCGGTTTTCACCCTAGCGATTACAGAGACATCATTGAATATTTGCCGCTTAGTGGTCATGATAAAGTCTATCTCATTCCTCGTGAAACCATCAGGGCTCATCCAGGTCCATTTCCTCTGCGGAGGTTTCTTGAAGAAGGAGTTCATCATAAAAAGTCCCTCCTTCTCCATGAAATCCGCTAGCCGCTGGCCCCTTTGGTTCCTTCGCCCTACTCCAAATTGCCCCACTTTCTGCTCGTCACCACTTCGCTGGCCTAGCCTTGCGTTGAAATCCCCCATAACAACCGTGTAGTGAGTTGGTGAAGTATGTATGGCGGCAGAAATGTCGTCATACAATAACTCTACGTCCTCATCAGGGTGTGTCGAGGTCGGTGCGTAGACCTGAATTACCTTCAGCGAATACCGTTTGGTGATTCTGAGTATTAGGTACGCTACCCTAGTCGACACACTCTTTATAGACACGATGTTGTTACGGATGGACTTCCGGACTATAAAACCGACACCACCTTGGGACAAGTGGTCGCCCTCCCGGTGGTAGAGCAGGTTGCCGGACTTGAGGATTACCGTATCCTCCCCCTGTCTTCGGACTTCAGATAACCCGATAATGTCCCAGTGCAACTGCTCTATTTCCTCTTCCAGCTCGTCAATCTTCTCATCAGTCCTCAGTGTGCGTGTGTTGTAGGTTGCCAGGTGCAGAAGTCGTTTAGGATGGTAGCCGGATCTCTGCCGGTGATTCTTTGCACCCCCTGCCCCGCCGTTACCAAGACCGCTACCGTAATCTGGAATAGCGGGGCCGCCGGGGACTGGGGGCCGTTTGTGTGTATGTGCCATTCTATTAGGGGTATTTGCCCGTAATCACCACGCTGGGCAGGCGGGTTGGTGATCGCAGTTCCAGCCAGTACGCAGGATGGCGCTGCTGCCCATCATCCGGTCCTATTTCTCTTCGTCGACTCTTACGACTCCCCATGAGATGAGAGGGGGTGGCGCTATTCTAGGCCGGCGCCACACGGCCAATAATTTTAATAAATTATGCACATAAATATGAAAAATATTCTACTTATTATTAATAAAGTTATGGTTTCTTGCTGTTATCTCATAGATTCAAAGTATTTTTTTTATTCAAGATTTTTCAATAAAGCCAATACTATAAATGATTACTTATTAAAAATAAAAACTAACCGTTTACTGCGGACAGGAAAAATTACAGTAAAGAAAAATGGGGAAAGCAACTGGTAAAATTTGGTCCCCCCGCCCCAGTACATTAATATGAATGATTATTTATTTACATTAGACTTAGTTGCTTAGATACGGTGGAATCAATACTACAGACATAGCCATTGAAGTACTAACACAGACGCATGAGCTTACATTTTATAGATCATAATGAAACGGCGCAAGTTTATACGTTTGAGATTGCAAATCAGCGCGGGGTCGCGCGGTCTCGCGCCAGAGACTTGAATGACTCATAAACACCTTGATTTACTGAGCACACCACAGATTTGTTGAGTATTAATTCCGCTGTCAGTGACCGGAAGATATTACCAACACTCAGTATAGAAAGCGTTTACACTCAATTACCAACTTTCATTGTAAAAGCCCATAGAAATAGGCCGGTAAGTGACATTAAGAGTTGTTTGGTAGAAAATACGACTACGGAATGTACAAGGCAAGCGGTAATCATAAAAAAAATTGACCTTCTATAACTACCCGCTCGAAGTTCGAGCAAATCGGATTCACTTGCTCTTTATTCTTGGGAACAGCATAATTATAAATTCGAAGTCGTGCGAAACATTACTGAAATTTATACGCTTTTTTATAATGATGACTTAAGAACCAATCAAAAAGTAATAAGTAGATATTATAAAATTGTTAATGGGCATTTATTACAAAAGTTAAATATTATAAACAGGTTTGTAATAAACTAAATATTAAATATTTTTTTTAATTATATTAGATACATTCAGATTAACACATATGTACAGTAATATTATGAAATGTTATTTATCTGAATTTGCAATTTATTACATTAATAATAAAAACGAGATATGATCTGTCTTGATTTGTGGGAACAAATTATAACTTATAACCTGATGCTGATGCGTATTTACTTTCACACCTTGTCCACCTTATATAACATACATTATAATCTACAAAATGTATCCTAAGATTGGGAAAAGTGGCTAATTCTTATCATCCTAGCATCATCCTGGTTATGCTATGGGCTAAAGCTTAGGACCTAACGGATTTAATAATTGAAAATCCATTTTATTAAAATGCGAGACTGTAGCCGAGTTGTTCAAGTCATCAACGCATGTATTGTAACAATCAGCTCTCTCACTGGAATTTATTATGTGGATGAAACGAACAGCAACAATTAAAGAGGCTTTGTTTCTATCAAGTCATGCGTAGATGTTTGATAGAACCCATATCCCTTGTGGGTGCATGGAGCTTCCAGTTTTGGGGCGCACGCGATGACTGCGCTCATGAATATTTAGATGAGCAGCGCTTCATTAGTGCAGTCACTTGTTCGACGAAGGAAGAGGCGTGGCGAGCGGACGCGGATCGTTCGCAGTGCGCTACGAGATGCTGTGCGACTGTACCTACGACTGGGGTTTCAATATTAATTGTTTGTCTCTCGTGATAAATAAGTGCTGGTACACCTAGCGCTTGTTAATTAACTGAGTGTTGTATGCGCTCATATGTTATTCTCGCATTAGTCAACAACAACCATGTCCATTAAACAAGCATTTGATAGTTGTGCATATGATCACTTTTCTATACATAAAATTTTTAGAGTATATCTTGTACAAGATATACATACATAAATAACTATATATGTATTATATAGTGATTTCATAGTCGTATACAATTAAAAAAGTATGTAAATGTGTTTGTCCTTTTTCTAGTACCTATCTCGTTTACACGATTTTCTTAGTGTAATTACATTATTTCCTTACATGTTGAAAACCTATAAGTAGTACCCAATAAGTAACAGACGTAATAGAAAGTCTATTGTTTTATAATATTTGGAATTTATTTTGCAAAATAGGTAGGAACACTCAATAATAATAACATATGAAAGCGTATACAACAAATAATTCCTATAAAATGCTTAGTAATTTATCTTTTCAGGACTACTGAATTAGGTACACCTACATATGAGAGCTTTAGGAGTGAAAGAGATCGTAAATATGCACTCATGAACTTTCACACTACTAAATATTCATTATTTCAACAGTCAAACCCCCGCGGAATCATCACCATTGTCCCGCGATGAAATGAAAGTTCTTTATTTTGCATATCTCAAACCAGCGGTTATCATGTCGGCGGTACAATAATGTAATAAACATTTATTCGTGATAGAGACAGCAATCGCGATGCGTTAAGTATTGTGCATGAAATATGACTGATAGGCACACCTCTCTAAATTATCACCGTTTAAACAATGAATTCATATTCTTTGTTCTATTAATAATCATGACCTTAAGACATATCGTAAAGACAAGTATTTTCCGGTTTTCTGAAGTAATACACAATAAATATGGATAAAACAAATTGATATAAAGCTATTTTTAAAGCACCTTTTCCTTCTACCCACCGTTTTGAAATTAAGGCAAAAGGTTTTATTTTTTTACACTGGATGCAATTAAAAAAATTGTTTGACAAACCAAGGTAAAAGAAAATCAGGTCATACTTTACTACGCGGGCTCAGTACCGATTGGTGTAGCCAGGTGTGTGGCGTAAGCGGGGCTGTTAAATTTACGTTAAATGTACGCCGCTGAGAAAGGTCTTTAACTAAGCCATCACATATAGTGATAACAGGGACTAATGACCAAACGTGCCTTCCAAAGCATGGGTGTGCTCGATGATAAATATCACACAAACGGTAAGTCTTCTAACAGCTCAATGTGTTCAGATCTAAAATAAGACTGAAAAAGTCCGCCCAAAAAGAAGTCGCCAATACTCCATTACAACTCCCACTTGCTTTAAATTTAGTTTCCGGCTAAATTTATTTCTATAAATATACATTGAAAGGCGAGATACCAGTTAATAAGCCTTATTTGAATTAAATAGATATTTTGAACATCTTCTGTTAAGGCTAAAAAGCCTGCTCTGACGTCGAGAAACTACAAATAAAAGTACCTCCTTTAATGGTGATATTTTTTGGTGTATGATCGTTTAGCATAATATCTCGTATGTATTTTTGTCGCCATAATGACTAGATATATTTTGGGAAGAAAAGTATGAGAGGCTGTATTTTTTCTGAAACATTACGGAGTCGAACGAAGTTAACTAAACATGTGTATACAGAATGGTACTCATGGTAATAGCAACAAAAAAACCACCAAGGTTCAATCCCGTGTAATAAGCTAGTAAGGTAAGCTATGTGTGTATATCCTTAATACAATAGATCATAGTTTCCGCTTTCCAAAAAGGAAAGCACTCTAATTAGTCAACAATAAAAATTGCGTAGGTACAGTTAGCGTCATATAATTGGTAACATTTAAAACGCCATAAAGATCTTAATTGTGAAGAGCGTTAGGGCGTACTCCGATATAAGACGCTTTACGTACTACCAACTCTTTGACGCATACTGTACCACATTTCTATGTTTGATATGTATTCAAACCTACAATATACTTACAACATTATAAGAACATTTTATTTCACAAATTCAACATAATTGAATACAAGGTTTAATTTAAAGATTGCAAGAATGTGCGTTAACAACGAACCTTTATAAGTCGAGAAACAAAGCTCTCGACGTGATTACAAGTGTCAATCTATACAATGTAAATCGCGAGGCGTGCGGTTAACCGAGAATCGAGACACGTGCCTTATTGTTGGGCGATATGATGAGTTCTTGACGTTGGCTTATTACAATTGTGAAAGTAAGATGTTTAAGTCGGTTGTCGGGTGTTTCGTTGACATGGACACGCGGCGGCGTGGGCGCGCGGCTCCCGTTCGCCGCCCCGCCGATACTCCGCCGACGCCGCCGCCGTCAAAACCCCAACCCATTGTTCCTTCTAAACATTGACATACAAATTAAGCTCATTTAGTTGCTTACTTTCTTTGACATTCAACTCTTAATGTTTATTTATTAGGTTACGGTTTGTTATTTAATATTGTTTTTTTAAACAGGGACTTAAATCTTGAAGGAACTTTAAGAGAATAGGCTTCTATGCGATTGCTTTCATAACACGCGCACAATAATGTTACATAAATAATTGTAGTCCATTATATTATCTATTATTACTATAATTATTGTGAAATTAAACAAAAGAAGTTGTATAACCACCCTTTATACAACAAAAAATTTCAGTAAAACTTTGCGCGATTTTATTTAACAGTGACATATAATTTTGCCAAACAACTCTATGTACTTTTTCGAAAAAGTATTTCTGCACAAACGTTGTAAAACTGCACACAAGTTGTACTGGCGAACAAAAGAGTTCAACGGGCAGAGTATTGTGTACCGTTGCTTGCGCGGAATCTGTTATTACCTATATGATAAAGTTTATGTTTATGAACGCCCAAATATGTGAGTAAATATACTCCAATGCGTGTAGTACGTGTAACATTAATAATATAGACATAGTAAATTGAAATTGTGTTGCTGCCAGCTTTCGTATTGTACTGAAACAATCAAAACGAGAAATAAAACGAGGAGGCTCATCAGACCGAGATCATAAAACGAGCCCTAAAATGTTAAACGACTGCTCAAAATTGGTGGTAAGAAGAAATTACAAAATAAAAGGACGAGATTACGGTACTTTGAATGAATTTTTGAGAGAGACCGTCTTAACCTATATTTCATTTTATGGGTGAACGATTTTTACAGCCTCCTCGCGGACAACTCGAATGACTATACGACTCTGTAGAAAGTTTCTGAAATTATTTCGAAACGATAAGTCAGTTTAGTGAGCCCACTTTTTCTCGTTTCCGTCCGTTTACGTTTATAGCTCGAGATACGTGTAGGCCTACACTTTTACATTTATATGACTTATGGTTCACAAATAACATATCTATCTTCCGAATTGCCATTTACAAAATCAATTCTCTACCCATAACATTGTGTCGAATGGGTTTTTAGTAATTTATATATTATTGTGTTGTGTTAACACTACGATTTTATTGTATTTTGATGAAGTTTTCTGCTACATCTTACAAGTTTATTTAGAGAAAATTATAATTAATAGAACCTTTCATTTTATACTTTATGTTGCAGTTTTCCGTTACTGTAATAAATTATTATGAACTTTGTTTTATCATTTATTGCTCATAAACATGCACATAATCTTTGTTGCTATATGTATGTTTACTAATAAAAAAAAGATGGTTAAAAATTAAAATTGCTCGAGGGAATGAAAATTGCCGAAATTTAATGACTAAATGAACCTTGGTAAGTCGAGAGAGAGCTGAACCTCTTAGTTAATAATACAATAATAGGCAATTAAAATTAAGAACAATACTAATTCAATGACGAAATATATTGTTTCCTTGGCAGGTTGGTTTAATATTCCCAATACTTTCCCATTTTTTTCACTCACAAAATACTAATCCTCTTTTTTAGGATAAATCAATTAAAAAAATTGTCCTATATGCGAATCGAACCCACTACCTCAGAAGCGGAGTGCGGCTAAACTCGTTACTAAGCCATTGATTTTACATTCACCTGATAATAAGTGTATTTATGATCTTTAGTAATTTTACTAGCTACATCACCTATTAATACTGACATTACGGTGGTAGGTACTACTCGTCATAAGAATACCTTTTTTTTTGATTTACGTCGGTAATAAAATGCATTTACGCACTGTCTCCCGGCCAAAGGGGGACCGAGAGAGGTGTGTGGGACTCATCACCGGCAGACACGACCGCCAGCAGTAATATCCACTAAAATTCTTCCGACGACGCCCGCCGCTCGTTGAGAAAGAGGTGGGGGGCCAGTACCTGGGTTGCAGCTCTGACATCCCGCCCGCAGCCAACGTCGGCAATCGCGGGCGGGGTCCGCGGCCAACGTCCCCCGGACCAAAACCGGGAGGACCTCCTCAGAGAGACGCAGTGGACGCGCCCCTCCTATCTTCTTGTGCGACCATAGCGTGTGTGGCCGACTTCTCGGACGTTCCATGGTTAGACAGCAGGGGCCCCCTGCCCCCGTTGCCTTAGACCCTCCTGGCGCTGCTTGACGGGCCCTCTTGGCCCGCCCGCTGCGCCCTCCACAGGCCCCTCTTAGTTTCCCCCCCGGTAGTCAGTACTAAGGGCACCCAGAGTAGCCAATCTCTGGGTGTTACCTTTTCCCTATCGTCCTCTGCGCCCTACCGGGAGGTACTCAGCCCCCCCATCACGACAAGGTGGAGACCAGTCGGGGGGGGAGTCATAAGAATACCTGAGCTTAAGCTGTCTAGCCACAGGTTATTGCATTTTCCCTTGTCATACACACAGGTGACCGGATATTTTTATACTCCGGATATTGGTGATTGTACTCATATTGGAAGACTGATTTAATCCTTAAAATGCTATTGATCTGTATGGTCACAAAAAAACCCGCGACACGGAGCCTTACGAGCTGGCTCGAGCTTTACAAGCTCATTTGATGTAACAAGAGAGTCAAACATACTAATAATACCCTGTAACACAGGTATCTTCATACTTAAAAGGGGCGAACCAATGAAATGTAAATTTAGATTAAGTTAAAGAAATAAATATTTTGTATTTTGTATTTTTGTATTGTTATACATTTTCTTGTTTAACTAAATGGTAATGTACTTCTATAGTGAATAAATTCATATGTCAAATTTTATCTAACACATTTTTGTTGATGTATGGTTACGGCCAGACGCTTACGTGACTTTCACCCACCTATCCATATTCTTAATTATGCCATTTGAGTAAAATTCATAATTGCCTTCGGCACCCCTATCTATCAATATTTAAGATAGATTAAATAAGTTGCATTATTTTTGATAAAGAACCTGTGTGATGGATAATACTTATGGATATTTATAAATATTTATGGTTTTTTATTTCGCAAACTATTGCAAACATTATATCGAAGATAATTACATAAAATGCTATTATGTTGCGGCAAATAGTATGTAAACCAAAAAGTCTAGTACGACACACGTAGATACACTAGTAGGGGAGTGGTACCAGAATCCGGAGCCTCAGAGGCTAACAAAGCCCCAGTGATCAACGTCGTCCCTAACACGAGCGCTATGACAACGCAACGCCTCAACTATGAGTGATTGGCTCCGTCTGTCCGTCCCTCGCTCTCTTTGTGCTCTCGAATAATCTACCGCGTCGTGATCTAGAGTCTAACGGTGCAACTTCGCCAACCTATTGAGTCCGCACTATAATAGGAACAATTTTTCAAGCTTTCACATAAGTCCCAGCTAATACCTGTTAAGCCAAAAATCTGTGAAAAGATATTTGTTACGCCTTCGGATCATGACTAGTGGACTATCACATAACTAAGTATTGGTTTGTCAAGTGATAACTAATCCAAATGGAAAGAGAAATAAGTGTTACATTTTTATTCAGTAAGGAGTCATTATTACCTTTGAAATTACCCTTAATTCATGTATCGCCAATCCAGACATATTTATATTACATAGAAAACACATGGAACGCATGCTGTGAAAAGATTATGATATTACTGCAGTACTCATTATCATCTTGGTCCAACCAACGATGTCCCTATGCTTAACCAAATGCAGGTGTGAGAGATTAAGATACTCTTATATTTTTCCTAACCAATCCTTAGACCAGTTCAATTAGACGAATGTCAAACCAATGCTTATTTTATGTGTAAACAGAACATCATGAGCTAAATAAATTAACTGGACAAAATAAAGCACAGATAGAATAATTATTAAGCTATTCAATATTGTTTTGAACTAGTAGTCACCCGCAACTTTGCCCTCGTGATTCACGAAATACTGTAAAATTCAGGCGTGACAGCGTTTAAGCAAACTTACTTTGTTATTTCTTATAATACTTCCGCCTATCAATAAGAAATTAAGAACTTATAAGTCAATATTACCTCAGAAACCATCACACTAACTAACCCCCCTTTTTATATATTTAGAGTGTTCCATCCGTAGAGTTCAAGCTATCTTCAAAAATAGTACCAGGTTATAAACACCGGCCCGAAAGCGTAACCAACAAACATCCTCGCATTTTGTATAGATAATAACTACTTCACGCCAGCGACTTTCTTCGCGTGAATCGAAGTTTATCGCTTAGAAAAAAAGTTTTTTCCCGTGATAAAAAGTATCTCATGCCTTTCTTCAAGGACCAATGGATATCTCTACACAATTTTATTAAAATCAACTCATTGGAGTAGCCGTGGAATAATAACAAACTAACTTACAAACCCACTAACGCATTTATAATACAATTTGTAAAAGTAAAGTAAAACAATTTAAATAAGTACATATTACATCACCAAATTAGTAGGATTCATAAAAAAACAGAAAGTTGCTACCTGACATTTTATATCGGCTTTAATGAGAAGTCAATTAGGCAAGCAGGCAAATTGTGACTTTTCACACTGGGTTGAACTTGATTCAAGTTAAAATCTCAGGTCTCACCTGCATTCAGCCAGCCACCTGTTAACTGCAACTCGGCGATATAAAAAAAGGAGCGAGCGCCAGCCAGTGCAAAAAACAAGAATCCGAGACGACACGTTTGGAAAATAAAAAAACCATTCGCCCACCAGATGGTCGCCTTGCCGAGAAACCCGATTTTGAGCAGGTTGTGACTTACCACGCATATTCATTTGAGCTTTTGAATGTGGGGAAAATTGAATAACCAATCTTATTAAGGTGCATTGTTAACTATTATTGGGTGGGATACTCTTTTTTTTATCTACGGCGGACATATCATATCTTTAATCTATCTTTCATCTAAATCTATTTATAAAATTTATTACTAAAAGCTACGTTATGCTAATACTTAATAATGAAGTGGTAAACAAATTAATCTCAACTTGGCGGCCATATCGGCTTTGGGGTTAGCATACTTGCACTCGTTCCTAAGGTCCAAGGGTTCGATTCCCACGAACATACATATATTTGTCTTCCAATTCTATATGTTGCAAGTAATATCAAAACAAACGTATCTATGTATGTTTATCTACTGTCTGTATAATAAAGCTCTACTTAGTTTGATGCTAGAAGCTTTGTGTGAGATGTCTACGACGATTTATTTACTATAAAAAAAACGCCTCAGTATAAGTGCAGGAAATTAAAATATTTATACTCTTGCTGTGATGTGTGTCGTCGATTGCTTTTTCGGAAACCGAAAAACCAGGTTCGAATTCGACATTATTTTTGGTAGGAAATTTCCTGTATCCATCTAGGCTACCGTGAAACGGCTTTTAAAGGGTTGCCGTCCCTTTAAAAACCAACTTCTACAAAGAGTCATTGGGCTGCAAATACTTTGGAAAACCTTTGGCAGGGAGCTTATTCCACACCCCAAAGCTACACGTCGGAAAGTTTGATTTCAGACGCACCGCGCTGCTTATTTTTCATTGACGTGAGGATGAACTTCCTAACGATAGCGAGCGGTGCGATCGTAGAAATCTTTAGTATTTTATCTTTAGCCCAAAGTCCTGATATTCTATACAAAAAATCATTAATATTCGTTAAGCGTATCAGGCATGAAACAGTAGTTACGCTTAATTATAAGCTAAATATTTATCTGTGGTATAATGATAGCCTAATTACAGGTTTTATTTTGTAAATATATAAATATGTAAGAGGTGTTATTTTAAAGTGTTAAACAAAGTAAACTTGGACTTGTACAACTTGTACAAAGTCAAGCTGCTTTAATATATCACTATCGACATAGTAAGGAAGGCATATCCATAAGCTTATTGAAATGTAATCGCTAAAAACTGAATAATACAGGCAAAATATGTTTTTCTCATGCCAAGTTGACTGTGTAATTAATAATTGATATCAGGTCGGCATCTTGCATTATTGTGGTGCAGGTAACGTTCAAAAGTATCTGTCAATATGAATAATGATCTTATGACTCAGAGGGTAGCATTTAGAAACTAATAAATTATTACATTGATTAAATTTATCAGAGATAAACGCAATCAATCACTTCTAAAGCAGTGTTGTCGTAGCGCAATGAATACTATTTAGTTCGACTTAATTAATGAAATAATAGTGATTTACAATTTATTACTGTAATTTATTTCCCTCCTTTTAGATACACTAAACTCTTTGACTGACAAGACAAATAAGACGTTCACGTCGTAGTATGTAATACGCTTGCCAATTACCATTATAGTCATCACTACATAGTATAAAACAGAGTCGCTTTCCTCTGACTGCCTTCTATGTATGCTTAGATTCTAAAAACTATTATTGACATTTTTTATTTTGACTTTATCAATTCCTAATAATATTGTGTTTTAATTTAATTTTAATAATGCTAATAATTATGTATGTTTTCTTTTCTGTGACGTGTAATGTTGTATTACCAATAAATAAGTATTTGAGTATTTTAAGCAACGGGTTTTCATACTTTTTTTAATAAATAGTGTGATTGAGAAGGAATATTTATATACAGGTCACGCGGACGAAGTCGCGGGCAGCCACTATTTCACAAATGAAACACAGTTTATTTATATTTTAATGGCCGTTAGCGACAGTTTAGTATTATTAGAAAAATGATAAAATTTTAAAAGGATGCCTATAATTTGTTATAATGACGTAAAATGTATTTCAAGAGATAGATAAGATTTTTTTATTTAATTAGGTAAACAGCTACAGCACATAAACAGAGATTCTAAGATAATGTATTTCTAGAAATCTTAAGAACAATATCGCATCCTAGTTTATCACATAAAGATACAGATGCATCACTAGGAAATAAATTTTGATAAATTTCAGGGAGTCAGTACGAATGTATAAATTTGTGATCCCATATTTCCATTAGTTATCGCACGCCCTTCAGCATTGGATCTACTTATAACATTGGTAATTTATAGTCAGTGTACCCGGTCAAACTCTTAATAGCTAAGGTGTAGTAGTAACTAGAATTTTTCAAATCGTATCAGTAGTTTCAAAGTCTATGCAATAAAAGCAAACAATCAAATATTTATTTTTATATTATTAGTATAATGTAAAATTTAAAACCAGAACAGTAGTTAAGTGACTCTACGAAACACCTACGAATATAAACACAACTAAGGTGTATTTGAATAATATTTCCATTAAAATTAATCACAGCAATATTCTTCTATGGATGTAGAAGTGTTGAGAAGTCAGAGGTCAGGAGAGTAGGAGTAGAAAACACTTTCGTGACCTCATGTTTATTTCAACCGGATCAACTATTGTACCACATTAACATTCATAGCTACCAAAATTTGGTGCTCCAAAATACAATGCCATTGTTTATCGCAGTCGTCGGACGAGTGGGTTGGGATATATCTTTTATTACTAACAGTTTTGGATTCGCCCCAACTGTGCTCATTTAGTAGAATTGGCAGAAATTAATTGGCCATATGTTTTCGTTACGTTCTTCATTAAATAGACTCTTTCAAGATAGGACCCCATATGGTGCAATGGTTTTTATATGCGTGCAAAAACGTGCTGTAAAAGTTAAACCGACAAAACAATCAAATAACAACTGCAAAAACACGGACGTGCTATAAAACCTGCTTAAATTTAAAAAATGTGTCAAGTCATCTTTTGCCTTAGTTCCTGTTCGTTTTTATGATCTAATTTTTACTGTATTTTAACTGATACTCCCCTGGGTTTCGAAGAAGGTGTCAAAATAACAAATAATAATGTAGGTGCAAGCTATTTTCCCTTTTTTTTTTTGGCAGCCCCCAACGCGATGGACCGATGATCTGGTCAGGGCGGCAGGGAGCCAGTGGATACAGGCGGCAAAAGATCGATCTACGTGGAAAGCAATTGGGGAGGCCTATGTTCAGCAGTGGACTTCAAATGGCTGAAATGATGAAGCTTTTTCGGGTTCAAAATACCCGTGCACGTAGACGAAACTTGAGTCAGAAAGAAACCGAGGGAAAAATATGATAATCCTCAGTAATCATTGATTAGGGGTTCTCAAAAAACGATTCATTTAAATTATGATTCAATCGTGAGGAATAGATTCATCTACGAGTAAGAGGAAACAGAGTAGGAATCACATAATGACATGGTAGTGAGTATTGATTGCTTCAGCGCGGACCCGCCTCCGCAATTAGTTCCCAGCTTGCTAAAGCTAAGCTGACTTATTACCGACGATAGCCGCCGTCTCATGTCGCTCTTTAATGGATAGTTTCCATTACAAATCCACTTCAAACAACATTTCACATCGTTATTTAAGAGCTAATTATCTTATTTCGCTAATATCTCCAAGCGCAGAGGTCAGCTTTAAATTCCTTAACAATACTAAGCCCATACGGGTTGAGCTTAGTCGAAACAAAAGACATTTGACAGTCGTTTAAGTATATTTACAAGCATATAAATAATTCTGTAGCTAGAATCACATGTGTTATTTAAAAAATATCGCATTTGCTAACGGAGTTCTTTTAAGGAAATCTGTAGTTTTCGAGATGTGTAGGTGCGGTGACCGTATCAATACAGGTGGACACATCAAGCGCGCAAGTTTATAGGGGCTACCTGTGCTAAAGCGGCGCGTGCGCACCTGTGCCCGCATGCCCGCCTACACGCTAATGGTGATCACACTGCGTGATGGTTATCCTTTAGCGTCACATGCTCAAGTTTCAATTTATTAGATTGGGGTCGTCTTCCACTGACACACCAGCTGATGAACCTATTATCTGCCATAAATGGACCAAGAAAGTTTTGCCTCGCTTCGAAACGAGCTGCGCCTCTCATTTAGTGTTCGCCGTATGTGTTATAGGCGTCACGCCTTGTCAATCATACTTTGTATATTTTTATTTCCACTTGCCTGAAATCATTAGTACATCTATTATTAATGTAATAATTGAACTGCCGCCGTGAGTGTTCGTAATTAACGAGAACTAAGATAATCACAGAAGAGTATCGAGTCGAACTCGTCAGTTACACGAACCGTTTCAACAGCCAGATCCAATCGAAAGATAAAATAATAAATGATCCCACTCTGCCACATCAACACTTGAGTCGTTAAGGGTACTTCATGTTACACTGCGCACGCGCTGCTGACATGCACTTACGCATTGCAACTGAATTGATTGTGTAAATTGTGTTGTATGATCGAGGTAATGAGACAGTTTATGTGAATTAGCCATTAGATGTGAATGGGCACTTTGATGCTTATAAGTTTTTTTTGATTTAATTAGTTATTAAAGCGGGAATGAAGATGTCAGACACGTTTCGAGTAGTTCGCCTAAATGCTGCGCGGGAGACGGCGGGAGGGCGGCGGACAAGCGATGCTGCGCCGGATCTTATCGCACTTATCTGCTATATTGATTGCGCCCGTGTCGAAAGCCTCGCCTGACCAAATGCGGCGCAAACGCAGATTGAAACCTGAACGTGCACGATGATTGATTACTGCGTAATGGACACCGACACATGGCAGCGACTCACTCAAAATACCGATGCGACAATGTTGTATTTATGATGTGCCTGGTTGAGTTCTGTCGCTTTTTGTGATTCACGATTAAGTAGCATTGTTGCTTCGCTACATATACGAAGGCTATTTTTAGAGACTGATATTTGATGAACATTTAAATTGATAAACAGCAACACAACAACAAATTTGCTGTACAGTGAATGAAATTAGGCTTGGTTTCAAAATAGTGTGTACATTATATCCTACCATTGAACAAATTGAAAGTTCCTAAATTGATTAAAAACGGCTCAGCAAATTTTAGTGATTTTGGGCCATGTATTGTTTATAACCTGGACACAATATATTTTTATTGCGGCATAACCTCTTATTTCCACGGTATAAATAATTCTGTATGTAGATGAATATATTCGTGACATTAAATACAACGCTGCCAGAAGATCCTAGGCTTTCATCTAAATAAGTACACGAAGTTTAAAGACAATTTACATTAAACACATTTTGCTGATTTGAATCACGGTTTATACTATTTATACTTCGACTTCATCATTCCAGCATATTTATCACCTACTACTAGGCACAGACCTCCTTTCACAAACCAAAGTCAATGGGAACTTTAAGAGGAATAACGATCTCCAAGTAGACACATAGAGATTTTTTTACTTAAATGCCTCTGATGGTAAGTGGATTGGCTTGTATGTCACTATATACGAATTTTCGTAAAAAATGGCGATGTACTGTTTAAATATCATTAATATTTGGTCGAAGAAGAAAAAAAAGGTAGTTAATGATTTTTATGAGACAGCGCGATGAAAGCACGGCTTGCTACCGTTCAGGAGATTATTTAAATTGCACATACAATTTGTATTATACATAGGCAACAATATATAAAGTATAAAAAGGTAGGTGCCCATCATGATGTCTTGTTCGAACCAAAAAAAATTGGGTATGCATTGAAACCATTGAACATTCTTTCAGATCTCTTATCTCTTTAAGTAAAATATTATTAAAGATTATATGAAACAGAAAATTACCAATTACCAAAATTTCACGCTCTTATCGACCCATAACGGTGATGTAATGAGTTTTAAATAGCTTTTCGGCTCCGTCGTGTTCAAAAACTCTGCAAACAGACAGGATCTTAATCTGAAGATTGGAGATGCGCGGATACACATTACTGGACATGCATATCGGCAGCGGCTCGTGGTGCCTTTTCTCGGTAACGCTTTTGACGTTGGTAATATATGATTTATGTTCGTATTCCGAAAACGATTAAGCCAAGAAACGCTGTAACCCGCCAAGTGAGCGATCGTGATTCTTATATTGAAAAGAGACACTTGAATCATTTAACGTGTGATCGATTTTCCTCGTGTAAAATGGCAACGTAATTAATTTTTGAAATGTTACGAATTTTTATGAGGTTAATGCGTTGTCGCGTCGCAGCGTGTTGTTAAGAATAATAACGGATGATAAAGCTGTAAATTGGGCATGCGTGAGGTCGAAGCACTCCGCCCTCCCCGCGGCTCCTGCGCCTGCGCAGCGCACCGCCACCGTCCGTCAATTGATGGATATTACCTGCCATCAAATTGTCGAAATTCTCGACTCGATGCAAATGTACTCGTCCGGTGACTTCACGATTGATTTGCTCCACTTTTCTTAAGCTTTAATTTTAATTTGAGAGTGTATCATGATCGCTAAGTTAATCGACTACTGTATCTCCCCATCAGTTTCAATTGGCATACCGATGATAGATATGAAGTACTTTTATAAATACAATTTTGAATCGGTTTATCAACAGTGTATTTAATTAATAACATTTTGAATTCGATCCCAAGAAAAGTGGGACCATTTTCAAGTTGGCATTTATACGGTAAAATACTAAATAGGTATGCGCATTACATATTAATATTTGAGTTGGGTTCAAAAATCTATGTTGATGCTACAGCAGAGTTTCATATTTGTAAACTTTTATCTTTTTCAAAATATAAGATGTTTAAAACTGTTTATCTATAATCAATCATAAAATACCCTTCTTCAGACCCTTTCTGTGTTAATAAGTAAAATACGAACTAATCTGAATAACTTATTTTTGCTTTAGGTTATTAGTGCGGATGTTAGAAGTAATAAAATAATTAAACTAGGCCGCTTTGGCGCAAGTAGGAACATATGTGGTAAATATCCCTACACATCATTTGCACAGGGACATTAAAAGTATGAGGGAACTTAAATTTGAGTCTAATTGTTGAGGATCCACCAACAGAAAGTGGAGAAGGTTACTAGTTGGTATCTATGCAAGTAACGTAATGCATGGGCGCGGCGTAACGGCGCGTGACGTCCACCTGTCACCCGGGCGCATGCGCGGCGCGTGCTCGGGTGCGCGGGCGCAGCTCCAACCGCCAGCACTCGTGGAGCGTGGCGCCCACTTGCTGCCGCCGCCGAGCCGGCCAACCGTGGACACACCTGACGCTCCTCGCCAAGGAGTACTGGCGCGTGCCCCGTTGCCATGACGATCACTATAAAACCAACAAGTTTTGCAAAACAACATGACCCAATAACCCTTTCACTTGTAAGTGTTTACGATCAGATCATTACCACGTCGCGGATTTTTCTGAGATCTTAGTTTGTTCAGATCATTGCTTTCAATTGTTTACCTACGAAAAGTTAATTTTTCTATTCATTTCACAAGCTGAAAAATATCACTGGCAGATAATATTATCAGCAAACGATATATTTGTGAGCAATTATATCAAAAAACATTTGATTAACTAGTTGTCTTGTCTTTACAACTTTTAACAGCAATTGGTTAGCATTTTGGCTTATAAGAAAGTTGTCATCATCAGCATCAGCCCACTGCTGAGCATAGGCCTTCGTTACATACTTACAATGTGACCGATTGTTAGTGTCAACAAATACCATCTGTGAATTGAACTGTTTTTCTTCTAAGTAATGTTAAAGGAATAAATAATCGATTAACAGGTATATTCACTTTTTAATTATGATAATAATATAGACAGAATAATTATGTAGACCACTGGTTTCGAGATTGAGTACAAACCGCTATATGTACAATAATTTATAAATGGTATAATGGTAGTTACGAAGATTTCAACCTCAACGCCTGCTTTGTACCTACCACGCCATATCACAATAATAATTCAATTCAGCTTCCCCACGGTAGAGACCCTGCGAGCGCGCAAGCCACCTTATAGAAGATGGTGCGATACCCCCTGACCACACTAGTCGCCATGACCCTCTACGAGTTTGGTTACTGGTCTGACCAGATTCAGCTGAATTTCAGTTATTATATAAAGTAAGTAAAGTAAAAAGTTCTTTATTTCATAAACTATTACATAGCACTTGAAAACGTCAAAACAAAATATACATGAAAAATTTTTATTTTTAATATCAACCCTGAAATCACGAAGCTTAGATTCACTTACATGCAAATAAATAAAAATTTGGTGTAAGTGAATCTAAGTGCCAGTTCCGAGCCCCCGCTCTGTGAGAAGAACTGACAAGAAACTCACATGCTATGCTCTTTTAAATTATTTTTATTACAAAACACACACAGTGTAAATTTGATGATACTGAAAGGGTCCCCCGAAGCTGTAACCAATAAAGTAGCACTAAGGGAACCTTCCATCACAGTCAAGTAAGGATATGGAGCGACTGCCTTCTGACATCCGCAACCCAGAGGGAAACATCATTCTATGGTTAAGCGAGCTGTCAGGATGATAAAAGGAATTTCCTAATAACTACTGCCATAAATGTTCATGACATCCGGGACAAGACGGGGCCTGACATACTTTTCTGAGCATGCATGCAGTTTGAACCAGAGACCCTCTGAATTTGAATTTGGTCTTGCCACTGGGCTATCGCCGCTCACAAACCAGCTACAATCTAATCATTGGTTACATCAAATGTTTATGCAAAGCGACCCTACAATTCTTGAGTTGCATAATGTTATTCGGACAATTTTTTTTACGGAGAGTGGACACACACCTGACACGTGGTTACTATGACAAACAGACCAAACTAAGACTGACATTTTACGTAACTTGTAAATTAACTTAAGTTTGTTGTTTCGGTATGGTTTTAAATAAATTTCGATAGTTAGCGCGTAGTACTTTGTACCTTTGGGAAAAACACTAATTTGCATGGGAAAACACGATATACGAGAAGCGGCTTGCTCTTCTTTTTCATGAATTTTTTAGTTTGATTCGAATATATTCAACTTATTTTATAGCTAAATTAAGTAGCTATAAACGTAACCTAGTCAGTAATGTTACTAATAATAGTATAAAGTACAATATAGGAGAGATTACTATTATATTATTACTACTGAGCATTTATATCAATATTTTCATATATAGGAATTTAGTCTACGATATTCAGGTTATAATAAGATGTATAATTATGATTTAATAAGATGGCTCTCGACATTTTTATCGCATTTTTCTAGCTACAAGCTTTTGCTTTAGATAATGAAGGCACTCGTTTTCTGTCTCTGACTCGTTTCTTTCTCAATTTAATTGCCAACACGTAACAGTTTCAGAAAGTTATTTTATTATTTTGTATTTGTGATAATTGTGGCTCAATATTTTTACAGGTGACCGAATAAAGTAATGGAGAACACTCAATGCGGGCTAAACGGAAACGTGTCACGACCGCACCTGACTGACGTGCATCTGATGTATGCTAGATGCATTTTAACACTTCACTCTTTTTTAACCGATTTAAAAAAATTAGGTTTCATGTTTCTATGTTTCAAAATTATCGTTTAACATCAAACCAATATACGACCTAAGACTCCGATCGGGCCACCTCTCATAAACCAAAGTAAGAGGGGTTTAAATCATATTCAAACACGCGGATCCAGTTTATTTTGGTGGATATATGATGGTGGCGTTCATTTTAGGCGAATTTTAAATTGTTACTATATAAAGACGTCCGTATTATGAGGTCCATATGTCACCGTAAAATTGTAAATAACGTTATATTATAATATATCCCGTTATATTATAATATATATATTGTAATCTGTCGAAAAATTGTTTTCCGTAACAAACTGCTGCCAATTTAACGCATTATTTTTCGATAGATTATAATCTATCGAAGACAAACCGTCAGATTGTAAAATGGCATGCGACAGAACGCACCTCGCGCTCTGATTGGTTGAACTTTATGTTCCCCGCTCAGCCGCCCGTCGTCGCCATCTTCGGTTGATATTAGCCAAATTAATTTGTTGTGAAATGTAGACAAACAGTGTTTTGTTGATTTAAAACAGATTTCGTGTTAATAATAATAACGCATTGTATTATAATAAGTTGTAATTGAACGGTTTGTCTTCGATAGATTATAATCTATCGAAAAATAATGCGTTAAATTGTAAGCAGTTTGTTACGGATCACAATTTTTCGACAGATTACAATATCGCGGGATAGATTATAATTTAACGTTATTTACAATTTTACGGTGACACATACATATGAAATTGGCGTTGTATTAAACTGGCCACTTTGATCTCAAAATTCGGCGTTTGGCAATTTTTTTGGTTGTTCAATTTGAAGCTTGTCTAATTGTGATCTGAATGTAATAATTCATTTTCTTTTATCGTATTTATTTTTTTATCGTTGTATCGTATCGTTTTTTTAAATTGTAAAATATTAGTTTTATATGTAGGGACCTAATATAAACGCGCCTTACAGTTTGCTGCTTAGAATTTACAAGGGGACTGATTGACGAACTATAGACAGTTAGTGATATATCACTAATACACACTACACCAAAAAACAAATGAATGAAAATTATTTCGGTAAAAAAGATTTAAACTGGAAAAGTAGGACTTCTTGGCGAGAAAGTGAAACGTAAGGTCTGCAACTTGGTTCGATATTTCGAAAAAACGGTGGATTATTAACCTTTAATTGCTTTTGAACATACACAAGTGTTAGTACATAAAACAAGACAATGCAACATCACTTTTTAAATTCTCCTAAGAAGTCCACGTGAGATCTCAGTTTAGTCCCATATGAGAACTCAAGGGACGAGGGCATCTCATTTACCATTTATCATTTTTATCACCACTCATTCTCATTTACTATGAATTATTTATATTAATTAGGTATGTATCTTTTACTTGACTGGCTAAATGCTAACCGCACATGAAAAGTTTTAAGCAATGTAAACAATACGGGTTTATGGGTTGTATTATTACAATCTTGCAAAATTTAATCAAAAAAACCGATTTAGTCAAGAACAAACTAGTTATTCTCATTTAAATGAATAATTTAGAAGATTTAGATAATTAAATTTTTGTCATTTCAAATAAGTCTTTACATTGGTAATTAATACTATAAAAAGTTATGAGAATGGTTACTCGGATCTTATAATATGTTTTGTAGCAAGACTTTCAAAATACTCCTTTACTAGAAGTACAAAGAGTTCCTAACGATATTTAATTTTGTATTGTGAATACTTAATAAGCTTGTTATAATTACACAAGGAGTTCTTTCACATAGATTACGAAACTAATAGCTGCCTGTAGTATGCTTTGCGTTGCATATTTGTTAGTAAGTCACCTACTGTTCCTGTATATATAAACATAAATAGATGTTTGGCTATTCAATAACTATGTTTTCTGTTGTAACAGTAATATTTCATAGAAACCATCAACGTAACGATGTTTGCAATTTCGTTCGTTGTTGCAAACGTATGGTTCGCCGAGCCTAGTCAAGAAAACCATCAATCGGTAACACTATGTACTCGTATATGCACAAGTCGCACAACTTTGTTGTAGATCCCTACAACTAAGCATATCCAAATTTTAAAACCAATAGGAGGTATCGTGGCCCCGCGTATCTAACTAGCTTGGCACATACAATAACCAAGAACAAGTATCGGTCAAGTCAGGTCAGTGGTCGTCATCGATGACCTGGATATTTTTTAATTTAATGAAGTTTAAAATATATGTGATTGAAAAAAAAAATACATGGTGATAGAGATCAAAATAGCATCTAGCAAATGCTGTTGCATTTCTGTTAGGCGATAAAAATCTGCACAGCTGAGGCTAGTTTTAAATATAGAACGCGTCTTTTAGGAAAGGAAAAGGAGGCGAGAAGATACTTTCAGATTGGTAACCTTAGCACTAGATGGTTCTAGTGCTAAGGTTTCCGTGATTCTCTCGCATTAAATGTTGTAAGTAATCGTAATTTGTGAAAGGAGGTCTGAATGTGGGATTTTATGGGCGAAATAGCTACGTTAAACAATTCGTAAATTAAGTTATTCTCCTGAAATAATCATCTTTTAATAAACTTAAGAATTAAGGCAGACAATTCATATTTAAGATAATGCGAAAAAATTACCTACACTTTGCTTAAGTTTAAATTCGAGGAACTGACCCAAGGTATTTTTTTAATTACAATATTTGATATCAACTATAGCTGTTTGGGTTATAATAGCATTATGATAATACATTACTTTTGTCCAAGGAACTAGGTATAAATAACAAACATCACAAGATATAAAATATTTTAATACTTAAGATATAACTATAAGACATTAAAATTAATAATAACGACATAACGACTTAAAAAAAAGTGAAAATGGTTTCAAGCTTTAATTATTTCATAACATTACTAATAAAAATACAAAAATGTAAGTATAATGTAAGTATGTTATTAACTTATTAATTATCATTTATCTGTATGACTTGCCAGCGCTTTGGATTATATCTGTTAGCCGACATGAACAATGTAACATAATTATAAATAAATAAATCAAAATCAATATAAATCTTGCACACAAAAACCACAGTAATTTATTCAAAACAATCATCAATTTGTGAAAAAAGTTCAACATTTATATAACAGATAGCATTCCGTCGTTTTATTACAGCCAAAACAGTGTGGTGCTGAATTGATTTTTCACAGAAAAGGAAGCATCATTGTAATTCGACAGAAAGATATAATTTTACGATGTTACGTAGGCAGATATTGAATCGCCGTGTATAAAAAGGTTCGTGCCATGACTGGTTCCTGTGTACATGAACAGTACAATATTACCTCTAGTAGTTTGATCGCTTTTATTGTGCGGCCTGTCGAACTATTTAACAGCATGGGATCACAAATTGCTGCTTTGTCGTAAAGTCTACAAAGAACACTAATAAAACACAAGAACTCAGTGGGAGATACGAAAATATTAAGGATAATATCGACACGCTGGGTGGCCGCTGCAAATAAGCAACTAGATCGCCTACGCCTTAAGCCAAAGGTTATCGGAGACCATGCGAAGGATTGCGCAACTTGACTTATAATAAGTAATGTGTAGAATGTTATTTGTGGGTGATGTAAACGATGTTTGCACAGTATGGATTGTAATAGAGGGAAGCTTCCGTGAGAAGAGAGGTCGTATATAATAAATAGCGGGATGGTCACGTGTCGGCCGGGACGTCCGCGCGTGCCGCCACGCTCCGCCGCGCCACTCCCTCAACCCCTATCCCTGGCACATGACATTACCACTTTTTACCAAACTCACACTAACACTATTCTAACCGTCATGTGCACAACAGTTGGACTTTGATAAAACAATTCAATTCAGTATTAACATGGACATGTAATTAATTTGTGTGATGTAATGAAGAAGGGTAGTTCACGGTTGTCGAACAACTTTTGGAATATGCGTTGTAATGGTTAAAATTTAATGTAGTTAGTGCGTCGTCACTATACAAGAAACATATGAAATCAATTTGTTTTGTTAAACAAATAACCCTAATAGTATGGTTAACTCGTATTTTATTAGGGTGTAAGGATGTCAATCAAAACTCTTGTTTTCAAAACTACTTATATCCGATGAATGAAAAAATTAAATTGTTGCGAAATTTTGGCTCCCGCTAAAATATTTTGTTAGTATAATATATTGTGAGTTTATTTTTACATATTAAGTGAAAATCAATCCTTTGATGTCATTGATCTCTTTCGCCTACAGGCGACATAATGTACCAAAAATAAAAATATATAAATGTAACCAACCTGCGCGGCTGGCAAAATGTACAGGTCAGTCGCGAGTCGTGATGTTCGCGCTTTGTCACTTTTTTTTGTCCAAGATACACTTAAATTTCAAATAAGACAGCTATAAGAATTGGTCGTTGTAACAAGTTTATGTAAAAAATCCTTAAAAGCAGGTAGGATAATGGAGTATTGTGGTGTGGTGTAAGAAGGCGCGGAGTCGCGGGCGGGGGCGGCGGACGCCGTATTTTATTTATAATTACGGACGACGACCCGAGACCCGGACCTGTCGCGATTTCACCTGCTATTATTGCCATTTTATTCATTGTTATTGCGTTTATTACGTTGCTTGTTACAGATTTTACTGTCTGTAGTTTTTAACGAATGGCTTTTAATGATGAGAGTATGTCTTTGTGCTGATTTCTCCTTATAAACGGGCTCGCGGAACGATCTCATCTTTAGAAAACGGTGTTGATTTAATTGATACGATTAACATTTTAATATCACTTGATGCACAAAAAAAATGAAAGTAAAGAAGTACATTTTTACTATTGCCTCACTGGCTTCAAAAATATCCTTATGTTGTCTTAATTACATTCCATCTCAATTCTGTTTTAGAAAACAAGTTGTAAGTAAACTGTTTTTTATTTAATCTGTAATTAAGTGATAAAATTAATCAAGATAGTGCTAAGATTACTTTTAAATATTGAAATAAAAAAAATAGGATTAACTAATTTGTATGAAATAATAACAACCCGAGTTAAACGTTTACATATGTAATGGATAAAACAAAGAATTGGGTTTTCAGACCGATTGGGTTTTTATTCAAACCGGCACAAATAGGACAGGGTTTAGACTTATAAGCTAAATTCCACATAATAATTATTATGACAAGTAAAAAAAGTGTTATGAATAAAAAATTTCTGGTTTATAAAAGAGGTTTAATTTCAAGAAAAAATACTTTAAATTGTACACGTTATTACAATCTTTATTGTTTTATAGTGCAGTTACTGTTATAAAGGTTTGCAAATGAAGGTGATGAAATGATCCACATGTCATTAAGGTCGTGATTTACCTGCGGCGGTGGGTCGGAGGTGAGCGGCGCCCACGCATCGTACCGTTACACCGGTTAATTTTTATACTCGCAATATTATTGTATTGACGCCCGCATCCTCTCGATATCATACTGAATGGAAAGAAATAAAATTTAACTCTTTAAGTTTTTATTAAAGTGATTCATTTCAATTGGCTATCTATAAAACAAATAAAAGTTTTAATATCGTAATAATATTTCACTATTATGTAGGTACTTGATATTAACTAACATTACTTGGTCTTGAAACATTTCCAATAAATAATTTTCACTTGAATGCAGATATTTTCGTCGCGTCGGCTGTTACAATCCATTATTTGCGAATAAAATTAATAGCAGACATTAATAAAAGGCAGAAACTGCAGTAGTTGCCACCTGAGCTCATATCTCCAGCATTTTATTGAATTGTGCAATATTTTCTCTGTAGACATGTCTAATTAACATTGGATGGTAATGCGCCCGCGCCGAGCGAGGCCCGCCACCGGCTTGCACTCGCTCACTGATTTGCCGTTATACTTATTCCGATTTAGCGCGTTGGGACTATGAGTCATTTGCTATTCATTGCAAATAAGAAACATTAGCATGTAAATGTTATTAACAAATTAATCATTATGTTTATGTCAATACGCAATGTAAGTTAAGTTCACGTTCAAAGAACCTAAGCATACATATTACATATTCTGTTTTGATTCAGGATGCTAACATTTCGAGCTAAACAAAGCAATGAGCGAGAATATATAGCAGCTAGGCCTAATAGGCGCTAAATGTCAACTAAAGTGAAGTTTATGTTTCATTTGTGGCATTAATCTATCACAACAAAGTTATAAATAGTTGGCAAGCAAATTATCAGCTCATTTTATGCGGTAACTTGAGCAATGGTTTACTTATAAGCTTAGTTTAAATTTGAGTTTTATTTACCTACTAAAAAAACTTTTGTGCTAAAAGGTAAACACACACACGGAGCAGTAGTCTGATTTACTTGACTATATTTTGTGATCTGCTGTATGCAACATCGTGGAAAAATATTTACGAAATTTTATCTTATTTAACATGGCGTCTTCATACGTTTATAGATATCACATTATTTACGTTTCGCTGTCTAAGTTCTATTAATATAAATGTTACGGAGGGAGACGAAACCTTATTAAGATATTTAATCAAAATTGACTAAAAAGGTAATAATTTAGATGTCTTTGTCGTTGAGTAACGCTTGAAAAATATAATATACCTTATGATAAAGTTAATTAGTATAATGATGATGATGATGGCAACAATATTTGGAGATTTGGAGTGAAAGGCAAGGGAATACACAAAAGATCCGACATAAGGGTCAAAGTGCGCCACGAACAGTCTGTGGCCCCCGCGAGAAGATAATTAGTATAATTAAATAAGTTCATATCAACCAACAACCTGTTTGATCTAAATTGAATTTTAACCAAAACTCCTTGTGAGATACTGTTAACCGCTAAACAATACACGTGTAAAGCACCTTGCAGCCTAATAACACAGATAGCGTATTACGAGTTTGTATTTAATGTGTTTACAGCGTCCACTGCAACTCCTTACGTCCGCTTTCTGAACATAATGAACTCGTTTAAGAAGCTTATATACGATCTCTATTACTGCGTTCACAATATAAAGCTTTAATTAAAATTACCCATTATACCATTCCGAAGCTCTTTCACTGCTTAATTCATGATAATAGAAATTTAGACGAATGTGGTATTCGACTTTACAAACCTGTTTGAAGAATCGATATGCATTACGTTATTTCGATATAGTAGGAACAATTTACGAAATACATATAGATGAATGGATTCACACGTTTTATGCGGGATATCTTATTTTATTATAAAAATAAAATAAAATAAAATTAAGATCAGGTTTTTAGTGTATTCCCACAAAATAAAAGGCCAACAAAAATAAACTCGATTCCAATGTAAGCTTTTGCTGGCAAAATAATGTGTCTGACATTTTGCGTTCTTGATATAATGCGTGTAATTGGATAAAATCACATAGATTTGGTATAATCGTATATTAGTAATGTAAATGATTCAATATATAGTACGTTTTCTTACGACAAAGAACGCAGCTGCTAGTTACTACTGCTACTAGATAGTTGTGCCAGATATTTTGTCGTCAAATGCTAAAAAGCTATACGAGTTACTTCTTTGATGTGTGATGTAGTAAGTAAAATTACTAACAATCATCATACTCATCGTATGTGAAAGCAGACTTCATATATGTCAGTCCTTGGATGCGTGTCTACTGTGTAGCATACAAAGTCAAGCGCTTCGTAAGAAAAGTTAAGCAGTAGTCTGTCGGTTATCACTATTATGTGTTAGTCGTTAATCCATGCTAGAGGCCCTATTAGGTGGCTTGAAAAATTGCTGCGGCTACAGGTCCCTCTTAGTTTCCCCTCAATAGTCAGTACTAAGGGCATCCAGAGTCACCGGTCTCTGGGTGTTACCTTCCATCTTCCGGGAAAGAAATTCCGGGAGAAACTCAGCCCCCCCCCCCCCCCCACGTCAAGGTGGAGAGCAGTCGGGTGTGGGAAGGGGGGCTGAACATCTGCCTCTGCAGATGCACCAGGTTACTCATCATCATCATTCCAGCCATCTGAAGTCCACTGCTGAACATAGGCCTCCTCAATTGCTTTCCACGTAGATCGACCCTTTGCCGCCTGTATCATAAAATAAAAAAAATATACTTTATTGTCTTTAAGATCAACATGATTATTCAGATTCGTCAAACATTTACACAAAATGGAAATTCCATATATTTTTTTAACAACAATGAAAGAAATATGAGCGGTAACATAATAAAGGAGTAAAATGGGTTATTTGTCAGAATTTGTCAGTTTATCTGTCTGTTGTGGTTTTCTCAAGATTTGTTTGTCTGTATCTGTCAGTCAGTCTGTCGGTGACTCTTACGAGGCTTCCAAAAGGCAACGAGATTGAAAAGAAGGCCTCATGAAACTCATCTCGGCTTTTTTTAAATTATGTCTTAAGATCTAATACAAATAAAGAAATAAATTATGAACCGCTGTTTTTAAAACTAACTAAATCCAATATCTAAAGATCATATCTCATCTAGTCTTAAGAAAGAAAGGAGCAATTCATGTCATCTACCGGCTACCCGCCGCCCTGACCAGATATCGGTCCATCGCGTGGGGGGCCGCCCTGTACTACGTTTGCTGATTCGTGGTCGCCATTCAGGGACCTCCACGCCCCATGGGTCGTTGGTTCTTCGAGCTATCTGCACCAAGTTCGCGTAGAAGAATATGACCACTTTCTTTAGTTAGTGATAGAAGACCCGTGCTCGTAACGTAATGGGACGTTAATAGGGTGTGTTGATGATAATGATTGATGAATGAAGCTAACTCAATATAGACATCAAACAGTCTGAAGTAAATGATTATTATTGTAAACTTTCGCTTTGCTTTTCGCTAATACCGTACTAACTAACATTTAAACAAATATGTTCTGGAAATTATACCCATTATTTAGTATAATTAAGAACTTGTGTTTTGGTTACTTAATAACGGATAAACGTACATTACAATCCTTTTTTTCTGTAAATTAAAGTTGTTTAATGTACCAATATGCAAATATTTTTTACTAAAATTAGAAAATTCGAAAATTACAACTTTTTCATTTATTTTTTATTAATGTTGCGATTAGTCTTATTAACTATGAGCAGATTTGCTAGTGCGAATGTCGCGTAAGGCTATGGTGCTCCTTCAAGCATACCCCTTTATATAGTGGTCACAGCGGAGTTATCCATGTCGGGCAATTTGCGTTTCTTAAAGCGGCGCAGAGTATACGGTCAGTTGTTTAGTTATTTTATTTTGGTGTTGGTCTAGCCGTTTCTTATATTTCCAATAGATGGTTGTGATTCTTTCTTCACTGTGTTGACTTTAAGGAGTTAATGGACTTCTGTGTTTTGGGATAAACCATGGCACATTTGATCAAAGCGGCGGGGAACCGGTGGATGCAGGCGGCACAGGATCGATCAACGTGTCAAGCAATTTTAAATGGCTGAAATGATGATGATGGTTTGAGATTGGAAACAATTTTGATATATCCTTAATTGGAGTGGAGATCGCGTTTGGGAAAACGTAGTGTAGGACGACTTGTGGCAAGGTGGACCGACGACTTAAGACAAGTGGCTGGTAGGAAATGGATGCGTTCTGCAGAAGACCGTGATGGTTGGCGCTTTGAGGGAGGCCTACGTTCAGCGGTAAACGGCGATTGGCTGATTGATTGATATCCTTAATTTAACATAAATCTGTTATTTGTATTATGAAGATATATCAAATATACATAGATAGAAGATATAGCAAACTGTTTTAATTAGAATGCAATAAATTTCAAAGTAGAATTAAAACTCAGTATAATTCCACAGGAGTCGCTCACTTGCACTATATAAATTTTATTACCAAAAAAACATAAGAACTTAATTCTCGTTGATGTCTTTTGTTCCCAGTGTTGTTCCCAGCGTTGTTCGAACAGTAATAAACTTGTTGTGTCATTATTACTTAATTTATTATGTAAATCAGTTTAAATTTAATGTATAGGTTATATGTACAGCTATGGTCAGCAGCATGTATTATGAATTTTTTTAGCAACAAATGTTATATCTGTCTTAATATAATATCGTCTGTTTTACTTAACAGGTCACGATTTTTTTTAAATAGATCTTTTAATTATATAAAAGTAAAGTAGAAAGTTCTATATTTCATAAACTATTACATAGCACTTGAAAACGTCAATATAAGTCAATATAGCAGTATGAAGCGCTATAGTCATCATCATCATCATCATCAGGTTAAGACACCTGTAATGGTAGCATAAGATTATAAATAAATAAATAAATCATCTAGATGGCCTAACCTTAGCCTAGCCTAGCCTTATCCAGGACCCTGGATTTACTGCCCTACAAATGTGCCTCCATTTCACTCATTGGTCAACCTTTCAAAGCTAACAGAAAATTATAGAGCCAAAATAAAGCAGAACTATTTTATCTAGAACTCGCTACAGTTGACACATTTCCAACGGTTAGCAACAACACAACAAATAATTTATGCAAAATGACAATGTCAACATTTGACATTGTCATATTTCGACAATCATATGATAGGTGGCAAGCCTATTGCCGCTTACCGGGCACTGTCTATTTGCCAGAGCTTCCTCCGTTGATCTGCAGGTGCACCACTTGCAGGTGAGGTTTGCTTGGGCTCTTTAGGTCTTGGTAGGATACCTATACACCTTTATCATACTTAAACAGAGTCACGCATCTTCTTCAACTTTCAATATCCATTCTACCCTTTAGTTTAATTCCTTCCTTCCTTACCCTCTTGTTTCTTAAATTCCTATTAAATAAATAAATATGTTCTGACAATTACACCAATTATTTAGTTCCAAGATAAGTATCATTAAGAACTTGTGTTATGGATACTAAACAACGGATAAACATACTTAAATACTTTTTTTTTGTAAATACTTACTTAATATACATAGGAAAACACCCAGACCAGAACAAATATACATGTTCATGCACACAAAGATTTGTCCTGTGTGGGAATCGAGCCCACGATTTCTGGAGTGAAGGGTAGGATACTGACCTCCACGCCATATCGGTCGTCTTTATTCAGAAAAGCTGAGTTCGGAATTCTAATACATACCTATTTCTATTCGTGAACCTGTATCAGAATGGTGGTCACTGTTCATTATTTTAAACCAATGGCTCAACGTCTATCTCACGATATTAATTGCTACGGATTTGGTCAGCTATACAAAAACTTTTGAAGACGATGATTAATTTTAGTGATTGAATCGTACCCTCTAACTAATTCATTGATTCCGCAAGCGCTTCTAGGCAAGAACGATTGTCAGTGATTTTTTTAACAAATATAATCTTCATGAATTTTTTATCTTTAAAAGATTTACAATCTTCATAGATAAAGTGGTTTTCGAGATTTAATGATTCAACGTATGTATGTAAGTCATACACACACACACATACTCGTATAAGTTGCTTAAGAGTTACCCTTAGAGGTCTAGGTAAAGTATTGCAGATCATTGTTTACATTGTAAAATAATAAATAAAATATGTATTGTAAGTCATTCCGGGCTATCTTGTGTAACAAATTGTCAGCACAAAAGGCGGCCTGCTCACCGTGGAGCTTTCGTTTGTTTATCACTTAGGAAGCGAGATTGCGCAGCGGGCTTATGGAAATAAACCATCGGAATCCATTTAGGTGGATCCACAAAGCATCGCTAGTAGCGAATAATCTTTTCATGGCCGGTGGAGCGCGACGCGGCGCCCACGCATCCTTCGAGCCTGGAGCTGCCTCTGCAGGTTAACGACTCTGTGTAATTAATGATTCAGCACTTTTGAAAACAAAATCTAGTAATGAATATATGGCATGAGTTTCACCTATTTGGGGACACACAAATTTAGGGTTAGAAATTACAATGCGTATACAAGTTGCAACTACTGCTAGCCCTTCTGAGACTACACTGGTCTTCAAAGTTAAGTACAAACCTTTTAATATTTTTTATTTATTTTCTAAACTAGAAAGTAAAATTTTCAAAAACTATACATGAAGCTATAAAACATTAGTAATATTTTAAATTGAATCAAAATAAAACAAAAAAAAACAATTGTACAAGTTGTAACAATTTAAAAAATGTTAGTTACCAGTGTGTTTTTCTGATGGCTTTTATGATCTCAAACAATTTCTGTTTTGATTAACAGCTTATTTGTTAATAATGAATTCTCCATGTAGGGAATACAAAATCATTGTAAAGAATGGAAATGAATCCATACAATTTAATGTATCATATCTTGCTGATTTTTTCAACGTTAAGCAAAAGATCATGTTAGCTTTATATAGAATAGCTGAATTCGGAATTCTTTTACATACCAGTTCAGCACGTGCACAGCACTGTTCATTATTTTAAACCAATGGCTCAACGTCTATCTCACGATTTTAAATGCTACAGAATTGGTCAGCTATACAAGAACTTTTGAAGACGATGATTAATTTTAGTGATTGAATCGTACCCTCTAACTAATTCATCGATTCCGCAAGCGCTTCAAAGCAAGAACGATTGTCAGTGATTTTTAAATCTCAATGAATATTTCTAATTAATTTTATCAAACCTGAAATTAAAAGTCAACGAAAGAGCATTATTGATTATTCTTTTGTCCCATAAAATTGTTATTTCGTTTTATTGTACTGAGTTACGGTAGATATCTCGAACCACCCCCCGACTGGACTCCACCTAGTCGTGGTAGGGGGGCTGAGTACCTCCCGGTAGGGCGCAGGAGGCGCTAGGGAAAAGGTAACACCCAGAAATTGGCGACTCTGGGTGCCCTTAGTACTGACTACCGGGGGGGAAACTAAGAGGGACCTGTGGAGGGCGCAGCGGGCGGGCCAGGAGGGCCCGTCAAGCAGCGCCAGGAGGTTCTTAGGCAGCGGGAGCAGGGGGCCCCTGCTGTCTAAACATGTACCCTCCGAGAAGTCGGCCACACACGCTATGGTCGCACAAGGAGGAAGGAGGGGCGCGTCCACTGCGTCTCTCTGAGGAGGTCCTCCCGGTTTTGGTCCGGGGGACGTTGGCCGCGGGCGGGGCGTCAGAGCTGCAAACCAGGTACTGGCCCCCCCGCCTCTTTCTCAACAAGCGGCGGGCGTCGTTGGAAGATTTTTGTGGGTATCACTGCTGGCGGTCGTGTCTGCCGGTGGTAAGTCCCACACACCTCGTTCGGTCCCCCTTTGGCCGGGAGACAGTGCGTAAATGCATTTTGTTACCGACGTAAATAAAAAAAAAGAAGATATTAGAACCGTTTTATGTAACAAAAAAGGTCCAACAACAAAATGGCCTTTCCTTGACCTTTAATGGATGAAATTAATAATTTTTGAATAAGTGACAGGCACTCTTATAAGTCTGTTCTAAAAGCATTTAGAAATGTAAAAACAACAAAAAGCTTAATGATTGTCTGCAATGGTGACTGCATTACTCCACGAGATTTAATCGCGATTACGACGATCGTTTCAAGTAGCAACTTTAATTAGAATTTGTAAGAGATTGTCTGCTTTTAGATATCTAATCGATTTATCTGTTCCTATTCGCGCGGAGCTTTCGTGAGTTGAATAAATTGAAGTTACTTTATAAATAAATACATTCAATATGCTCTAAAGATTTTTGTCTTTTGTTCTGTAGCATTAACATTGAAAATATTTGTTTTATTTCATAGAAGTACATAAGAATAGGATATATTAAGTTTGTCATATCAAGAGTGGGTTAGGTAATTTATTGAAAGGTGGGCATTGAAATCGCGTTTATTTGCGCGCACGCGCCGACGACGTGCGACGTTACAAATCATGCTTATCGGCCGGTCTAGACTCGCTGCATTGCCGCCGCAGCCTTAAATCTACACGGATCTACCAGCATAGCCCCATATACACTCACCAACCTAATTCGAGGACGAGTGCATCTCGTGATGAGAACTACTGTAGGTAATCTACGTTCACAATTCTGACAATTTATTCTAATTACAGTTAATTATTTTGTGTGTATAGGATAATGTTTTTATTTTCAACTTGGCAACGATAACTAAAATTACTCTCAATAGCATTGGCATTATCGACTGGAAAATATAATAATTAAAAGTTACAATAACAAAGCTCTTCTCAAACGAGGCCAAATTAGTGTCGAAACTCGCTTGCGTTATCTAAGGCGATCGTTAATAATAAGTAATAGAAAAGTTCATAGTTCTATTAGACTGTAAGGTGTGAACTCTAATTGGTACGGTATATCGACTAGCGATATCGGATTAGATAATCACGATGCAAATAGGAACAGAATTAATTAATGAGAATGCGTCGGATTGGACGGCGGGGCTCGTGCGCACGCGCCGACCCGCGCGCGGCGGGGGGGATCACTCCACCACTCGCACGCACGCATACTCTTCGCCTACCTCCACTAATTGGCACGCGAGTAGGCCGATGTGCCTGTTCGCCACCTAATCTACACTTAGATACGATCGCTAACGCAATCTTAACGCGTTACATCTTCCTTAACAAACTATTTACAAAACTTCCTGCAAACTATTTACAATTCACAAGCACTAAAAAGCTTAAGCCAGGTTCTTTGAATTGAAATTTATCTTACGTTATAGTTTCTTAAAGTGTAGATTTGTATATTTTTGTTTCAATGTGTGTAAATTCAACGCATTAAAGGAATAAGCTGAAGATGGAATAAGATATGAAGTGAAGACGATCTATATTACATGTCATAAATATGTCAATTTTAACCCTATTTGTACTCCAATATCACATTATTCATTCCTCTTTGACTTAATTCTACATCCGACAGAACCTTATATTAAGAATCTAACAAAAAAATAACAATTACATATAAATTTCGACCAATAAATCCTGTTTTTGTTACATTGCGTAACTAGATGAATAGGTAATTTGTCCAGTATCGACTACACGTAATAACTTCGACATCTACAATTGGATTGTGTCCACGTCTCTCATTTATATAAGAAGGTACAAAGCGATTATATCTTAATTTCAAACATTTCTACAGATAGCAGTAAGGGATCGAAACGTTTGAGAAACGTGCACTTGTCTGACAGGGTCGGAGGTTAACGGCTGTGATTAGTATCTTATTGGACAACTTTCTTATAAGCAAATGACACGATAATGACATTACGTTTGGATAACCCGAGATAAAAAAGTAGATTACTTTTTGGACCAATAAGCTACCAATAAGTAACAGGTTTTCTTGTAACCGTCTTGGGATACTTGCTTAAATAAGACATGCATTTGCAGAAAATAACTTTACCTCTTGAGAATTCATAATAATGGAATAGGAACACAAATAATGTGCACACTATAGTTTTGCACAAAACCGTCTTTGCAATAAGGGAAAAGAAAAGAATATGTATACTTATTTGTATTATTTGACTAACACAAAACTACTTCGCAAAATACAACAGATAGAAGGAATAATAGACAAAATAAAATATGAAATAACTTATCCGAGTACATACAATTAAAATCAACTAGGATGACCACGCGTATCCTCGCTTATTCTGTAACATTATTGGATTTGGAGAATCTGGATTTGGATCTATGATGCGGGGGGATTTTCTTCGTACTTTCTATTGCAAAACCATTATTTGAATTAGTGCGTAACTTCTTATTGTGCCAGGAGACAGGAAACAATATTTTTTAATTCAGCCTTGGTTATAGTAACGTTAAAACTAACGTGGCTATCAGCATGTCTCTTGGTGTCAGAGGATGCCTAGGTCAGTGTCAAATATTACAGTATTATAGAAGAGAGCTGTACCTAGTAGAAATACTTAAGTCGTTTGCTTGGTGATTTTATTAAAGTAACTTAACCAATAGTGATTATAATTAAACAGCACTATAATCAATATTGGGCGTATTCTTACTTGGTCAAATATGAAAATTCAGTTCAATAAATTGAGTTATAGTACTAGTATTTTTATTCCATTTTAAATATTATACTTAAAAGAAAATTTGTCATTGGACCTTTCACAGGTCCACTCACAAATAAGTGCACTAATAAACAGCGATGAATGTTTATTTATTCTAAAAAAAATAATTAAAAGTTAAAGTTGTAAGTTCAGAGAACTAGGAAAGCTTGAGCGGGAGCAGGCGTGACCTCGTGGCCGGGTGACCACGGCGCCGACCCACTTCCGACCGGTGCCCGCCATTGTCTCGATAAGCCGCACTAAATGATTAGCCACTTATACACAAATTGACTCTAACTAGCCACGCATTTGTTATTGCACAACATTTCTTATTAGAACATTATCGATAGTTGAGCCCCAATTGTGTCTATATTTTCTGTCTTTCAAATTGACGTTTCTAAGTTATAGAATCAACAATTTTTATCAGTTTTCTCAAGTCGCCAATGCTATAATTTTTACTCGTAAGAATTGAAACATATGTCTGTCTATTGTAACATCTTTATTATTCTTTTTTATATAATATATAACAAACTAATCAGACCTGAAAGTTTCCGTTCTAATAAGATTATTTTTCTGATACGTTACGATCTCGTAGATCTTTTATCATAAATACTTACCTAGTTATTTTTTCAGTGCGGTTAAACTTCCAAATGAAACAAAACATATGTATATGTGATCTGAGTATTGTTTTTTAAAGCTTTGATATGATTTCTTATTACACAAACAACAAAAAATAAAGACTTATTCAAAGTACAATACTTTAAATAGGATAAATTGAAGAGTCTTTAATACTAATTGCATCATTATTACTTAAATTTTCAGCTTTATATTTTAGTTCTTATTAATTTTATATTTATTTATATATTTACTAGGTAACCACAAACATGTAAACTAGTAACATTTAGATAATACGATTTTTAAATGACATTATATTTTTTTAATGCATAAGTAGAAGTTTTATAAATTATAATCTTGAACCGCTTTTATAACTACATTCCAAAAAGATGTAGGTATTAGCTCAAGTATTCGGAGGCTATAGTATTACCTAATAAGTGAATATAAATTTGTTTTTCGACATCACATATAAAATTTGTCACCGGCGCCGAGTCATATCAACAGGCGACAGCGAAAAAAGGTTCCTTTTTTGTTATTTGAATTTGCATGAATATAGATTCTGTTTAGTACCTACTGGACTTTGCCCCGGCTTGTGTCTTCATACAAATAAAGACATGGAAAATGTTTTAGAAGACAGTAGTCGTTGAACATGTCACGCTTCGACCTTTTATTTATTTGTTATAATTAGATATTAAATATTTTTTATTTCAAGATACCTTTATGAACTTGTGATAAGGATACTTCTTTTGAAGTCTATTACTACTTTGTTTTTCTTTATTTCATACTTTTTTTTTACATGCGTAGCTACTTACGTCGGAAACACCAAGACCAGAACAAATATCCACTTTCATGCACACAAAGAATTGTCCTGTGTTGGAATCGAACCCAAAACCTCAGGAGCGGAGTGCAGATTAGTATTAGAAATAAGTAATTATTACTCGCCGGCAGGAAAATAACTATCATCCGAAGGGATTTTTTATTATTAGGTAGTGATAGTTTTCGGGTGCCATAAAATTACGAGAACTTCGTTTTATGGATTTAAGGATAAATTAAAAGAGTATATTTCATTGTAGGGATAATTTATTTTTTTCTGTGTAAAAGAGGTAACAGAAAGGAACGCGATACATCAACCGGCTCGTCATCACGGCTATAGCCTCATCATCAGTACTATTTCATAATTTATATTATATTAATAGCGTCTTGCGACTAACAGCTATAAATTTTCGAGAAATATATTAATCACTTTTTTACAATTAAGGCACTTTGTACATGGCTTAAAATACAAATAAAAGATTTAATAAGTGTATGACACTCGGCAGTTGCCACATGACTAGTGTAGTCGCGACTGGCGCAACTATTAAAACTAAATCTATAACTTAAAACTAGCTTACTATATAGGTACTACGAAAATTGTCATTCAATAATTGGTTCCTAAAAATTATGAAAAGTCTTATAGAGCGTAATATGCACACAATTTTTACATTGAAAAATAATTTAAAATGAAATAATAAGGGGTCATTGACGATAATATACATCTAGAAATACGAGATCGTGGATCCTGTGGAACTCAGTCTTTTCAATAGGCGTGAACGGCGGCGGTCGGAGACAGGGCCGAGTGGCCGTGCGGCGCCGCCAGCGCCTCACCGCGGTACTCGTACGGCGCGGCGCCTGGAGTTCCACAACCACCCTCCAAGTGCTTGCTCAGCAGGGACATGCGGGAGAACGTCTTTCCGCACCCGGAACACGAATACTTCTTGACGTCCGAGTGGGTCTGGAGGTGGGCTCTTAAGTTAGATCTGTCGGCGAAGGCACGGCGGCAGTGGTGGCAGGAGAACGGCTTCTCGCCGGTGTGAGTGCGAATGTGTCCTTGTAGAAGCCACGGCCGGGAGAAGGCCTTTCCGCACAAATGACACTTGCATGGCAAAGTATGGGTGCGTATGTGCATTTTCAACGCCCCTAATGATGTGTAAACTTTCGCACAATATTTGCAGCTAAAAGATTTTCTAGCGAGGCTACCCTCGGCCGCTGCACAATGATACTGCTGGTGCTTGGAGAGGCCGGAGTAAGTCGAGTAGGATTTTGCGCAGTCAGGGCACTGATAGCGAGGTCGACGGGGGGCCGATACTGATACACCGGAGTCTGAAGATACTGAGCCGGGTGATCGCAAGTCTTCCGGGCAAGGAGGTGGTGAGCAGGAGGACGGCGGAGAGGCGGGTGAGTAGCGCGAGTAGAACTGCGCGTGCGTCGGTGGAGAGAGTGCCGGCGCGGTCGGGTACAGCTCCTCCATAGGGTAAGGAGCGTACAGCGTCGGAAGGTAGGCGTAATGAGGCGTGGGTCGGGCGAGCTCCGCGGGCGCGGGCTCCAGCCGGGCGCGACACGCAGCCAAATACTCCAGCTGCTGCTGGGACCAGTCGCGAGGCTCCACTTTGACGGCACTGGCGGCTACTGGTGATGAAGCTTTACTGGGATAGTTTCCCGTCTTTGACAAGTCCTCAGGTTTTGTGCTAAGATTTTCTGGTTCTTCATTTTCGTTATCATCTGAGAACAAAAGAAATTACTTTATGAATATTTGATAATTTGTGTTATTCAGAAACTGTATCATAAGTGACTCCTTTTTTATTTGTTTCTTTTACTAAAGTGTTATTTATAAAATATAAAACAAAAGCTGCTACAAAAATCAACGTATATCGTAATCTCATAATTACGAAAAAATAACGCTATCTACAGAATAGTTATTTAATAAATACTTACAGTGATAATCATGGTAAAAGCGCGTAGCCAGGTGGGCGGGGTGCGGCGGCGTAGTGGGCGGCGTCGCTGGCCGCTCCTCCCGCACCAACACCGGCCGCTTCTTGAGCGGACAGTGCGCATAGTTCTTGGTCGCAAAACGCGAAGTTTGAGAATCCTCCACAAGCATCTTGCACTTATTTCACAAACACCAAAATAGTTAAAAAATTAAATCGTCCTTTTCACGTCTTATCACAATATCACTGAGGTAACAGTCCAAACATCGCAGGCTGCGCCGGAGTCGTGAATGAGAGTTATCGCGATAGCGAGTACGTACGAACCGTTCGGCGGTCGGAATCGGAGTGGTGCGGTGAGGGAAGCGCGCGGCTTTATAGGCTCCCCGGCGACGCAGGCCAGGTGGTGGCGGGTAAGCCGCGCACGTGCGCCGTGCCCAATCGGCGGCGGCGCGGGGCGGCCCACAGGCGGGGGGGCGGCACCTGCGCCTCCGCACACCGCACCCGGCTTGCCCGGCTCGTCTCGCGGGCCTTGCAACCTCATCGCAGTGCGATATGCCCGGCTCCAGCTCACCAGCGCGCACCGGTCGTCAGCCGACACCAACACATCCAAACAACTGATTTTTTGCGCCATCTTTGGGGTTAAGCACCTTTGAACTGAGCCATTGCGTCTTTTAGAGGCGGTCATACTTGGTTCAGACCATTTATTGTATACCGAAGTCGATCATGCCACGCAGCTGCCCTGATTTTTTATGTGGCTTTCATCAAATAATCTGAATCCCGAAACTAAATACTTAAGTTTTAGTTTATACTGCGACAACTTTAATAAAAATATTTATTTATTGGAAATATTACATAAATCTACTACTTATTTCAAATTAATAAAATAAAATAAAAATTTAATAGTCAAAATATGGTCCATTTGTAACAAATAATTATCATCGTATGATTAGTTAGTATTAACTAAGATTATAATTATCAACTGTCTCATACATTCGAGTAGCAAAAAATACGCCGAGGATTCTGTCGTCAGCGCAGGCGCATTAAAGCACGCAGTTACGATTTTGACCATAAAAGAGTGCTCAAATGTTAGTGATCTTGATGGATATGACAGTAAAACAGAAATTAAAATATCATATAATTATTTTGACATGAGGTTAAATGGGTATTTATTATTTATTTTCTTTTACATTTTTAGGAAGACAAATAACATAAAGCCAACTACAGATTCTTACTAATAAAATATCTTATTATTATTAAAATCATAAAGTTAATTTAATTTGTCTTCCTTATCAAAAAAGATATTTCCATACAGCGAAGCCGCAGGCCACGGTTAGTGAATTTTACTGACAAGAAAAGAAATAGGAATTGAATATGTAATGGTGACGACTCATAATAATTACGTGTCTGAGTTGTCACTATGGAGCGACCTACATTTGCATAATATGGACTGTTACTTGAAACGCGACGATCCGATGACGACGGATGCGTGACACACGCTAAGTACAGAATATGAACATTATCGAATCACCGTGATTGACCTTGCTACCATTCGGCATATAAGGACTGTATCCTAAATGTATTGGACATCGTATTAATTCAAAGTAAACATTGCAAATATCAATTATACACATAAATTTATTTAGTTATTAAACATGTATTCACTAAAGTATAGCGGTTGTACGATCGACTTCGTCTGCGTGATTTTGATATAGGTACTTTGTATTTTTTGTGTTAATTGAAAATCTCATCAAAATCGGTTTAGCTGCTTCGAAGTTGCCAGGAATGGAACAAACAGAAAAACAGACAATTAATAAACTCGTTCCCATTCGGCTAATTTATGATCATACCTACATTGATACAAGATGTTATTAAAAGACAATGCCTTTATAATCGGATAGATATGTTTTGGTACCTAATTTTCTAAAGGGCAATACCATATATTGACTACTTTATTATTAGGTTTACTGTACATATTCACGCCGACATCTCGTAAACTTATTTAATGAAATTTTCAGATTTCGCACAATTCGCTGGCTAAATGGCGGCCAGCCATGACTTACTATATAATTAATTTCACCCCGAAAAATGCTACTACTAGTACGTATCCGATATCTTGCGGAAGAAAGTCTACTGCTATTCATTCTATGTAATTTTATTAATCGCGTTCAGATCGAGACACGGAGAACGGTTTGTTCTGCGCACGTTTAAATAACAATTATCCTCACCTTAAATGACATTGAGATTTGTGCGCAATGCACAGTTAGAAAATGTGCAAGTGTAAACCAGCTCAGCAAATAAAATAACGCTCGGCGCGACGCGACGCCACAACAAGCTTTGTATAATATGTACTTACGAATATGTTACTTAAGTTTAAATATCAGGTAAGACTAATATCCATTATAATTTTACAAAAGTATCGTCTCTGAATCAACTGAGAGTGAAATATTAGAACGATGAAGAGGTAGGATTTTTTTATAAGGAGTCTTCTCTATTCTAAAATAGATATAATAGGTTGGGGAAAAAGTCTTTTCGTATTTTTGTATGAAAAGTCAAGACATTTTTTCAAAGTTTATTTACATTTATTTACAATATATATGTACCGTTTTGTTGAATAACTTTCTGCCATTTTGTGGGCAGAGACATTATCCCGTTACTGTAGAAACTTTGGGACTTCTGATCAAAAAAACGGGACAAATAGTTTTGGCAGTCCTCTCTTGAGGTCAACCTTACAGAACCTAAAGAATTCTGCAGAGACCGAAACAGGTGAAAATCTGAAGGCGCAAGGTCAGGGCTATATGGTGGATGTACTAGGACCTCCCAATCGAACTTTCTTAATTTTTGCTGAGTGGCTAAATATGTGTGTGGTCTAGCGTTATCGTGATGAAAGACCACACCCTTCCTGTTGATCAATTCCGGCCGTTTTCTCTCGACTGCTTCCTTTAATCTCATCAGTTGCTGGCAGTAAAGATCAGAATCGATGGTTTTGCCGGGCGGTAAAAGCTCATAATAAACAATGCCCTTCCAATCCCACCATACACACAGCATCACCTTATTTCGTGTTAGGCCAGGTTTGGCCACAGTCTGTGAAGCCTGGCCAACTTTCGACCACGACCTTTTTCGCACGTTCTTGTCGTACGTGATCCACTTTTTATCGCCAGTTATCAATCTCTTCAAAAACGGCTCGGTTTCATTACGTCTCAATAATGAATCGCAAATGAGTACACGGTTCATTAAGTTTCTTTGAGTGAGCTCGTGTGGCACCCAAATATCGAGCTTTTTTGTATAACCAGCTTTCTTCAAATGGGTCAAAACTGTTTTGTGGTCAATTCCCAGTTCTTCAGCTACATCGTAACTACTAATATGCCGATCTTGCTCCACTCTTTCAAAAATGGCGTCCATTTTATTCGTAACAGGGCGACCAGAGCGAGGTGCATCTTTAACATCAAAATTTCCGGACTGAAAATGTTTGAACCAAATTTGTGCTACTCTTACTGACACTGCATCAGGTCCATAAACATCACAAATTTTTTTCACTGCTTGAGTTGCATTTTTGCCTTTTTTATAATAAAATTTTAAAATGTATCGAATTTCTTCATTAGATTCACTCATTTTTACGGAGAGAAAAACAAATAAAAAATAGCGGGAAACAACTTTTTTTTATTTTTTTCTTTTCTTTATAATGGAACCTTTTTAATGTTACCAAAACCAGCCAGACACAAATAGTACAGTCAAAAAAATTTTATAATAAGTTTATACCTACGTTATGCGAAAAGACTTTTTCCCCGACCTAATATGTTAAATACAGGCATGTTTTGTTGTAGAAAGGATAGGAGGTGTTTAACTTTTGTCAAACTAACCGACTGACTATTGTTTGAGTTAATTTACTTAAGCATTTTTATTTCTCATCGCAACAATCTCTTTTCTCAGTCTTACAAATGGTCTCACATTGTAACGGATTCTGATAATAATAATAATCCACAACATTACGTAACCGGAAATGGTTCAGAACCCGTTTGTCGTCACAATAAGATTTCCTTGTGTGTATCAAACTAAACAAGATAGTTCCGCAACCCCTTGCCAACGCGGAAATGTAACGTACATAAAGGACTTTTGTTGTATTTTCTGTGACCAGTGCTAATTCCCACAGGTCAGCCTGTTCCATGGGATAATTAGAAATTCTCACAGAAACAAGTTTTGTAGTCTTACCGTGTTTGGGATAAAAATTATGCGGTTATTTAGTTCCTATTTCCTTTATTCATATTGAGTATTAATACGTAATTCATCGCTTGCTAATCATATGACAATATTAAGGACGGCTTATAGAACGCCCTGTCAACAAGTTCAACGGTCATATTATAACTTTCATCCGTATCACGATGACAAGGACTGCAAGCAATGAAATTCTACTCGTGACTCAGCCTGCAAACGTGTCAAGGGTTTGATACAGAATGGACATGAACCAGCGTATGATTATAAATGTCTGTGACTAATAGCGGGAGTCGATAGTCAGCAATGTGAAATCTAATGGCAAACTGAACTTTTGAATGTCTTATCATCGACCGCTTTCATCGGCCATCGGCACGGAGAAGTGGGCGGTGAGAAGCGGACATAATAAACAAAATGTCAGTCATTACCTAATTAGTTTCGTGAATGAATTCTATATCTCATTATGAGGCCTGGGAAAAGTAAACAAGTCGCCCGTTCGGTGGTAAACAACACATTAAGTAAATTGTCGTTTTCAATGAACGACACGCCTGCCGACCTAATTAACTTTTAGGATAAAAACAACGTTATCTCGTTCACTTTACTACTGTTATGTTAACAAAAGCTTTCATCTTGTGTGAATGACAAACTTACTATATTTATTGTTTTTTCCATCACATTATTTTGAAATGGTAATAAGAGATAACTATGCACTGTTGTTTAATTAAGTTAACGTGATATCTAGACACGCAGTAGCGTGTCAAGCCAAGTTCAGGAAACAGAACTGGCGAGCCGCACCGTGTGTTATATTACATTTGTCTTAATCCGTCGGAACTTAGTGATTATTTCACTACAAAATTTGTCTCGATCTCCAACAATTAATGATAATATAATAGATAATAGATTATAGTATCATAGGCAGGTACAAATCTTGTAACATTTTGAAACATTTTCATACGTGCTACATTTGAAAATAAAAGACCATAACCTCCCCGCAATTAAGTAATTGACATATGCGAATGGGAATATACTTTTATTGGTGACAGGATGATTCGATAAACTTTAACGGTGTGTAATTGACGTGGAAAGTAGATTTTAAAAAATACCGAAGGAATTAAGTTAGACTGAAAGTATTTTTGCTTACTTTGATGTGATAATATCATGATAACATATTTAAAAGTTACATGTAAAAAATAATTCCTTTTAAAACTAGTCCATTATTAATTATTAAAAAAATATATGTATAGTTTTTAAATTAGATATTGAGTTAAAAGTGAAAGCAATACTTGCTACGATAGTGTTTAAACGGTTTTAAATAGATTCATTTATTTTATTTTATTTTAACCGGCCTACATTACTAGCAGTTATTATGCATATGATAATATTGGATTAAGTGTCATCTGCTCATGTATCACGGCACTATAATCCGGGGGTGAGTGGAGCAAGGGCAAGTGCGGGGTGCGGGTAGCGCGGCGAGACGCGGCCAGGTGGCGGCGCGGGCGCAGGCGCGTGCGTAACGGTCGCGGCACGAGCGAGGGGCCGTGCGCTATGCCGTGGCGGAAATAGCGATGGACAGGGGCGCCCGCGCAGGTGGTGCTATATGCTGAAGCCGCCTTTCAATGTCGCGCTCGATGCGACGCGCCCTGTTTGTACTTGCTGGCCAATTTCTTGCTTGCATTACATTACTCCATCATTACATTACTGCTCTGGTATTTAATCGTTTTGTGAGTAGTTTATTTAAATTATTAATAAATCAATCAAAGTCATTTTTCGAGTTTATATTAGCTGAGTTTGGTATGTCAGAATGTAGTTTTGGCTGGTATGTTTATGTATACCAGTACTAGCTGGCTGCTTGGAGGCCAAAGTTTCTACTATAAATAAAAATTAAGTTTTGTATAAAAAAAAATATTTATAGTATGTACAAAATGAAATCGGATGTAGAATCACGCTGAAAAATAAATATTTCGTAGGTTGTATCAGCATAATTTAAATAAACTACTCACAAAACTATTAAATACAAATAATCGTACGAAAAATGATGTTTTTTAATGTTAACACATAAAATATTATTCCGCCCAAATTTACAACTAGATATTTCCTTATGTTGTCGGAGTACTCTTTTGTGTTTTAATTAGCCAGTCTTCAAGAAATCTAACGAAAGTCCTATTTTACGAATCCATGAAATGAAACGTGTTCATAGTAAGTATGTCTTTACTTTCTAGATAAGGTTCCGGGAATAACTGAACGTTTCTTTTATCTATATAATTATTATTTAAAAACGTTGGAAATGCGTATGTAATTCTTACATAGTTTTTTTCATTCACCACTAGGTCATGGAAAAGGTATCAAGTTAATTAGTGTTGATTAATCAAATTTTCATCATTACATAATAATTAAAATCAGTTTCTAATTACATAATACATTGTAATACGTTCTCGGGTTAATACTTTCTTGCAACATAAAATAACAAATGTGTTGTAATACAATACATTTGGTTGATAGACTTGATACCCTTGTCTACCTATAGTTATCTCTTGTTTACATTATCCACCGGCGGAATTTAGAATGAAGCAACAGGTCAACAAAATTGCTATTCTTCCTATTTATGTTTACATTAGATAGGTATTTTAATGGTTTGGTGTACAGCGTAGTATGACAGTTAGGTACAGTACCGGCTGTAAATAATTCACACCAGCAATTGCATTTTCGAATATTACTAATTTTAATTTCCAACAATGATAATAACATATATCGTTTATCGGAATTAAAATCCCATTTTTTGATTTCCGTGTGAAGTATAGAGAGCTGTAAAGCTATTTCATTTTTGAATTGCCGATGTGCAGTATTTACCTCAGATCTCATATGTGAATAGGAATTATAAGTATGATTATAGTGTCTTTGTATTTTATTTAATCGCTGATTCCATCATCTGATAAAGCCTTTGCACTGTGCTGTCCTACTGCAAAAACCGGTTAGTAAAGCTTTTCAGCAATAATGTTATGAAGTAAAAATGTTACAATACAAGCAGACACTGCGAAAGATTTTCCTTTTTAATTAGTATTGCTTTGTCGGAGTCATCTATCGATTACCAATGAATTTATCGTAGTCGATCATTCACCCACGAACAACTGGTACAGAGTTCAAGCCACACCGGTAACTGGCATAAAACTCATAGTATGACTATTTTGACAGTTTATCCAGGTCAAATAAAAATTACGAGTTGTTTTAATTTTAATATACCTATAACAAAATTAGTAGTCGTTTGCTTTTTTGTGCAGTGTAAGCAAAATATTGTTATGGCTACATTTTTTCTATTTTAAAATTTATTTTCATGAATGCATTATTACTGTATATGTATTTTTTATATTATGTAATGTACACTAGTACATTATTGCAGTATTATAAAACACATGCAACATTTTCAAATACATACACAATTTCACATTAACACATTTTAGGGAGGAAGCTCATGCACGGCACACCTGAGCTCATGATACAATGTGTGTTTATGTATGATTGTTTGTCAGCTTACTTATTGCATATGTACCCACCTATGTGGCCGAGGTTACAAAGGACGGGCTCGGCACCCACTAGAGCCGGCCCCGCATTGTGTTGGACCAGTGCACAGCTATGCCAGCAGCTGGCAGCTCGTGCAGAATCACATGTCTGTACCCAAAAGCCACATCTGCACTGAACTCACCCCTCGTTACCAAAAAGTCCAAAGTGACTTCAAAATCAATACACGTCTGCATAACATACGACCTTTTAAAAGTGCAAACCGCGATCACGGTCTCCCTCATTCATTGTTTCATACACTGAAACGAAAAAGGTCGTAGTTGACAACCCCGAATGTTAGCAAAGCCGTCGTTTCTGTAAGATAAACTTTCACGTCTCGTTTAAGCGTTTCTATAAAAACAAAACCTATACCCAACTTTATTCTTTTCAGGGTAGAGTCGTCATTTGTTTATTGCGCAAAAGAATCAAAAATCATAAGGTTCATCTTTGCACGTCTTTTGAAGCAATTGTGCCGTTTTTGATCTGGAGCCGTTGAGTCTGCAGGTAGGTGAGTAGTTTAATTTTAAATAATGGCATTGCTGTAGAATTTTCTATATAAAGCACACAGGGGCCATTCAACGCTTTTATAAACACTTTTAATACAGATGGATTGGGTTTAATACAGGGTGTATTATTATACATAAGTTTTACACCTTTTGAATACTTAAGTGAGTTACGATTGTAAATTAATGTGAACTCTAGTTGATAACAATTTTATGTAATCTCTTTTGAAATAGTAATTTTAGAGCGATTAGTATCGTCATTAATATTTAACTAGATGTGTACGTACCGAAAAATAAACAAAAAACTGAAGCAAAGACTAGTACTTACAGTAGTAAGTAGTAGTAGTACTTTACAAAACTGATACACTTACTTACTTACTCGTTACACATAAATAATTTTAATAGGAAGGTATTTCTTCCTATTTCAAAAATACAAATTTTACTGCATCTTACTTAATCAAGCTTAAATGTAAATTTAATTGTTATTACAATTAAATTCACTTTTAAACTTGGTTGTGGACTTTCACCAAGAAATGTACCAAAACAATTAAGTAATTTTATTTTACTTATAAATACCTACATTATATACAATATCAACATTTTATAATTCAGATATATTTTTGGTTCAAATTAATAAATAATTCATTTACTAGTAAATTTAAAAAAACAATTGTCATGAAAAAAATTTGGCACAGCCTGTATAAGGGCAGGGGTAACAGCTGAGATTTCGGGCACACGCTACGCGGCGAGCGGGCCGGTGTGCGCCGAGCCACCTTTCACCCCTCGTCGCTCACAGATGCGACACACCTATACCGCACTCTCAAATACAATTTTAAACTGTTCTTATACTACTTCCGACTTTAAAAAGAATTGGACACGAAACACGTGTTTTTATAAAGGAGAAGAAAATAGAAAGTGGGAAAATTACCTCAACTTTAATCCTATCTCTCTCAGAAGAATTAAACATGAAATCACGCTTGGGCTTTATGAAAAGATACCTTTAGGAAAGAGTAAGAAAAGTTAAATATTAAATTACCTTCAATCCCGTCTCTATCCAAGGACAGAAATGAAATGCATATTAGATATGAAATCACGCTTGTCTTTACAAGGGGGTAAAACTATCTCAAATATAAAACCGTCCATAGTGGTAAGTGACAAGAGGCCTAAACCCTGAAGTGGGGCTTGATTGGACTGAGAACTTCGATAGTCAAATGTACCTTTTACTCTCTAAAACTATAGGATCATGTGATATACTATTATACCTACGAGAATCACCATTGACTAGCCAAATTCTCAGTATATAACTATTCGCTTTATTTTCGGGGTCCGTAAGTATGACCACAGTTCTCCCTATCGTTTTCAACTTAAATAGTTATCTAATCCTCAGCGTCGCCAAGTAAGGCTCCTAACTACCCTTTTCATAAAATTTAAAAATACTTTCTCGAGGAGTTATCACCTGATTGAGTCTACATATTATCATAATTACTATTATTTTTGTATATACCTACTATATGTAGTTTATTAATAACACATATTTAATTCTATGTAAGTTTATATGTTTTCTTATTCGTTCTACCTCATACTTTTCTGCTAACCAAAAGGTTAACTGGTAGAAAATGCCTTGGAGCATTAAGTTCGCCTTTTGTACATTTTTTTAAAAATTTGTGTGATAAATATATTCAAGTATTACTATATGATTTCTGTCACTAACCACGAAGAACGAGGTTGGACTTCCACTAAGCATACCTAGTGCGAATAAATGGTAGAAGGTGTATGGCATCTTGTAAGGCATGGTGAGAGTTTCAAATAAACCCACAAACCAAAAAAAGATTAGGGATCTTGTAATGACTTCCGCATGCAGTGACAACCGGGAACAAGAAAACGTGCCTTCGGAAGCATGGAAGAGCTTGACATCTAATACCAGACCAACTGTAAAGAAACCAGCACCTGATCTCAGTGATTGCTGCTTCGATGAAATATTTCCGACCACCTTGTATCGCCGCACTGCTGCCTTTTTTCAAATGAAGGCATGATTTTATACTTAAATACAAAACAAAAATTAAAGTCATAATAATGAGAGACAGTTTACTTTAACATCACAGGAGCCTAAAACATGATCCTCTCACCTTGGACCGTGAGAGGAGGCCAGTGCTACATAGTGGGACGAGTATGAGGTGAGAAGAATAAATAAATAAATATTTTCTGACAATTACACCAATTATTTAGTTCATAGATAAGTATCATAAAGAACTTATGTTATGGATACTAAACAACGGATAAACATACTCAAATACTTTTTTTTTGTAAATACATACTTAATATACATAGGAAAACCCCTAGACCAGAACAAATATTCATGTTCATGCACACAAAGATTAGTCCTGTGTGGGAATCGAACCCACGACCTCTGGAATGAAGTGTAGGTATACTGAATCCACGCCATATCGGTCGTCAATCAATCAAGAACCTTATAAACTTTTTCAATGTCTCTCTAGAACGTGAAATTCCTGAGCATATTATTTTCCTTCAGTGGCACATACAGGCAGTAACACCATTCGAGTTATCAGATAAATATCTAATTGGTGACATCTCGCAATTAAGTTATTAAAAACTTGTATATATAGCATAATGCCTGTTCTTTTGTTGGAAAACTGTTAAATTTTGACTTTTAAAAACATCGAACGAACGAAGTAATACAAATTTAGTTCACATCATAAAAATTCCTTAGAATTAAGTTCTTCATGCGCTGCTTTACGTTCAGGCCATTAAAGATTAGAAGGTGTTCACAACTGAGCCAAAGTATCTACAAGTTATCACGGTTCATGTATTACGTAGAATTTCGTTAATATTTATGTGTAAGTCAATCACGCGGAGAAAACAGCCTAGAAACATCTTAAATACTGGGCCGTCTAAGGCATTGTACTAGATGTCCAATGTGCTTGCAGAACACTTCAATTAAAACGGCAATCAAATCACTGACAATTCTCTACTGATCACGGTACCTAACGGCAAGTCACCTTACCACCTCTTGGTATATAAATAAGAAACCTTTAATCTTCTAAAAAGCAGTGAAACCATTGAAAATCAAGAGCAAACATATTCTACTGTGAGAAGCTGTCTAACTGAACATGGTACAAAAAAGACATAAATTTTCACACATTTGCAACACGGGTCCAGGGAAACGCGTATCGTACCTTTCCCACATTGCATTTTTTTGGTAAATCTCACCGTTATACGGATTTTTTGCATTCCTGAGTGACGGAATGTATTTATAGTGTTTGAGGGAAGGGGATGAGAGCTAGGGTCGCGCAGGGCAGCTGCGGTGCAGGCCAAACAAGTTGATCGCCCGGGACTTACGGCACCGTAAATGACGGGTAACGGTTCCGTTATTATTTTTTACCCACACCCATACTTAGTTACTATTAAACTATAATCTGTAACAGTAACCCCTGTATACAATAGGTTGCATTCAGATACTATCACCTGTTTGTCTGTGATTCATTCGGTGTATTATATGGTACGGTGATGTATAATAATTGTGTACATGTATGTAATTGTATATAATCAGTAATAAAAATTATTTTATATCCATGTTGCTTGCGTTGCTGTAAAAAATACTGTAACAAAATTCCAAAGTGTTGACACTGTTTAAGACGTCTGTACATTAGTAGTACTCATTGAACATGCCGAGTGATGGATGAATGGAGTTAGTTCTTTTGATATAAATCTTATTTGTTACAGACCGGAAAACGCTATTTGCATATTCAAACAGCTCACTGAGCACGTGTCTAAGGGAGATGTCGACTTCTTTTCGATACACGTTTTATTCAAATTGTATCAAAGGCGAAATGGCTGTCGTTGAAATTGTTCGCCCACCGCTAGGTATCAAATAAAGTGTAATTACTCGGAGCAAACGGCGAACACACCCGTTCCGGGACACCTTTTCATTTAATCAAAACTTGTTTGCACACCCAACAAACGGTGTTTTGTTCGCGGAGGGCGACCGGCCGCGCTGAGCCAGCGCAGCGCTGCATAGCTGCACCCGAACTTGCCGAACACCGGTTCGTTTCGTCGCCATCTTTTGATAGATTCTTTTTATGTGTATTGAAATAAGCGCAGTGAGGGTGCGCGTGCGCGACAACTGCCGAGATTGTTGCACCTGGCCCACGCGCTGCCATAGGCCAATATCGCACATGTGATGGATGACACGCGCTACCGTTTATATTTAGCACAAATCCATGTACCTAAGTATACACGATTATCTAATACATAACTTATAACTTTAGTTTAAATATTCAGAAACCCGTTAAATTTTAAAAATTACTTTTATTTCATCATATCATATTATCTTTATTCATAAATTACCTGTTTTAACTACTATTTGCATAATGATAAGGTAGATTAAATCGAATGCCTAGATCCAAACTACAATCTGTAACAACAAATATAAGCTCGCTTACGCTTCTACAACATAAATGCCACAAACTCCAGATTTAATTAAAGCTACACTTTAATACGTTTACCAGTAAAATAAACCTTTGCAAATCTAATCTCGTGTCAAAGTTATCAAATAGCAACTTAATTATTGATCAGAATTAATCACTTTACATTCACGTCTTTCTGTTGGATATCCTTTCAAAGCTATAAATCTATAATGCTCGTAGAACTAAAATAAACACTAAACGGGTTCGGCAATATTATTTTCGATTACTTATCATCTGAAAATATGTTTTTAACATTGTCACAGAAAAATAAAAAGTATCAATGTTTTTTAAAAACGATGTTGGTAGACATACGGGAATACTAAAGTAAAACTCGACTTTAACTTCTAATAATAAGATACAAGATATAAGAGACAAATAATAAGTATAATTTATTTTTTAAGAACGATTTGGTACCGTAACAGACGGGAAAAGTAGAAATAAATTCGACTTCAAAAATTTGCTTGTTCTCATTTCATAGCATAATGTCTGAAACATAGTTGGCATTTACATTTAGAGTCGGTGCCGTCAATGAATGCAGGTTTGTATGACTTTTAACTTGAGTGCATTTTTCGGCATTAATCTTATTATTTTATCTAGTCTAAGAAAGTAATAAGTAAATAAGTTTTGTCATTTACTTTTGCAAGTTAGTTTTAGATTTTTTTAATGTATTCTACTTTTTAGTGTTTCTTAATACTGTTGATGTAATTGCGTATACAATATGCAGTATAGTAATTTACAACGATCACGGTCTATTTGAAAAACTTATTGAATATTTCCAGAGTAATAGTCAGATCTCAGAAATTCGTAATGATTTATGAGATCAGGACAAAATTTTGTTGTTTCATTATTATTATTATATTACGACGATGATTTTATATGATTTACCACATCAGTGTCACCGTTTATGAGTAATCTTCGTATATAAAATATCAAATAAAGATCTTGAGAGAAATTGAGAAAGAACGTCCTCCTTTTTGAATTCGTCTTAAAATGCTAACAAGCCTTTTATCTCCCAAAATATTACTTACTTGATGATATAACCGAATTTAAATTCACTTTTGATAAGATATCTCTGCTACCTAACTATTAGTTAAGTGGTTCTCCGTATTTCAAGTGTCTATTTACGGTTTAGTGGATCATTGATAGATCGATTACCGTTTGAGTATTTGTTTTCGCTTGCAATCGTCGGCTGTCAAGCATATAAATTTGCAAACGTCAAAAATGGATTGTCATTTCATGATTGGTCGTCCGGACTTGGTTATTCAAAACATAAATAAATTACTGCGTTAAGTGATAAACTCAAACATCGATTAGTAATTAGAAAATGTACTGTACTCGCATAATAATTCCTTATCATTAATTGTTGGTAAATAAATTTATAAGTGCTAAAGTACTTTGCTGCTTCCATAGTCAAGGGCATTAAGTGGCAACTATAGATAACTAAGAACATTTTGAAGAAGACTTAAAGTACATTTTTAATTATATCCACATTGCTGTAGAAGTGTAATAAATTCATGAACAGTTTATGTTTTTCAAAATAAGATAGTTTCAAAAAATTCTAGAGACGGACTCCCTATGGTTATTAAACTAACGAGATATTCTTTCGATCCTCTTAGCAATGTAATTTCACAAATACGTTAAGTGCGTCAAACATTTTGTGATGATCTCTAAAACAGTCTCTTCGTGAATCGATTATTCTTCGATATATCGTGGAATTCCAGTAGTGCAGGCAGTATAGGTCACCCGTTAGCATATCAGGACCACACGGCTGTGACGTGCGACCACTATACAACGTCATGGCAGTGCGCCTGCGCAGATCGCGTGCGCGTTCCTCCAGCGAACTCCACGTGTCAGTCTATCGACCGCCCAGCGAGCCGGCCTATGTGGTCCCACATCATATTTACTCCACATACCTTCATAGTTACATTACAAACCTGGTTTGAATAATAATAAGTCATAGATGCAAAAGATTAAATTCATATCAGAAACATACTTATTAACTTAAAATCGCAAACAGTATATTTTTCAGAAAAAATTATCTGTTTTTGGCCAATAATGTTTTAGAATAACTGTTGTTCCTACAGGCCTATTGGATAATACAAATATTAATACTACTTGGTTCCATTTTGAAAAAATCTTTTGTAATTAGCTGGTTCTCTAGTGATTTGTTAAGAATTTGTTTGTAAAAACTTGTCGTAGGTTTTAATTATGGAAGCGCATACTAGGTCTTTCAGGTTCATACAAAATTACAAATTTACTCTACGTACATACATTATAAAACGATACTACTAACCCGTTAAAATTTACCGCAAAACCATTAACGAAGAAAGTTACAAAAAACTACGCTGAAAAGAAAGTCGATATCGGAACTTCGAGAGATTACCGATGACACGACTATAGCATGAAGTAAATCATCCAATTTTGCGGCTATGCAGTCGTTTTATTTACAACTTCATCTTTTCTGACAAGTAAGGCAAACGTGAGCTGGGTTGCGGTACAAGATCACACTTGTACAACATTTAAAATGTGGTTACCTTTCAACTTCGGTCATAAACATTCCTTTCTCATTTCTTTATCAAACTGTTATGTTTACCAAAGTTACTTATAATTCATGGACGTGACTTAAGCGTTTTGATTCGTTATGAATAATGGAAATGAAATATTGGAGAGGAGTGCTCTCACAGAGGTTTGCTTATCGCGCCACCTTATAGAGGAAGTTGCAAGTTCGGCAAATCTGGACGGTTCTTAGAATCGAAGTTAATGTCAGTTGAGGTGGGCATCGATAAGTCAGCGGCTACAATGAGCGGCTTTGTGCGCCAGCCATCACTGTCGCCCAGGCGGGCACGGAAACAATGCGCGGGCTACATTCGACCCTGGCCTCTCATGAGCCATGTTTGCGATCATAAAGTGTCATTATGGTAACAGTACCTCATTGTTGTTTTCGGCGATCGGCGTCTCCCTATTTTCTCCGCTCGCCGTGTAAAGTCAGCCGCGTCACGGCGAGTTATGACCGAAATGGGTTACGACCAGCTCTTGCGAAACTTTTACGGGCCATCGTCTCCGAAATCTTGTTCCGTTTAATGGCCTTCGAATTTTAAGTGCTAAAGAAAGGTAAATCACATTGACGTGTCTTGAACTTAAATTCGTGATTTGACGAGGACTCGAACTTTAAGTTCGAGGAAATATCGCTGGTCATTATTTGTACTAAAGTCATGTTTAATCCGTCATTTTATTACTTTTATACCACAACTAGCTGTGGTGCGTGGCTTTGTCTGGTCATCATAATAAAATACTGTTTATTCACGAAGCTCTTTTTTTTTAAGTTTTAAAAGCGTTTTGTATATTTAGAGAGTACCTTAGTAATAGATAGTAATGATGAATATAGTATGTAGGAACAAAACGAATAATTTATTTGAACTATTTTCTAAAGATTCCGTAACTAATGCCACAAACAAATACCAAACATATAGTTCCTAAATAGCGTTCTTCTGGCCGTCTGTATCTATGACGGATGACTTCTGTACGACAAGCAATGTTTTTTCCTTAGATATAAAAAAGTTTGAACATTAAGCTCAAAATTATATATACTTACATAGATTATTTTAAGTAAGTATGTGAAAGTCAAATGTTTTATTTTTGATTATATATTTACGTCTGTATTTATATAACTTATTAATTTGTACCAACAAAATAATTATGTAATAAAATATACTTAAATATTTTCATGATAAGAATTTTCCAATATGTCTACACAAACAAATAAACTTAATATAATTCCTATGTGTAATAAGTATGTTTTTACAAAAAAAGTATTTTAATTACACAAGTTTTAATGGTACTTATCTTGGAACTAAATAATTGGTGTAACATACAAAATATTTAATAATTTTATTATATTTATCATTAGTAAAGGTTTAATATGTTGTTAATTTACACCAAAATAGTAAGCTAATTAGGCAGGACTAGTAGTATATAATCAGAGATAGATATTTAGAAAAAAAATTCCGATGCAATTGTGACACTTGTTTACGTCAAATTACATAATGTATTAACAAGTTTGTTCACCATTGACCTCTATTATTTCCACGAATCAGGGATTGGATAACTCAGGTCGACATCTTCACTATATCTGGTAGGTATTTCAAATCGATGCCAAACTTGTGCGAGGATAAGGTTACGGTGTCCTATGTCTAGTGTAATTGCAATAAAAGTGCTTAAAATGCTAAACAGACAATAATCGTTATATAATTTCATTAATACCTTCGCTCTACATAAGGTGTTATGCGTATTTCATATAGAAGCAAAAAAAATTATTATGCAATCATTATAAAGTATTTTTGAAAAATGATTATACAGTTATAGTTTAAAGGCAAAATTTGCACGTTAAAGATAATTTTACAATGTTTTAATTCACTACAAGCGAAGAAACTACACAATGGGTGTAATTTTAATGTATTATCGAGATCCCCACTGCCCGATCACTCTTAAAGTTACTATTTTGAGAAACACGCAGGTTATCGGAAACGGTCACCCAAGTTAATTAAGGCACATAGGTCTTAGCCCGTATACCTACCCTATTGGTAAGAAGATGCCCAAATTGGATTTAAATGAATCGGGTGTAGCCACAAAGTGTGTTACCTTACGCGCGCCTTTATTAAATTTTATTCAAGAGCTTAGGCCTCGGACTCCTCGGCAGTACCTCCTACTTTCTTTTACCTTATCCTACACCTACGTGATTTTAATTTAACTTTTCGATAACATTCAATATGGTTCAAAGAGCGAACACAAAGGAAGATTATTATTGGCATTGTGTTTACTGCTATTGTTTGCGAGTCATAAAACAATGATTATTGAAAATCATTATGAAGATGTCAGCCACCGATCAAAGTTATAATAACGTATGATAAGATCACGCTTGAACAAGCAAATATAATGGGCTTAATGATACGAAAACAATGGGGTTCCTGCAGGCGTGCGCCCGCGCCTGTCTCAGTTACTGCGCGTACGCACTTATGCATGCCACTTGACTAAGACAAGACTTGCTGGGTGCTGACTATCCTAGATATTTAAATAATAACAGATATTTAAATAACATAAGTACAGTCTTTACATTTAATCTATAGACTTCAAGTCTTTTTATTTGCTAAAATGCAGACGCACGATTTGGGAATAAGCATCATTTAAAGTTTAGATTTATTTATTTATTTGTAGTTGCATTTGATGTACAACAGTTGCACAAATATAAAACTTACTTTCATTTTTATAATTTTGTATTGTTATTTGTTATTTTTTTCTGGCAGTGGTGAATGCTAGATTTGAAATTATCATCTAAAATTACCACTTCAATTAACGAATTAGCATTTCAAATAGAAGAGTTGTAAGAGTGATCTAGTTAGAGCAAGCTTCAGGACAAAATACCACTTAGAACAGGCTAACTTCCATTTTACATTTGATACCCCGTTATAGCATTTGTTACCCCGAGAAATCAGTATGTCTGGAAGTGACGAACACATAACTGTGCTAATCAGAATTGGGGCACTATATGGAAAATAGCCGTTTCTTTTGCCTGGTCACTCCACGAAAGAAAAAAATAAAAACTCCAAGTTATAACAAAATAGGTGACTTATTAATTTCGGTGCCACATAATCAGAACAGGTTTGCCGCGTAAGGCGCGGTGCTGAATAGAGGTGTAATCAGCGCCATTGAGCCTAGCCGCCACCTGTGGAACCCGTTGTATTGTAAGTTGCGAGCTAAGGCCCGAGCTCTGATTCTACTAACGTACACAGCTTTGGAGAGTTTAAGCTATAAACCGATTGCTGTAGAACCAATGTTGTTGTAGTAGTAATTTGATCGCAAAAAGGAAAAAAGTTTAGTTACTTACAAATAAAAAACTTATTCGTGGCCGTTGACCAATTTAAGCTATAACTCAATTGCTGTAGAATCAATGTGGTTTGTAGTAGTAGTTTCAGAAAAGTAGCTAGAACTAAAATTAATTACAGCTCATTCATTAAACAATCATCTTATGAAGTGTAAGCATGAAGGAGAAATGAAAATGCTAAATAGTTAGCAACTTTGTTTGCGATGAATTTGGTTAATTTAGCAGAATTGTGCTCCTGCGCAACGAATTTCGACTATACGTATTTATGAAACTAAACTCACAATCGATCCATTACTTTGTTCTCTTTAGTGCGCTTCCAGGTGTTAACAAAATATAAATTAAAATTATTAATAATTCAGACATCTTTGAATGGCAAAATACGAGTATATAGCTAGGTATCGCAGTTATAGATACATTCGGTTTGTCAATTAATTTTGTCAATCTTAATTTTGGCAACAAATAATAATATTAATCATTATGAACGTTCCATTACCTACTGAGGACAGGCTTCCTCTTACGAACCAAGATGATAAGGTTTCTCATACCGCTCACTAGGGAGTCTAAATTACCTTAAGAAGTGATAACCAATTCCACAGCATGCATAGCAAAAAAAAAACAATGATTTTAACCAGACAGTTGTATTTTGTTTGCACAGATTATATTATTATATCACAACGCAAATTAATGCGTACAAAATTGCATTAAGTCATAATTTGACACGATACGAAAAAAGACAATACTAACGTATACATAAATACTCATATTACACAAATACTTTAAATACTTACAAGCTTCATATCAATAATAATACAAGTAAGAAGTTAACTCGGATACGATTAACCTTACAAGTATAAGATTTATTACTTATAGGTACATTTATGCTTCTAGGATTAAGTCTGAATTAGTATGTTAACAAATTAATAGCTACATTCACTTTTGACAATTCTATGACTCATACCAATAAATCAGCGTTAATATGACAAGATATTATTGTAATAATGGTAGTATATTAAGCGTCGTCGACTGAGAGCCTATTCTGGCCGAGTGAATTTGGTAAGTTCATGTTGTGTAATTATAATTATGACATTAGAATTGTTAAACACTTCTTATATGGTACTTGATGTAATTACATAAACACTGCTTTAAAGTTAAGTAAATCATACAGGACAATACTCACCTAAATAATACATAAATAATGTTTATAAATTAGGCCGAATGTGTATTTTATGACACACACCTTGATATGTGTGAGGAGGCTTGTGCTCAGTAGTGGGACGTTAATGGGCTGTGATGATGATGATGATGATGTGTATTTTATTCAAAGTTATCACCACAACTGATTAGTAATTATAACGCCGATCGCAGATCCCAACTCTATAGAAAAAAGGGCAGCCTTTCGGCAAGGCAAATCAAAGGCATAATCTCAGAAGACATAATGATATCATGCCAAAGTACTTTTTCAAATAAATTATGACATTTCCCTGACATGACAGGATTTCAATAACAGTATCACACTGGAAGTTTTTGCGTTTAAAAATACGTAATTAAGTAGACTACATTAAAATACAGGACTACTAGAGGAAATCATACATACCTTTTTGCGTTAGGACCTAATATTTTCCTTGCGCTTAGGTATATACTTTATTTCACTTCAGTAAATTCTTGATTTATTTGATTGAATTGATATATAATAATTGATAAAAATTATTGATAATATTACAATGTACTATATAAAACTATATTTCAGATATCCTCTCCCCTATCTGAAGCCTCCGGATATATTTGTTCCATGACAGGAAACACTTGTCTGCGCACTTGCAGGTACGCATAGTATTCCCAACTACCACAGCGCATGGCGAACAGATACCTTATTATTTTGATATTTTATTTAACTCCGAAGTGCTTGTAGCTTTGCGGTGCTAGGTAGGTGGTCGGAAGCGATCACCGAGGTCAGTCCTTGAATGGGTAACCGTTTGTGTGCGTTTGATAACGAGCGCTTTTGTTACTTTACTATGTATAGTAGTCGATAAACCATGTTAGAGGCCTAATTGGGCGGCTGGAAAAAATCTAACTGCAGGACGCCACACCCTTGTGGATACTACCAAGTTTTTAGGGATTACTTTAGACTCTAAGCTACAGTGGGGCCCACATATTGGTGAATTGTCGAGTAGACTTAGCTCTGCAGCATTCGCGGTAAAGAAAATTCGCCAATTAACAGACGTTGTAACAGCTAGGCTAGTTTATCATAGTGTTATGTCCTATGGTATTCTTCTGTGGGGTTGTGCGGCAGACATTCAAACTATCTTTGTGCTGCAGAAGAGGGCTATTCGAGCAATTTATAATCTCCCATGTGGACATTCACTAAGGGAAAAGTTTAAAGAAATTGGTATTTTGACAGTGGCCGGTCAATTCATTTATGATAACCTGGTTTATGTACATAAGAATACTGATCAATTTAGTAAGAAAAGCTGTATACATAACCTAAACACAAGGAATAAGCATAAATTAGTTGTACCTGCCACTAGGCTCCAAAAGATAAACAAATCTTTTAAAGGTCAATGTGTACGATTCTACAATAAAATCCCAAGCAACATACAGCAATTGAGCCTAAATAAATTTAAATTAACCATAAAAAACAAGCTGTCTTCAAAGGGATACTATTCTATTAAAGACTATATGGCAGATAAAAATGCTTGGGATTAAGCTGCCGTTTCATACAGGCTATTCTAATATGAATGACTTGAAAAAATAAATACTGTTAAGGTTATGTTATATTGCATTGTATAGCTTCACAGACAAATGAAGATTGTAATTCTAGTACCAAACTAATGGATATATTTAAAAGAGCATAGCCTGTGAGTTTCTTGCCAGTTCTTCTTACAGAGCGGTGGCTCGGAACTGGCACTTAGATTCACTTACACTTAATTATTTTTTGTTTTTAAATTGTTTTTTTGCATGTAAGTGAATCTAAGCTTCGTGATTTAGTGTAATATTATTTCGATTGTATTTTTTTTTTATTTTTTAATCATGACGTTTTCAAGTACTATGTATAAAATAAATGAAATAAATATTTTTTTTTACTTTTTTACTTTCACACACCCAGCAGCGGGACTGTTCGAAAGGGTTACCGCGGCCGCGGGACGTAGCAGGCTCAAGTAGGAACATGGATGGTTTTTAGTCAGTAAAAGTCTGACACACCCTCCCGCTCCACCCACAGCGGGGGAAGGTTATTAGATGAATTTCCATCCAAAAAAAAAGAATAAAAAGGACGTCACACACCGGCCTCCGCAAATCGGCACTGAGTACGCGTGGTGAAGTACGACCCAATATCCCCTTACCTTGTTTCGTGAGAGCCCGTTCTGATTGGTAAAACGTTAATGGCTGAGATGATGATGATAATTAAGATAACTTGTCAACACTTTCTGACGGACACGGACGAAGTCATAAGCATTATAATTGAATGTCAGAGGTTACGTTATAAAGACATCTACCGGCCTATTGGCGGCGGCCGTCGGTTGCCATGTCGTGAAGTAAGATATAGGAAAAACCTTATAAGGTATAATATGGATACTAAATGACAAGGACTGTGGCTATCTATATTTGAACTTCGGTTAGGATATAAAAGATTCTTGTTGGTTGGTTAGGTCTACTTCCTTCTGTCTTTTAGGAAAAGCAGTACAGAGGGCAAAGGGAGAGTAATGAAGAGTTGCGTGTCAGCATCAGGGATGAGAATAAATGAACACGACAATCCCCGTTATGCGACTCGAGAGTAAGTTCGAAATAACCATAAAAGATTAACTGAAAAATTATATTGTTAAAATAAAATAATTGTCGATAGTGATCGTAAATTTTATGACATATTTCTATTTCAGTTCAGTTACTTAGTTTAAAAAAAATTATAATCATTTTATCAATTAAATTATTAATAACTCATGTTAGTAGGAACTTCTCAGTTTCATTTTCATAATTTTGTAAACGGATTTGTATTGGGATGAAAGTACAATTTGTGTGAGTTTTAATGGCTGTTGTTTATTAGCTGTACAGCTTCTCCGTCTCAAATCTCGACCCCCGGGCCACACGTGCAGCCGCGCCCTATTCAGGTCCGGATCTTATTGCGTCGCTGATCATTCATGTTTACGATCTGACGGAGATGACTCAACTTTGACGCTCTTTGTCTGAAGTGGGAGCATCTACTGGCGAGTGTATTAGCTCTCAGGTGTCGTCCACCAGCAAGCTTTGTGAGATTCATGCGCACTTCCTATGAATCAAAGGTGTTTATATAATTTGATAGTACATTCTTTAATGATATGAAAGATGATGTATGTGTAATTATGCGACTTTAATCACAATTAAACATAAAATATATCAAAAACATTGCAAAGGAATGCTCCACAACTGAAATTTCCACAAACACTCAAGTTGCACAATGTTGTGAATGTTGAACTCGGTAATACTTGAAATGAAAACCATTTCCAGTTGTCTCTGTCCAGCTATCGCTAAGATTATTAATCAAACAATAGCCGTTTTGTGTACCAATGTGCTAGATATTCGATTAGGGTCGGTAGCGGGCTCCTGCCGCGCCAGCGCTGAGTCAGGCGCGAGCAAAGCCACTCTGTCGTCATAGTTGAATGGTTAAGAATAATTGAAGAAGTTATTTATAAGTTTCCTTAGAAGCAAATCGTGTGCGCGATCGTAGCCGGATGCCGCCACCCTTCGAAGGGCATGCCTCCACAAAGGCATTTAGTCTATTTAAAGACATCCTGCTTAGTGCGGGGGCCCGGGTCCGCACGTGCGTCAAGTGTCCTGCGCCCGCGCCGACCTGTCAATTACTGTCACTGCGCACCTCCGCGCGTCTGCATCGTCAACGCTGATGGACTGTATGCACCATCATCTCGAATCTAATCTCGCCCATAACAACTTGCATTGCTTGTATACCGTTTCACAAGAAACTTGACTTCTGAACGACATTCCTAACTAGCTTTCAACTGTCATACCATCTTGTGAACTTTTCAGTGAAATAACGTAATCGCTTAGTTATTCCGTAACTTTTACCAAAATTTTATACATTTTTATGTAATTATACGACAGATTAAGACAACGTTCAATTTCAATTGGGAACTCTAGGAACATATAAATTACTTTTGTGATATAAAATATACCAAAAATCTTAAAAAAGCAACCAGGCCCCTAGTCTATATATTGTCATAGTATCATGAGTAAAAATAATGTAACAAGTAGCTATCTGTTCAGGAAATTGAGTAGGTTCCATGTTCTGCTCAATCAAACACGATATTGCTCCACGACAACGGCTAAATTTATCGAAGGAGAATCTGACATTATAATGGACTCGAAAACAATACAAACTATTATAAGGAGCACTGGTGCGGAGATTATGAGTCTCAGGCGCAGGAGACACGGGTGCGGCCGCTGCGGACCGAGGCGCCGACGCACTCACTTGTACCTGAAGATTTACCTGATGGTAACGCATGTGAGCATGTGTACATATGAGATCTGGGATGTATAATTTTCTCTTTATGTTTTCACAACCATGTATCTGTGACACATTTCACATTTCTACGGCGGCTGACATTAAGTTAGGAATAGTAATAATGAGTGTTTGTAGATATAGTAGTGTACTGTAGTGTTTGACGACCGATATGGCGTGGTGGCGAGAATACCGGCTCTCCGCTCCTAAGGTCGTGGGTTCGATTCCCACGCAGGACAAATCTTTGTGTCCATGAACATGAATATTTGTTCTGGTCTAGGTGTTTTCCTATGTATATTAAGTATGTATTTATCAAAAAAAAGTTTTTGTGTTTTTCCGTTGTTTAGTCTCCATAACATAAGTTCTTAATGATACTTATCTATGTACTAAATAATTGGTCTAATTGTCAGAAAATATTTATTTATTTATTCTTCTCACCTCATACTCTTCCCACCAAGTAGCACTGGCCTCCTCTCACGGTCCAAGGTGAGACGTTCATGCTTTAGGCTCCTGTGATGTTAAAGTAAACTGTCTCTCATTATTATGACTTTATTTTTTGTTTTGTATTTAAGTATAAAATCATGCCATAATTTGAAAAAAGGCAGCAGTGCGGCGATACAAGGTGGTCGGAAAAGTTTTATTGAAGCGGCAATCACTGAGATCAGGTGCTGGTTTCTTTACAGTTTGTCTGGTATAAGATATGAAGCTCTTCCATGCTGTAAATTTAGAAAATTATGTTATTATTTTTTGGTTAAGCAACAGCTCTTCAAAAAGTTGAACAAATACAAATCACGATTTCTAGTGAAATCATCATTTTTATATGCATAAATAACCGGAATATAACAAGAATAACTTGAGAAACAGAGTAGGGAATTATTAATTTTTTAGGATCAATACATTACAGGAGTGGGTTTTAGGGACAGACTACGCGCGTAGCTTGTGAAATAAAATGGAATAGTCTAATAGGGTCGAAGAAATCAACAGAGCATTCACCAAAGTAACTTTTAATAAAGGCAATAGTTCCAAAACAATCAGGACAAATAAAAAAAATATAAACTTTTTTATGAAAATATACAAAAGTAAAGTCGGGTTTAAGACTCTTTCGTGGAATATGTTGAAGGCACGAGGTACTACAATGTAGCCGACTGGCCATTCTGTTCGAAAACTGTCTTCACACAAATACAAAGGAAATGTGTAATATGTATGGTAGCAATGTTTTATGTTGCAGTTTTTTTGTTTTTGTTATTCACAAACTCGTTTAGAGAATTTTCCAGGGTCAAGTTATTTGATTTAGGTGCATAGGGATCCTACCAAGACCCAAGGAGCCCAAGCCAACCTCACCTGCAAGTGGTGCACCTGTTGATCAACAGACGAGGCTCTGGCGAACATAACAGTGCACGGCTGCGTTGCAAAGTTGTTTAAACCTGCATTATATTACCATTTTCCCTCTCAGATTGCTCCATTTATCTTTAGCAGTCAACATGGGTTTCCTAGCTAACGAGCAGTTTCCAAAGGGGTAGAGCTACCTGTGATCAACCAGTTGTAGTACAGAAATTACTTGTGTGAAGTTATTGCCGAGGGTGGGCAGGTCGATGCCTTTTATACCGACTTCTCAAAAGCATTTGATAGTGTTAATCATTCATTGCTCTGTATAAAACTCGATATTCATGACAGTCTCCTGCGCTGGGTTCATTCTTACCTAAATAACAGAAGCCAACTTGTATCTCTGAAATGCTTTAAATGTCACCTGTAATGGTAAAGGCCGGTGATCTTCAAGGCTCACATCTTGGTACGTTGGTTTTTCTTAACGACCTGATCTCAAAACTTTCAAGTCCTTGCCTTCTCTATGCGGATGACTTAAAATTATACCGCAAAGTACAAAATCCATCGGATTGTCGTGAACTACAGTGCGATATTCATGCGGTGTCTGAATCGTGTCAGTTGAACCAAATGCATCTTGATGTAAAAAAGTGCTTTGTAATATCTTTTACCAAAAAGCGTTACAAGCAGACCTGCGAATATCGACTAGACGGACACACATTGGATAAGAAATCCCTGGCCAAGGACCTTTGCGTGTTTTCTTGACTCTGAATTAACGTTGCGTAATCACTGTGATTGCATAAAGAATAAACTGTTGGGTTTCATAACAAAGTGCACAAAAAGCTTTAAAAAGACCCAAAGTTTTTTGACTGTCTATTATAGCATCGTCCGTAGTACTCTAGAATATGCTTGTGTTGTCTGGTCTCCATGCTAAACAGTTCACTCGGATAGTAGAATAGAATGTGTTCAGAGAAAAGCTTAGCTCAAAATGCGGTATCGGTCGTAGCCTCATTTTGCTTATAGCAAAACACTGAAAAGGTGTAAAAGTAACGTCTCGGCTCGTTCGCCGTATGAATCAGGACCTAATACATTTGCACAAAATTCTTTATGTTGTCTTGAATCCCCTTACCTCTTGGGTAAGCTAAATTTCGCTATGAGGCGTAAACCCCGATTGCCTTAATATGCTACATTTTATCTTCGGGCGTATAAAAAAACTCCTTATTCTATAATCCCCTAGAAATAATGTGTCGGCTTTTCAACGAAATATCTATCAAACATACCAGTGTGGATATTTCCGATCAAAGGTTAAATAAAATCAGAAATGCTGTAAATCATTCTTTCAGAACAATTAAGTTAGGTAAATTTTACCTTAAAAAAATTGCACCTATATAAAAATTTCAACAATGTCTCGTGTACTTTAGCGAATGTATCCTTAGAAGTAATGTACTCATATAAATAAAAACTTACCATTGGGTAACTCTAAAAATTTATTTTCTATAATATTCAATAGTTTAACTGCAATCGTAACCGATTCATTTCATGAGTACATTCAAAGTAGTTTTGTAATCAATAGTGTTGATGGATTTATTTAGTTATCAAACCATATCGGACAACCGGCACTTTTTGCGTCATATCATCACTGTAAGGCGTACCATTGCCAACCACAATCATAAATTGTAGATCTTTCTTAATATCCAGTTAAAACCGAGATTAGTTAAAACAAATAAATAAATTTTCTGAACTAGGTATTAGATAATTTCATGACAAAATACTCCTTGGACCTGAGTGCTGGATATTCTGCCTCTGATATAAAACTGCGCTTTGGCGTTTTGGGCGAGACTAGTGCTTGGTCAGCGTATTTCAGCTAGCTTTTAAATTACAAGCAGGCCGGATACTTTATAAATTATGCTTAAAACTCGTTTCTCTATTTCAATTTTGAAATTTCAACTCTTTTTAAATTTATAGTTTATTACGCAAAATAAGCTTCTGTTTTTTTATGTGGATAAAGAGAGAGGCTTTGCAATATGAACGTCTGTCTTTGTGCATTTACTGATCTGCGGTTGGAATAAGTGAAGCCTTTTAAACGAGTCACTTTATTTATTCAATCTTTTTTGCAGGTGAACTTAATGCCGATGGCATATTCTACCAGTTAACCATGGGGTTAGCATAGAGGGTTAAAGGCGGGGCTACAAACTAAAAAAATACATATTTATATATTTACATAAATCAACTAACTTAAGAAAACACAAATAAAGTACACTACATATACATAATACAAGCAAGATGATAGTAGGGAGACTTAAACCGATAAGGACGAATTTAAATAGCAATCATGCAACATAGTTCTAAAGATATTTTTACTCTGTGCAAGTCTAAAATCAAAAAGCAGAGCTTTCCATAACTAAGTAGCCTTAATGTGAAACGAATTTGCAGGAAACCCTGTATGGTGCTGTGGAGTAGCGAGAAGCAAACTGTTAGCCGAACGAAGATCGCGTGTGTGAGTACAACTGAGAAACTTGAAATTGTACCTTAAATACGGTGAGGTTTGTGAGCATTCTCAGTTAACGGCACTGTGAAATGGAAAGCCATTTCAACTGAAGGCGATAAGCCGAGATGTGCTCAAACTTCCGCACACCAAAGTTGAAACGTATAGCGCTTTTCAGTAGCCGGTCCAGTTTGCAAACTAGATCTTTATTCATATCACAGCAACACACACCATCATAATCATGCAGGAAGTATCAACGCCTGGACGAGCATTATCTAAGCTTTTAGGGGCAGAAAGTTTTTAAGGCGATATAAAGCTCTCGAAGATCCGGTGACCTTCCGACTGACCTTAGTAACGTGAACAGACCAGAAAAGAGACGGGTAAATGTGAAGACCAAGATCCTTTACACTATCGCTATAAGGTATTAGCATACCTTTTAGTGATAGTGCTAGTAGATAGTTTATTCCATCCAAAGAAAAAGACGATAAGGACCTGGTATCGACTACACGGAGCTTACGCGAATTACCCTGGACGATAGCTTGGCATTTGTTCGGGTTAATCGACACACCAAAGCGCTTGGACCAGGCTACAACTGCTTCCCTTCAAACAGGTCTCCTTGGCGTGGTGGGGGGCTAAGTACCGGTGGTGAGTCCCTCACACCCCTCTCGGTCCCCCTTTGGCTCTTTGCTCCATGCCTATTCAGATATCGTCAGTAATTTTAAGCAGCGCTGTACACGTACTATGGGCAGGATGAAATCCGGACTGATAGGGAGAAAAAAGTTCATTGCCAAAATAAATTAGTAGTTAAACATTAATTACTTTACTTGAAAACTATTGCGTACCTGTGTAAAAAAACAAATCTATAACTGTGTAGGTGTATCGTGATGCATTGTAGCTTATATGCATGTATAGCATGACTATATAAAATAATTTAATTTTAAGTTAGAGCATCTTCTTTTCTTATTTTACTTAGCATTAAAGCGCCTACTGCTGAATCTGCTCTTCCATAGGGTTTTTATGCAGCGTATCTGGCCCAGGTTGGTCTTGCCGTCTTTCTTACATCATCTGACCACCTAGCTGGTAATCTGCCAACGTTTCACCTTCCTGTCCGGGGTAACTGTGGCTTCATCTATCATCATCCCTGCCCAGACGCTAGAGCATACGACTTCCTAATAATCAGTAGGTACCATTTAGCAATAAGATGAAATTACGATGTATGCAAATCTTGATGATTTAAAATTTATTTAAAAATAGAAATGTGAAATTTTAAAAGACAATATAATTTTTAAAAATATACCAAACAGCCCCTTATTTCTTAAATAGAATAAATACAAATGTCGTGTTCCTGCTGAGGTATGTGAGGGCGCAAGCGCAGTCGGAGGGCGCATCGCGGTTAGGATGTGTTCACATAAGTCGAAACATCTCACTTAACTAGTTAACTATTTAAATGTCTTAAGAGTTTTTATATTTTCTGTCTTTAAAGGCCAATTTTAGCCAAAGTAAAGTTGATAGTCTGAGAAAGTCGTGAGATCATTGGAATCATTTTTCATCTTTTTTTATTGGAACCGTAAAGTCACTTGCTTTTATTTTCAATTTAAGTCATAATTCGCCGAACGTAAATTTTTTACAATGCACAAAATAAATTAACAAAATTGCAAAATAAAAAACATCTAAAATATCTTTTGTTTTTTTACAATATTTTTAAGTAGGTTAAGGTCGAAAATTCCCCTAAATTCAGAAAAAAATTATAACTCGAGAAGTATAAAAATCGCGGAACATACATGGGGATATTTTCTAAAATATTTTTGGACTATAAGAACCCAGTGTAATTTCTCTCTATCAACAAAAAACAAATAAGATAAGTAACAGTCTTTTTAAGTGTGCAGAAATGTGTTGGAGAGACTTTCTTCTGCATTATATACTAAACTGGCTATAATTAATAAATTAGGGATTACATCGCGAAGATTGATTTTCAGGCTAGTAAACAGATCTTCGGTTCGGTCGATCGGCTTATAGCCTTATTTTATCTGACATTGCTGAACAAGTGAGGCTAGTATAAACACAGCCTATCCCGTCGCGGTCCCACCTGCGCCCCTACATCTCGCACTCTCGGCATACCGGTGACAACCCTCCATTTCGTCGGTGCAACGACCTCCAAACCCCTCGTGCGATTTAAAAATATCGGAACCACATGTTCTTGACCTTCGTCGCACTTTTTCTTTCACTCCAGTAATGTTCACTTCCTCCAACGCGATGAAACGAAAGATGTTTTGGATAAAATTTAGCTCTGAGCCGTTTTGTTTTTCTATTAGCTTAAATTGTCATAGTAGATACAATTTTAATGTGCTTAGCTAATTATTCCTAAGAATTATTTTCCTAGCCATCAATATGGCGGGGTTACGCTGATTCTATGATGTCTGTTGCGTGATTTATTATCAAACAACATACTTTCGCCTAAAATATCCTGCACTCATGTCAAATATGAACACTTAGTTGTCGAAGTCGAGCACTAAAGTAAGACAAGGTTCTCATATATCAGTTCTTGGATGGGTGAGAGTTTGTGTAGCACTTAATATGAAACGCTTTCGCACTTCTGTTTTCCACGATACGTGGTAATCATTAAGGCAAACTTGATGGAAAGTGGTCAGCGCAATGGACGCCTGCAACACCAGGACCATCAATATCGCGTTGCCGACCTATTCAAAACAGTTTCACGCCCTTTTTAAAAGAGCCTTTCAATGATGCTGTAATCTTTAGGGAAAACCTCGCCAGGGAGCTCATTCCATTGCGCAATGGTCCGCGGCATAAAGTTTCTATTGAACCGCAACGTCCGCGCACGCGTAAATAAGAAATTAAAATCAATTAAACCTTTAATTAAGATTTTATTTAGAAAAACAAAACTTTATCCCTGGAATATAAATTATAACATCTATCATATTCGTATTAACCAATTGTGAGACAAACAAAGCAGGTCGTGTCACACAATAAATTAATGTAACTTGTCACATAGATAAAAATTAAGAGTTTATACCGTAATTACTTAATTAAAGTAATTCCACAATACATCTCAATTGAATCCTACAATTTGTGTTCCGCTGTAGTTAAAACTCATTTCAATTACGCTCATGTTTGATCTTTTTTCCAACAGGCTTTGTTGAAACGAATTATATTAAAGTAACAATGCCAGACGCAAATTAAAGTCAATTAATATTGTTAACGCAGTCTTTGTTTGTTTCCGGAATAGATTATATAAGCAAATCAATCGAGTTGGAATATCGCATGGGCCATCTTATTTAGTGAGCGAGGCACTTGCATCACTGGACCGATTTGCGCAGGGGCCGCGGCCGGCATCAGATTGACGTCCCACTTGCGCAACTAACGATAATCGATGCTTTGCCGATGAAACAGTGAAATCAATGCCCCGCCGTCATCAAGTTACCGCATCACTTGCTCTACATTTCGATGAAAAACAAATAGGCTCTCATTGTTACAAAATAAAAAATCACCTAGCCCAAATGTGGTCACTCAAAAATTAATCGATTAATCTTCTAAAGAACGTTTTTAAATGGTCCTGTCCTCTTATTGGTTGATGTAGATGATATTGTGACCGCTACTATTATTTCTTAAGAGTATTAACAAGAAATGGAAAACAATTAATTTCACCAGTAATATTAACTCACGATAAAGATTCTGATAAGTCATAATTGATTGCACTTTATTGTAACAAATAAATGTATCACAAATATAGCAGTTAAGTTGTATAGAGGCAGCCGCGCCCCCGGGAGCTGCGCAAGCGTTGCTATTTCATGATTTAATTGAACCACACAGCGCGGGCGCTCGGCTCGCCGCACAATTTCTCGCCACTTGGCAGCTACAAGTGTATGCAAACCTACACTATTTGCATGTCACATTCAATCACCTCTATGCGCTGGACCCGCTCTCTTGTAATGTGCTATTAGAGATAATTAGATCTATATCTTTGAAGTTAATAAATATCCATGTTACCTAATGTTGCAATTAGAGAAGGTAATTTAATGCCTAAAACCGTTGTAAACTGTGGCTTTTAATTAAGCAGTGCAGCGAATTGATTAGAAATATGTATTTGATTAAAGTGCTCGTTACGAGGCTTTTGTGTTAGTTAAGTTTAATTAAGTACACTTTCAATGTTCACGAAATGTCTGTTAATTTATTATAAATGCGAATTCAGTATTATTTCAGAAAGCTTTACTCAATTCGCAATTTTATTACATCCATTACAACGCAATTGAAAGGCGAATTATCAACATTTAATTTGTAATAATATCAAAATTGATTCACCTGAAATAGTGCAATGTAATGAAAACCGTTTCGCATAATACAGGAGAATTGCTTGTACAACCGAGACGTGCTGTTGTCCGGCAGAAGATAGTGCACTAATTGAGACACTGTAACAGTATCAGGCGCATGTTTATGGCGCCCATATAGGCACCGGCTATCAAATAAATTCCAAACATGCAGGAGATACAACATCGCGTGTAGCGATTATAAAAGCTCATTTCGCTAACTCAGTCATACAATGTAACATTGTATCGAGTACGCTGAGGACGGTAGCCCACGTACTGGCAGCTAGGATCTAGGTTCGGGGGGGCATTGCATATGGTGGTGTTGTGGGTAGGTAAGTTATTGGGGTGCGTCTGATCGCGTGAATGGGTGCGCAGAAACAGCTCGTTGGGTGGCCCGCTGCATACTTCATATTGCACGCCGCAGGTACACCACGAACACGCAGACAATGCATGTTATGCAATTTGCTCCGCTTTTGGCCATGTTTACTTAAAGGATCATGATCGACGACGGCGAAGCCTTTTAGTATTCGAGCTTAGAGTTATTATTTTTCTTTCTTTGAACAACATGAAATCTTTGCAATCCTTATATAAGCCTGTAGGTAAGGTTGTAAACAAAGAGTGTACCAGTTTACCGGAGAAATGCACGAGCACTAAACTAAATCCACTAACTATGAAATATGCAATGGAAATGACATAGCGTTTTGTCTGTGAAATAAACTAGACAAAGATATAATTTCTGTTGTCTCACTAGTGAACCGGTATTATGAGTCAGAGGTGATTGTTTAATTCAGTGCTACCAAACACGTCGTGGCGCATGCGCCCAGTCACAACAAACTGGAATCAACCATCTCGGGTTGCATCATTTTAAGTTTAACTGTGATTAATCGACATTTACTGCGACGTCCTTATATTACTCGTGTCATACATATATGTACAGGAAAGTAGATATAGGTTCTCTGCTCTCTCATTATAATAATTTAGCGGTACGATAAGCGCAGTTAAGCCCGGCGATTTGAAAAGAGACAACTGCACGTCATCTAAACTAGAAGATAATCGCAGGGGCATGTACCTGTTGCGTCGCGCGTTCCTTTCATGGAATATTCTTCTTGTTATAGAGCACACGACACAAAGCGAGTTTATCGGGACGCATTATGAGGAGCATCTCCGCTCCCAGATCGCGCGATAATGGTCGTCGTGGAGTCACAAAAGTGTACGTCTCGGCTGTGGTGCGGCGGCGGTGCGGCGGTGGCGGAGGTGCGGGCGGCGCACTGCTCCGTAAGGTGATCCCTCGACTCGAGGCTGACCTTTGTGCGCTACGGGCGACCGCCGTCGATCCTCTTTGTGTCGCTGCGCGCTTGTCAGCGGCTCAAAAAGGAACTTAGTTGTCTTTCTCCAAAAGAAAGTAGGCAAAGATTCGAGTCATGCATTGTTCTGACTTCGACTTAATTCAATACAGATCTGCTGTCTATCTAACGCCAGTTTTGTTTAACGTTTGAATAGCTCTTTTTGTGCTCCCTGTTCATAATTCTGAATGATGAACAGGTGCAACCCTTGCAGCTTACGTAGCAAATGTTAGGTACCTTAAATTCTGGTGTAAATAAAGTTATGTCCACAGTGAATAAAAATTTTTGTGCATTGTCCCGATTTACTAAAGTAAGAGAAAAATAATGTTGAGGCCAAAGGAGAGTTGAGTAGCATTCACGATGCTCAGCCTACGCACGCGCTCCAAAGCAACATTACAGTATCAATATCCAACACAAACTTGAATCAGGACTGGTCTATTAACACCACTATCCGATAGAAAGCTCTCTGATAAGTGATATTGAGGGAAGTTAGAGGGCTATTGTGAAATAATATAACAATCAAATACCACAGCAGATTATTTACGGTCACCCGTTTTAAACAGACGATGAAGAGTCGAGATGTGTCACCGGCACTTTGTATAGAGCGGGACATGTTTGTCAAACGCAGCGCCGTGAGATCGTCGGCGGCGCGGCGAGCTTCGTGGTCACGCATCTAAATAAAAGCTTATTATCTACATTCACATGCTTATGAGTAAAGGATTTTTATTTGTGTTCAATTTCTATGTTATATCATTTTGTTAATCAGTTTCCATTATTATTAACACTAGGTATCAAAAGGAAACAGGCACAAAGGATTTAACGTCGGGGAATGTGGCATATCAACAATGATTTTTATTATGAGAATCACTATCCATGGTTTCACGTGGTGTACAAATTAAATTATCAGATCCGTCCAATGTGTTGTTTTATCTAATAGTACATATTAAAACCGTCGCCAATTCTCCGTGAGAGTTTTCGATATTATGTTATATAAACGCGACGTCATACGCCACGGGAGAAATTAATTTACGTTTGAGGAATTATATAAATCATGTAACTTTACAGCTGATATACCTATATGATGTAATTAAAAAATATTGTCCAATAAATCCAATTTAAAAAAAAACTGCTCTTTAAATGTCTCTGATCGGCTCAGTGGTTTAGGTGTGGAATGGTTAATATTAGGTTAAATTTGATCTCATAAATTCGGCGTTAGGCTAGGAATTAAAAATTAAAATTTATTTCAATTAATAGCTTGGCTTCTCGTGTTTTGAATGTGATAATTCATATGTTTTCGCACTAAATTTTTAGTGACATCGTTCTGTGCTCAATATGTAAAATTGAATATACCGCATTATATCACAAGAGCTGCAGAAACAACTCGAATAAAACGTTACTAAACCGTCGCAATAACGAGGGGATTTTGAATCGTGTCATTACTTGTGATGAAAAATTGATCTTATACGATAATAGGAAACGCTCATCACAGTGGTTGAACCCAGGTGAACCAGCCCAATCTTGACCCAACCAAAAAGTTATTGGTTAGTGAATGGTGGACCATGGTGTCATCCACTACAGCTTGTCACTCGATTATGGCAGATCTGTTTTGCCAAGACCTGGAATTCATGATGGAAAAGCTAGCCGTTAAACAACCGAGATTGGTCAACTGCTCTAGCCCACTGCTGCTTCAGGACAACGCTAGACCACACCGCACAACAGACTGTGGCGAAACTAGAGAAGCTAGGATTGGAATGTCTCCGTCACCCATCATATTCCCTGGACCTTGCTCCATCCGACTACCACTTTTTTCGGAATTTGGATATTTTTTTGTTGGCAAAAAATTCAATTCAGATGAGGCAGTCCAAACGCCTTTTAAGAATTGTTAGCTCTCGCTCTCGCAGTTTGTTCAGCAAAGGAATTAATGAAATCCCTATAAACTGTCAAAAGAGCATAGGTAATAACGGTACATACTTTGATTGATTAAATTAAAAATTAACATCAATTTAATACGTAGGGACTTAATATTTAAATAAATTCCTACAAATTAGAATTTGTCAGCTTGTTCAAACATAAATGTTATCTTAATAAGTGTGTATGTTTTTGTCTAAACTAAAATTTTGGCAAAAGCAGCATGTATACTTAAAACTTTTATTGCTCTATACAAATATCTTACAACATTCATACTATATCATTTAATAAATAAGTATACTTTTGAGTGCGATTAATAGTTATTGCATCCACCCGTCATCTGGTAATTAAGTTTAAAATTTCCACCTGACCATGATTATTTCTTTGTTCTCCAGTCGATTCCATATGGCGCGAATAGCCACCGGCTAAGCCTAGCTAAACAGATGTGCCATTGCCGCGTGTCATACCACAAGCCGAACAATTAACGATTCAGACACGGAAATGGTCAGCTGGCGCTTTTTTTTCATATATCTATAGAGACAGTTAGCCGCCTGTTGCCTCGGTGACCCACATGACTCTATACAAAAACATTTTCTAATCTTGCAAATAAAACGGTTATGTTATATTTTAAAGATATCCTAGATATAAGTATGTATGTGTGTATATTATTTGTACCTATAATCCCAACTTTCATTAGCTTGGGTCTTGATAGCTTTGTGTGAGATGTCTGAGGAATCATTATTCCTCACACATTTTACAGTAAAAAGTCTTCTATAAGTTATTGATATAAATGACATTTCATAAGCTTTATGTGTACCGCGAATTCTTTCCCGAATCCTGTTGTGCTCAACCTAGTAAAGTCATAAGTCACAAAACAACTGGTGTCTCGAGAGGACTAGCGCAGAACAGTAGCAGGATTGTTCGCAAGCGTGTCATACTCTGCCGTGAAATTAAAATATTAAACAGACGTAAATATTTTTATCATAAAATTGCGCTCCAACCACATATAATTGCTGGACATCATTCCTGTATTACAAACAAAACGAAAACGAAACGAATTCAATGTCCATCAAAAACGTAATAAAAACGTGTAAACTGACAAGAAATGGTCACTTTCTCATTGATACGTGCTCTGAATATGAAGGACATACTTGAACAAACACAGATAAGTCGCGTATCAGATAAAACTCATCTTTGCTTATTTAACAAAAACGTTGGCGTTAGCCCTAAAGATCTAAATGCAGCCTTGTAAAATACTAATCAAATATACACAGAATCAATAATATGCCTGTAAGCGTTATCGGGGCGACCTATGTACACTCGGACGATATTTTATGCGCAGCATAATTCATTGCTATTGTTGATTTTGTTCTCTATCGGAAAGCAAGATTGACACCTACAGGTAGAGACGATAAATAACACCCACTTAATGCTCATACATATATTAAAGTGGGATAGGTGATATTTAAACGTCTTGCATTATTTTTACATTGTCATCGTAATTCAGAAGTACCTACTTATATTAATGTACACCTACAAAAATGCAACATAAAATTACCAAAATAGAACTACTTTAATTTGTTTTATTGATAGTTGCAGAAATACACTTGATTCATTAATATTCACGACAAATAAGTTTTATTTAAATAATGAGGTATTAAACAAATGGTTCAAACGGCTGAATAGATTTTCAAATGAATTAAATGTGATTCAGCTGATATACCCTGACACATCTATATAAAAGTTCAACTTAAAGCTTACTCTCGGTTTGCGTTGTTTTAACTAACAATAACAACCAGTAGTGGTAGAATAACTGCCAACGCTCTTTTTATTTGAAACGACTTGTTCCACGCTGAACATAATGTACCTGAATTATTTTAGCCGTCGTTTCTGTGCAGAGCGGTGTTTAGTTCCATAAGCGCGAGCGCGGGCGGTTTGTTGAAGCAGGTATCTCTGAGAAGCGCAAAGTATTCCATGAATGTGTAATCAGAGAGTTTATTGATCGCGCAAGATTAACACCACTCCGCATTGTCTGACTTGGCACGTCTTAAATTTTCCCTTTTTGTGCCAATAACTTAAGGAATTCACGAATTAATTTTTTTCTTCACGTTTATGAATGTCGCCATTTATCACAGCAAGAAAGAATTATTCCTTCTTATGTTGCGCTTTCGTAACCGCTTTTCAATTGTAAATTGTCGTGCTTTATGACTATCTCTCGTACCCAAAATAGAACACCTTTACGAATCCATGAATATATCATTCGTGACCTCGCTCGCTCGACGAGGAAGTGCAACATTTGTGAGGGATTTTCCGCATCCATTTTTTTTAGAAATAAGTCATTTCGGGGCATAATAAAGATTAACTGTCACTGTTTACCACGATTCCAGCGTAACTAATTTTTATATTTGTACTTTAGATTTCTTTTTTGTACTATCGAAGATTGATTTCTTCATATTTAAAAAATGTGGTCACATCATTTCCACATGCAGGCCTCTGCATGTATCTATTGTATGCAACTAAGTATTTTATTGCCTCGAAGATTACGTGTTTAAGCGGAGAATGTAACCTAAGGCAAAAGTAGGTGTCGCTTACAGCCTTAAAAATTTGACTCCGTCGGCACAATGGCGGGGCAGTTAAACTTTATTTGCATACACCTGCAACGAGTCAGCTCTTCTCGGAACACTAAAATAATCGCAAAGAAATAAAATGAAATGAAAAACAAAATTAGTATTATTCTGGTCTTACAAGCTTTCGAGAAATATTCGTGCCGGGAAACAATATACATATAGTTCGTCAAGATGTCGTAAATCGCGGCCCAATTTGTTTATAGCAGTCTCCAATCGCAGTGGCAGGTATTGACAGTGACACTGGCGGTGGTTACGAATGACCGACCACCGTTCCCTGTAACCAATATATCTGCGTGCTCTACTTGAGTGGCGAAAGTTTGCTTGCCATAGCGCACAGGTATCAAAAGACAGTGTCGCAGAAAAGGTTATCCGAATTTTAGCTCAAAAATTTCGAACCCTTCGAATTTTAGAAATATTTACTTTCATATACTTCTTAAGGAAAACAAATACAATACGATTTTCAGACCATAATTAAACAACAAGTCATTCGAGTCATAAAATTTTTATAAATATTATGTCGCTTTGTTAAAGTGTACCCTTACAATTCTCATTTCAAAGTTGCAGCGTTTGAGGGTCATTTAACTTGGCAATGAAAGTAACTTCCGATATTTTTACTATTATTTGTGATTATAGTGATAAATGGGATGGGATATAAAACTGGAGGACTGCAAGAAGTGTGCCGTTAGAAGACGCTTCCGGTCGCGTGGCGGACACGTGCGACCAGGATGCGAGCTCGCATATGGTTCAACACACCCTTCAATTGCTTAATTATCTCAAAAATAGTTAACTTACACATATAAACTTTATTTGCAATTCAAATGGAAACTATCGTAACTTATTATAACTAATTACCGTAACTTTAAAAGGTTGTGTTTCTCAATATTCAATGCTATAATATTTTGCGGTCACCCAAATATTTCGATAAGAGCAAATCAGCCACCGCATATTTCGCCAAAAAATTCCGGTGGTAGCAATACTCTTAAGTATTTGGTCCAGAAGATAAATAATGGTCGTGTATCGGTTTTTCATTTACTTCTGACGGTAAAAAATATATCTGTGTGGCTGATATATTATCTGTTGATCTTGAAAAAGTTGAGAAACTTTAAGTTATAACATGTTTTACGATGGATAATAAGGTGGGATTTCATTTAGTGTTCACGTGTGCGAAACGCTAGCCGGCCCCAAGGGTGTCCTGATCATTTGATCTAGAGATTTCTCTGCTAAAAGTAATTTTTTCTACAACTGTAAACAATTTTTAAAAAGTTGTAGGAAGGTTTCTGCTCTACCTCAAATGGGCGTGAAATTATGTATATTATTAGATGAGACGCAGTATCAAAGTGACATGTTTGTCGCTGGCAGCGATAAGGGCAGGTTGCGATCGCCACATCCGCGGCCGGCCGGACGTGCGTTATCCGTGTAACACATTTGAATCTCGCGATCAGGGCCATCGCATTTTACTGATAAACTTCTCTACGTAGGTACACACATGCTACAATTTTATTCAATGGCACGATCGACAAGTCTCTTCATATTTAAGGTGTTATTTTATGCATAGTTTGATCACGACATGTAATTTTTACCAAGATTAGGACAAGCAAGTAGATAATAGTACTAAATAATTGTACCTTTGTTATTTTCTTTATTTATTGAAGTCCTTTGTAAAATAAAATGCATTAAATATTGTAGTTGACAGCGAACACGTTTCGTACAATTTGCCACCTTATTATTTATTTTTGTCTGTCTGTCATTGAATCAGCAGCGCAGAAGTCGCGTGTCTCCGCAGAGTAAGCACTTGCACTTATATTGCAAAACCTTGATACGCCAACACGTGATACAAGATCTTCAGTTCACGCGGCCTATGACCCCGTTTTGGATAGTAACAGCTCAACATATACCCAGTGTTTAACTACTAATTAATATTACGATAAATCAAAGACTTTTAGTGATATTCAGATTGTTACGACAAAGATGTTAAAAAAAGTATGCATAAAATACCACTCTAGTAAGTAAAACAACGAAAACCAGGCAGGTAATCACAGCTGGTCACGGTTAGCTGCAAAACTACAGGACGATTGTTCACGAACCTTCCAATAATCTGAACCTGTTCGAAAGCGGCGATGTATTCTTTTTCCAAAATCTCCTATTATTCGCATTCAAAATGTTTAATGGAATTTCTCATAGCGCCATTCAGAGTATTGTACAACGGCGAGGATTGTGGATAAAATCAACAACGCACTAAATCACACATACCCGATTATTGTGAGGCGGCCGTAAAAAGAATATTTACGCTTCGTGTCTCGAATGAAATTTCAAAGATATAATGCGGGTGTGCAAAAAGAAATTAGGTGGAGCCACGAATCAGGTATTGTGCGTAAGGTAGACGTCCTGTGAGTGGGTTTGGAGTGCAGAGAGCAGGCAGTGCGGACATAAATCTGCGGGCTGAGCAAGGCGAGCAGCGCCGGGGCGCGTTGTTCACGCCTACGAACGGTCCCGCGCCGCCGCTGCACGTTCTTAGCATATTATCTGCATCTGTGCACGCGGCGGCACCATGGACGCCAGATATGGGCAAAAATTGAAACACGGAACGTACATATCTGAGTGGGCCTCTGCCTACACATAAAGCGTTTCGTGCTTTCTTTATATTGCGCCCCTCTATGGCGAGGGAAATAAAATCTTGTCGACGCGATCTGAATTCCTTCGGCCGGTACACGATGTTATTGCCGAAACTTTCAATTCTTTTTATATGCAGCAATGTTAAGGTCGGCGACATAGCAATGACCCTTATTGTGAATCTACATTTGCCACACGCACATATCTTGATATTATTAAGCCCAAGATTAATCGTTTTACACTATCAATGGAGAAAATATTAACTATAATATTATGAACTATATATAGAATGAAACATGAAATTTTAGGTAATTTATAGAATAATATTCGTTGATATAACTATGTTGACCCATATAGAATAGAGATTGCTCAAAATGGCCAGAAAATTTTAAGTTAAATTAGTGCATTTAAACCTGTGAAAAACGCGTCAAGTGTAAGTTCCCAATCATACAGAATATGTAAGTTTTTGCGCAGGTTTTACCTGGCCGGTCCCACGAGGCGGGCGGCGTCGTCGGCGCCTCAACAGGTGCGCGCGCGCACTGAATGCGCTTTTTCATTAGAACCGAACAAACAAACAAAACGAGCGATATGCTCGCTCGAGAATGATGCCCCGCTTCATTCATCCTTCGACATGGAATGCTTTTATGTTTGGTCAAACCCGGTTTACTTTTATTGTCCCGATTCACCTTGCTTTAGTAATAATACGGAATGAAGCGCGCGCTTTTATTATGTAGTCAATCATTTATATTATTTATAGTTTGATAGGCAACTTATGCATGCTTCAAAGCATAGGAGATGCTATCGATCTGTACCTAGGATATGACTAGTCATTCCGTTCTATTAATAATATTACTTATACTTATTTACACACTAATACATTTACTTATATATCTTTTTTAATCATAATTCTTAATCATAAAGTAAATAGCACTAGCAGCAGTGGCACTATTGAAATCTTTACTAAAACGGAAGAGGATGGCTTTTCTCACTACAACCAATCTAAACAAACTATGATACAGAGTAGATGATCGCAGGATTTTATATAGAGAAATAAGCAATAAAGCATACCCAAAGTCTTATTTCTTTCGATAGTTCATCTCATTAATTTGTTTTAGAGGCAGAAAAGTGTACGTTTTATCCAAAACTCCTTAGCTTAGTTTTTACCTTAAACGTCTGGCGTTTTAGTAATATTGATGAGAAAGTCATACCAGAAAGCCAAATGTTGCATTGTTTATGTTCTATATCTAAAACTCAGCAGTGCATCCATCACGAAAATGCACTAGGTATGGAAAATAAATTTCCATAAATTTTCGGAATGAGGTTTTATCTCAAATGCCTTTAGGATAATCGAGACAGATCAACTCTTACATACAAGTTAAGAGATTACTCGCAAGTTAAATCAATACTAGATACTTATTATGTTTTCGTGTGCATTCTATGTTTGAAAATATAGATATATATATAAATACGCTAAAGTTACTAAGCACTGTTTGGGTGAAGGAAAAAAGAAAAAATTGCTTTGCCTTGCTTTTTTTGTTCCATGAAATAATCACAATAAAAACTGTAGTGTTTTTTGTAATATTTTTTAATTTAACTACTGCTGTAAAAAAAGCGAACGATAACAAAATCATATGTTACATAAATGATACTAAATCCATACTAATGTGAAATTATTATAAATTTTATTTAGGACAAACTAAAAATAAAATATTTTTAACTCATATAGACGACTTTTTTCATCATGATTTTCTTTGCACTAATTAATAAACCATTAAGACTAATTTGCAAGAAGATTTTGTTGACTAGGTAGAACGGTCGTTGGCTTGCAATAAGTCGGCCGATTAGCAATATGAGCCGCGATTATAACATCGATGATCAATGAACACGTGATCTTTCCAGGCTACACTCCGTTTGGTTTAGTAATTTAATTGCTTCAGTCACGTGCTGTAGAAATGCAGACCTTGGGAATGCGGTGGTCGGCAAATTTTCTAAGTGGCCTCACTTGCTGAGCCATTTAAATTGATACTTGGTACATTGAATTTCTTGTCTGACAACTGTAAAGTTATTTGCCTTACTGCGTAGTTCTGGATTACAGGGAGGCCTTTAGTCAGGGAGGGTAAAGAGCCTTCACTATATGAGATATCCCAACAAATACATAAGCAGTTTACCGGATTAATGTAGATCGAGTTACAGACGAAATATAAAATAACGTTGTGTACTGATTTTCGGGAGGTATTCCAATTTTGTCTATAGAAAAATACATTAATTAATAAAAATTGTAATTTGTTGGAACGATTTCTAATACATACATCATCTAACCTAATACATATTTCTAATAATAGTACATCTTTCTCATTCTGTAATGCCCTACAGAACTTCTAACTAAGCACTGAGCTGCTTACGGGCAGGAGTAGATTATTTTCACAAAAATTAAACAATTTAACATTAGTAGATTGCCTTTCCTGCTTAACAATGGACAGGCAATCTACACAGTAAGAGCGGTCCATCACTTACCATCGTTTATAAGTCTCATCACTCGGTATATCAAAAAATTATATACGAATACGTATTCGAGCCCAATATTGAGGCCAACCTTGAACCATTTGGATGAGATAGGTGTAGGCAGTGTTTATTTTACATATTTACATTTTCATATGTATCTGAGTAATATCTTAAGCAAACATACCAACAAGTCGCACTGTTAGCTTTATACCGCTTTATCGATTTTGTTTTTCATTTACAACGCCATGGGTGATAAATACAGTCGTAACCTTGATCTACAGACGATACCTAGATATTATATTCCATATTATTATCGAGTGACAAAATGTGAAGATGTGTGCCAGTGACGTGCACAATGTGCAAGTGTAAATAAGCACTGCATACCAAAAGCCTAAATATAAACTACCTTAGTTCGACCATCTGGTCTCACTATGCTACAATATGTACTTATAGCTAAACACTGCATAACCTCAAAACTCTGTGTACGGCTCTTTGGTTGTATGTGTTAGTTTTTTAACCTTATTTCTTTTTAAAATAAAACTCTGGGTGCCCTTAGTACTGACTACCGGGGGGGAAACTAAAAGGCACCTATGGAGGGCGCAGCGGGCGGGCCAGGAGGGCCCGTAAAGCAGCGCCAGGAGGGTCTTAGGCAGTGGGGGCAGGGGGGCCCTGCTGTCTAACCATGGACCCTCCGAGAAGTCGGCCTCACACGCTATGGTCGCACTAGGAGGTAGGAGGGGCGCGTCCACTGCGCCTATCTAAGGAGTTCCTCCCGGTTTTGGTCCGGGGGACGTTGGCCGCAGGCGGGGTGTCAGACGCTGCAACCCAGGTACTGGCCCCCGCCTTTTTCTCAAAAAGCGGCGGGCGTCGTCGGAAGATTTTTAGTGGGTATTACTGCTGGCAGTCGCGTCTGCCGGTGGTGAGGCCCACACCCTCTTTCGGTCCCCCTTTAGCCGGAAGGCAGTGCGTAAACGCATTTTGTTACCGACATAAAACAAAAAAAAATTACAATCTGATTAGTGATTTTAACATCGCTAATCAAGAAAAACTTTAAGAACAGAAAGAGTGTTATTAAAAAAAAGTTAAATAGATGTTGAATAAAAAAAAGCTACTACAAAACCTTGTCTACTGATTGCCTAAAACTAAACATTTCTTATATATTGTTTAAATTTTAAACACGAGCTGGCGCTTGTTTAGGCCGTCTTTAACCTTAAACCGTTGTGTATCGCTGCTGCTGTTTAGTCAAATTAAATATCTTTAAGCATTTTAAGCCTTATTTATTTTATCGATATGGAAGATTTAGATTACATGCATACCTGTCGTGCCAATCAAATAAAATGCACACGAATTAATCCATTCGAATGTTACGGCGATCTTAGGTTCAAGAGAAAGTATAGATTTAGTACCTAAATCTTTTACAAGAGAAACATTTTATAAAGTTAAAGACTACCTTCCGAGTGACCCTCGAGGTGGGACTATTTAAATAACATAGCATTAAAATGTTACGTTTAGTAACCTCCATATTTAATAATATTAATTTATTCCTTTGTTTTCGAATATGTATATTCTATTAATTAACAGATTTTTATTTTTCTATTTTTATTTCATTTTTTGTTTAAAATAATGGCTTCGTGCGTTTAGCACATTTAGCCAGTGTCAAGTAAGAGATATAATATATATTAGTAATATACAAATCATAGAAAATGAGAATGAGTGGTGATAATTATGATAAATGGTAAATGAGATGCCCTCCCTTAAACCCCTTGAGTCCGTAGTAAAGATGTGGGACTATACTGAGACATCACATGGACTTCTTGAGAGAATTTAAAAGGTGATGATGCACTGTTTTGTTTCATTTACCTACACTCATGTACGTTCACAAACACTTAACGGTTAATAATCCACCGTGATTACACATTAATGTTCGAAATATCACAAATTTTAGAAAATAAAATAAAACTGCAGACATGACGCTTCACTTTCCCGCCAAGAAGTCTGATTTAGGGATGATCGGTATTCATCGATGTTGTATAAACATTGATGTTTTACTGGAAAACATCGATGTTTTAACATCGATGGGTTGACTTCGATATTATAGAAACATCGATGTTACTAGAATAAAAGTATCGAAACGTCAATTATTCTTTTGGGGGCCATCTAGCGTGCATTAGGTCCTTCCTTCCTTAGGTAGAATCCACCTGCCCTAATTTAAAGAAAATTGCTCTTAAGTATTAGTGTTGCACATGCAGCAACATCCACAGCTTCGGAAAGGCTGTTTTCCAAAGCTGGTCAGCTCAGAAGCTGAATAGTACAGATACTAGCAACGGAACAGACTAAAAGGAAAACCCTTATCAAAAAAATTTTTTTTACACAGTCCCTAAAAAATACTGGGTATGTTGATTTTTCTTATTATTTTTGTGATTTGTCTCAGGAAGAGTGGGCTTTTTAAATTTAATGTCATTTTCTAATAATTAAAACATTTTATAAATATAATAGACAGTTTTGTTTATTTCCAAAAACATCAATCTTTTAGATATATCGATGTTTTTCTACTATCGATCATCCCTAGTCTGATTTTTCTATGTTTTGAAGGATCACTGCTGACAACTGTGACTTTCCGATAAATGCTTTGTTCTTCTTCTTCCATTTAAATAATGGCTTCGTGCATCTAGCACATTTACCCAGTGTCAAGTAAGTGATATATTAATAATATATAATTCATAGTAAATTAGAATGATGGTGATAAAGATGATAAATGGTAAATGAGATACCCTTCCCTAAGCCCCTTGAGTCCTCAGTAAAGATGTGGGACTATACTGAGATCTCACATGGACTCCTTGAAAGAAAATTTGAAAAGTGATGTTGCACTGTTTTGTTTGATTTACCAACACTCATGTATGTTCACAAACACTTAACGGTTAATAATCCACCGTTATTTATTACACATTAATGTTCGAAATATCACAAATTTTAGAAAATAAAACAAAACTGCAGACATGACACTTCAGTTTCCCGCCAAGAAGTCCAAATGCTTTGTTACGCTCAATGTTTAAATGCTGCACTACGAATACTTTAGATAGTTTCTGGGTGATGGCGGGTCCCTCCTAATAAGTTAGGTATCCTTTAAAAATAATTTATATAATAATTGACCACCGATAAAGCCTGGAGGTCAGAATGAATGCAATCCTCTCCTGAAGTCCAAAAAACTAATATAATAATGTTTATGTGTAGTCGTAGTTCGTTTGTTTTATTTATTTCTTCATTTATTATTTACTTATCAGTAACCTAGATTATAATGTCCTTTTCAAGTCGTAGTTTCTAAGAATGAATTTTAATTTTATATTTTAATGTATATAATTTTCATAATAAGTGTTACATAATAAAGGGCAGTCAAATACGAGCTGTTGCGTCAGCCTAGGTGCAACATTACTACGTGCACATCAGGCGTACTTTCCTATCGCACGAGAAATTAGTTCACACGACTTGTCGAGTATTTGGCCGCAAATCGCCCTTAGATGAATGCACCTGATAGAATTTCTTTACCTGCATCAGCTGATTCTGTGATTGCAATGCATTGTTACAGCCTTGGCCGAGCAAAAACCGTACCCATTGAGATCCAATCCTTATTCTGAAGATCGCCCTGCTTATTGTGTTTAGGGATGGACGGATTGCGTGAAAGTTGCATCCGTGGGATTTGAATATGGCATATGAAATAAATAGCGAATAGCAATGTCAGATGTATTTTTTTAATAACCCATTGGAACGTCATGCTGTAAGTTCCGGCGGCAGCGGTTAGAATGGCTAAGGATTTATTTAGGAGGTAATTAGTGTAGTGTGGGTTGATTTAGGCGCACATTGTGGTGTCGACGATCTGGGCGGTGGCGGCGATCGTATCGACAACGACCGATCGCGTCGTGTTAATTACTTTCATTAAGGGCGATTGTCCCATTCGATCGGCTGATCAGTCAGTTTGCCGCCGCCTGCTATAGATACAATTTTAGTATTAATAAAATTTTACACATGGAACTATGCAATGCGGCGCAATTTTTGCGATGATGTCTATAGTCAAATTTAACACTACTAGGCAACACAAGAATTTACGTAATTCGTATTACGTCGTAATTAGTTTTCAATCGATGTTGATTCGAATAAAAGCACATACTCATATTATCAGCAAGTCAATATCGCAAAAATACATCTACCTCATCAAGAAAAATCCATCATCGTATCAAACAATAATACGTTAAGTATACTTATTACAGTTTGTTGCTATGAGCTCACAATACCTGTGATCATTGTCGGTAACCATTTCTTGTCTTATATTTTTTCCTTTCAACCCCGTATTATCCTATTAGTAAAATATATTATTTTGTATGTAGACGTATGCAACGAACGAATAAGACATATATAATAGTTATACATCGAGGGTACCGTGCTCAAACCCGATAAGTGACAACATCAGATACAAAATTTCTGCCGCTTTTTCTTGTGATATTATCAAATAAGTCGATTTCAGAAAAGAAGACTGAAAACTGAGGACTTCATAATCCAATAAGTAAACCTTTTAAGTTAATTTTTTTTTAATTAACCGATAAATTCTTTTAAGTACTGCTTTAAGCCCAAAAACGCAAATTTTGTCACTTTGTCGGGTTTGAGCACGGAACCCTCAACATTCTATTCCACATTAAAAACTTATTCAGAAATTTCATACTTCGTCCGCGCTTTACTTACTTAGCGACTAGCGCCATCTATCGTCAAGTCGAGCAAATCTTGAACTTTTATACTAATTCATTAATTCTTATTTTTTACGTTACATATTAATACACGATAGAAACAGTTTAGATCAAAGATTCATGCTCTCGAATAAAAGGTTACTAATTCTGCATTATGAGCTAGATACGGCTACACTAATTATAACTACTTAGTTACAATATAAATAATATTGAAGCGAGTTATGGCCTACTTCGACTGTTTAGAACATAGATTCAGCAAATTATTATTTTTGAAAATGGCGTATTCCACAATCGAATCTTTCAAGTAGTGGCTAACAGAAGCAAGTAGATAAACGTTAGTCAGCAGAAACTCGACAACTAGTAAGCTATAATTACAATACGCTTATTTGGATGTAAAACGTTATTACACAAGCAAATTGGTAATAGTCCAGCGTAGTACTAGTAGGTGGCTTGAGAACAAATAGCACCAAAATGAGCCATATTTTTTTAAATGTGACACTTCATAATGATTATGTCCTTACTGAAGGTAAGCAGTCGATGCAGTCCAAAAAAATAAAGGCGCTTTATGCCGTGGAGAAAGCATGGTACAAAGGTACAAAGACCCGGGATTATAGAAACTAGGAAACACATGAGCCGGCAACAAAGTCCAGAATATATCTCGACATGTAATTAGAATACGGTTATTTGTATTATGAAACGGCATATTATACAATCAAATAGGAATGGCTAGCAGTGACAAATAGATAATAGTTCAACGTAGTAGGTAGCTTGAGAACGAGTAGCACCACAATGAGCCATATATATCTCGATAGGTCATTATCATATAATTCCGCGCAGCTAATCGAACGCTCGCGGCCTCCCGCCCGCCGCGCCGACACGTGTGCGGCGTCCCTAAACTCTCGCCCACAATACTATCAAACCATTTAATTTTGTACCTTTTAATTACATGTTTGTGTTGGGCCTTCGAGACGAACATAAATATTTCCGTAACTTAAACATACCGATAACACATCTAATAATTTAAGGGTTAGATCCGTATCGATTAACCATTATCAAGCCTGCCGCATTCCAAAAGTTTTTCTTGCAACAAAGTTAATTGTTTAAGTAAACAAAGATTTTTAGAATACATATATCCCTAGTAATTTATTTTTTATTCTAATTAATGTTAATTTGAATGAGATTGTTATCTTCTAAGATGGAATTAATTAACACATTATCATATTGCTATAGCACCTTAAAAAATTACACCTATTCTAAGTATAGCACCTACTACATTATTTAACCATTTGTTACTAATACAATACAATATGTAAACAAACTGATGATTATTTTAATGGCAGTGTGATGTCACCGTGTATCGGGCAGGCGCGCCATGGCGGTGTGGAGGTGGGGGAGGAGAGCGGTGAAGCGGGGGGCGAGGGGGCGAGAGGGCCTCGCAGGTCGCAATCCATAATTTCGTTCACGTGCTCATCGCTCCAGTGGCGCAATTGGTTAGCGCACGGTACTTATAAGACAGTGTTCGTGAGCAATGCCGGGGTTGTGAGTTCGAGCCTCACCTGGAGCATATTTTTTAAAATCCTATTTCGTTTTTATTTGTAATAATGTTATATATATAGGATTTCTAACAATGACTACTTTATATAATTAAAAATGTTTAACAAAATTATTGCAGTTTAGAAAACTGGGATGATTATTGATTTAACAAATGCATGTTGATTTATTCCGGTATTATTCTTCTTATAGTGACACTTTTGTGTACTTTTCTATTAATTTTATTATATAGAAAAAAACACAAAACTTAAAAATAGCATCTAAAATTCATGTCTGTACCTATTAGTTTATATTACTGTAATAATTGTATTTTTATGCATTTACATGTACATTTTATATCTAATATCGATATGTGGTGGAGCTCAGTGTATCTGCATTCGTCTACTGAGGTCGTGGGATCGATTCCCACTCACGACAATATTTGAGTGCATGAATACCAATAGTTGTCTCGGGTTTGGGTTTTTCTATGTATTTTAGGTAAGGAGTTACAAAACAAAAATATATAATTATACATATATGTTTTCGCGTTCGCCAGTATACACAGCACATTCTTTGCATTTTGGACAAGGTAGCGCTTGTGTTAGATGACCATGAATATGATTATTTACTTATATCTTATATATAAAATTCTCGAGTCAAAGTTTTCATTTCCATACTTCTCCGAAACGGCTAGACCGATTCTCATGAAATTTTGTGAGCGTATTGAGTAGGTCTGAGAATCGGCCAAGGTCTATTTTTCATCCCCCTAAATGTTAGGGGTAGTCCACTCCAACTTTTTTTTAGAAAAAAATTGTAGTTTTTATTTTTTTATGATACAACATACAAAAATACATACAATACTAAATTTTCACCCTTCTACGATCAACCCTTATTTTTTCATAGCCATCTTAGTAAATTTATAAGCCAAAACAACGTTTGCTGGGTCAGCTAGTATTATCTAATGGAATTACATTATTTTCTTTTAATTTTGTTTTTTTTTAATTGACTTATTTTTTTTTCATTTTATTTATTGCGTTAGTGTGGATGGCGATAATATGGCTGATTGTTCTATATATCATTTATAAAGTGTTTTCTAATAAGTTTGTTTGTTTATGGCTAAAAACATATGTACGAATGATAACGAAATAAACAAATTAGAGCCTAAATTAACCACTGTTTAAGTTGAGGTTATATATGTCTGTATGAACAGAAACAAAACATTAAGAAAATACGTCTCTTTGGTTTTGTTGAAAAAATAAAAGTTCATAAACCAACTAGCGGCCGCCCGCGACTTAGTACGCGTTACCTACATCGAACCCTCTCTCTTGAATTATTCTATCTTTTTAAAATAACCGCATCAAAATCCGTTGCGTAGTTTTAAAGATCTAAGCATACATGCAGTGATGTGATTTTCAAGCTTAAATTTCAATGTCCGGCACATATTCATAAAGTCGTGGGTAAGATTATACTTACTAGTTAATAGTGTGAACTAATATTTGTTTGCATGAACTGAGGTATTTATCACAGGGTATTTATTTATACTCAGTGTGAGTGTAAGATAAAACACTCAGACCAGATCATCTTTTATATCTATTTGCTAGCAGAAAAGTGTATCAACGTCTCACTGCAGTACAGGAGTCTAGCTTTCTCTCACAAAGGTGAGAAGATACTTGACCAAGCCGAACTTGTGTGGCTTTGTCAAAATTAATGTTCTTCTGGAATAGTCAACATATCCCTCACTAACATCTTATCCATTTCTCAAGAGATTAGTTAAGCGGTTTAGACATGAAAGCGTAAAAAGCAAACTCACTTTAGAAATCATAGTTCGCTTGTACACATACGAAATGTTAATGTTGGATGTTCAAGCTTTCAAACAATAATTGCTAGATTTTAATGCGTTGCAACATAATAGTATTAAAATTCTGATTCTGTTGAAATACGAAACAAAATATGACTAACATTTATGGAATCGTAAATCATTGCATATGTTTCCGTGGGCGGCAGATTGTCATCGCCATACGATCAAACGATATTGGACAAAGTCGGTGATCGTTTTTGTCACAGGCGCTTTGATTAATGGTAAGTACAACTTTACCAACACTTGCAACATCGCCCGTCTAGACAATAACCTTTTTGCCGCTTTTAATAGATAAATGTAGATACTTATTGAACGTTAATGTTACGTGGGATTTAGTGAATTCAGTTAGATAGAATTGTCAAGTGTATTTTTAGTTTCGAAAAACTTCACTTATATTTTTCTCTTAATTAGGAACCTCGTAAAAGAATCCGCGAATTGTACATTTAAAACAAACAAATAATCATTTTCATATTAGTCGTACCGCTTAGATCATAGCCGCCTTATCAATCATACCCAATAAAATTTAAAATCTATTGCAGCATAACATCAGAGATTAATTACACAAAATAAAACTTAAACGTATACTGAGGAAGTACTGAATAAATACACTACCATAGGAGCTCTTCGTAATTATAATTAATATTATGTAAAGGCCACATAATAGTTTCATATTTTTTTAAATTTCTAATGTTATCGTTTATAGTAATTGGAGTGAAGTTTGAACAGTTTAGTAGGACATTTTTTTAAACTCATATGTAAAATAAATAACAACAGAAGGAATCGAGATCTGCACGTTTGGATAGAAAATGCTCATATGTATATTGGCTAGACGTTTCATAACTGAACCATATTTCTCACATAAGATTACTACGGAGTTATTATACGAATAAACGAAATGATTTAAGATCCCTTTACGAAGATTAATTGATTCGGTTTTTTTTTAAATCACTGACTTAAAACGTAAATTGTCATAAGTTTGACGTCTCGGTCCTTGACCTAGTAGTATGCAGTTAAGAAATGTATAAACTAATTCGGACGGTGGCTCAAAATATTTTATATCTACCTTAAAACGAAAAAGTGGTTAGGATCGTGTTTATTTAGCAAATGTATATTGAATCGGTTGGTACGTCATACTACTTTCACACGATAACTACTTTATAATCATGAAATCCTGGTTTTATTTTATTAACTTAACAGACCCCGACGACCCGATAACACTGTACTTGAAAATATTAATAGGTTCCTATAATAAAGTTAAAAGGCGCAACGAATAATATTTTTTCTTGTTTTTGATTTTATTTTTATTTTGAAGGTTTTTATTTTTTAAACCTCTTGATTGACGTAGTGGGTGGACCCCGCCAGAGCCAAGCAGTTATAAACATTAGTTTTAATAATAATTTAATTTTAGAACTTTTGCGGCAGAATATCTACAGACGCGGTAGTGGACTTTACACAAATCACACTTAAATTTGCTTCCTATACGATAACTGCAAAATAAGAATGCATGTCCCAAACTCATGTTTCTTCAAAAAGCAATTGCACTTAAAGCACTATATGTAACTGAAATTAAATTAACGGTTAATAGTTATCAACTTGACCTCGCATAAGCGCAGATTGCGAAACCTAGTGAATCGCATAGTAGTTAGTGTTTGCAATCAGAAATTAGTCACGAAGACAGTGAATGCGCGCGCGCCGCGGTGGCGCTGCCGCTTCGGGAGTCGACGGCACGTGCGCGCCCCGGGCTCAGATCTATACAGCCTTATACATTAGACTTAGACCATAGTTCCGCTGCTAATAAATATTACACATTAATAATTAAGTAAGTCCTATTCAAATGTTGTAAATAATATTTCGTTGTTGTTGGTTGTCTACCATAAGTTGATATGGTAAAAAGATTTGGCTTTCCTGGATAAAACAATGTTAACATGCGCTTATAAGAAGGTAATTTAACTATCCAGCTGAGGCGGTATCAAGTCTTTCGGACATGTTTGAGAATTCATCATAATCTCCTTACAATATAACTTCGGTAAATTTTTCCTATATTCCCTTTTTTTTGTTTCATTTATAAAGTTTGATTTCGTGGCGCTACCTACAAAGGGCATTTCGTTCTAAAACTACAAATTACCATGTATTCCAATATTTTTTGACATCGATTCAAACATCGTAAAACAAGAAAACATAAAAATTTATGAATTCCAATACTCACCTTTCACGCCTTGCAAAAACCTGTGCTACAATACAATTGTATTCTCCATTATATTTCTTAGTCAACACGTCTGACAAAGATTTCGTAGGGCTCCGTACATTCAGGAAATTAACTAACATAACTTTTCTGATGTTTTAAGTTATATTAAATTGTATGGAAACTAGTATACCTATTCAAAATAACATAATTTTTTTGAAGATATAGCCTTTTGATTTTTTGTAAATAAATGTATTTTTAATAATATAATTTTAAAGCGTAATAAGTACGTCATCACCACAAATCTAAAACAGCTAAGCATTTCTTTTCAAATCTTCCAAGCAGTCGTCCGCCACCTCACAGACTACAGGCATCAGTTAATAATGAATACGGCTAACAATACATTTTTTATTATAGCTACTAAACCCATCTAATAGCTTATAAGCAAAACACCGATGGCTTCTGGAAAAGCTCTCAGAATAAGAATACCGAGCACCAGGGCTACCAGTTCACTAGCGAGCACTGGCATAATGCAAGAAAAATAAATGCGAAACATCGACAAGGTTTTAACCTCTGAAAGTTATATGTTACTTTTTTGTCCAAATATAAATATTTAGTCTAAACTTTTATATACATATAGTAGAATTTTATTTATTTTTGAAATTATTCCCTTCAAAAATTTTATTAGTTGTTATTAGGTGATAAGTTTACGGTGACGCAATTTGTATTTGTAACAAAGGAGTTTCGTATTGTTATTTTGTACGACAATCAAATATTCATTCATAATAATATCAGAAGACAAGACCTTTTTCAAAGTGAGCAAAGCTTTCAGATTTGTATTTTCCGGGTTCTTATAGAGAGCATCCTCATCAAAGGTCCCGCAAATTTGAACTGAAAATTGATTATAGCTTTAAGCAAAAACATTGTTTTCGTTAAATAAACCTCCTTTCGTAGTTCCTCCCCCTCCATCACTTTTTTGATAAAGCGGAAACATTACATCTCTTTATAACGCTCCATAGCAGCTCATATAGCAAAGCTCATGTAGCAGGAAATCGATAGGTTGGTAAGTTAAACAAGGCAAGGGTTCGCTACAAGAGCGGGTTAAACGGTAGTCGTCATTGGGTTCACGACACTGGCTGGCAGGCAGCCTGACCCCGCGCCCGCGCACAAATACAGTTCTGCACTGCATCACACAGGGCTGCCATTCACCACTCATATTATTATAATTTCGTTCTAAAATAACAAATTACCGTGTATTCAATAATTTTTTGACATCGATTTAAACGTCGTAAAACAAGCAAACATAAAAAATTATTAACTCCAATACTCACCCTTCACGCCCTGCAAAAACCTGTGCTGCAAAATTCTATTCTCCATTATATTGCTAAGTCGAAACGTCTGACAAAGGAACAATTCACCAAACCTTTCGGTTTGTGTGTAGGTACTGCATAGTACGGACTCCCTGTGTCTACTAAATTAATATATAATAATATAATTTGTTAGCGACTTTATAATTTGGGTGGAGGATTAAATTCGAGCTTATAAAAAAGTGCCACTCAGACGAACGTCCAGCCAACCAGACTGCATAAGCGTTCAATAGTGATAATCATGATAATTTGGATATGAGAATACGGTTATACACAAAATTATAAACTTAGAACGAATTTCGTTCTCAGAGTTGTTTGAAAATTGTATGTAAGTATTTTGAATAAAGTAATAACGATTCCGATATTAAGAGTAGTGGCAACCATTCAGTACACTCCATTGCTCGGAGCTATTTGTTTAACTCGTGCCCTCATCTGATTACGAGAGCAGCCTTCATGACTGCCGGTCGTGCTTCTACAAACACTCCAATGAAAAAAATCTTCATAAGTAGTTTGATTCCTCATTTTTTCGTAATCGACCTCGCATTCCTCGCATGGAATGTAAATCGGTGACCGTGCGCGAACTACCCTTGACTCCAACCCTTCGGGATGTCGGCGGTCATCGCGAGGTTTCGGGTCAGTGGAACGTACGTGCGTAACCGATAACAATGCGGTCGCGCACGCATCGCTCTTCGTCATGTGTCTACGCGTCGACGACACCCGAGATAATTGCTGGCATAGCAACATGTAACGATTCCATTTCTATTGCCTGTGGGTCGGTATGATACCTGACCCGATCGTTTTCTTTCAGAAAAACAAGTGTAACTTAGATAATTAAATTCCAAATTGATCACTACAGAACGAAGTTTTTTATAGCGATATTGGATTGAGGAAGGTCAAGTCAGAGAAAGTTCTTTTATATGAAAAACGGTTGATTTTACAAACGGAAATTTTATTCAATTTGAAAGGAATTCGTTAGAAACAACTAGAATGATGCCTTCTGAATTACATAAATAACTTCATTCACGTCCTTGCCATTGATATAATGCGACTCCAAGTCGGTGCATAAGTAGGTAAGCACTACGTATGCGGTATAAGTATTAACAATGAACAAGCATTGAGTACATTATACACTATTGCCATACAATTGATTCAATCTTAGGTGCGTATATTTTGGTTTCAATTGACATTTAGATAGAAAGCCAACATGAACAGAGATAGAAAGGCAATAAAGATAAAGGCCCTGTTGGGATATCATATGATCAGCAATAATGTAGTCTACCAGAGCAGTAAAACATGTTCCGCGAACATATTTATAACTGTAAAATGGCAAATGCCACGAAAAGCAGTGACACATAAGAAAATATGTTGATAGAAGCTGAAGGGCTTTATGAAATACTTACTCTCAGGTGAATATCTATTATTGGTCTAAACAATGCTAATATTTTACATTAAAGGCGGAAGTTCTTGTTGATAATGATTGATAACCTAGTTCTTTGTGTACACCCTAAAATCAATCTCAAATCAGTTTACGTAAAGAAATAGGGAGTAATTAATAGAATAAAGAAAGTGTTTCATCAAATATGAAATACCGCAAGTAATTTGGAATAACTCGATATATAAATTAATTAATATGTCAGTATTTTTATGCCGTAAGCATAACGTCACAAGGCTCATTATGCCATCAAGTATCAAAATCAGGACACCATTTTAACATTTCGACTGCCAGCCCCAAGAACACGAGACGCCTGCTTTGAAAACATTTTCAGTCAAAATAAAATTGAGCGATACATTTACAGTAATCGTGGCCTAATTAGCTTATCATGTAATTATGATTTTGCGGATAATCCATAATCAAAAATTGTAACCTGAAATTTTAGGTTCGGATGGTATTTTGTTAATTTGGAATATATAAATTATAATACAGTCAACTTTTTGTAAAGATAGATTTCCTAGCCAACTAAAAATTATAAAGCTATTAGATTACTAAAAGCTTAAATTAAGTTAAGCAAAAATCGATTAATTAATAACAATTAATCCATTCGTTTCCTGAAAGAAAAAACATCAACAAAATTACGAATACTTACTATATTCCAAATAACCTGCACCTCCAAGTCACATCACGCTTTTGATAAGGTTTTTAGTTTTTGGTACATTTGATTATTTTTATTATGAAAGTTCAAAACTTTTACATTAATTGAATGTAATTTTTATTAAGGTATCCAAATCTATTCTTAAAAAACTAGTTCTACCACATATGTGGCAGTTCTTCTGTTAGCCCAATTAAATTTAAATAAAAGTATTTTTCATTTATTTTAATGATTAATGATTGATGACGCACACGCCTGTTCGCCGTTATTAGTGCGAATTAGTTAACTTATGATTTAGACATTGCACTAGGAACTATTATTAGTTTTCGTACGAAAATACAGGTAAATCACACGAACCTAGTTACTATGTATATTAGTTAAGTAAATAATATTCTCGTGAACCTGTTATTCTAGGTAAACCTAAATAAAATTTAAAAATATAATAGGATTAATAAACTTGATTATGATTTGAGGAGAGATCGCAGTCACTACTGATGAAGACACAAGTTTATACTTTTGACCTATGTTGTCTGTAATTATTTACAAAAATACTCTTTACAACCTGCAAACACAATACACAATTTAAAAAAATATATTACATTTTCAATCTAGCGAACCGGGTATAAAAAATTAGGCATTGTCGTTGCAAATAGAAAAAATACATTATTATTCATAGATTCTTTTAAATGTCAACTGACCTCTTGTGTGGTTCATTGTTGACAAAGCAGCTATAGCTGTAAACATTCCATTACCAAAGAGTAACTTCTCGACGAATTAAAATTCCGACTTAAGTAGCCCTCATAACCGATCTGGGGAGATAATCTTGAGACATCTGAGTTTAACCGATGATTTGGGAGCAGCGTCGATCACGAAGTGGTCTCCTTTCGTCACAAAAACGGTGGCCAGTTATTTCACATCAATTGAGGCTCGTTCTTTTGGATATCTATAGGAAATTTGGGTTAAAGTTGGTGAACTAGTGGATGGCCATGACTTCGCCCTCGTGATCCAGAGGTACTTTGTTATGTGTAAGTACTTTGCTTGGGCTCTGTTCTACCTAATTTGTTCACAATCAACCCTGCGGTGTATGTGTTAAACCATAACAGGCAGAATTACTTCCGTATGATGTACTTGAAAACTAATCCATCGGCTTTCAAGTTTATTTCAAGTTACAGAAAATTTTCCCTAGCAACAGTTTTTCAAGACTAATTGTTAAAATTTGACATTAGGCTACATCTAACGACCAGGGTTAGATTAAGCCTGCTTGTATAAATCCTGCCTCGAATAAAAATGAAATTTATCTGTGTTAGGCTTTTTAGGAACCATCCATTATACTTAAATCTATTTAAAACATAAAACTACTGGCCTATGTATGTAGCCTATGTAAAATATATGCAGGCGTGATGAACATTTAAAAAAAATTGTATGTTGTAAATTCCCAGAATGCTAAATATAGAATTTTCCTCTGAAGATTTTATTGTAACGAGATCCGACCCCGTTGAACTGTCTCTTTACAACATACGAATACAAAAGATGGCTATTGTATTGAATATGACGCATTCTGCCTAGAAAAATGATAAGTAACCATAACAAACACTTGACCTTAGATAAAAATTATGAAATAACAATAGTAAGCATCTAATGTAAGTTTTCTTAGCATGAATAGTTTCTAATAATGTTAACGCTTTTATTCCTAGATTTCATTTTTCTTTATTAATCTAACGCCTTGTAGGGAAATCGTTTTTTAGAATGAGTTTAACCTACTGAATGAAAGTGGCATACAGATCGTCCTAGTAAAGCATTTAAGCAAAGAATCACATGGATCCAAGTTTTAACCTTGTTTACAACTCAAGAAAATCCCATTGTTGTGAGATGTAAGCTCACTTAAAACTTAATCGCTTACCACGAGGGTTTAACGGGACTATTATCAGTGTTTTTCTATAATTGACAAAAGCAACTATTAACTACAGAGGTACCTGGGCAGAGCATTTTTTGTTTTTAGACATATACATCTTATGCATAGAAAGCACTTTACCAAGGTAAATATTTACGTCAATACATATACATATAATGTTTGTCCTCAGTAGAAATCGAATCTACGACCATTTCTACACAGGACTCCATTTAGTTTTTTTTAAAGGTCCAAACTGTTTCTATTCCTACCAAATTTTATAACGTATTTATAGAGTTCATCTTGATCGGTAAAGCGTATCAAAAAATCAAATTTATAATATGAAAGTGAGTTTATTTTGCTCAGATTAGACCGATGAGCTGTTTATAAAATTTTTTTGTATCGAATAAGGGTTTTCGTAGTAAAAAAATTCTTATTTCTTTCAAAATAGGCTATAACAATATCCTGAAAACTTTTGAGTTTGTGTGGGATGCGATTTACTATAGATCATGAGGAAATACCGGCACCCTGAGGTCGGATTCGATTCTCACTCAAGACAAATCTTTGTGTGTACGAATATCAATATTTGTTCTGGTCTGGGTGTTTCCTATATATACTAAGAATGTTTTATAAAAAAAAATATTTAAGTATGTTTATCTGTTATTTAGTATACATAGCAAAAGTTCTTAATGAAATTTATATTACGACTCAATAATTCGTGTAAAAGAAAGAAAAATTCGTTAGAAATTATTTATGTATTGTAATACATATCATTGAATATGGTGCATAGATAGAGTCTTACGCGGCTATTTCATTTTTATATGCTTCACTTTCCTACTATATTGGCCTAATTATAATTTGGGAATAATAATAATAGGTTGGGGAAAAAGTCTTTTCGTATTTTTGTATGAAAAGTCACGACATTTTTTTCAAAGTTTATTTACATTTATTTACAATATATATGTACCGTTTTGTTGAATAACTTTCTGCCATTTTGTGGGCAGAGACATTATCCCGTTACTGTAGAAACTTTGGGACTTCTGATCAAAAAAACGGGACAAATAGTTTTGGCAGTCCTCTCTTGAGGTCAACCTTACAGAACCTAAAGAATTCTGCAGAGACCGAAACAGGTGAAAATCTGAAGGCGCAAGGTCAGGGCTATATGGTGGATGCACTAGGACCTCCCAGTCGAACTCTCTCAATTTTTGCTGAGTGGCTAAAGATGTGTGTGGTCTAGCGTTATCGTGATGAAAGACCACACCCTTCCTGTTGATCAATTCCGGCCGTTTTCTCTCGACTGCTTCCTTTAATCTCATCAGTTGCTGGCAGTAAAGATCAGAATCGATGGTTTTGTCGGGCGGTAAAAGCTCATAATAAACAATGCCCTTCCAATCCCACCATACACACAGCATCACCTTATTTCGTGTTAGGCCAGGTTTGGCCACAGTCTGTGAAGCCTGGCCAACTTTCGACCACGACCTTTTTCGCACGTTCTTGTCGTACGTGATCCACTTTTCATCGCCAGTTATCAATCTCTTCAAAAACGGCTCGGTTTCATTACGTCTCAATAATGAATCGCAAATGAGTACACGGTTCATTAAGTTTCTTTGAGTGAGCTCGTGTGGCACCCAAATATCGAGCTTTTTTGTATAACCAGCTTTCTTCAAATGGGTCAAAACTGTTTTGTGGTCAATTCCCAGTTCTTCAGCTACATCGTAACTACTAATATGCCGATCTTGCTCCACTCTTTCAAAAATGGCGTCCATTTTATTCGTAACAGGGCGACCAGAGCGAGGTGCATCTTTAACATCAAAATTTCCGGACTGAAAACGTTTGAACCAAATTTGTGCTACTCTTACTGACACTGCATCAGGTCCATAAACATCACAAATTTTTTTCACTGTTTGAGTTGCATTTTTGCCTTTTTTATAATAAAATTTTAAAATGTATCGAATTTCTTCATTAGATTCACTCATTTTAACGGAGAGAAAAACAAATGAAAAATAGCGGGAAACAACTTTTTTTTATTTTTTTCTTTTCTTTATAATGGAACCTTTTTAATGTTACCAAAACCAGCCGGACACAAATAGTACAGTCAAAAAAAATTTATAATAAGTTTATACCTACGTAATGCGAAAAGACTTTTTCCCCGACCTAATATATAAAGTGATGTTTTGTTTAGTAGGAAACTTGCAAAATAGTTTAATTAATTGAGTAAAAAGTCATAAATCCAATATGTCTTTAAGCCTTAATTTAGGTTTCAGGACGTTTTCGATGAATAATATGAAGCTTGTAACATTAAGTAATGGCATTTCGTAGGTTTGATTTTGATTTTTAGAAGTTAAGTTTGTACAATTATATAGTTTTGTTAGTTTTAACACAAAATGAAGTTAAATAAAAAAATATAAAAAAAATATTAAATGTACGAGGTTTGAATGTCAAAGTAAGAGATTTTCGGCTGCATTGCATATGTATTAGGGAATTCGTTTTATGGTAGGCAACCCTGATGCACAGCACCCATCTCTTCACATGCTTGAGCCATTTCAGTCAGTTGTCTTTCATTATTTGGTTTTCGCGTTACCAAATGACCTTGTTATCCAAATTTCTAGTTACGTTGTTATTTTATTGTATAGAAATAACTAGTTTATTTTAATGTGCAATTATTAAGAGAGATCATTTGAAATAATCTTAGAGAGCGGCGATAGCCCAGTGGCGTGACCCTTTGCCTGTTAATTCAGAGGGTCTCGGGTTTAAACCTATGACTTTTCGAAGTTATGTGCGTAATTATCGCTTGCTCCGTGCCTCGGAAAGCACGTTAAGCCGTTGGTCCCGGCTGTCATGAACATATATGGCAGTCTTTATTAGAAAGTCAGTGCCTTTTAACAGACTACCAGCTGGTTTAACCATAGAATAATGTTTCCCTCTGGGTTGCGGAGGTCAGACGGCACTCGCTCCACATAATAACTGAAATTCAGTCAAATCTGGTTGAACCAGTGAGCAGACCCTCTCCCCCGACTGGTCTCCACCTTGTCGTGGTGGGGGGGCTGAGTACCTCCCGGTAGGGCGCAGGAGGCGCTAGGGAAAAGGTTACACCCAGAGACCGACGACTCTGGGTGCCCTTAGTACTGACTACCGGGGGGGAAACTAAGAGGGACCTATGGAGGGCGCTGCGGGTAGGCCAGGAGGGCCCGCTCAGCAGCGCCAGGAGGGTCTAGGCAGCGGGGGCAGGGGGCCCCTGCTGTCTAACCATGGACCCTCCGGGAAGTCGGCCACACACGCTATGGTCGCAGGGGGAGGTAGGAGGGGCGCGTCCACTGCGCCTCTCTGAGGAGGTCCTCCCGGTTTTGGTCCGGGGGATGTTGGCCGCAGGCGGGGTGTCAGAAGCTGCAACCCAGGTACTGGCCCCCGCCTCTTTCTCAACAAGCGGCGGGCGTCGTCGGAAGATTTTTAGTGGGTATTGCTGCCGGCGGTCGTGTCTGCCGGTGGTGAGTCCCACACCCCCTTTCGGTCCCCCTTTGGCCGGAAGGCAGTGCGTAAATGCATTTTGTTACCGACGTAAAACAAAAAAAAAAAAAAGTGAGCAGACCCTGGACCCTAAGCTTAAGTCTAGAGCAACCGGGATAATGCTGGGATATGATGATCATTTGTAATCAAGATATAATATACCTTATAATATATGTGCCAGCTTGTAATTAGTACAACTCATGTTTTAATAAAAACTGTAATATTTCCAAATAAAATAAAAAATCTTAAAAAAAGTTTCAATCAGAAGCTCGTTCCGTCAAGTGGTTAAGGTCCTCGGCAACGGGATGCTCAAATCACTGAACGGATCGGACTGAAAATAATTGTTTGGGTTAACTAATCTTTTTCTATGAAATAAAAAAAATTAAGTAATAATAACTGACATTCGAGTTATCGTAGACGAACAGACATTCGCAGACATTTCTAATCAAATTAGTATATTATATAAATCATGAGTACCACCAACTTCGTAGTTAGTCATCCATGCATGCCGTTACCAAGTATATACTTATAAACTGGTTACTTTTAGCATTGTTATACTTTTAAATACTTATAAACAATTAGACACAATTTAAAGCTATCATTTGTTGCTACGCAGAAACAAAATCTTATTTATATTCAATTTAAGAATATTTTTATGCATTGGAATTATGCTTTTACACAATAAATTATTTGTTGATTTGCCAAAGAAAAAAACCCTTTCATATATTTTCTTGCTCAGTTGGTACTGCGACCATTAACGGTATAGCTCCGCGACAGTCACGCGGCGATGATGCTGATGAATGAAATACGACAGCGTTCTGACAAACGCTGAGATTATATTAGCAGTTACTTTAAATAATGCAGTCAGTGAACTAAAAAAGATAACCGGTTAACTGTAATTACTTTTCTTTTTGGCACAGTTCATGGCTGTCACAATAGACCATAGCGCTGACAGGCGGCGCGCGGCGTTGCGCGGGCGCCGATCGTATCTGTCAAACGGGAGCGTTTGTTTGTGACGCGCAGTAACATGCCGATACCACGAATTCCCCCCCTCCGCACCCACCCTTCTACATCTAATTCCGCTCATATCACCTGTCTATCAAACAATCCAAACAGCCCACTATTTCCCACTTTCTAAAGCACGAGACGATTTGCATAAGTATTTAGGCAAAATAATTATTCGCATCTCAACTTGTAAGTCCATATGTGATTGACAATTGTCGCAAACTGTTCGTGCATGTCAGATTACTCCTTTAATTTAATAAAAAATGTAGAAAGTAGTTTGATCAACTATGACGCAAAGTGGGTGGGCTGTGATTATACTAAGTCGATGCTATCTATCACTTTTGTATGTTAGTTGATTTGATATTCTATTTTACGTGAAAAAAAATGCACATTATACACTGGTAGAGAATCATTTATAATTTGCCATTTATTCAAAAAATATAACGTTACAGTGAAAATATTCAATTTATATATAATTATCCAGATTTTTGACACCTTCTGACCTTTATGCAACAGTGTGAACTACAGGAAAGGTACAAAATAGTAGGTACATATTTTATCTTTTTGTAGAATACAATAAGCGGAACTTCTTACGCTGAGAACATACCATAGCTGAATAAAAACACAAAAGGAAAGGAGAAAAAGTATTAAGGAACTAGACGCGTATAAATAAACAGACGTTATTTACACTTTAGCTATCAGCGCTAAATCTACAAAGCAAATTAGTATGAAAAGCTAGTAAATACGAAATATCTAACAAACGATACTGCAGTACTTAATTATGATTCATGTTGATTTTAACGACTCTACTGTAGGTGACATTGGCCGGCGAGATGCGTTGCGAATCGCTAATACTTAAGAGTTTGCCTAAACCAATTTATCACTAGCGGCCAGCGCGAGCCATATGTAGTTCATGATCTGGACAAAGAATTGAATCATAAATATTAATCAAGATCGCAATAAAATCGTTGCGGCGAGTTTGCCGTGCAAGCGGCGCGCTCTGCCCGCCCCGCGGCTTGCTCCAAAAGCTGCGAGTACACTGGCCAGCGAAATGCTATGCGACCAGGAGAGAGAAACGATAATATAACGCTATCATTTCTGGTGACAATTAAATCGGTTACAAATAAGCTTTCCTTTAAACTTTCAAAGTAATTGTAAGCCACAACTTTCGATACTATGCGCTGTAGCCAAGATTACTTATTAGTTGGAAATTATATTCGCAGCACGGCACAACCCGCCACTGCTAATCCAAACTGAGTTTCTTAGTCAGGCTCCATTTTGAACCTAGCATAATTATATCAGATTAGTAAAATCCGACTGTGGTAGTGTAAGTGATGAGAATGGATGTTACCATGCAAAATCATCTGAACTGATTGAAATTTACATAGATAGTAACTGGCTGGCTGGCTTAAGACATGATACTTTATACCTCGGGAAATACATGCACGGGGGCGGAGCCTAGTCACACGTATTTATGAATACAAACTAGTGACGCTTTGCCTCAATTTAGGCAAGAGGGGGAATCAATTACTAGAATTACTAAACTGTTACTGTGCTGGATAGATATTTGAGCATAATTGGTTGCATCGCTGTATGTGTAACCTCAACCTTAAGGGCACTTGCTTTGATATACATACATTATTTTAATCGTGCAGCACCCAATCTCGAACCCAATACGGCACTCATGAACCTGCGAAAGTTTTAATACTGACAAATGATGGACGAGAAAAATATGACACGCCTATGTACATACAGGCAGACGCAGACGCAACCTGACATTTACAAAATCACGTGTGGGATGAGCCTGGTTAATGATCTCGACCTGTACAATGGGTTTTTTACTCGGGGCTAATTTGTTTTCAATCTATTAAGGTCAGGCAATGCCTATGCATAGTGTGGTGCATCAGTTACAAAACTTATTATAATTACGGTTAGTCGGATCAAGATAGATATCAAACCGGGTAGTCTATACAATAATTTGATAATTTCTGACAATTACACCAATTATTTAATTCTAAGCTAAGTATCATTAAGAACTTTTGTTATAAATACTACAATAGTCTATACAATAGTAGGTAGTCCCTTCAGTATCGGACTACTGCTGAAAGATAGAAAACAATGTACTTTCAATATTGTTTACATACCTGTTCCTGGAAAGGTTATGGTAATTTTAACCAAAGAAAACCGTAAAATTTTCGTACTTTTTTTAATTTAGATTTATTTTACAAAAATACAAAAAGCTTCTTAATTTATTCAAATAATATTTTAAAAATAAAAAGCTGCCGCCTGCGAATTCCTCAATTTGGCATCACTATTTAAATTGTTGACTGCTATGCAGCAGCCAATGTCCGGTACCTGACGATACTATCAAATTAACAACCATGCATTGTTATATAACGTTATAACTAAATATTCTATTTGGCTAATTGATAACTTAACTTTATTCTTCAAGTCGGTTGTTTTTTTAAAAAAAAAAACTAAAAATCATAATGATCCATGGAATAATAGATGTGAAACTCTATCATTTGATACATATAAAATTGAGTAACGTTTATAAAAATTTATATGTGAAAAGTAAGGCTTTTCTATAATCTATATAATAATGTAAAACAAAGTATTTCCTGAGCCTAACAAAAAAAACCTAAGTATATAAATTGAGACCGCCAATAGGGATGTTACATTTGTTTTACAAGTACCTACATTGTGACGGTACAGCTAAGTACAATACACATAACAATAAACAGACAAGGACGAGGTATAAGGAGGGAGGTCCTCGCTGACTTATGGATATTGAGCTCTTAGCTACATTATCGTATTGCCCGTGCATGCAAACCCTATGCTTGAGCATTAGTAATGTTGCAATTACTCAAACAACTTACACATCATACGCTGCATACATATCAGCGTCGTACGTAAACCTACGCATAGTCTCTTAACGTAACCACTTCCTTGTACAGACAGATATACGTAACTACAAAAATGGCTTCATTACCTCAGCCTACGCACTTTCCACTGCTGGGTTTGAGGTTCCTCTCCCAGACCTAAGTTTTTTTACGGTGACAGCCAAGTGATACTGACATTCCCCAAACCCAGACCTATGTTGGATGTGGACCCAGCGGTTGTTTGGCAATTGTCGCAGTCATGTGTCCTGGTCTCTTTAAGAATTTATTAATTAAAAAAAAAAGTATCACAATATAATAATATAATATAATTTAGGGATCTGTAGGTCTAGTATAAAGCATATTATTTTTTAAATTATTATTAAAAATAATTTTTATTTGTAAGGACTGTTTGTATCCTGAATAAAATAAAATCACAATGGCCATTCACATATGGCAAAGTGAATCGTCATGTCTGCAGTTTTGTTTAATTTTCAATTTTTTTGTGATATTTCGAATATTAATGTGTAATATAGGTGGATTATTTACCGTTAAGTGTTTGTGAACGTACATGAGTGTTGGTAAATCAAACAAAACAGTGCAACATCACTTTTCAAATTCTCTCAGGAAGTCCATGTGAGATCTCAGTAGTCCCACATCATTACTGAGGACTCAAGGAGTTTAGGGGCGGCCAACTTATGTACCATTTATCATCACTTATTCTCATTTACTTTGAATTATATATGAATATATGTTTTACTTGACACTGGCTATGTGTGCTAACCATACGAAGCAAATTCTAAAAAAAATATGGCCATATTTAACACCCAATGACAACTGACTGTTTAAAAAGACCTGCAAAACAAAACCAAAGAAATAGATCAATCAATAAATATCAAGTCAGAGCGATTATTTTTATTTTGTAAACGCAGCTGTACAATTAAATACGTACCTACCCATCACATCCTATAAATTGTATAACTAAAAATATGATGTTAGTAAGACATCAAGTCTTTACATTAATTTGGTACCGTTTTTAGATTTATAGCTTATAACCGGAATTTACAACTACTAATATTGCAAACAAAAATAACACTATTTAGTGCAGTAAAACCCACGGAAAAACACGAAATGCATAAATTTGAATTTCACGCAACCGTAGTCACGGGCGGAAGATAGTACTCGACAAGGGAGCCAGGTTGACCTAAAGTGTATTCAACTTGTGAGTATGCACCTGTGCCCTACTTTCCTATAAATGGTTTAACTTGCGTCAACAAACTCTCGCTAACAAACAATGCATTTCTCTAACGGGGTTTCGCTTCAGAAGGGAACCCTAAAATGTGTTGATAAGCTAATCTGATTAACAAAGCTGACCGTGCGACATATTTATGCCGACGCCGTATCTAATTTAGACTTTCTACAGACCATACAACTTTATAGAATGAGTTGTATTTACCTACAGAGAATATTGATTAAATACCTACAGTTAAACTTACAACACAGTGAATTATGAGCAATTGTTAATTTACTTATCGGTTTAATATCACACAGAGACGTTTATTTTTTAATCGGCTGAAGAAATAGCGCATTTAAATGCTATTTCAACAGAATGGCGGCGTCGTCTGGTCAAAACTGGTTTTTGTGTAAAAAGAAACAAAACAATATTAATAGCCCAGCCAAAATTCGAAGAACAGGAAATCAGTGTTACTAGGTGGCTAAAACTGGCGAACGGCACTAATTTAGTCCTAAGTTGCTATATCATAAACCACGAATACAAAAACAATGCGTTGGCTGATTGTTTGGATATAATGTTACCGTGACAGTACAGTCTACTTCAAAAGGGATTCTGTTATAACCAGACGCTAATATGTTAATAATATCTTATAATGTTATTATAAGGTACGTAGAGCAACATAAAAATACTTATTAATAATTATCTCGCCAATATCGTAATCGAGCTAAGTGTTATAAAAAACGAGGTACCATTTATTGCTCATTGAAAATATTATTTAAATATGTTTAACTGTACTTCCTGCGGTTTCTTTTTTACCGCATTATCACTGTTTTAATTATATTGTTGTGCATAGTAATGCATAATACAAAAAATATTAGTATCGATTAGACGACTGAGTATGATCTTAATTATTTTTGATCTTTATTTGTGTTTCAAGCCCTTTTACACTGTTACTGTTCAAGCCATGTTACCGTTATTTATATAAGCAATAAAAGTATATTTGTTCTGAGTATTTTTGCTTGAGGGCATCGAGATGTTTAGTTATTTGTTAAGTTGTTATATATTATTTTATTAGTTTCCTTTTTATAAATAATGATTCCATAAGTTGTAATTTGATCATAAGGACATAAAGCTTTGTTATAAAAAACAATGTTACAAATATTATTTATACAATAGTGGGGTTGCAAGATTGCATTTAGAGCGCTTGTTCCACGAATCTACATCTATAGACTCGACTTAGGTTTGTTAAATTGAATTTCTTGAAAATGTTTGAATTGTAATAATAATAATAATAATGAAGGCCTCTGTTATTGGCTGTACAATATTTGAGTAGTTGTCGGTAAGTACGGATCAGGAATCCATTGCCATGAGTCACAGTGAGTGGCGCTACGACGGCGCCGCGGCGGTGCGACAGGGGACGCAGAACAACGCGTGCAAGTGTCGCAACGTAGTGGCAATAGGCAATCAGTCGCGAGCTTAAAGCTGGCCACTTAAGGTCCTTAAAACAGAGAAAGAAAAGAATTAATTAATTCATATTCCAAACACTGAGTATAATTACTATAGTAATAATTATTATTATTAATTACACATAATCATTTATTCTGTCATGGCCTGAAAACTGAGGATTGGGAAAGATAGAAAAGCTGTCTTAAAACACTAAAAAAAAACTTAGGTTTAGAATGAACTGACTATAAATCTTTAAAAAAACCGTGATTGTTAAGTTTGTTTCTTAAAATCACCACTTAAAACTGGACACTTACAGTTTTTACGTTAAAAGATTAATGAAGTAAAATTAATAATTTATAATAGTAAAATAAATATATATAATATAATATAAATTTAAACATACTACTGGAATATAGTCGTTTTAAGGAATCAGATTATTGAGTGATGCTTTTGGGAAGTAGATATTTAGGAATTATTGTTGTAGTACCGTAGTAATTTTTCAAAGTTATCATTTTAAACCTGCTGATTAAAATCATATACTTCTAGTTATTTATAACACAAATGGAAAAAATTATGTAAAGAAATTAAAACTAAACCTACCTAATTAAAAAAAACCAGCGGATATCAAGTACAACCAAAAACGTACAGCGACTCATAAATAGAACCAAACTCAATAAAAAACCAGTTCTCATAACATACAAGTAACAAGTGCAGGCTTCGGAAACCCTTAGCATTACAAACACAGTCCCGGTTCCGTGGGAATATCCGAAAAGGAGCTCGGGCACCTTGTACAGGCGAACACGTGTAGCTACCGGGCTGGGCTTGTAAACTAGTGTCAACGCCATTGCTGCCTTTGTTCTATATAACTTGTTACATTCTAAGTGTTAACGGTCAGTGCATGGAATCAGTTTATAACACCGTTGACAGTGAACATGACACATTCTTGATGCAAGATAATGGTAACTAACTTACATTGACAGGGCCAAATTTTAAATTTGGTTATCATTCTATGAACTCATTTAAATCTTTTAAGCACAATTTAAAAAAAATTAACCCAATAAATTAAGTACTTAGTTTATCTATTAGGTGTTACATTAAATAAAGTTAACTTTTGTGTACTTTAAAATATCAACTCATTATTAGGGACAGAATATATGTAAGGCTTGTACCAATAAATAATTCTTAGTTAAATACTTCATATTATTATTTAATATGTTATATTTTTTAAAGTGTGTGGCTGTTCCACTTTTTTACACGAATGAAGTCTAGCGCCGCCGTTACTCATCATAACATTCTCTATATTATACTCAATATTACGTATCGAAATAAAAACAGTTTTGAACAGACTATAAACATTATAAAATTCTTGGATTTTGACATCGGGTGTCATGCGTCATGGTATGGCATAATCACTGAGTGAAAAAACCATTACTTGATATTCATATTTATTTTCATTCGACTTTGGCGAAACCATATCATATATATCATGCACTACTTCACAAGTGATTGACTTTTATTTAATACATACAAGTACTTTAATACTGAAATAGTTTGTAACTTAAGGACGATTTGTGTTTTTTTTAATTAATTACATAGGTATATAAATATGATACTTTAATCAAACGTAAAGCAGATTTTAAAACATATAGAAATCCATTTCACAGGCATGTTGGGATCACAACGAAGTACCAACTCAGTGGTCCACCGAGCACAATGAGGGCCCCACGGCCAGCGAACCGTAATATGATATTTATTGATTTCTGGCCGCGCACCGACCGTCAGTTAATGAATGAGGAGCACATTGGTGATTTCTCACGATACGTTTGGGAACGAGGTTTTTTCCCGTTCCATTTCTCCGGCAAACAATAGATCACGGCGAGGATGGAGGGGTTCACTAAGAGTCGCGTATGGGACTGCGTGAGTGCATGCCGCTATGCATTGGCCACTATAAAAATTAGAAAGCTTTTATTGAACGTTGTAGCGTTAAAGCTTTTATTGATTTATATATCCTACCTAAATTTACGACTAAATTTAAGGTCATTTGACTGTTAAAGATCAATCGGTTAGTCTTTAAATTAATTTGTGAGTTTTTTAAAACCTTAAAGCTATATTTTATTATGATATTTACATTCTGAATGTTATAAAATCAACTCAAAAACAGAACTGAATTCAAAATATATTGTGTAGATTAACCAGAAATACTAATACACTTGATAATATTTTCCCATAAAATTTGTATTACTAACCATAATTTAGTCACTATCTTGTTTACGAAAGTATATATTTTTTAACTATATATTGGAATAAAAATTACGTACAAAGTACATGATTTAGTTTTATCTTAACACACTTACTTAAGCTTAATTAATCAAAGAGGCCAATACAAAGCGGCGGCAGCGCGGGGTCGCGCCGACCCGTCGCGCTGTACTCGCTGCGTGAACCAGTTCTCGGGGACCTGTCAAATCGCTTCCTGAATTACCCGCACTGAACCATCGTTGCACCTTGCAGGTTCAACCAACACACTACTATGGTATAACCAATGCAAAATTGAATTAAATTGTTATAATAGAGTCGTAACCTGTTCTTCTTTGTTTATTTCAACACTTCCCACAAGTACCTACCAGTACAAGTTATTGAATAATGTTATTTGTACTTAATTATTCCCATACGATATTGTTGTAGGTACGAGGATACATACACATGTTAATACAATTTTGAAATAATACGAAACAATTTTGCTTAAACTGGGTTTGACCTCCTGTTCAGTTCGTACAAGCTCTAGAACCAGAAATACATTGGTTCAAATCCTGCATCTTCTCTTGTTGTGTGTAGGATTTTGAACAAAGTAACTTTCTTAGGTTTTTGTATTATTAGAGAAGCAATATACCAAGAACTTAAAAAAGAATAATAAATAAATAAAGATATAAATAATATAGAACCCTTGGGTAATAAGGACTAAAACAAATAAAAATATTTTACGTTTCCCTCGATATAAAAAAGAGCACTTATTTTTTTTAGGTTACCTTATGGTAATACGTCATGAAATTAAGTCATTCTTAATAATTTAAATCTTTTGTGTACACAAATCGGGCTCTAGTTTTTTAATGCCAATAGTTTTAAATATAAATTAATGCGCATTTTTAATACGCAAAAAATTATAACCTACCAATTCTATTATAAATCAAATCTCGCCAGTTTTTATGTGTAGCAAAATACTTCCGTGAGCAAAGGGTGAATAGATAATAAAAGTAATTTAATAAATATTCATTAGCACGGTCTTCAAGGGGTTCCTCGGATGCTTGTCACAGGTATTCTCACAGCTCGAGTTACCTGATTGTTACAGTTACGATAATGCGGATATTGTGATAATCATTCGGATCCCGGCATTTAATAAGAGATTCGGCGGAAACAGCTACCTGTTTCGTGAGAATCTCAAGAACGGATGTTGCGAAAGGTGCCCGTTTTTTACTTCACTGCGAGTACTTTATATCGATGGATGTTCAAATTTAAGGGTGACGCGACGTCGGATGAGAATGAATATTTGTTAAACCATTCACAGATATCACGTGTGAGGCGTGACGAGGAAACTGAAAAAAATTAAGTAGTCTTGTTTTTTGACGACCGGTTTGGTAAAGTGGTAAGTCTATCTTTAAGTCACAGGCTTATATTTACGTATTTGTTAAGGTATGTGAGATACCTTTACCTTTATCAATATACAGTTGATAAATTTATATTAATTATTTATAAACAGATTTGTCTGATCCTATACGTCTCTTGTATTATTACAATATAAATCACGATAAGTAATCGGTAATATCATATGAAAGGTATGATGTCTGTATGATAGCACAAAGTTTCTTATCACGTCTAGATGAACAAAAGTTTAATAGCAATGAAAGAAATTTGTTCTTAATCTTAACGTCTTCTTTCTCCCAACACTAATTGTTATAAAATAGAAAAAAACAATTAACGCATAGTCGGATAATATTATTGAGATAAGATAATATTACTTTTAGACATTTATTGAAATCCAATAAAAAAATTAATATGTACCGATAGCGAAACATTACAGCATTACCTTTTATAAACTGACAATATATGGAAAATAGATCTTAAAGTTTCCATATCACAAATCTTAATTTGCTTAAAATGTATCATAAGAAATATATCCACAGATCCTTGCACCTGCTTTGAGAAACTGATATAAAAAGCACGCTAAGGAAAAGAAATATAAGCGCTTCTGGTTACGACGCTCTTAAAAAATATCACATCCATTACAACTCGAGCATTTCGTTCCCACAGTACTTAATCGATCACATCGGCGTCGTTCATACTCTATTATGACGACTGAGAGATATAGAAAGTTCACTGACCTTGATTTTGTTATCTGTATCATAATAAGGCATTAACTCTATAAAAGCAATCTATCATTTGAAATTAATATGATCAGTGATCGATGGCGCGGCGTGGCGCGGCGTGGCGCGGCTCGGCAGTGGTCGCGGCCACCGATATCTGCATAGCCGGCGAAATGGCGGTTAATCAGGTGGCCCGTTATGTTACATTGTACTGCTCGAGGTTGCGGCCCGAACAGGTTGCTCCAGTGACAAAGGAGCAGATTCCATCGTCCACGAGCACGTTATAAATAGTCCGTCCAAATAATCCGTTGCTGCGTGTCACTCCGGCGCCCACCAACGTTGCCCACCTCACTTCGGCGCTTAATGATATCTAATACTAAAACAATCCATAAACAAAAAAACGCTGAGTGAGCATTCTGATTTCGCGCACAGTTTTGGTCTCAGATTGATTGATGGACCACGAATTATTAATAGTTTACCCACGTAATAGCTCCGACTTGAATCTTGAACAATGTTACTTTGTCATCCTCATATTTTTAAATCGAACAATCGTAATGGTCGATGTTTCGACGGCTCGTTTGTCTCGTTCTGTCTAACTATTGACTGCTATTGTAAAATAGTGTTCCCACAAACGTGTAATTACGAAGGAACCGAGCAGTGTTGTGTGTTGACTAATAACCGTAAAGTAGAAACAATCGACTTTCATTTAAAACAAGGATATCTGCGCGCCACCTGCGCGGAGCCTGGCCGGTGCCTGCGGTGAACAAAGGCAGCGGCACGCCTCTCCATTGTCGGCGCAGCACGTGGTGGCCGCCGTCGCCAACATCTGATTTTAATTACTTTATAAGTGCAATTCCTCTAAGAATGAGAGGCGCTGACCGGACAGACTGCTGGGCGACGACGTTCTCACGACAACATCTGGTTCAAGTTAGGGCTTTGCCGGATATTTCCCCAACAATTTCAATAAGTCGTAAACGGAAATTCAAAAGTACCCAAAGCAATTTACTTTACACGCCTGTTACAAATATTCTTTGCATCAAAACCAAAGATGTAATGATTTAAACACCAGATGACAGTCTGATGCGTATCCATAACATATCCATAAATCATTTGCTTTTGCTTGCCTTTGCAAATGCGAATATTCACACAAATACCTATATAACTTTCTCTTGCTTGTTCATGCATGAACCGCCTAACAGATTACTATAAATTTTGGTTGATATCTATACCATGGGAGCTTGCAAAATGATTTATTTTGATATAGTTTAACCTATTTTATAATTTCATCGCTATTCCTTTCAATCGGCAATATGGTAATATCTTCCACAGAATATATTAGAATTAACAATTATATTTCTTATTTTCCTCAAATTAATAAAGAAGTAGATAAAATATATAGTATCGCAATGTACAAACGATACATTTCAACTTCTTGAAAATAGGATTTGAAATGTGTTAAAAATGATTTTCATGTCACGAAGTTTACGAGTAGAAGTTTTAGAGTTTTTAGAGACCTTTACTATAATCATAATCATAATTCTTTATTGTACTAGTTAATAATAATAAAATATTTCTGACACTTACACCAACTATTTAGATCCATGATAAGTATCATTAAGAACTTGTGTTATGGATACTAAATAACGGATACACATACATAAGTTATTTTTTTTGTAAATACATACTTTATATACATAGGAAAACACCCATACCAGAACAAATACTCATGTCCATGCATACAAAGATTTGTCCTGTGTGGAAATCGAACTCACCACCTCAGGAGTGGAATGCGGATATACTCGCCACCACGCCATATCGGTCTTCAAACCGACCTCCACCACTAGTTAATGTAATAATGAAGCAAATCAGTGTTATTATATATGTAACAGCCGTCAAAAATACAATTTCATAATTTACACGGTTTGTCATGATCAAGGGCCCATACAAATGGAATCAGGGCACGTTCACAGGTGGCGCGATAGATCCGGGCCTGATTACACCGGCGCACAATGAACGCAGCTACGCCCTCACTAAAGGGTTAGCGCGCCGGAAATTGATTTAGATTACGCTATTAAAATTTTAATATGATGATAATATGAACCGCAGTTGTGTTTTTATTTATTAAAAACACATATCATGCTTAATAGAGTTTCTTGCGATATGTATATGCGTTTATTAATTGTTTTTTTAAAATCATATTTTACGATAATCTAAATGTTTTAGACTTAGTATTTTTTTTCAACGTTAATTAAAATTTTTCTGAAAATTAAGGTTTTTATAAAATTTTTATATACCTTCCAAATTGCCGTGTTACAATGACCTCGAGATAAGGCAAATAAATACCTCTAATCCTATTACACTCAGGAGTATTAAACGGAAGCTCTCACTTTCTTATTCCTTTCTAAAACATTTGTTAATAAAATTTTTACTATTTTGAGTACATAACATTGAAAGAATCACAACTCTACAGTGATAATACAAAAGTCTTAATAAAAATGCGTTATAAAAATTATAACTCTAATATAAATGTAATACTTATTAAACAACAACAACAAGCTATGACTCGACGGAAACGTTGATTGACTCAATTTAAATCAACGAAATTGACTATTGACCTATTTCTAATATTTACTCATTTGTGGATTCTATAAAAAGTTAAATTTAGGAAACACCATGTCGGCGGTCAATTACTGACCCAGCGGGCGCTATCCCGGCTGCGGTTCAACAGATGGCGGTTTTTTAGAGCGATCCGGGCCGGGCTCCGTCGCAAGCGCGGGGGTGCGCCCTATAACCGTATAATTATATGTTGTAGTTGCGCGCGCGCCGGCACGCAACAATTGGCTTAAACGAGTGTTTGCTTTGATGTGCCGACCGAGGCGGCTAACCACGTGCGGTTGCCTTAACCCGTTCTCATGTTAAGCTTATTAAGAAGAGGCTACTCGTTTTACGGTTGTTTATACAACAAAAAAATGCACACGCAAAGCCGCGCTCGTAAGGCATCTGGATAATATGCGTCGCTAATTCCACTCGCCTCTGCCGAGATTGTTTCTATTCTTAGACTCGGTAATGTACTCTAATTGTGTCTCACTTAAGCGATTTACTTAACCAAATTAAGCGCAACTTCGATTCAACAACTCACTAACTATGTGTGTCATCTATTTGTTATAAAGTTTACAGTTATATCGCACAAATGCCAAGGGCCACATCGATCAATCCGATGTTGTCGCAAGTGATTTTTAATCGACGGCCGCAGTCGAAAGTTGAGTAGCGACATCGTGATGGCGAACTTAGCCTCCTTCTGGCGCGCGGCGCGGGCGCACATATCGCGTTGTGAAAACGCCCCGTCCAGTCCAGTCGACCGGCTTGATAATCTGCGCGACATCGCTTATAAAACAAATTATTAATCTTCCGATCGTGACTAACGTTTTCGGATCGTCGTTTACTCGAATCGAGGCTGAAGATTGGCATTAATACTGAAGCAATAATTTGCGCGGTAATGCTTTCAAATGTCACAGCCTGGCGCTGGATGCTCTTTTAGAATCATATATTGCTACTAAAAAATGCGGTTGGTATGTTAATAGTTGGTCAATTTATTTATTGCAACAGTACGTTTCAGTGAAATAGAAAAACATGATTTTGTTAATATGAGCTTAATGTACATTTAAAAAAAACAGTACCTAAGTATGTTTTTTCATCCTCAACTATCCATCGTACAAGCTGCTTTAATTAGGATAGTGCGTTAGATATCAGGGATATTCTGGATAATCATCAACATATCAGCCACAAGAAGACCACTGCTGAACATAGGCCTTCCCAATTGCTTACATCGCCGATCGATATTGAGCCGTCGACCACTAAATTTTTTATGTCTTTTAAAATAGCAAACATTACACGTAGCAGCCGTAGTCCACCTGATGGGTACTTACTAATTAGTATTGACTACGATCTTTTTTATGGATCTTTATGCTGCCATAGTTTGGGCTTTTTTGTCAAATGAATTACAGAATGTATTTTCAAATGCTGGAAAACAGCAAACTATTATTATTAGTCTATTACTATTAGTCTATGGCTAGGGGACATCAGTAATAAATAAATAAATAATAATTCAATAATTCTCTCACAATACACACATAAGTACTTTTTTTTAATTGCATACATAGGTTACACCCAGAACAGAAATAACATTTATATTCATGCCAATGAATATTTGTCTAGTGGGAATCGAACCCCAGGAGCTCAGGAGCGGAGTGCTAGTATTCTGACCTCCACGCCATATCGGTCGTCAAACATAAAAAGCCCTACTTCTAATCAAAATTTTCCATTCTTGTGTAAAAATAAACAGGAATATTATTATATAATTGCATGTACCATTTCTCAGGAGCGTAATAAATTGTTTTTTTACCGATTTCAGTCGGTGCAGTAAGAAGTAAATTATTTTGTAAATTCTGTTCAGTTTACAGTCCTGACTACAAACAGTAAGGAGTACATGTCTCATTACTTCTGCATCTGATCCTGTCACATTACAGATCCTTGCTCATTTAATTGTTTTAAAGTGTCAAGACTATTAGGTAGGTCTGGGTTGCGAGAGACGTTTGTGACGAGGTCCGCCCGCTGTCCACGTCCAGTCACGAAACACGACCGCGCCGAGCTTTTTACAACCGGACACTTTAAGCCACTTATTTGCATTACGAAAACCACCACTTAGTTAAGTATATATAAACTCACGACAAAGGAGTAGTAAAAGATGGTCTGCAGAAGTGTCAGACATACAAACATAATTTGACGATTGATATGGCGTTGAACCGGATATACCCGCACTCCGCTCCTGAGGTCGTAGTTTCGATTCCCACACGGGACAAATCTTTGTGAGCGTAAACACGAATATTTGTTACAGTCTGGGTGCTTTTTTGTGTATATTAAGTATGTATTTACAAAAAAAATATATTTATTTATGTTTATCCGTTATTTAGTATCCGTAACATAAGTTCTTAATGATGCTTATGTTGGAACTAAATAATTGGTGTAATTGTCAGAAAATATTGACTTATTTATTTATTTTAGACGACAGTAGCCTACCACTTGAGCGTCCTGTTCAGAAATTAGTTAGCACCTAGTTCAAACCTCACCTACTTCAAACGTGTACCCACTCGTAACACAAGCGCTTAAGCTTATCACGACAAGGGGTTTACATAACTACAAATAATATGTTTCTAACATTGTATAATCTAACAATAACCTTCAAAGCAATGTCAAGTTTTCACTGCATATTTAAAAATGTTTTCTAGTTATGACTTATAAGATACGTTTATCTGTAATAACAACTAGCGCTTTGTTTTCCTTTCATATTTCATATGCACCGATATCTTTTTTAAATCAACACGTCATCATAACCTTAAGCGATTGACGCCGGAACACCTACAGGTTGATTTAAATACTTATATTTAGTATATATTATATGTAAATTTGTCACCGTATTTTTGGGTTATTTTATTGACGTGTTTAACTTTATAACATGCATTAAATGTTTTCATTAAAGGTAAAGAAATAAAAATGAGCGTCCGTAGTTTTTTAATAAAATGTCATACTTAGACCGTCTTTATGAAACTGGTTGTGTCAATGGAAAAAAAAATTTTTTTATTTGCCTGAATTTTTCAACTTACTCAATATAAATAGGGGTCGACAATTCCTTAAGGATCTGAAAGTACACACTATATTCTTATCCATATTTAATTACAATAAACCTGAATCTAATTGTAGTCATTTGTTATGGTGTAAAAACACTTAGTAAGAGTAACAACTAAAACATCCTGTATCAACACAAATGATTTGAAGATATAAACGATGAATACCCCTAGCACCTCGTACGTTCCGTCGGGATATCGATGGCAGGTGGGATGCTCGGCTGCCTATTAAATAGGCGATCACCACCAGCCCAAAACGCCAATGACTCTACTCAACACCTTGATTGATCGGCCCGACCGCCGACACAGTTTACGGCGCTAATGAAATGTAATAACTATCGATAAGTATCGTAAGATAGAACCTAATGGAATTAATCATTGGCTGTAAGCGATCAGCTTTGGCCGTGGAGATTGCTTCTAATCATTCTTTGATTTATTTACACCTGCTGCGATCATGCTTGGTATGCTATGGTGTGTTATAGTTTTTACTAGTTTTTAGACACACCTAGATAGTAAGCAGTACCTATTATCGAAAATGATTTAAGCGCGCAGAGTTTTCTCTGTTTCAGTGTATCTAGTCTCTCCAGTTTCGTAGCTATCATGAAGCAATAATGCTGGGCATATCAATTTATACTACCCGTGATAATAAATTTAAAATTAATGTTCCTATTAATTTCTTTACATCCTAATACTTTTGAATCAAAACTATGAATAATTTTTAGCTTTTCAGGTAAGTTGACTTTTTTGAAAAAGCATTTTAATTAGCACTAATTAATGTACATCTTAAGCATAGTATATTTTTTGTAAGTTGGCTGTATACTCATGATCATGCGCATGTTCAATGGAACATAAACATAACTCAAAAAATACTGTTTTTGGATCATCACAAAAGAAGATCTTCTAAAGAATACTTGTCCTACTTGTGAGCGCATTAAATTGATACTGATTTATTAATTAGTAATTCTGCTTGTGTTTTGAACGTTAGATTAACATTGATTCGATCTCAGTAAGAAATAGAAAGACTATATAAGTACGCCACTCAAACCTGATCTATCTATTAATGGGTCGATGTTCCTTTAAGCATGCGAGTGTTGAAGATCACGCGCGGGTGTTATTATCGTAACAAAAATTTGAGGTAAGTACCTACCTAACTCGCAATAATCATTCATTCTAAAAGCTCCAACACTACAAAGATTGCACAACAATTTTATCCGGCTCAATACAAGTTGCGATAATAATTACCTTTATTAAAAGTGTATTGTTTTACATTTGCTATTGCTACATGCGTTATTGAATTCGTCTGTATGTAGGCTAAGCGAGATATTGATGGATAATGTGGACAGGAGGGCACGCGCCACCGCACCGGTTGTCGAAGCCGTCAGAGGTGCTGATGAATCACTGCCTCACATCTCATGTCAGTAATCTTACAAAACGTAACTACTGTTCTTAAATTAAATATTTCTCCAATGTGACATAGGAGCTGTTTCTAAATATTACTATTAATAAACATACAAAGTACTTTCACTCCGTATTCTAGGTGAGGAGGAAACTGCTACGCGACGCCATGCTGCCCATGAGCTTTTGATCGTAAAAATTACCTTGCTGTGACAAGTTATATAACAAATATATTTTTCGTAAAATTATAGTTGCGCGGGAATTGTTACAATAACATTTTTAATCAATCATTTGCTTACAATTTATTTCCGCAAAGTAACGCCTATAATCAATAAATTATATATGAAAATTCACAAAACGGATTGCCTTGACACAAGTTGTTGTATCACACAACACACCAAGAGTACTGAAATAAAACTAATTGATGTACTTAGTTCTTATGCCAATACATAGCTGTCGCGTTAGTGCCTTGTGCCAAAAGGTGTGATGGAGAAAATTTTGACTTGTTATAATGGGTACACTTCTATCTATGTACACTGAACAGATATAATTTACGGTCTTTCATTCACAATTGTGGGGATAAGAAAAAACAAGCAATGAGTAAAAGGAAGAATGCTTAAAAAACAACATGACTCTAGTTGGGAAATTGAGCATTTTAAGCAATATAGTTGCTACACATCTGTTGCCACAATTATACTTTTTTGTATAAAGTTTAAATTTCCTGCAATTGTTTTCGTGTTTGATTGATTTCCGAAGCACGAAAAAACCTGAAACTTTAGATCATCCAACGAATGATCTAACTTCTTTTACAGCGCCATAGCACCTAGGCTCACAGACATAAATATAAAAATAGAAAACTTTAAACAACATCTAGTTTTACTTTCTATTATATTCCCATTTCTGGCAACTACGAATATTTTTTTTGGATACATTTTTAATTTACGGAAACGAAAAGTCTACGAAGTTAATACAATTTTTAAACGTATTAAAAATCTTTAAAAAACCATCTCACAACAGAGGTTATGTTAAAACGATGCTAAGTAGCGAAATAGAGTAAAAACATAAAAGCGATAAAACCGCACATAAATCTTAACACGACCGCACTTTATGTAAGAAACCACTAAAATTCACACCTTGTTACGGTAACCTATCCCTCAGGATACTATTATCTACAAGGTAGCAATTTAACGTTTACTCGCTAAAACAAAAAAGGGCAGACAAAAAAACAACTGAGCATTAAGTTAAGTATGGTTGCGGGCAACTGTTTAAAAGAATGGATGCGCGCGCACCCCAATAGTTATAAGGCAACGTGATGCTTTATAAAACTAAATATTTTAACTACTATTTTAATAAAAGATAGGTTAATTTGCGGTGTAATAAATAATACCATTATTGTTTACTGTAACTCATTACTCTTTTTTCTTCAGTAAGAAGTAAATTCAGTATTATTAAATTTCGATACGAAATGTCAGCTAAATCTGAAAAAGGTTTCACACAGTTTCACGGAATGGCGGAGTATGCCTTTAGACTCATATTTCAAAAAGGACAGTTATCCGGAAGAAGAATATTTAAGAAACATAACCGAATACTACTTTTCCCATTCCTAATGCTACTACTTCTCTTATCGACGATCAGCATTTTTTGAATAATAATAACATTTAGACTGTGGAATGCGTTGCCTCCTAATATTCGCACTTGCAAAAATGTGGGCCTGTTTAAGAGAGCTGTAAGATGTCATTTCTTACATGACTGATGAATTATTTCAAGTCATTGAGTTATTAATCATTAAATTATATAAAGCATTAAGTACGATACTATGTTATCATACGTGGTAGGTTAATTTAAGTGGTAGCATACATATTGTTTATTTTTGTTCCTTTTATTTCAATTGTTTTTTTACACATGTCGTCTACTATTGAATGTTTTTTCCTTATTTCGGACTGCTGGAAGAGATTCCTTTTGGAATAAGCAGCTCCATTGTACATTGTTACATATATTTTTTTCCTTTATATGTTTTGTGTGTACATAAATTGTTAAATAATAATAATAATAACATTTTGTAAAAAAATTTTTATTTATGAAACAAAATTTTCCGTAAGAAGTCCCAAACAATAGAGTGGTAATTTTGAATTTAGTTCGACCATCAAGGAAGTCTCAGTAGGTCATTGCGCGCTATGATGAGATCCAATCTAAGAGGGCAGAGCGACGAGCACCTCCCCCGAGTCATCTCTGTTGCAGGCAACGACGACCTTCGGCGGCGTGCGGCCACTTCACGACTTCACACAAAGACTGTCAGCAATAATTAAAATAATTACTGTTTATAATAATTAATGACCCACATAACGCGATATAGTTTGATTGATCTCGGTACTGTGACGAGATAATTGTGGCTCGCTGGCGTCATTGCCACACGCGGTGTTACAATCGGTATTCAATTAATGAACACGTAGGTACAACAAATGCACAATACCCGCTAGTCGCGTTATGAAATGCCTGCGCAGCCTCATATTTCAATTGTCTCAATATTATAATAATGTTGAGTACCAACATCACTAATTAATATGGCATAGCGTAGATTTGATTGCGTTATCAAAGGCCATATTATCTTCCACACTCTCTGAGGCGTCTTGATTTGAGCAAAAAATATTGAACAGATGGCCGGTTGTGCTACATTATGCAATTATAATGTTTGGTATTCAAATATCTGTACTCAATAAAGTCATTCCCAATTCACCGTGCTCCCGAAATTCGTATATTTTGTAAGAATTTTACAGTCGCTTCTGTGTAAAACCAAAAATAATACCTTTTGTTGTTCTTATTCACAGCATAAATAAATTCGTATACTCTACAGTAATCTGCGTATAAATTCGTCAAAAGGTTGAAATAACTTAAAAATTAAAGGTTCGGGAACATGAAAACGACCTTTTATAATCAACCAAAAAATCTGTGTTATATCTTTGTTTGATTTTCATTAAGCGCATGCTGCGAGGACTGTTTCAGATTTATATAAATGAGTGTTCAGTCCCAAATTGGTTGACTTTTAAAAGAATCAGCATCAAAATAATTATTGCTTTCTATTACCAGATAATCACAAACACTTCGTAGAAATGCCATTAATTTCGGTCTATTACAAGACTAAAACTAGGGCTAATCAATTGTAATTCCACGCCGATGAAGCAGCCTCTCGGAGCGCGATAGCCGGTGGCAGTCTACTACACAGACTCTGCATTAGGCTCCTACGCGCCTCTATGAACATCGGTGGATTATTGCACGAGCAACTGATCGGAAAGCAACAGAAGTAATCCTCCCAGAGAAATTGCTATAACTTAATTGACCATATAAATATTGTAATTCCACACGAGTACAGACACTCGAAATACAACCCCGACAGCCTCGCTGAACACAATATCACAAACAACTCATCAAAAAACTTAACATTGTTTGTTTCTTTTGGTACTTTTCATAAGTTTTTAATTAAGCGCCGAGATGAATACTGTCGAGTTATACTGCACAGATAACTTGCGTAAAGCAACGAACAATACTTTTTTTCATATTTACCATATACCTAACTTACATACGGAAAAGGATCATGTAATCGATCAAAAAAAATTAAGTCAGAAAGTTCTTTATTTCTTAATTACTATTAAAGTTTATAAAAGTTTATTTTTTAAGTACTATAAAAGTACTTAAAAATGTCCAACTAAAATATTAAAAAAATAACTAAATATAACTACACTGAAATCACAAGCTTCGATTCGGTTACATGCAAAATAAAATTTTGTGCAAGTGAATCTAAGTGCCAGTTTTGAGCGACCGCTCTGTGAGAAGATCTCACAAGAAACTCACAAACTATGCTAATTTAAATTATCAATTGGTTAGGTACAATCTTCATATGTCTGTGACGCTATACACTGCAATAATAACAATAATGGATAGCCTATCTTCCATAAAACCTTTGATAGCATTATATACCTTTGCAGACAGTTTCCGTTTTATTGTATATGAACCACCGTTGTGAAGTCTGCGGTCCATCGTGTCACAGTTCGTCCTAATTGTAAGATTAAGATACACAATGTGTTATACGTTTATGTAACAGTATTGACATTTGCAAAAAAAATTTGTTCATGTCCGATGATTAAAACGGGTTAGAACCACAACCAGCCGTTTTTTATTATTATTACATTGTTGTTCTTGGAAAATTTAATTTCTAAGAAAAATAGAGCAACTAGTTGCTTGTTTATCAGTTGCTCCAGATGGAATACTCCTCTAGGCGGCATCTTTGCCGCCATAAGCGCATTTAACATGTAATCGCGCTTGCATTTCTCTTTTGTGCGCAAAATAGGAGTTAAAAGAAATGCTAAGAGCCAGATAATTACTTAAGGCGTAAACCAGATAGGAAAGTACTCGGACCATCTAACCTATCTCAGTTTCACCTTACTGAAGTAGGCCCGCGCCTTTAATGCTATTACAGTAGTGTAACTTTAAACAGTGAATAAATATACTGTCTGTACCACCGCTAGTTTGCCGACAGAGGAGCACAGGTTATTATTATTTTTATGGAAAAGACATTTAAACATGCTCAGAAGCTTAGGCTTTTTAGGATAATTAATTATCCACTTCCAAAATGAAACTCTGAACTTTCATTCCCCTTTTAACCCACCATGAGAGGTAGTTTTAAAAAAGTTTGTTTTTTTAATTGTAAGTGTAGCTCGCGCCGCTTCGGCCGGCGGGCGGTGCCGCTCTGCTCGGCGACGACAGTGCGTGGGCGCGATTGATTCGTCAGCAGTATCGCGAGCACTTAGCGCTTGCGCCGCTATTATCGCGCACTCACCGAGGATTCACTTTGACACACACCTATATATCGTTTTCTTGAAATATATAGACATATTAATTAGGACACATCTAAATTTTTTTTTAATATCTCAATAAGGCACATACATTTTATGTCACAAATTATAGTTGACGAAGTAAGAAATAAATTACTAGAGATAATAATCTCAAAGAGACTCGTATCGCACAGCGTCAAACAGAAATTTGTACTAAGGAAAGAAACAACGGATAAAGTTTAATACGCTTTAATACACTTTTATAAATGCTTACTTAACAATCTTAACATTTATAGAAGTTATAAAGTAAACTCTTTTTAATATTACATACGAAAAAACTACCTATAACCCAAACTATGAGGTCGATTTTGATGTAGAGATAGATAGAAACTTAGAGAAAAACATAGACTTTGTAACCCAAATTTTATTAGGCACAATTTGTTAGTCGTACAAAATTATCCAATACAATGAATGCAAAAGTGATAGTCCGCCCCAGCGCGGCCTAGCTTTAGTGGCAACTTAGATTAAACCCACCAATCGGACGCTAAATGAATTGTTAATTAAAGCGCGCAAAATTAAGGCAGCCGCGCCACTTCGCCGGTCTATTCCCGTTCCCGTCTTGTAGGGTTACCACTGGAATCTGTTTTATTGGACTTCGAAATTATTCCATATCGTTGAAAGCAGCGCAGCAGAATATACATGGAATAATGTTATTAAAGTTCGCATATGTGAGAAGTCTCATTTCGTAAACGAATGGTAACCCCATACGGTTACCCGTAAGTAACCACTGATCTCTAGTATTGAAAGTTCAGACATTTAGGTCATAACTGATATCGGTCCCTCAAAGTTGTTATACAGAGTAACCCTACAGCAAGCCGCTTTCTATCTTTTATTTACCGGCGCAGAGCTCGCCCCTTATCTCATTTGACAAAGAACTGGGTAATAGCCATTTGTGCTCGACCAAGAACTTCATTCTAATTGATACTGTTTCGATATTTTATTCTACAAATAGATTAGATTTTACAATTCATTGCTCTCGAAATAGAAACTATGCTCGTTTATACTTATTTGCTTTACAAAAAGGTAATAATTGTATACTTTTCTTAGCTTCATAATACTAACTTTTAGTTTCTAATATATTAAAACGAATTGATTGTGTTTCTTAAATCACTCCAGAAATTATGGTAAAATTGATATTTTTTTTCAAAATTACTTAGTTTTGTTTTATATTTATTCTAAATTTAAAACATATATTGTATCATAACATTAAAGAACCAAAAATAATATACACTGGCTGATTAACTACTCCGCGAAAGCGATACTTTAAGTATAGTTTGATACGTAACTCCTTTAAAATAGGAAAAGAATTTAATACAATAACACAGGTATTTAAGGAAAATAACTGGTAATGAATGCCGACAATCTGTAAGTGCATACCCAAACTTATTATTTGAGGCTGATATGCTGGCACACAATGGGTGCAATTACATTTAATTGCAACTTGTTTTGTCGATATGTACCACTAAATCGCTCTCCCCTGTGAACTTAAAATGAAGCAATTTCGAAGCTGTGGAGATCATGAGAATATTTTTATTTATTTCATATTCAAATGTTCGATTGTTCCGTAATAAGGGGATCAAAATTGTAATAATGGGTTAGCTTTACTTTAAGCGTTTTGTCCAATGCAAGCAAGGTATTGATACTTAACTCCTTAATGTACAAAGGGTTCCAATTATAATTTAACGGTTTGTACAAGTTTTATAACAGTGGGAAAAAGTCAACGAATAGAAATATGGTTGTTAAAACTTTTGAAGCCCATAATTATTAAGCTTCCGCTTTTCTACTAAATCCTCGACTATTACTTGGTTTAGTAAGTCTTATTAAATCTCGAAGGAATTCTCGTTTTCTTGGCATACGGATAAATACAAACAAATATTTGTTATGAATATTAACCTTATTTTCATTTGTTATGAATTTGATTTCTTACTTTAAACTAAGTACGTGTCTTAAAGTAAAAAAAAGGTTCTCTGTGCCTAAAGACGCAAACAGTACAAGACCAAAACAGTACTACATCTTCTGCAGCTAAATAATAAAGCCTTATGCAATACTTACTGCGTTCCAGTTTAAATGGTAAGTAGCAAATTTACTGAGCTTATGATAGTTAATAATTGTTATGATCTATATATATGATCGTTGCTTGTTAAATGTTTATCAATAAAGGTGTGTTCCTTTCTTCAGTGCTCTTAAGACTTTTCTTAAACAGCTTTTAAAACCGCGATCGCCCAGTGGCGAGACCCATAGCCTTCAAATTCAAAAGGGTCTCGGGTTCACACTCTGGAAAATTCGACACCTTCGAAAATTCATAGATGCGCGTTGTGCTTTTTTTAAGTTATGTGCATACTTATCTCTTGCTGACTGCCTCGAAAAGCCGGCTGGCTGTCATAAACATCTATGGCAGTCGTTATAAGGAATTCAGAGCCTTCTACGTCCTGACATCTGGTTTAACCATACAATTTTGTTTTCCTCTCGGTAGTGGTGGTCAGACGGCAGTTTCTCCATGTAATTACTGAAATACGGCAAAATCTGGTTAGGCCAGTGATCATACCCTGGGCCCTATGCTTAATTGGCTAGGGCAACCGGGATAATGCTAGGATATGATAGAGAATTTTCCCTAAACAGCACTGTACTCTTATGGTCAAAGCTCACTTCCATTTGAATATCATTATTTTTCTCGGTCAAATTAAAACTAAACTTAGTGAAATAACATAAATATAATAAGTAAGGGGCTTATTAAATGTATTGTGAAGGCACCTTCTATTCACCCACTACTTAAATTCTTGCCTTTAAATCAATCAAAAAATAATTAAGATATTTTTGAGTTAACCATTTTTTTGATTTAAAATTATGTTATTTAGTTAATAAAGATACGATAGATTACAGAATCATCTTAAACTCATTAATGGGTGTCAGTTAATGGAAATAAATGGTTTGCGGTAATGAACGAAGGGGTGGCCTGTCCGTGATGAGCGTGCCGAATGCACCCCGGCCACCCGCGGCTGCCGCCTGTCTTCAGGTACTGCACGCCACATTGCGCAGTCACGCATAGCATACATCACTGATACATTTTACTATTGTCTGTACTGTTCTAGTTTTAAATTTTATTAGTCTCGAAATGTACTAGCAAACGTTAGGAATATTTTCTAATAAGAATATGTATATATGGGTATATAAATAAAAAAGAATATCGATACTGAAGTTTGTGAAAACGTCACGTCCAAGTAATTATATTTTTAACATTGGGGAAGGTCGTGCTCTGAGTTACGCATATGTGAGACCTGCAAACAATTGCCCGCTTCAGATACCCCTGGATCAGGTATAGTCCAAAAATAGTGAAAAGAAATAATTTCATATTGAAATTCCTACTAACCCCTTATTTATTGTAATCTTAAAACTAGTAAATTGTTGCATTACCTCTGACTGTATGTAATTCTGAAATAAAAAACATTAGTTTCAATTTGAGGTTATGATAAAATGGAAATTCAAAACGTTTGTCTATTTGTTTGACAAATCTCCTAAACAGAACTGATATAAACAATTTTTTTTATAACAAAGTTACTGGTAGTATCGTTACCTCAAAGTCAAACTATTTTATGCGAGTGTGATTCAACAAAGCTCTTAACAACTTAAAAACTAAAGCGCCCATTTACTGCGGGCAGGAGCTTAATATAGTAGCATACATACATAGATACATACATTTACGCCTGTTTCCCCGAAGGAGTAGGCAGAGGCATATTACACGCCCACATTTCGCCAACGTAATAGTTGGCGAGCCTATTACCGCTTACCGGGCACTGTTATGTTTGCCAGAGCCTCGTCCGTTAATCGGCAGGTGCACCACTTGCACCCCCCCGACTGGTCTCCACCTTGTCGTGGTAGGGGGGCTGAGTACCTCCCGGTAGGGCGCAGGAGGCGCTAGGGAAAAGGTAACACCCAGAGACCAACGACTCTGGGTGCCCTAACTAACTAAGAGGGACCTGTGGAGGGCGCAGCGGGCGGGTCAGGAGGGCCCGTCAAGCAGCGCCAGGAGGGTCTTAGGCAGTGGGGGCAGGGGGCCCCTGCTGTCTAATCATAGACCCTCCGGGAAGTCGGCCACACACGCTATGGTCGCACAAGGAGGTAGGAGGGGCGCGTCCACTGCGCCTCTCTGAGGAGGTCCTCCCGGTTTTGTTTCGGGGGACGTTGGCCGCAGGCGGGGTGTCAGAAGCTGCAACCCAGGTACTGGCCCCCGCCTCTTTCTCAACAAGCGGCGGGCGTCGTCGGAAGATTTTTAGTGGGTATTACTGCTGGCAGTCGCGTCTGCCGGTGGTGAGTCCCACACCCCCTTTCGGTCCCCCTTTGGCCGGAAGGTAGTGCGTAAACGCATTTTGTTACCGACGTAAAACAAAAAAAAAAAGGTGCACCACTTGCAGGTAAGGTTGGCTTGGGCTCCTTAGGTCCTGGTAGGATCCCTATAGAAGCTTTATTCTCCGACCAGTTCTGTTGATGCAATGCTCTGTAAAAACGGTTGAAACTATTTCGTTAGTATCCAATTGTGATACTACGAAGTAATAATTTCTTTCCAAATTATGAACTTTAATCGACAATTATATCAATAGGATAAAAAGAAATGTTAACATTTCAAAGCACCTAAGGTTAAACCTCTAAGGTTTATTCAAAGTATAGTGTATGTAAACTACTAAAAGATCACGAAGAATAGTCTATAGTAAAAATTGTATGAAGCAAGGGTGACGTCACGGTGACGGCTGCCCAGATGCGCACGCGCGCGCGCAGGTGATCGCTCGCATCTACCTACCGGCTACAGCTCGTATCACGCTTTTTTCTGATCTCATTGTTCGCAGCGTTCTGTAACGGTCTTGAACAGCCGGCGAGGTACCATCGCCATAAAAAACACACATTATCTCGCACAAATCACACAATGCAAAATTTACACGCCGCCAAATCTCTGACACACCTGTATTTCGTTCAAAAAAAGTACTTTTGTTAAGCAAACAAATCTACATTAATCGTAGATGAAATCATCTATATTTTAATAATGATTCGGAATAACAATTTGTCTCTATGTCTAGCGTGTAATTTGTGTATTTGTCTAGCGGACCCCGGGTCCGTAAGATTGCAACCGCTATAAAGCATAGATGAACAAGATGTTACTCTACAGATAAAACTCCAAAACATAAGCATAATTAATTGTCCAGTTCTGGCAAACCAAAATTCATTAAAATCGGCCAAGTCGTAAAGGCGTGAAAGCCTAAGAGATAGAAGACAGAGGCACTTTCGTGTGCAGAAGGCATTTTGGTCCCAGATATCACTATGGTATTGTGGTAGCCAAGTTACAGCGATTCCGCCCGCGCTCCTGCCTATGACCCAACGCGTCCCACAGGATCCACGCAACCATTGGGGAAAAAGTTAGCCTTTGTGCTTCCTTTTTAGGGACTGAATTCGCCGACTGGTTTAGTTTTAACGATACAAACAAAGGTTTGCTTATAAATTTATGTTATGCAACGACTATGTCTAGCTATGGCCGAAAATATTTTCTTTATCATAGAACTTTTTCAGTTGTTAACGATATATTATGTCCTAAGTAAAGCGTAATACGTAACAAATAACCACGTTACATCATTGATAATGAACTTTAAATGTCGCTAAATCCATCTTGTTATGTAAATCAAGATTGTTCAAAGGCAGATTTATTAGTCTGAAGATAATTAGTGGCCAATTACATGTAACTATAAACAGCATAGATACATTTTCTTATAAACTACTTACTCTGATTTTGTTTGCGTGACAGTCTAGAGATAGTTGCGCTAAGGGCCGGTGTAGTTAATACAAAGTAACTAAAACAGTTGTTCTGAATGTATGTATTACAATATTAAGCCTTATTGTTGTGAAGTTGGTGTTATGGGCCAGTTGAAGTAACAATTGTAGAAAGAAAAGTTAAAGTTTGCCGGGGGAAGTAGGAGCTTACTCACCGGCTGGGGCGCACGTGCGCGCGCGCCGCACTGCCGCGGGTGCGCTAATCGCTTCGAGATTAGAGCCACCTAGCAATCATGTCGATACCTCTATAATCATTTCATTATCCCTAGATGTTGCTTTTGACACTTCTGTAGTAACTTAGGAATATCATCCTATGCAACTTTCTGATCTCATAATGCTTGGAAAAGACTTCAACGGCTAGTAAAACCGAAGATTGTGAATATACTTATTTTGAGAAGATTAAAAATAATACTTGTTATATTTGATATGGTGATTCGATTTTAAACTAAAATTGAAAGCAAGCAGAACAAATGGAGACAATATTAACATCCATTAAGAAAGCTAAGGATTAGGTAAAATTTGTCTTTTGCCAAATTTCATATGTTTTAAATAGATAATTTACTAAATTTCAATTTATTGTATCACTACAATTACTGGTTAATTAAACAGCTATTTTATACTATTATCAAAACAATACTTAATGTTTTTAGCACAAGAAGAAATAAATGTATGTTGCTTAAAACCCATGAACTCACCAGATCCAAATCTGACACACATTACGGTAAAGGGAAAGAAATACATTATTCAATTGTCAGAAAGTACGTGGGAAGGGAGCCGGGGTTAGAAAATCGGCGATATCTATCGATACGTCGCTTCGATTCTAATCCGGGCCGCACTAGAGCCGGCGTCTCAGACTCGTAATCGTAAATATCAGACATTTAACACACAGTGGTCCCGCCGGCCGGTGATTATAAATAGATTGTTGCGATACAGACGACGTGTTTACAGGCACTATCTGTCGATTGCCGATCCAATATCGACCTAACCTCATGCAATTTAATTCGCAGATCCGACACTAATGATGGACAAATAGACTTGATTGCATCGGACTACTTAATGACACCCTTCACGTGAATGTTAATTTGTTTGCTAAGGTTCATTCATTAATAAACATTCTTGTATATCTTACAGAGTGCAGTAAGAAACTAAGCAGAGCTTGTATTATAGATATGACAGAGACCATGTTGATACATTTTTTGATAATACCTACCCTCATACAGTGCCGTAACTAGCCTTTTATGCACCCGGTGCGAGCTTTCAAAACTGCGCCCTTGAAAAATGTTTTGACCAGGCTTAAAAAATGCAGGCCAGGTACAGTACACCATGTTCTCAATAAACCAAAATGTACCTATGGTAGCTAGCTATGCATGAGATAAAACTAAATACTAGTCTGGTCATTTCTGCGCCCCTCCAGGGTCTGCGCCCTGTGCCTGGGCACTGTTGGCACCGCCCTAGTTACGGCACTGCCCTCATACTGTGCAGAATAGCAGAAGTTAACCCATGCAGCCCCCAGCTCTCAGCTTCTATAGTATCTGTCTTTTAAGCGGGGCGTTTTGTAGGCCGTTATGAATGGGTGCACTTTATACCGTGCGTGTTGTACGGTGTGAGCTCTGTCATTTTTATAGATGGAATCGACTGCTTGCTATTAGCCAGCCTCCGATTACAACGCCGAGAGGGATGTCCGTCCGGCCGCCAGGAGACCTAGGCACGTTCTAGACCTCCCTGACGATCCAATCGCGGTAGCCAACGCCACTACTAATCAACACACCCTACAGCGTGCAAATCACCGCACCCGCCGCAGGGCGCGACGACCCGGACAATCACTAACACTACACCCGCGACACATCCGGTTTAGACCTGATCGCTCACAATAAACACTCACGACATCCTGAGCCGAGGTTCGGGTCTACTAGAGACCGCTCTTAGTATGTCGCTCTTCAGTTAAAATACTTTTAGTATTTAATTTAGGTTTGAGGCCCTCAGCCTCGCCTTCCCCAATACATTTCGGTTGCGCTGTAACGGCCATCAGAGGCATGCAGCATCCACACACATGGAGTTTAGCCGGTCGGCCCCTTATGGGTCATCCCGACATAACCTACTCGCCGGCGAGAGGTATCTGGGAGTTAGCCGGCTAGCTTGGGCCACCGCCACGGGCGGTGAACCAAGTTAGCTAGCGTGAAGTATACGCATCTTCTTCAAAGATGCGCGTACTTTGCTCCGGAAGCGCACGCTCGGCTCATCCTAGTGCATGCGTGGATTGCAGATTCACCATGTATAAAAAAAAAAACTTGCTATTAGCCAGGATGTGGTTATTATGACGACTCACATTAAGCAAATAAAACCCTAGACCATGATCATGCACACAAATATATCATCACACACAGGGTCTTAAATTCGGGTCTTTATGAGAGGAGTACAGTTACTTAAAATACATTTTAGGGATTTAAATAGCTGTTTACAGCTTACAGTCATTCCACGAATTAAATACGTAAAAAATGATTTATTTGTAATGTAAGTAAAAAAAAACAATAGGCGACTACAAGTATAATGAGATCATAAACAAAAGGCCTCCGCCACATCAGTACTCGACTATCTATCGTTAGATCATACACACAATCATTTTAGTTAAACAACGCACATATATTTTGTTTTAACATAGATATTTTCTTGTCAGAGTGTAGCATTAAGTAAAGTAAAAACACAATTCAAATTACTCAATCGATTTACGATAAAATTCCATGAAGCTAGGGAAATAACGAAAGGGAGCTATCGTCCCTTTAAAGTCACATATTTTTAAAGACGATTAAGGAAAAAAAACAACCAATTTCGCTTCCCTAAGGCTTAACAAGTTGTATGTCTATTCCTATAAGAAGTTGTCGACAACACTCCTATGCTTTAAAAAAAGCACATTTTATCCTATTTAACGCAGGAAACCGCATCACATACAAAAAGCAAGAAACTTAATTAAGAAAAATGTGAGGCGCTTTAATTTACACAATATCCACATCAAGAGGAAGAAAGAAACTAAAAACTTTACCGTTTTATAGACTGGCGCTACACCTGAGAGAAGAAATAGTTCGATAACGTCCTCTCTTAATTATATTTCCCGTCCCGTCTGCGGCGGGAAATAATGATGTAACTTTATGTAATAATGAAGAGGTGCGTGTAACGAAAGGCAATATTAAACCAATACTTGTGTCACAAGTCATAAGCTGTAGGTATTCTATAGAAATCTTTCAAGGAAATCCTTTTATATATAGCGGCGTTAGCCCAGTGGCAACACACCTTGCCTTTAAAATCAGAGGGTCTCGGGTTCAAACCTACCCTACCCTACCACCTACGCACTTTTCGAAGTTATGTGCGTAATTATCGCTTGCTCCGTGCCTCGGAAAGCACGTTAAGCCGTTAGTCCCGGCTGTCATGGTCATCGATGGCAGTCGTTATTAGGAAGTCTGTGCCTTCTAACAGACTGACACGTCACGTCACGTCATAACTGAAATTCAGTCAAATCTGGTTTACCCAGTGAGCAGATCCTGGAGCCCGAGCCAACCTTACCTGCAAATAGTGCAACTGCCGATTAACTTAAATTATTAGGCTCTGGCAAACATAGAAGTGCCCGGTAAGCGGCTCGCCATCTATGAAGTGGGACCAACAACACAATTGGCGAAGCGTGGGTGTATAATATACCTCTGCCTACCTCTTCGGGGAAACAGGTGTGAATTTATATATGTATGTATATCAGTAAAAAACACACTACAATTAATATAATAAAGATTTTGTTTGAGTTACTTTCGCCGTTTCGCTTTCACATCGATTTTAAACTAAAAACCGATTGTACAGCTTGTTCTTTTTAATATTAATTAACTGCCATGGTATTTACGTAATAAATAAACTTTTAGAAACAGCACTTTAACCATTAACTTGCTTCTAAAATAGCGGTTATCTTAGTTTTGGCTATTATATGATCTGACAAAACCCAAGTGGAGCACCTACTTGATACTTTCAATATGAGAATTTCCCAATTGCAAAAAAAAAATATTATATTTATTTTCTGTACCTGTACCTTACCCGTTACTTCTGTTTAAGTATGCTTTGTCACGATAATCTTGGATACAACTAAACGTAAACATTACTCAGACACGATTTTCACCAATTCGTTTCACACGATAGAAAATAAAATCTTGTAAAATAAAAATGCCGAATTAATATTATTATATTCCGAAAATATAATTAGGTTGATTAACTATGATAAATGCACGAAGTATCACTTTAAATTGGCGAGGCAATCGTAGCTTATCGGTTGGGCATTCTAAATTTAAAGAATCCGGTAGTATCGAATTTAAACCTGGCTGATGTATACTACTGACGGAAACACTTGTAACACGCACACGCTTTAAGGTACCGAGGACAAGCTTCTGAGCCTTACTTAATAAAAAGGTTATGTAAATTGTAAGGTCAATACTTATCACAATTAATATCAAAGACCGGTTTTAGGGTTTCTTGCACAACGACCACTAACCATGAGAGCTAAATCTATTTAAAAATCGTTATGTCGCTCTCAACTTTAAACAAATGACTAAAATGCAATGATATTTTAAATGAACTTTAATTTAAATCAAATTAAGAAGTGACGTGCAAGCCTTTGTTACGTTTGAGAAGTCAGGACATTTGTCGGTGTTTTCAGTTGATTTCGTTCTCTTTGTTTCTAGGTATATTTTTGGACCATATAGAGCAATAATTATTAAACAACAAGCATTTTTACCGTTATACTAGTATTACCTACTTCAACAATGTGGAGCTGCAAGTGATCTATAATGTAAATATATATATATAAAATAGGCTAATTCAGTACCGAAAGAAACTAAAAGTAAACTAAGATTGGTGCCAGTTTATATGTCATTAAATATCAAGCGCTTCCGTGCTTTGAAAGGTACGTTAAGATGTTGGTTCCTATATTTGGAAGTTGTGAAGTCAAGCTATTCGCCCAATGGGGCACCTAAAAATACATATGACAATTTTGTCGAACTTAATATAATGCTGTATAGGGATCGCTTTTCTTTTAATTGCCCTATTAATATAATAATAAGATCATTTATTACATAAAATTTATTTAGGCCAATAACTTAAAACATATTCGATTTCCCCATCCAAGAACCTCTCCTTAACTTTAATGATCGTTGCAAACCACCTTTTAAACGTTCATAAACTTTTCAAAAATATATTTCCAAATGATGAAATAAATGATAACATAAGTAAACCTTTACATTTCAAAACTTCTACAAAATTTAGTCTAATTTATAACACTTTATAGTATTTTTATAGTAAGAGTCTGATGCGGTATGAAAATGCCGACTGTGCACGTGTATAAAGTGTGTCATTAATCATTAAAGCATCATTGGACCGATATATAAAACACACAAGTAACTCTCAAGGTGCAATCATCACGGTGCGACGATCAACTACTACTCTATAAATATATCTCTCGCACAATATTAAATTTATGTTCATACTTACTACTTAATAAGTACTAACAAGTTCTGTTCAATGAATCATTCAGTGGAACTTCCATTGAGAAACACAAGTCACAGTTAGCTTGGGTCATGGAATAAGAAACTGCTTGTTACTGCGAGTTTCTTACACTCATGTTTTCTTAGTAATTGATGTTTTGAAATCAAGGAAAGCTGCCGAATTGGTTTATTATACAGCGTAGTACGGGCTAGCCGAAACCGAAAATAGTGAATTAAGAGCATTATTCTCAGCATTAGGACGTTTTTAGATGAACCAGTAACTTCATCATAACTTGATCCGTTTGGTCAAAATATGATTAAGAACACAACAATTTCAGACTCTTCTAAATAAATTCGATCTTTTAAGTGAAACAGAAGTCAGTACTTGAGATAAGTGATCATTTATGTTGCGTTTATTATTGAGTGCTTCCATGGTTTCAAAAATACGTAGGTAAGCTATTTGATTTTAACCGCTTAACAGAGTGTGGTGGTTTTGGTGTTAAAATTATCACGAAGTATTACTCAGTATTTGAATGGGTGATCTTGCTTATTGAATTGGATATCGAGTATCTTCGGAAGATACATTACAAGCGGTCTTATTTTCTATACTGTCCAGTCTTAAGGTTGGAAGCTTTAGAAATTATAACAACAAGTCTAATCTGCATAGGGACCGTGTAGTCTGAATCGCTATCCAGTCAAACACAAATTAGTCCGCCAACAAAAGTACCTGATGAAGTGATGAATTTTAACACGCATCCTCCTTATTTCAAAATACACGTATAAACATATGAATATAAGCTTTTAAAGAGTCACATTTCTGTGCATAATGATTCGCGGTGCCAATATGTAGTGCGAAGTGAAACGTCTGCTCACACCTGCACCGCAGCGGCCGGCGGCGGCGTGCGCGACGGTAATAAACACTTGTAAATTATTTATTAGCCTCGCCCGCGGACACCGCCCTGCCACTTGTGCCATTGTTTGCAATCAGAACAAAATTGCGGAAGCGGTGTCCAGTTTTAATACCGCTACTCAGTAACACGTTCATTATTACTTATAGGCCGACTAAATTATCTATGAAATGCGCGCGCAGGACAATATACTACGCAGGGTAATGGATCTCAGTCAGTTAGAGTGGGTTTGCTGTTGCAGTTTTGTTAATTACGTACTTCAATTTACCATTGCATTAATTCAGATCAGTTTTAGTTAGCTTGCCGAAGTAGATCTAAATATGTAAGAAAAAAAAACATTTCTAATAAAATAAGCAGAGCTTTGTTTTTCTAGTGATAAATTTACGTGTGCTTCTTAAAGAAAATTTATTTGATTAATCAGTGATGTACAGCTTGATGACATATAATTTTAATACACAATTATAGTACAACACCATTTATGTGGCAAAAATAGGGCACATATTCGCGTTTTATGCTTGCTCATAGTTTGATGTGTTTATATATAATAATATCGATAATTACTTCAAAACTTCTTAAAGTTTTGTTACAATAATTTCTACGATAATTTAAGGACCAATACTGCCACAATGAAACTACTACCTAACACTCATACGACTAATTCCACTTGAAGGAGAACAAAAACTTAACGAGTTTCCTGCGCAATTCTGTAGCGTATTGAATGAGCGCGTTAGGTTTAAGTTGACATTTATAAATCTTGTTCAGTTAAACCGTTTTGTTGAATAACAATAACATAATAATTAATAATATTCCCAAACATTTTCCACTGCGCTATCTAGTCGTAAAATAAGTAGAGTTTTACTATGGAGACTAGACAACGGATTTCTTAATTATTTGTTGTTGTAAATACATACTTATAGTTCATATTAAACACTTGACAAAGACAAATATCCACGATTATTCACACAAAAACTGTAAATAGGATGTCTAGAGAATCGAACCCGCAAAAAGGTAAAAAAAGTAAATATATGTGAACTTGTCATATTAAAAGTTTTCATACGAAAAATTTAAGAGGTAATACGGTATTGATTAACAAGAATGAGCATAGATTTTTATCCAATGATATTTCTTTAGATATATGCAACTGTTAGATATCAGTTGGATCTAAAACCTCAGAAAACCACTTGCCGAACCGGTAAAAACAGGTCATAATCCACCACTGTTACGGTAATTGTGGCAGGATCTGTATCTAGACGAATGTGAATTTCGTAAGCCGATTGTGAGGTGGTCAAGTTGATCGATGATGTGAAGCGTGCGCGGCACCGCTTGTCAATTAGGTTGGTGGGTTCAGGGCTCGCTGGCTTATCTGTGCGCAGATATCTAGCGACGTTTGCAACCCACTTAGCAAGAAAAGAGATATTGCTATGCAATTTTCTTAATTATATCAGGTTTCCCAATTTCTAAAACAACTTCAGGTAGACAAATCAGTGGCGTCATGGCATGTGCGACACAGGTAGAAGCATACAATGAGACAGTGTTTTTATAACGAATTATACACAACTATTCAGGCCGAGATAAAACGCAAAAAATGTCGTAAAATCATGACGACATCCATTCATCCCGGCTGTCCCTTTTGATAAACTGAATGAAAATACGGTCCGCAAAATATTTGTGCATTGTTAGCTATCTCTTTCTAGCTATTGGCAAATGGTAAGGACGTAAAGAGATAGAAGTAGCACCATCTTCACATTATTGAAGCTTAGTCAGCAGCAGGATGACAAAAATTATTATTATAGCAATTCCAAATTCTTTGATAGCTATGTTAATTAAGTTTTAACAAAGAAACTATGAAAAGTAAATTAGAATACGAATACCTTTATCAATTCGAATACCTTTACGCGCAATATGATAGTTTCACAAATTTTACAGTCATATTCGAAGAAATGCGTATACTGCAAATTTATTATAAAAAAAAGGAATTATTTACATGTATCGTATAAATACGACAGGTACAGATGAACATCATGTTGTAGTCCTTCGTATGTGTGGGTGGATAGGGATCCTATCAAGACCTTTTTATTTTTATTTATTTTCCGTCGGTAACTAAATGCGTTTACGCACTGCCTTTTGGCCAAAGGGGGACCGAAAGGGGGTGTGGGACTCACCACCGGAATACGCGACTGCCAGCAGTAATACCCAATAAAATGTGGTCCACCTGCCGACCAACGGACGAGGCTCTGGCGAACATAACAGTCCCCGGTAAGCGGCAATAAGCTCGCCACCTATTACGTGAGACTATATAATGAGCGAAGTGTAGGCGTATAATATGCCTCTGCCTACCCCTTCGGGGAAACAGGCGTGAATGTGTGTATGTATATATTGGGTAATATAATTATTCATTCACGCCTGTGACGTAACACACATGGGACGTCATTACGTTTATATAAACAAAACGTGCCATAGTCACTCCTATCAGAAATTCTAAAGAACTCTTTGCCTAGATCGGAAGGCTAATCCTTACAGCGAACGAAAAACAGTTCTCAAACCTCTCCAAATCTCTCCAAATTTGCTGTACTTAGTTTATCTTTCTTCTCCTGGAAGAAGCTTATATAGTGACAGGCGGTTTTTCTAAGCTGATATTATTTACAAGTATTAGCCTAATCGTTTGCTACCAACATATGCTGAAAAACTTATGTTTATCCACCACAACACACAATATTGATAAATTTTACTTACTAAAGTATGGTAATTTGGTAATAAATAGATATAATTTTGAGCAATATTATTTGTCCTTTTTTATGATTTGATATTCGGTATTCGGCCGAATAGTACGTATTATTCAGCCAAATACCGAATATTAGTAGCAACTCTAGTAATAAACAGCTTTTTTATATCCATTAATGCGCAGCTCAGCCGCGGTAAAATTTGACATATTTACATTGGATAGCTGTTATGACGTAGATCTTCACTAAGAAAATGTATATATATTTTTTTTAATTTTGAATTTTCCTGGTCTAACAAAATCATGTTTGATGCGAGTGAAGCAGCTGACAATAGATAGTTAGTTCTGTACGAATAGTTTTATATTAAAAATCTTGAAAAAAAAGATGGTATAACTTTCGATTTTAATAGAAAAAGGCAAGTTGCAAAAAATTTATCGTCTGCGCGTTTTACATTGTAACAAAGAGGCAACCTGCTTTTAAATTCACGGAACCAAATCTAAGCGCAGCTGAAGCGCCCTGAATGGACATCAACAGTTCAGAGCCGCCGAACATTGCACAAGACGGTTGGATGTTGCTTGTGGAAACAGCTGTTCGCTCCCCTTTTCGTAGGTACCTGAGCGTCTATGTGCCGCACGTGTTAAGTGCGCCCTCGCTCTGCGTAAATACTGATCCCAGTACGGAGGCCAAGCTTACGGGTTAGAGTGGTATTAAACCTAGAAGTCTTGCCTGAATTTATGAGCTGAAAAGTCAAAAGTACGCGTTAGGCATATTTTGATTTTATGATGTAGTCAGCGTGTTGATTAAGCAGGAAGTGCGCGTTATAATTAGTTGATTATCTAAAGCGAATAGTTTATAATAAATTGAAAGACGATAAGATCATACAATTGGATGAAAAAAACAAACATGGTAATATTATGAAATATATATAATCTTATCTAACTAGTCACCACCCACAGGTGACAAACCTTGTTTGTCTCTCCTATTAAGGTAAGAGAGATTCAGCCCAAAAGGTTCATTCTATCTTTAGTTAAAATATATATAACACTCACATAAATATTTAACAAAGTATTACAAATCGAGAACAATCAAAACAAACGTAATAAATCAAACGAGATAAATCATCGTTACACAGTTATATATTTTGATACGTTTTAAAAACTAAAATTGCAGCCTCAAAGTTGAAGTCTACAGTTGGGTATAGTAAATTTGTGTTAATTTCCACTGGAATCAATTTTCATTAAATGACGAAGTAATATGAGGCTTTTTAAAAAAAAATATTAATCAAAGAAATAAATTATTAAATTGCCCAAAAAGATTGGTTACCCTAACTATATGCAAAGATTGTGAAGTCCCTACATCCGGAAATATTATTACGAGAAATCAACGTTCGCAACTAATTCAAACATGTTCGTGTATCACCATCATTTACCTTAAGTTACTTTGACGACATTTAAACCATACAAGCGATACGTAATCAGGTCATAATTTAACCACATCCCATACTCAAATACTCATTAGTTTCCAAATAGAATTTCTTTTTTTTTCCCGGTGTCAATACTCGGGAGACTTCTATATAAATCGATTCCCATTTCCAATTGATCTTTTTACTCAGTATTAGATCTGTTTTGATTCTAGAATGAATAGTTCAGCATAAGTAATGTTATAGCATCGATTTTTCTTCATGTTTTGGACAGAAGCTATTCACTTGACAAATCTGTGGCACAGCATCGCATTAATCGTATCCTCGTACGTAAATGTATCCGTGATAATAATATATAGATTATTGAGTGTATTTGGGCAGCACTCGTAGGACATCAATAAACACACCTGCCTGGAACTTCCTACGAGCTGTTTGTTCAGAAATCGATCCAGTAGAGACAGTGCCCGCCACGAAGGTTTTGGCAGGTCGGCACGTTACGCATATGTTACTAGACATAAATGTTTAATAAATTAAAAGTTAACTAATCATTAGCTAAACTTTTAACCAAAAGTATTTCAATTAGTTTTTTCTTTCTCTGACATACTCATAAGACAAGTTTGCGTGATGTGTATTGTATCATTGTGACTGAAAAATTATGACAAATTTCTCAATTCAGTTGTATGGTTTCTTTGTAGTCATGTTATCTCGAAGCTCTGTCTATTATGAACAATTTTTTTTTTTTAGTTGAAAGAGTACCTATTCTTATTTGTAGAAGGTTCAATTTTAATTAAGTTATCTATTTCAAGTCGAAGGTATTAATTATGTATTTTTAAGCACACATATAATTTAGCCATTTAGGTAATATTTTCCAAAAAAACGAAGCAATTTAGAAAATATAATTTTGTCTAGAGCAATTGATAAAGAAGACTATCGATGGCAACAAAATCTCCTTGGTGATAAGTATGTAGCGCATAGCGATATTTCGATTGAGACATCGACGAATACGATATAATTAATCAACGAATTTGATGAAGATACTAAGTCCAACAATAACAGCAAAGGCAAGACCTGGAGTCCGGAGTTGGGATTGGTTACAATTTATTAGAGAACATGTCAACCTTATTATCTAAATATGAAGCCTTGTCGAGTTTCTAACCTTCTTCTTCTCATAGCAAGCTACGTTATATGCTCTTACCTAAATATAGGTATAAGACATTATACTTCTTTTAAATACATCGCTTTATAGATACACGAAGTGACGTGCACAAGTGTTTCTTAAGCCAAGTTTAAATAAATTATTTTAAAATTTGGTCTCACATCCCGATTGTATATTCAACTGATATATATTTAAATAAAGTTCAATACTAAAGCATAAATCTGTTTACATTATAAGTACTTCGGAAACCGTTACTATAGCAGACAATGCACCTAACACCTTTTCATGTGAATACGGTTAAACCAAGCCGTTAAAAATATTCGATAACATATGACTACAATAGGACCGAATCAAGAAACTAGTGCATATTTATATTGAATTATTTTAAAACTAGTTTACAATTTGTAATAAAGCAATCGGTGTTTGAACTGTGAACCCTTGTACCGTTTGCAGCAATCGGAAGCTGTTTGCAGGTGAGCCCGGCGAGTATAATTACTACGAACACAATAGTTTTTACTCATTAATATACATGTCTCATAAATTCCCACCAAAGTAGGGTTATAAGATCATTGTGAATTATAAGTTGGGATCGACGTTGGCGATATCTTAACTATAATAAATCAATATAGAATAAAAAATCCTAATGTATTTAAATAAGTTTAAAATTTTTCAATCAATTGCATAATAATAATAATATTAATGGAGCTAATTGAAGCTCTGGGATGGTTGGTCGCTCCAAAATAGAATAACTGACCAGCATCTAGGGTCTACTCTCCTGTCTTCGAACTTCCGATAAACCTACTACATGCCAGTTAATGCGACTTAACTCTACCTCTAGTTCTGCTGTCTGTCCAGCCGGCGTCGGTTGTACGTAGCCAGAGTGTAGTGTGGATAGTTGGTACCCAAGCGTCACCCGGGGATTCATTCCTCCCTTCGAATTGCGCAGCAGAAGTGGCCGGGAAGAACTGAAAATAGTTAATATTATTTTTAACCTAATAACTGCACAAACAACTTTTGTAGTCCTATCATTCTCCTAAATTATGTGTTTGATAAGAACGCATAGTATTGTTCGAATATATTATATAGATATTAAGACTGAATTGCTGTAAATGATATCTTTCATAAGACCAAAAATATTTGTGGTTTGCAGCACATTTAATCAATATAATGTTATTTTTGTTAAAATTATTTTATCCTGTAGCTTGAGTATGTCATGCTCACTTAAATGTCTTTGCGGTGGTGGCATCATGCGTCGGGTCGTTACGTTCCCTAAAATATGGTTGAGCGAAACGATGGCTGGTTCATGCGTCATACTCGTGAACGGGTGCCGGCCGCCAGTGGGTACAGGTCTGCTCATGTCTACTATGTTTATTCGTAATCATGCTCGAAAAACTTAAAAAAAAGTTATTTTCTTCTTTTATTTTAAATCTTGTGACTGCAGAACACAGGTTTTTGTAGATTTGTCAAATTGTTTTACTACTAAGTACATTTTCTTGTAACTGGCGGGAGAAAAAACTAACCTTCACGATTTTCTTGCCCGCTCTTTTACGATCCAGCTCCCGCCCGCAGTGAGTGGGTGCGCTAGTTTTTAGGTTTTGTCGTTCATAAGAGCTCTTTTGAGCCAAACTTGAATAAATGAATATGATTTTTTTTTTTAATTTTTGAAAAAGCGGGCCGCTTATTTTGGCTATGTGTGCCCATAATCTACACGCTCTGGGCAGGCGGGTTGATGAACGCAGTAGAAAACTTGTACTTTAGAGACCGCCGCTGCCCGTTCTCCGCTTAATATTGGTCCTATTTCTCGTCTTTTACGACACCCGCGGGGTGAGTAGAAGGTTAGGGCCGCGGCCCCCGGGCACATCCATCCGCCCGGTGGAGGATCTTCCCTTTGGTAGGGAGTAGCACTCACTCCCTACAGTAGTGACCCCGACGTGATTATTGTCCATTAATTTCGTTTTCGGGACAGAGGGTAATCGGCGAATCCTTGTAATAAACACCTTCTCGTCCCAATAACCTTAGAGCTTAATGACCATAGCTTTATGCAATGTGTGTTCCCAGTGATGACTTACGGGTCCGAAACGTGGTTTCTTACTGTTGGGATGAGTAGAAGGTGACATTTGTATTCTATTCTCTTATCACCACGCTATGACGGTTTATATTTTATAACTATGTAAATATTCATCTGGGCCAATCTGAATGTTAATATCTCAGTTAGTTAAAATTACATAAAATTATTGAATTTTCACAAAACTAATAATATTATTCTAACCAATGCAGATCAAATTCGAAACCACATAGTAACGATGCAGCCGATAAATGATTTAGTTAACAATTAATATTCCTCTTGAATTATTACTACTTTATCAGGATAAATCATTTTCAGGAAAAAAAAGCATTCAGATTCCTACCGTATTAAAGTTTACAAATAAGATATCAATGTCGTAGGTATATAGTAGCGGTCGAAACTCCGCAAGTCTGGGTAGTCGGAAACAATAACCAAGGTTAAGCAGAGTTCATAGAGTTCTGTACTTGGATGAGTGACTGTTTGTGTGGTATATGACATGAAGCTATCCTTTCATCCTTTGGAAGACACGTTATTCCGTTGGTTTCAGTTATCACTATACACCCAGACACCTAATATCTGCCTCTGCCAATCTGCACTTGGTCCGCGTAGTATTTTGGCCAGTTTCAAAAACCAAGTCGACCCTTCGGAACCAAATATTTTATATTTAAATATATGTTACATAAGCAAATGAACAGTTTTATTCATGCGTTTGTAGTATTTTTTGGGGGGTATCATAAGTCCTATAAAAGGAATGCCCACTATCAAAATCGAATGTTTATTTGACCGAAAGTTCAAATTCCCGAAAGAACACTTCACCAAATGCACGAAATCCGAAGCTCAAAATTTCTTACTTACTACTTCTCTTTTTGGGTTAGGTTAAGGTAATTTTTTTTCTTACCGTTATAAAGTATTTTAATATATTATTACTTCTTTATAAAGTAATGGTTGCGAATACCCCCCGCCGATAAAATTTAATCAGAACGCCTGCCTACCCACAAGCATTAACACATTTGACATTTAAACTTTCGGGATTTTGTCAATTCCAGGTTAGCTTCAATTTGTAATGCTTCCATATGTTCAAGTGAAGTTTTCCATATGAGAAGGAACCCCTAATGCCAATGTAAATTAGGCTGTGTGTTGATCTATTAGTCAGTCTTTAATTTTCTAGCGAGCATGTAACATTCACATGCTATGACAGTTATACTAATTTTTAGCAAATCCTTTGCAGTTTTAACTCACCAATTAAATATTTTTTATGTCAACGTTCAATGAACCCTGTCAAATTAACGGAAGTAGGTGCTTCTCCCGTCCTATTTTAACTCATTCAAAATTATCGCATACATAAAAGCTGCTAACTACCTACATAGTATTTATTTTACGAACATCATAACTCATTTAATGTTAATGGCTTATTAGTGGGATATTAAAATCTATTCTAATGAAAACGGCCGTGGATTATGAAGTCATGATATTTTTCGAAGATTATCTGATCGGTAAAAAACTAGAAGGGTTAATAAAAAAGGGTTATTAAATTTAACTGTTGGCTAATTTGCTCGAACTTGTTCAGAATAATCTCATTGAAATCTGCGTAATCTAGGATCAAGGTTCAAGAAGGATTGCCAAATGTCGGCCTTAGTCTTCACGAGGATTTAGTGAAAACAGAATGTTATTATTGTGTGATAAGTTTTCTATGCTACCTAAGCTTACAGCGTAATTAAGTAACAAACATCTATCTAACTAACCTCTTAAAATTATAAATTAAGTAATATTGATTGGCTGCGCATTTGATTTACATTGTACAAGCAGATATTAATTTAAACTTAGAAACTTGCACAGTATCTCGATTTAAAGAAAATACTACTTTACAGAGGAAAATTATAACCATCAGTACATAAAATTTTATTTAAATCTTTGTAATTAAAATTATCAAGTTAATCATACCTTTTTACACGTACCCATCTAACTATCTACATAGCTAGATGTGAAGTAAAGATAAGACGTTGTACGAGCTAATTACCCTTGCTCAGAGTCGTGATACCTTATCAGCTGTGAAAGAAGCCGGTGTGAATATGGACGCACATGTGTTTGCGCAAGCGCACGTGTTCAAGTATCTATGCAGGGCAAAGAGGGACTACAGGGAATCTTTATGAAGGGTGAGACACACTGAAGATTTTGGTGCCACACACTTGCGACTGCGACGGCTTTTTGCTGTAGTTACTTACTCGTATTTGCAAATTTGCTTGTAGATACAAAATCGATGAAGACCTGTGACTACTGCTAGCAGAAAAACGCGTAATAGAATATGAATGTTCTAAAATGTAAAAGAAACAACTGTGTACAGCAATAAATGTAGGCTATAATAACAATATTGATAAATTATTATGTAAACAAAACTGTAGTCATAAAAGTTTATAATTTGTTTTAGTGTGGGTTTTATGAATATAATTTATTTAAAAAAAAGATGTTTCGGCTGTGCCGTTTTTTTGCTCCCAAAATTGCTGTATCCCCAAATATTTATTAATAAATAAATTTTCGTTCTCCAGCAGTCATTTTACTTAAATTAGGACTTGACGACAGTATAAATAAATACCTGGATATCTCAAACAACCGCTGCTAGCTCCAAACTAAGCAGAGCTTATTTTGGAGAAAATTATATTTATATTAATAGATATATATCTAATTAATAACGTATAATAAAATAAAACATTATTTAATTCTTTTTTATTGTAAATACATTCTTATAATATATACGACACCCAAAAATGTGTTAAATAATAAGTACTTGCTTTACAAGCTTCATTTGTATCAAAAATAGTTTTATCTTTGTGGCGACAAGTTAAAAGAGGTACCATCTGTACCTAACTGAAATGTAGAGAGGGTCACACGACACACCGGCTAACGATTATTATTTTTATCTACACGTAGGTACTAAAATAAACTTTTATATAAGTTCTTTTTTTATTAGGTCTGATTAGGTATCTACTTTCATGCTTTAGATCTTCACAAATCTTAGCTTTACTTTAAGCCTAGGACTAAGTATTACCATAAATGATGGTAGGTACTATTTATTAAAGTTAAACCAAACGATTTTTTTGAAGTGATAATTAATTATTATAATCGTATTTCTTTCTTTCAAGCAACAGTTCTTATTTATTACCCATAGTATTAATTCTAGTTTTACACTTTAAGATCTAGTACACATTGAAATGCGCAGTAGGGTCGTTTACTCGTACGTCATTTATTTTGCTCACAGTAGATATGCTTGAACTTTTTGCTACCTTGTGTTTAAGTGTTGTGAACCAGTATTTATTTACATGAGCTCATTTACATTACATGTTAGTAAAATAAAATATTCTCAGAATAAAAGTAGCAAAAATTAACTAATATTTTCACTGAGTAAATAATGAACTGAGTTTATATTTTAACTTTATTTTTTCGGAACAGTTTACTGGATAAACATCTACTACAACACCGACTGATCCGATAATATTGACAAAGAATACCTTTGTAAGGTAACCTACATGCATATTTATGTGTCACCCCATGACAATCGGAATGTTATAGTATTGACAGTATTTTATTTTATTTCTCGTGGGACACTGTCCACAATCTTTATCTACCACCTGTATTGATAAACACCTACAGAAAGCGGTAAGGGTGATATAAAATAAAAATGGAAAATATAAAATCACCCTTTCACGATTTATGAATACCCTAAGTTAACTTTACATTGGCTATTTATATTACTACTAACTAAGTTAGACTTCATTAGCTAATAATTAGTTAGTTTAGTAAATTATAAAAGTTTAATAGATTAACTTCATTAAATTTTAAGTCATAATATTATTTTTCGATCTTTGATCACCTGAATCCGATGGAGCACTTATGAATGTCCCCTTGAAACGACATTTTAAAAATATTATGGCAGAGAAAGGTGCTTAGGACTTCATGATTTTTCTAGTAGAGTAGAGAAAATTATATGTAATCAAGATAGCATAATACCATTGTTGCCTGCAGCTTCGCTTACTAAAATACAGACTATTATTATTATTATTACTTATACTTAGAGAGCGCATATTTGAATAGGAAAAATATAGTCCCCCTAATTATAAACAAGCAATTTTTTTTCTCTTTTTATATTAATAACGTTTCCTTAAACTCTCGCAAGTATATTGAACTCCCGCGGCATCTAATTAGTTTGTCTATGTATAAGGCCTGTTAACATAAATTCATGACTATTGCCGTAACTCATAATTAGAATAATATGATAAATACACTACGGTTGAGTGGCACGCAGGTAACATTAGCAGTCATTTATTCGATGACCCGAGTGCCGTATCGCGCAACATATGAAATTTGTAATTGTTACGTTTTTGTTGGTCATCCTCGACAATATGGCGCGCTCGTTAATTTCATTAAGAGCTTATTAAGCGGCACGCGACCGCTGACAGTTGCGCGAGCGCCTGCCACGCACTGCGCCCGCACTGCGCCACTCCGAGCCGCGATCTAATCGACTGACTTATGACCCGTAACGCATTTTACTGCTGATGATTGTGTTTTGTTAGCTTGCTTATTTTACCAATGTCTTTTGTCTCGTATGAACTTCTATATTTAATCATCAGCTAGTTTATTTTTATTTTATTTTTGAGGTTACCCACAGCTTTGTCTATTTTGATTAGATTTTTTTGCATTGTTCGGAATAAAAGTTAGCCTAGATGTTCTTTAATGTTTAATACGGCGAATTTTTAATATTTCAGACATTAAAAAATTACAGACGATCTTAATTACGATGATCATGATTATATTAATAGTATTTTGCTAAAAATTGCTTTGCTTTTTGCTGTGAATAATTTATGAGCTTTTTCGTCTGCCTTCGAAAGCCCTAATGGAAGCTGCGGAACTGCAGAAGATTAAAAAAACTTAAATGTTTGAATTGATTCATTATCTATCTATAATATTAAAAATGGATCACCGAAATATATGTACGCGCATAACTTTAGAACGACTGCACCAAATTTATTAATTCATTTTATTGAGTTGGTTATTGTCAGAAAAACATTAGTGATAAAAAATTGTCTAAAACATTTAATTTTTTTTCAAATCTGATAACATGAAAAGTGAGTGAGTGAATGAGACAACTTCAATATATTGACATTCATGATTTGAGAAAGTCTACTCATCTTTGTCCTATGTTCAGCAGTGGACAGTAATTAGCTGATTGGCTGATGTGGTTAAAGTTTCAAGTTATGGGCTTATAAAATGTTGCGAAATAGTTTTTACACTGATGTTATTAAAAAAAAATTGGACGTTTAGGTAATGTAGTAGATAACGAATTTGATTATCATCAATTACATTTTAGTATTTGATTAGATGCGCCCCCGCCCCTGAGAAGCGTGTATGGTCACGCAACTTTGGTTACGGCGTCAGGTGGTCACTAACCACCATTGCCGCCTAATTAAAACGAAACAGACTCATCCACTCCAAATTATTAACAGTTTGTGGTAGCAATTGATGTATGACGCATTGTATTGAGATGTAGCTATTTAACACGGTACATATATACTCGATGTAAATTGCTACGTACCTAGAAGTACTAAACTTTTTTTTGTTACGGTGAGCGGCTTTATGTAGCTACGAGACATGCACACCATCAAAAAGTCTTACAATCATTAACCAACTTATGTAATACAGAAAAGTCTATATCTTTTATTTAACATTTTATATTGTACAATTTGGTTTTGTCTATGTTAGGTTTACCTAGATCATCATCTCAGTACCTACTATCCCGGTTGCGCTAGGCTTTAGCTGTGGTTCCTGGAGTCTGCTCAGTTGTCTAACCATATTTGACTGAATTTAATTAATAAACAGAACTGAAAAAACATGACTGATTTGCAATTTCATGTACTTTACAAAATAATAATATATACTTTTGATTATAGTTACTTTTGCAGATTAATAATATTTAAAATTGGTTAATTACATACTGGCGGAGGAATGCTTATAACTTAAAACTTTTTTTTAAGGCCGGCTTGCTTAACAGTACTTAATTTGATTTAGGATAAATTTCACTTAAAATGTCATTGCATCTCAGTCAATTATTCGAAGTTGAGAAGGACAAAACGATGTTTTAAAATGATTTAACACTAAATAGAACCGCTAATAGTGATAGTTGTGCAAAACTCCCTAAAATATTATCTCTTATATTAAACCCCCCACACATAATTACCTAACGCGATAGACCTAAGCTGGTATGTACTTTCTGTGTAAAAAAATATTCAGTTAATAAAAGATACCGTATTTTAATTAAAACTGGATGTGGGGTTTATGGCGGATTGCGGAATGCGCGTTTCTCAAAATAACCAATGTAAGAAAAATATGAAAGAATCCCAATAAGTTAAGGATATATATAACCAACAATAAACATTTTAGCTGATAAAATGCTGCTGTCTTTTTTCCTCGTAAATTTTAAAAATAGACGTTTTTCTTATACTGATAATTTTGAAATTCAGCGACATTCTGTGACTGAACGAACAGAATTTCTAATAACATATTGCGATCGACTCATCATTTAATTGAGAACATTAAACTATTTCCAAATCAGTGACCTAACTAGCGAGCACATAAAGCTATATCGCATTTCCGGTAAGTGCGTATTTTGTGCAGCTATTATTGTACCCTTCTCTCGAGTTTAGTTTGTTTAGATTTGGATAGGGATTTGCGAATGATATTGTTAATTGAACGGTTCCCACAGCTTCCAGAGGGGTGAGGGTTGAGGACCTGTCACGGGCACCGGTTGATTTGTGTGTTATTGTTGACGCGATGCGAGCCGCTTCCGCGCGCACTCCCACGAGCGCCGGCAGGGGCGGCCGGGCGCGGCACCCGGGCTGGCAGCGGCGCCGGCGCAGCCGCACTGCTCGCCAATATTGTCTCACGAGTGACCCTCGTGGGAGCGTCCTTGCCCCGCGTTAAATCCGCCCATGGGAACATCGCCACTCAAACAATATTGCACAATACGTTTTGCTGCTCATGTCCGCATTGTTATTCTTTCTATTATAATCTAATTTTGATGAAACGTTCAATATGCTGGTACACGGATGGTGTAATTGTAAGGGGATGACGGTTGTGTTAAGTATTGGCTTAATGCGTTTTTCTATTAAGTAGGTATATTATAGGTATACTTTTTAGATTTTTCTCATGGCAGATGATAGTATTTGGTTTTCATCTGCATTGTAAAAGTTGATAAGAATTTGATAAAAGAAAACGATTAAAATATATACGAGGTTCTGCCATAAATGTCTATTTAATAACACATTGAAATTTTCCACAAATGCTGTTTGTTATGTAATTATTGATATAAAGAATATTTTAACTCATGCTTTATCTTTATTATTTATTCTTATACACCGCTTTTTAAACCTTTGTTAGGTATGTTGAAAATTAAAAAAAGTCGTGCACTCAATTCAAAGCTAAGATCTCAATGCTGACTCCTTCAGAAATTTTTAATTAAATCGTAGTCAACATATATTTAGGTATAAAAGTAATTACGATTTATTATTAAAAAAATATATGAAGATAAATGTTTCTTACTTTTTCATGCCAAAGATACAATACAAATTTTCATGAAATTTTACGTACATGTAGATAGATTTTCGGATTATAAAAATTCTACACGGTAAAAACATTGATTTAAATTTACCCGTTACGTATGTAATGTTCATTAACCAGTGAGTTTGTTTGAAACTTTATAACTATGTATATCGTCACCGTGGAAATCGCATCCACCTTTTTCAAAAGTGTCCAAAGAAACAATTTTGGTTCACCACAATTAAAAATATTAAGTCCTCGCCTTCTTACTTCAACAATAACGGACTTCAATACAAAACGTTTGCATTTGTAAAAAGCAACTACACAACATTAATCAAACTACTGTCTTAGTGGATATGAATCTACCTATCTTACACGCTTAAGATAAGTCACAAATAAAAGACTCTGAATACAATTTCAACATTCTGATAAATATTGAGCTGTCTCTGAAAGGAAATGTGTCGATGTGTTAAGTTTTATATCTTCACAGTAAATTGTAATACGACAAACAGACACTTGACCCGTCAAAACAGCGCATTATACGCGGTGTGATGAATTAGCATGAATTTGCCTGCCGATGGGCAGCATGAGACGCTATCACGTATGCAGCCCCCCCCGCGCGCACACCCACCCGCCTCTGGCACCCCTAGGGTTCCCAATCGTACACTGAATGACAACATAGTATTGTGTTTTAATATATATTATATCTAACGTGGTGCAAGACAATTAGCCTTATAAGCAAGCTCACTGACGATCAGCGTGTAATGGATGAAGCAATTCTCAAAGTGTCCCTACCTATGAGGTAGAATCAAGAATAAGGAAATCCATAGGAATACTGGAGTGCCCGACATAGCAAAGTGGTTTTGCAGGTTGAAGCGGCAGTGGATGAAGAATCTACGACTGTGACGGCAGTGCCTAAATCTCATTTAGGATTAGAATAGTTTTCAATAATAATTTTACTTAAAGCTTGAACTTACACCGGGTGCCGTGTAGAACCGGCCTAGAATAGAGTCGACGAAGGGAAGCGATTTTAGTTTACGCATTTAAAAAAATATAAACCTTTCCTCTGTAGAGCTAACTGTAAACATCAAGCGGTTTCAGTGTTTGGTTGAAATAAATAAAGACATTGAGCAGCACGTAATTATATATCGCTGGTTTTTTGGTCTTAACATTAATATCGTTTACCTGTTTGTATGAGACACATCTGATCATATCTTAACAGTGCATTCTTGTTCTACGTTGGTCAACCATAAGATTATAAGTTTGAGAATAAGAGCTTTTAAGTTTGAAATGTAGTTAGTTATAAGCAAAAAAAATCTTATTTTATTTGAATTAAAAATATAGCGGCCCTAAGCTGCGCCAGATGCTCTATTAATATTGTATCATGCATATCAATTCACACAATCAGTAGTCCGGTTGCTATACGGTCAAACTTTTCATCGACACATATGTCTGCAGAAACATGGAAATTTGTTAACTCTGAAAACATTTAGGGAAATATATGTGATGCTAACCCGAGTCTATCAATATCCTCCTAGATGTTCTATTTCATGAATTGAAAATCTAGACATGGCTGAATGTTTAATGAGCATTCGTCTACTCTAGATTATCTATTTTGTCTGACGTCTGGTAGGGTTAGTCAACAACTGTATTTTCAAGAAATGAATTCAATTTAAGTGACATTATTTTTAATTAAAAATTTTGGTACATGCATAATTGATTGGATCTCAAATTAGAGTAGAAATAACTACGTAGTACATAATAATAGGTTGGGGAAAAAGTCTTTTCGTATTTTTGTATGAAAAGTCAAGACATTTTTTTCAAAGAATATTTACATTTATTTACAATATATATGTACCGTTTTGTTGAATAACTTTCTGCCATTTTGTGGGCAGAGACATTATCCCGTTACTGTAGAAACTTTGGGACTTCTGATCAAAAAAACGGGACAAATAGTTTTGGCAGTCCTCTCTTGAGGTCAACCTTACAGAACCTAAAGAATTCTGCAGAGACCGAAACAGGTGAAAATCTGAAGGCGCAAGGTCAGGGCTATATGGTGGATGTACTAGGACCTCCCAGTCGAACTCTCTTAATTTTTGCTAAGTGGCTAAAGATGTGTGTGGTCTAGCGTTATCGTGATGAAAGACCACACCCTTCCTGTTGATCAATTACGGCCGTTTTCTCTCGACTGCTTCCTTTAATCTCATCAGTTGCTGGCAGTAAAGATCAGAATCGATGGTTTTGCCGGGCGGTAAAAGCTCATAATAAACAATGCCCTTCCAATCCCACCATACACACAGCATCACCTTATTTCGTGTTAGGCCAGGTTTGGCCACAGTCTGTGAAGCCTGGCCAACTTTCGACCACGACCTTTTTCGCACGTTCTTGTCGTACGTGATCCACTTTTCATCGCCAGTTATCAATCTCTTCAAAAACGGCTCGGTTTCATTACGTCTCAATAATGAATCGCAAATGAGTACACGGTTCATTAAGTTTCTTTGAGTGAGCTCGTGTGGCACCCAAATATCGAGCTTTTTTGTATAACCAGCTTTCTTCAAATGGGTCAAAACTGTTTTGTGGTCAATTCCCAGTTCTTCAGCTACATCGTAACTACTAATATTTCGATCTTGCTCCACTCTTTCAAAAATGGCGTCCATTTTATTCGTAACAGGGCGACCAGAGCGAGGTGCATCTTTAACATCAAAATTTCCGGACTGAAAACGTTTGAACCAAATTTGTGCTACTCTTACTGACACTGCATCAGGTCCATAAACATCACAAATTTTTTTCACTGCTTGAGTTGCATTTTGCCTTTTTTATAATAAAATTTTAAAATGTATCGAATTTCTTCATTAGATTCACTCATTTTAACGGAGAGAAAAACAAATGAAAAATAGCGGGAAACAACTTTTTTTTATTTTTTTCTATTCTTTATAATGGAACCTTTTTAATGTTACCAAAACCAGCCAGACACAAATAGTACAGTCAAAAAAATTTTATAATAAGTTTATACCTACGTTATGCGAAAAGACTTTTTCCCCGACCTAATATTAACGAAATCATTTAATAATAACACACAGAAATAATAATACAGTACCAGGCACATAATTGACAAATGTTTATACTAAAATGCATTTTGTTTTCTTCAATATTATGTTCGGGGTCATCTAAAAAAGTTGACATTATAAATACATTACATTACATGTTGTTTATATACACATAATACTCTAAAAATACGTCACGGTTACATGTCAGCATAGTTCGATTTTGCTCAACAATTTGATTAAGTAACAATATTAATAATTCATATTATCTCAGTCGATTACATCATGTCTCACTATTGAACGCAGGCCTCCTCTCATAAACTAAGATGCGAGGAACTCAGTTCATACTCCATCACGCAGACCTCGTGCAGACTGGAGTGTGCGTGTGGACTGAGTGATCTTTTCAAAAAACTCATCCAACCACAACCAAATTATAAGAGGATTTAGGAAATAATTGTGAAAATTACATAGTAAGGTAAAAAAATTGTAAATTGTAAAAAAAGAAAGTTAGAACTAATTAACTGGATCACTCAATCTGGACACCTGAAGAATAAGCCATAACGCATATCCAAAAATATACAATCTATGTGTTTATGATTTGCATTTGAAATAATTGTGAAAAATTTGTGAAAGCTGCTTAGCAAATTTTCAATTAGTTTCAATGCCAAGTTTTTGATTTAGAACGGATTTTAAGGATCACTCAGAATGCACTATGTTCAGTTGAGTGATCTTTTAAAACACCACCTTATACTGCAAAATTATGAAACAATGTCATGTTTATTATAAATTAAGCTTCTGGGAAAATTTGTGAAACAGAGATCGTGATTGAAATCTTACTGATTTAAGAAAAAAAGAAAAACTTATTTTTCTCGATCGTCCGAACTGAGTGATGAGTGATCTTGAACTTTATTTAATAAAACGAAACTTATAGGTAGAAGGTAGTGACATCAGAAATTGTGAAAAATTTTGTTCTAAAATCTAACGAACTGATCGTCCATGGGGACGTTTATGGAATTATGGAAGTGGTATATTTTAAAAGATATCTAATTTTTTTACAATTCTGGAGGAAAACGTTGACTAGGGTACTGGTACTATTTTATGTTGTCGGATTTTTTCTCGATGGGTAATCGATTAAATTTTTTCAAATTTGGGAAGCTGACGGCGTTGTGCAGTGAATTTAATGCTAGTTTTTTAAAAATATTGCTGTGGTATAAATTTTATAAATAATAACAACATTATCAGTGTTTCCCTTCAATAATAGCGAATAATAATGCAATATAAGTATGTTATTCAATATTCAAGCCATCATTAGTACATTTTTGTCGTCACATTAAAATTATTTTTAAAAATGGAGGAGGCAGGTGTGTGGCGACTTATTTTAAGAATTTTCCGCACCACCTAAGCGCATCCTTAGGTGGCGCGGAAAATTCTTAAAGTAAACTAATGTGGCATTAAGCTACTACTACTAATAAGATAACCAAGACCAACTTCTTAACGTGCCTTCCTACGCAAGGGAGCGCTCGATATTAAATTGACACATAAACCCACCCATGGGCTGACCTTTCACTGTGATCCATTCCGACCTCACCTAGTAAGTTAAGGAGTTAAGTACGCTTCAGATAGTTTATCATCTTCTCCGGCATATGACGTCCACTGCTGAACATAGGCCTCCTCAATATAATTCCACATTCAGCGATCCTGAGTCGCCTGCATCCAGCGGCTTCCCGCCGCGTTGACCAGATTATCGGTCCATCGTTTGTTTCAGATACTTACTGTGTATTTATTAATAACTATTTATATTCGCTTATGATTCGATCTTAGGTACAAATCGATGACAGATTTTATTTAATTATCTTTTAAAAATTTAAAATTGTTACTCAGTATATTTATTTTATTATGCCGAAAACTATTTAGAGTTCTAACTTTGCTTGGACCTTTTTAATCAAAAATACTAAGTAGTATTTGTTTGTTAAGCTTTCAATGGGCCATACAAATTTTCACATAATTTGGTGCAGACATAGTTAGAACCTTGGAGAAGGATATGTTCTTCGTTCGGTTCGTGACCGGACCAAATTGATCGACCCCCACATCCCAAACATATCAAGTAACAACTTTTTTGGTGGACTTGCGGATTTTTTAAATATTTTATATTGCATAGGTTGGTTTGCAGGTTTATTTTCCAACCATTTTTTTAAATTTTCGTAGTTGATTTTCAAATTGGTACTTTTTTTGAATACTCATTCATAAACTATGCTCTTTAACTAAGCTCCTTACGCCTGGAGCGAAAAACTTTTTTTACTTGATGGGACACAATTACTATAGTAACAGTACAGTTGGATATCACTATATGGTTGTAGTATAGTAAGCATTATATAATTATGGCACCGAATAAAATATGGTTACATGATTCAAATTGGTATGAAGTACACATTACAAGTACCATAGTACAATTTACAAGAGTTGGAGTTATACCTTTATATTGAAATAGTTACTAAACATATCCTAGCATTATCCCATTGTCCCTAGACTTAAGCTCAACCCTGTGTCTGCTAACTGGTCTCATCAGATTTGGCTGAATTTTAGTTATTACACAGAGCGACTGCCGTCTGACCTCCCTCATAAACCAGAGGGAAACATCATTTTATGGTTAAGCCAGCTGAAATTGTTCCTAATCTTGAAAAGTAACATTGTCGACCGATACGGCATGGAGGCGAATATACCAGCACTCCGCCCCTGAGCTCATGGGTTCGAGTGGACACAGGACAAATCTTTGTGTAAACAAACATGAATATTTGTTCTGGTCTGGGTGTTTTCCTATGTAGATTAAGTATGTTTAACTAAAAAAAAGTATTTATATATGTTTATCCGTTATTCAGTACCCACAAGTTCTTAACGATACTTATCTTGGTACTTACTGATAGGTGTATTTGTTAAAACATATTTATTTATTTTATTAACAAAATCCTATGCAAAGGTGCCGTAGTGTCCTGTGTGGGAATCGAACCCACGACTTTAAAGCGGACTGCTGGTATACTCAGCACCACGCTACATCGGTCGTTAATATGTCACAAATTTAAATAAAAATGAGTAACTCCGGTCTTCTGGTTTTTTTCAGTTTTCAATCCAGGTATTATTTTCGATTGATACTTCTCTTTTTTCAGTATTTACAACATGTCAATATCTAAGAATGTAGTGCGTTATGTATCTTTTTTATCTTAGGTACTCCATAAGTTATATGAAAATATAAGTCTGGATTAAGCTATGATTAGTGCAAAACTCATATCCAATTCTCAAATCAAATCTTTTTTGTGTCGTAGATATTGATTTTTATTGCATATATTTTTTGAGACCGTTATCGTTATGGATATTACAGTAAATTACAAGATACTTATTATGATTTGCCAAAATTGAAATACTGGAATACATTAAAATGTTAATGTAACACATAAAACAAAAACATCTTGGAATTATAAGCATTTTCGTCAGTACTACAGAAATTGGTATAATCCACTGAATTTATTCCCAAACGTTGAATCAAAAATGAGTCGCCGCTGAAGACTTATGCATTTTGTATAATGTAACAATTTGATTCATCTGTATAAATAATCAGGGCAACAGTTTCGGTTATCAAATGATAATATCTTCAATAATAAATGTTTTGTTTTTGCAACGAAGAGCGAGATTGATGTGTAACAATTACAGGATGTTCCCTGGGCATACATTAGGAATGAGCTGCATCGTCAAATAGCTTTTTCTGGAGTCCGAGATGCTAATGCACAAACGATAACAAATCGATTTCGGGGCACCCATCGATCGTCCCATTTTGTTTTATCGATATATTCAGCAGTATTTCACTTCGATCTCATGTTTCAGTTCGTAATCTTTATTTTTCTTTATAAGAATGTAAATACCTACTTAATGTCTCATTTTGGTAAGCGCATTATATTATTCTAAATTAATTTCAATAAACGCATTTATATAAAGTCAATCAGTAATTTATAAATCATGTCAACCCACTAACGTGTCACTACTGAGCACAGTGCTCCTCCCTCAAACCAAGGTAAAAGGGATACATATAGGGTCTTTAACATGGCTTAACAACGACCACGTAGAGTGATAACCGGGTTAAAGCGGAGCCAACATTTTAATGTGCCTCCCAAAGTACAGCAGCACTCGATATTTGAAAACATTAAAAGTGGAAGCGTGTTAGATAATCCGCATTTTATTTATATCCACATCTTTATGAGTATATAATATAAAACAGTATGGCGAAACTTCTAAAAACAAATCGACAAATGGCAGGCATTTTGTGAAATATCACAAAATACAAAATATCATTTTGTAAGTTATCAAATGGACAAATGCTACAATCACATAAATAAATGTACGCAGTGTTTTAGATGTGACGGTATAATAAACGAACAACACTGATATCCGCTTTTAGTATAATATTAAGAATAGGAAAGGAACTCTGGCTGTTTTTGACACCTATTCAGCAAATGGGACAAGAACATACTTAATTCACTTTGTACCAAGGCTAGCACGGTTCCTGCAGGTCAAGCAAACAAAGTCGCAGGCGCAAGCACATACGTAAAGTGCATAGGTGCAGTCGACCTTGGCAGTAACTGATCATTAAAGCACTTTGTGACTCGTTTGTTATCATTGTCGCGAAATGGTGCTGGTATATGCAGCTTTTTCTAAGGCCGACCGTGTAGGTATAAATTGTAGCTGGGAACTGACTGGCTCCATATGATAGGCAAGTAATATTGTAGTCGCGTATCTTTAAAACTTTCATCTGAGTAGGGAGATAGCCGAGCCGCCCGGGCGGCGGCGTCGACGTCGTCGCATCACACTTCAAATCGATTACGCCTCCACTTTCAACCTATGAATATTTTAACTGCTCCACATGATTGACTCATTGTTGAAGCTCCGTGTCATACCTATAAGAAGTACCGTTAAAATTTGATCCGGAAAGAAAGTTAGCTATTGTGATGAGAGAATAAAATTATCTTAAGTATTTAAAATGTAAATATATAAACTTAGATAAGAAAAGTGGCAATATAAAAGCTTACTACTTACTTATCTCCTTATAAGACTCTTAACGGTATCGAAATATGAGGTTCTGTATGTCATTCATTTTGTTTGTCTCGTTCATTAAGTCAAATTCATTTGTTCAAGTTTGGCTCAATAAAGCTCTTATGAAAGTCAACTTAAAAACTAACGCGCCCATTTACTGCGGGCGGGAGCTTGATCGTAAAAGAAAGGGCAAGAAAATCATCAATATTAACAAACTATATGAGAGCCAAATTACATCTATATACTTTTATCCCGTTTAACGGGGTTAAAGAAAAAACATCTGTCTAATTTCCGGCCACGCAACCTTACACACATAACCTATAGATGATCTTTTTTTCTAATTTTGATTTCTTCGTAACAAAATTAAGTCAAAATAGATATCCCTTTTATCTATCTCATCAGGTCTCAAATATAGAATGCAAATTTAAGATCGATTTCAATGCCTACACATATTATTTAATATGATTGCAATAAAATAATACCGTGTCATGAATACTAGAAAATGTTAATAATGTTGGTTCTTTTGATCTTTTTGACATATAATCAACACTTCTGTACCTATTTATCGATGAACATAATTTATTTGACGATCGATGAACGACAACGACGCTATACTGAAATCTCAGCCAAATCTGGTTACACCAGTAAACAAGCGCTGGGCCCTAAGCTTAAATTTAGTGCGCAACCGGGCTAATACTAGATGATGACGATGATATTATACTTGGTGATGAAGCGAGTCCCCACACATCATCATTTATTATCATCATTTATTATGACCATGTAGGAATATTAAAATTTACTTACATGGTCATAATTAATTTAAAACTTACGATCAACAAGTAGGTATAAAATGTTCACTGTCCGCAATGCATGGCCAGTGCTTAGTTGGAAAAGGCCAAGTCAAGAATATTATAATAAATGGCATTATTCGATTAAGAGCTATAGTTGATCCGAAGCTACACACATACAGTAGCAGAAGATAAGATTTAGGTAGATACTAGGTTCATTCATATTATATCCCTGATGCATAGAACTGAGCAAAGCTGCAGGCCAATATATTTGCCCTAACAAATAACGCCCCACGCTCATTTTGCACATATAACACTTACATAAGAATTTAAGTTAGTAGTTATACACCAAAGATGTCTTTTGCAGGATAGGCTATATAGCCTTACTTTAGAAAATTTTATGCAGATCGCGCAAAGCGAGCTTTTGCGTTAGTAACTAAGTAGGTATGTGGAGATAATGGAAATATGGATAGGTTAAGATCTACTTAGTGTTTTCAGTTTAGATTATGCAAAAAAGTAATGTTTTATGTAAATGTAGTTAAGTTGAAAATAGGTAATCTTTGCAATATACGACTGGACGAACTTTTTTGCTTTGGGGCTTGTATAAAAAAGGTAAAAAATAGTTATTATAAATGTTTATATAAGATATATAAGGTAATAACTATGTAATTTTTTATTTCCGTTTTAAGTTTTATCTCTCCTGATATTCCGCAAAAACATTTTTGTTAAGCCACGCTTGATTTCCTAAAGTATAGAACTCTGTGCGGAAGCACGTCTAGGGAACGTTTGAGAAAATAATTATTATCTGCCTTAATTAGTTTGAAATTCTATAAGACCAGCATTTACTTTTTACCGAGGGTGTCAGTGGAATTAAATCGTAATTCACGTTTCTGAGTTAAAAAAGGTTGTACGCGGAAATATGTGGAGGTCGTGGGACGTGGGGTCCTGTGTCAAGTGTCACGGGCTCGCGGGCAGAAGGCACGACCGGCTATTGTCCGCGGCGCACGACGAGACGAATCACTACAACGCAGGCTTCATGACCCATTAAACGCGGTCACGAAATCATTTTATCAGCCCCTTTTTCTGACACCGGCTGGCAAAGTACAACTGCCAAAAATATTTCTAACGATTCCCACGCGCTTGTTGTTAGCTACTGTGAAATTACGGAGATACGGATCGACACAGATCGGGCGGAGGTGGTTATTATGAAATAAGTAGGTAGAAAACTTAGAAATTTCAGTTTGTTTGTTTATTTCATTTCTCCGAGTGACAATCCGAACGAATTGTTCACTAGATTATAAATGGGACGCATGTACATTACAGAAGTATTGGCCATATTCTAGCGAGCAACTGGTTTACAGACCCATTGTGTCATCTCTCCCTTCGCTGGCAATGCTCCATCTCCATGTTGCCCTTTTTACCTTACAATTTTTTTTAAGTCGCAGTATATTCGCAACATAGATATAGTATTTTAAATATTAAAACGAACGATATGACGAGGAGTTTAGTACACCTGCACTCCGCTCTCGGGTCGTAGTTTCGATTCCCACACAAGGCATTTTTTTGTTTGCATGAACATGAATATCCGATGTATACTAAGTATGTATGCACAAAAAGTTTTTAATTTTTTTTATTATAAATACAACTAAAATTGTATATATAAGATTAGATCAACACAGTGCAACAAAAGTTAAGTATTTACGTGCGTTTTTTTTATATATCCAGTACATATAACACAATTTTTTAATGATATTTGTATTGGAACTAAAAAATTGGTGGTGTTATGATTATTAATATTAGTATATGGCAACAGGGACATCAAATAATATTGGGGGTTTATTCAGTTTCACATACATAACACATCTTAAATAAGGGTACTTAGTTACATCAAAACAAACCCCAAAATGTCGGTCCCTTTAAAAATGGAAGTCTCATGAACTCACCCCATCCAATTCAACAGCGCATCGGTGTGTTCACTAAGAAATTGTAATTTCCACAAAACTTTTTGTCAGTCAAGCTAAGTTAGCTCTCGTCTTTAGCCTCGAAAACCGGCTTAAGAATAGAATCAACCTAATGCTATGGTGTCGTAAGAGGCGACTAATGGCTACGCATCAGTCAAGGCTTCCCGCCTTCCAACATACTACCTAGCAATCCGCTTAGTGCGCGCCTCATCGTTGGTAGGTGCCGACCGCTTCAGATGTCGCCGTTACAGTATCAATACTAAATGCTATTACAGGGAGAGTTATTTTTAGTCGGTTCAAGCCCGACATAACCACACACACCGGGTGTGTGGTATGCGGGAGCATTATCTCCCTCAGGGTAGTTCCTAGGTTGTTGTTTTCTGGGAAGCAAAAAAAAAACTTAAGTTTTCCATCGCACTAAAAATGGAGTGGATAGTACCGAAGCAAGATTGCGTTAAATATGCTAATTTGTAACTACATTGTAAATCCTATCAGATTAAACTTTTAGGTTTTCTTAAATCAATGTTTTTATTGTGCGTTTACACATTAAGTAAAATTATTCTTTAATAAGTACTTAAATAATCCTGAATTAGATTTATTTATTAATAGCATAAGCATCAGCGTTATAAGTTTCATCATCTTAGCCCATTAACGTCCCACTACTGAGCACGAGCCTCCTCTCATATACCAAGGTGTGAGGGTATTGGGTCTTACTCCACCACGCTGACCCAGTGCGGATTGACGGAGGCAGGTGTATGGCGTCCTGCTGTTAGAATTTTTCAAGCCACCCATAAGGCCTCTGACATGGCTTAACGACTACCACATTTTGTGATAACCGGGACAAACGGCTTAACGTGCTTTCAGAAGCACGGAAGCGCTCGATATCAAATGCCAAACAAATGGTCACCCATCCAAGGACTGACCTCTGTAAACTCTGCTGTACTTCGGTGATCGTTTCCGACCACTCAGCACCGCAGTGCTACGAGCGCTTCTTATAAGTTTATGGGTCATTAATATTATCATTATCACTTACGAAATTTGTAGTGCTTGTTTTTTTTTGGCTATCTAGGTACCTATATAAATATCATCACAAATATTTTGAACATCAAAATTGTTATTATGCATATTACCAGCAGAGTCATACATCAATATCCTCAATAACAGTTAGTGTAGAGTAATTTGATTTTCAATGCATTATTACATAGGTACATCCGGATCTTCCTAACTAATCGTTTTCGATATACATATTTGTGCCGGGAATTAGTAAAAGATTTTTAATAAATAATACATAATGTTAAAATCAAAGAATATTTATTTCAATAAAAGTAAACGATGTTGTAGGTTCTTAAAGTATGTACCATATTCGTAAACAGAGGTTGTGCTAACGTCTTCAACGTTCAATGAAGTGAAATTAAATCGATAAAATTTTAATTATTATTATTAATCATTGTTATTTCAATATCTTTAAATTTATGTATTACTATAATAAATTCAAAAAGCACCTACTACATATTTTAGTCTTTGCCTTAATATTACCTACTAGAGCACATAATATTGACCCTACAGATTGTGGCCTTCAATCTGGCATTCACCACAATAGACAAAGATCTCCATTAATATGTTTTCCTTTCCTATAAAAGGTTTTTATATATTCGCTGCACAGTTCCGACTCATTGGGAACATTTAAATAAGTTAACGTACCTAATATTTTTTTAAAGTTTGTCTACTTAATTTTTACTATCGTAATAATGAAGATTTTTCAATACAAGGTTTCCTACTTGACAATGTATTGGAAGTAATGTAAAAAATCGTTAATTTATACCTCAGTTCTCAAAGCGTACGTTGCGCCTTTTGAAATGCAAACTAATTGAAATATCTAATGGATGGATGGATCTAATGGAAATATTATCTCGAACACTAGACATCTGTTTACTAATCTAGTTATGTAGTAACCAATATAAAGTAATTATCAATAAAAAAATGGTTGCCTGTAAAGTCGTTTTTACGGGCGAAGATTTTACGTGACAACGTCTTTTTCTCGGTAGAATATTTATTGATATGAATATAATTAAATTGCACAATAGGAACAAGGAATTGAATGAAAATAAGAATTGCACAAATTTTAACTATAGAAATATAATGCGCCTAATTCTCTAGTGCTGCGCGCGCGGCAGACCGATCATAGTTGAGTGGGAGAGAGACGCAAGGCATTCGCCGGGCCTCTCTCTCGTTCGGTGACTCATCGTAACGTTACCGAGCGTTACACTTTTTCATAAGTGACTCCCAGCCGCAACCTAATTTAAGACGTTGTCACGTCAATATATTAGTCTCAACAAAATCAGAAACAATGGGTTTATTATAATTATTTACCTTATTAAAAAATAACACTATTCCTGTTCCAATATAGAAAACACTTAGATTTTAAATATGACTTTGATACCTGATTTCAATATAGTTAAGTATATAATTAAAATTTATTTTTGAAACCTTGGTTAAAAGCTCTGACAAGATTTAATCACAATTAAGTATTGAATTCGGTTATGTGACTATTAACAGGATATAAATTTTGTGAGATAAATATGAGTAGTGTGAAAAAAATATTGCCTATAATTTAGACTTTCATGTGAATAAACCATTTAAATTATATATCTATTATAAATTTACTTGACTTAAATTATCCATAATATAATCTGTTACATTTCTCTACTCTAGCTTTTTGAATTATTATTTAGTTGATTAATATAATAATTGAATCTAAGTATTAATAACTTTATAACAAGAATAATAAAGAATGAATGTTTTAATACTGAATATTCTACTCCGACTTGCTCTTGACTGTGTACAGAATTTGGTTTGTCTGATGGATCAAGTACAAAGCACTAACAAAAACTGCATTCGCCCTGAAACAAAAAAACATTAATCATTAAATATACATGCATGACTGGGACATGTTCACATATCCCAGTTGGGGCCCATAACACATAACCTATGAGACAGTTTTTTTACTAGAAAAACTACACTCTTAAAGTAGTAACATACAACATTAAAAAATTATCTTTGAAAACTTGAACTCTTACATTTCAAGCTTTCAAATGATATATTAACTTAAAACAATGTTTGAATGTAGAGTTAGCAGTTAAGTCTATTCGATTGCTCGCGAGTGTATATATATACAGCATTGTAAATGCATAAAATATAAACTAGGAAAATGACAAAATCATACTGTTAGTGTTATTAATCTAGTGATAGTAATTTGAAGATTGCATGCAGAGGGATCAGAGTTATTCCACTGTCATAGAAACAAAAATACCGACTTAACCTTTCTGTATATCATTGCTTTGGCAACAAAGCAACTGAACCATGTCCTTATCAATTGACACTAAATTTTAATCTATTAAAAAGGACTAGTTAATCACTTTTAAATAGTTTAAAATGGGAAGTGTTTTATTTTATAAACAATAAAAATTCTATAATTAAAATTTCTAAGCTGCATAGAATAAAATGCATGTCAAGGTCAATTTTTTAGCCTGCATTATCATAGACCTGCACTGTATGGAACTTCTTTTGTTTAGTTAAATTCCAAAGGCAAAATTGAAACCAACACCTTCAAATAAAAACAAAAATTGTATAATTTTATGTCAGTTAATGTTACTCAGTTCTGTCAAAAATTTGCTGATATTATAAATTGTATATTGTTGTTGGAAATTATATCCATTAGGGAATAATAACTATATCCTACTCCTATATTACCCATACTCCTTGTGTATTTCTCCAGTTAAATATAACTTCCATTTTGCCCGTCTAAAGTAAAAGAAATTAAAAATGTTCTCAAGTAAAATTTGCCATACTTACTGTCCCTCTTTAAAATATTCTTTGAGTGTGTTAGAAAATCTTTTTGAATACTTCACAAATTCTCTTTTACGCTGTTCTAATACTTGTTTCCCGGTTCCAGGAGTGTAAGTGGATACTTCATTGACCGCATCAAGAAGTTTTTTGATAGCTGAAGCAATCTCTCTGAAAACAAAAAGAAGAATTGGTAATGAATTAGTGCAGTAACAGTTGACAATAATAATTATAACAATAAGATTTTATAAAAGTTTATTAGAGAAGGCATAAATTAAGAGTTGGTATTTATAATCTTTCACTGCTAATAAAGCTGTTGGTATTTATAATCTTTCACTGATAAAACCAGAACTAAATTTATATAAAAAGATGTAGTTAGCAGAAATTTTAATAATACACACTTGATTGTTTCAAGGAATGTCTTTCTATCAGTTATTTCATCAGGAATACGACTTAGAATCTTCTTTAAGGCGGCAGACTTTTTATTCAGTTCTTGGAATGCATCCTCTGTTCTATTGAGCCGAAGATCAGCACCTAAAATTAATAATAGCTATTAGGGTTATGTCAAGTGGCCAATTACTTTTAAATCATCCAATATAGCCACTCTATTGAATGATAACAAAGACAACTAATTTAAAATCAAATAATTAATGATAACAGATATGATATAAGGATAATATAAAATATTACATTCGGCCTCAGTAAGGGTCCCTTGAAGTCGCAACAAGCTCTCATTCATGTTAACAGGTATATCAGCTCTTCGCATGATTCCCGCTACGAGGTCATAGTTTAGTCCAGGCACAGCTGCTTCGGCTTTCGTCAAAGCGGCCCTAAGAGTTTGAGATGCACCCAAATCATACTTCTCCAACTGAAAATAACAAAAATATTTTATAAAATATATCACAATTAATTTAGAAAAATAAATATGTCAACGATTACTAAGCACAAGCTACAATTTCTCACTTGAGTAAGTACTGGACGTATGAGAACAGGCAAAACTAAAGAAGTAACAGGCAATTCATCGCCCATTGTCATTGTGATGATTTTTTATAACTTTGTTACGTGTGGCGTGGAATGAAATAAATACTTTTTTGAAAAGTCCAGTAACGATATTACACATTAACACACTATAAAGCTTGTGAACACTGATTTTGAGCGGAAAAATCTTTATAAATTTTAGTTCCTTTTACGTATTTCGCAATTTTCACACCACGAATTTCTATATTCGAATGACACTTGACAGTTGATTTGATGACAGACATGACAGTGGTCAATCAATGTCAGTGTGTTGCTCTATGACCATAGACACAAGGTGCGTTCAGTATATAGTAGTAATGTAATAGGATAAATATGCAAGCAATTACAACATTTTTAACTTAAACTTATCACTAAGTAGGTATCTATCAGTATTTTCAACAATCATCACTCGACCCATCCGGGTGAATAAAGCTCGTTTCTCAAATTAAAACATTTTACAATATATACAATATGTAAATTATATAGTACTCATTAAAAAGCCACCTGACCCCTGTTTGCATAGTTCAAAGGTCGCTAGCATTGTAGGGCCTTGTGAGTGTACTTCTGGTAATAATTAATTATTAAAATTTTCTCAGTGTTAATTATTACTCATATTAAAAGAGCATAACTATAAATGAATATTATTTACTTTAAAAATGATTGTGACTTGTCTCTACTGAATGTTATTATTATTTATCAAATACAGTCAATATCACAAAAATTACAATAAGTCTTGCAAACCACTTTCATTTTTATTGATATTCTGCTAAAAATGCTGAATTGATTTGCTATTTAATTTTAACATACGAAAAATTAAACTGAAGAAAAGGCAGAATGTAGCTAAAACTTTAGGTGTAAATAAATCATACAAAAAAAAAATTACGTGCGACAAAAAGCTGAAAAAAAAAGTACATTTTCGTTTCAATCGATAATTGCTTTAATTTTGTTAGTTTAATTAGTTATCCGCCGTGACAAATTATCGTTAGAACAAGAAATAGAAAATGGCCAAAAACACTTCTAGTTCTGCATTTCGAAAAATAGACATCGATCAATACAATGAAGATAATTTCAAAGAAGATGAAGCTGAACAGGCCGTCCCAATAGGCCCAGACGAAGGAGAAGTTTGTTCTTTACTGAATCAATATCCTTTTCAATAATACCAAATATACTAGGTAACCCTGTACTGAAATCTAGTTATGATAAAAAAGTATGAGTCATTATATATTGCGATATTCGACAAATTTATGGGCAGGGCCTTTGTACCTAATTACCTATCTCCATAAGGAAATCAAATGTTGACTGAGATATACACAGACCACGAACGCCCAAACAAATAACAAAACATCTGTGAAGTTTAATGGGTTGGGTTTGTGTCTTACTGGTGCCCTCTTTGTAGCTAACACACATTTTTTGAGACTTAAAATGTTCTTTAGTTTAAAGGTTGAGTATTGTATATTCTATTTCTCTCTTTTGCATACCCTGTGGAATGCAATAATATGATTTTAAGACTTCTCACCTCAACTGCCATTCAAGAATGAGTAATATCTTAGAAAAGTGTGTACACACTTATAATGAAGAGTCCATTTTCCTCTTTTTTCATTGATAAACTAAACAAAACAAACTGTAATAATTTATTTAAAATATAGAAAAGAGCACTCAGAGAAGTTGAGACTCATGAGAACATTTGCAAAACAAATTTATTATGTTTTGAGAAAGCTTGGGCTGTGGTGATTAGAATAGGAGCTTGTGACAAGATGGCTCATAGTACAACCTGCGGCAAGGTGTACCAACGACTTGAGACAGGTGGCTAGTAGATGATGTAGAGTGGCCTACACTCGGCAGTATATGGGGATTGGCTGATTGATTGATTGTGTGACAGGAACAATAAATGTGAAAAAAGTATGTACAGAGAAAAGAGGTGTCATTTTTCATCCCCCCCCCCCCACTGTTTGTGTGATTACAATAGATGGATGGGTAATACAGTTACAGCATAATGTATAACTTTCTTAGCATAATGGTATACAGGCAGACACATTGAAGCCCTTCAGCTGGTTTTGAGTAATGCTCCAATGGGATCTTCTAACCAGCAAGTAAAAGTAAGTATAAATTAATGAGGATCTGCAACTAATCAGAACTGGTATTATGTAGAAAAGTTATATTTTTAAATACATACTTATGATATACATATAAAGAATTCCCTCTCTAAATATTCCTCTTCATCTCAACCAGAGGCGGTTCGTGAAGTTTTTTGATAGATCGTGGAACGAGAGCTTATCATTTCTTTTATAGGTACAGGAAATCCATTCGCGGGTCTTTTTGGTGAACAAAGACATCACTTTCTTATAAAAATCGGATAATGAATTAATTTACCGTTTTTCTAGTTTTCGTACTACTCTTTTGAGTAAGTGCAATATTAGGCCTTGGTGGCCCCTTACTTTTCAGTTCGAAACGCATTTCGAGAGTCTTCTCACATTGTTTAAGAAAAGATACACCATATTGTTGCAATTTTACCACAAATGTCGCGCACATTATATTTTATAATATTATTTACAAGAAAATCCGCGAAGCATAAAGTTACCTGCGACGACGTTTCTTTGTTTACACAAGAGCGACAACAACGCATAGAAATTCCCCGCGCCCGCGCTCGCCTTGTTCGATCCCGATTGGCAACATCGCGTAGCAGGAGCTGCGCTCCAGATAAGGTTAATTTTTCATAGGAAATCTTTCGCTTCACGCGCCGGACTGTGTCGACGTTTCTCTTTCGTACTCATTGAATGCAGGGCTAGGCATTGTACTAAACTTTGTTTCATAGGAGCGCAATCACTGGCGCTTCACTCTCTACTTGACACTAAAATTATCTTAAAGAACGAACATTTAACGCGTGGTGTATGGGCATAGTAATATTTAATGTAGATATGCATTGATAGGGTTAATAAAGAAATAAAACAAGGGGGTAATTTTTGTGGGAGTGCACTGCACCAGCGCTCTTTAGAACGAGCCGCCTCTGATTTCAACTACATATTATCATCCCCTGAGCAAGGGCCTCCTCTCATGAACCAGGTGAGACAGGTCATACATACACAGGTCGTACTCCACCACACAGACCCAGTTGAGATCGGTGGAGATAGGTTTATGGTGTATTCAAAAGTACTCTTTGCAAATTTTTTTTTACATCTATAATGTAATTTTATTTAATTTCAGGATAATGCATTGACATTAACTTTAAAAGTTCTTCTTGCAATCAAATCAGCCCAAATAGAAGATATTGTTGGGAATCTTTCAAGAGACGATGTAGATATCCTTATGAAGTATATTTACAGAGGATTTGAAAATCCATCAGAAGGTTCCAGCGGGCACCTCTTGCTTTGGCATGAGAAAGCATATAACATAGGAGGATCAGGGTCCATTGTAAGAGTATTATCAGACAGGCTTAAAGTTTAAACTTATTAAAAATATTTTAGTATCTTTAAGTATTATCTATTTATTAATAAAAATCATTTAAAGTATTGTTTTGTAACTATTATTAATGTAATGACTACTTTAGATTGATCTTTTGTATGCATTTTAGAAGTAGTCCAAAAATAAAAATGTTTCATTATTAAATTGTAATAATCTGTAAAAATTAAAATGCATTTATTTTTAGTATTATTTTTACTTAATAAAATTTCTATCCTCTGTAACATTATAATAAACTTTACTATTCATATCTTCCTGACTGGTTGGACAGTTCATCATACAGAGATATATTTTCAACTTTAGTGTGATATGATATTATGATGTGACAGCAATATAATTCAATCGTTTGTATAGCTGTACTTTCACAAAAAAACTTTTTTGGACTACATCGGCCTTGAAATTGTGTGCGTTGCCCCATTGGAAAATGAATAAAAGAAATAAATTAAAAAGACTCGAAACCGGCAAAAGACTCTAAGCTGCGGGGCTTCCTCCCCGAAATTATATATATTCTCATAAAACAAATATTAGACTTATTATCTAGCGCATGTGGCGTTTTTTCGTGTTGTACACATTGTACAGTATCTTTGTTCGCGAACGAAATGTATAAACAGCGACGACAAAATCGTTCGGCTCCGTTTTAAATCAAAAGGTATAGCAACTCTTACGTGCTGGTTAACAAGTTTTATTAACTTCTCTTTTTTTAATGTGACATGTAAAATTTACCGCATAGTGATTGATAGTAAGCCTGACGTTAAAGACCGCGAAAATTGGAGGCAAAAGAGTAAGAAAGCGGTTGTAAGGTAGCAACAGGGATAACGCTCAGATGATGATTAGTGCTTTAAAGTAAGCATTGGATACAGAGAAATAATCAAGACAACGTTGTACATGCGTACCCACTGATGAAGGCCACATAAATGCTGTCGTATGCCCCGGGTCTAGAGGAGCTGTGTAAAAAATGCGCCGTCAGAGAATTCCAAAGCCGAATGTTTTTACAAAGGAACGACTTACCATTTTTTTTTCTTCGAATGACGATAATTCTGAAGACGTACACTTGTAGTTCGTACCTAAGACAAATTAGGAAAATAAAATAGCTGGAGGAGGCTGTAACCTTATCATTTCGATTGTGGTTTGTCAGTGTTAGTAATAAAATCGGATGTTGCAACCAAATATAGAGATATACCATCACATAGTTGATCGAGTATATAACAGAGGCTGTTATCTGGACTTTATATAAATCCATTTTTTCAGTGTAGAATAGATGTCTACTCGACAAGTTCTTGGATTAGGCATTTTTGGCCCCTGCGGCTGGCGAAATTAGCTTGTAGTTAAAATAGATTGCCATGAGTTTAATGGTAGGCAATAGTTTGATTTAAAGGAACAAAGAGATGTAAGAGCAGGGGCATATCTGCCGTATCAAATACCACAGATAGATACTACACACACGTATATATACATAATATCACGCCTGTTTCCCCGAAGTAGTAGGCAGAGGCATACTATACGCCCACACTTCGCCATTTATATTGTTGGTCCCACGTAATAGGTGGCGAGCCTATTGCCGCTTTCCAGGCACTTTTTATGTTTGCCAGAACCTTGTCCGTTGCCCCGGGGCCCCGCCAAGCCACGCTACGCTTCTGTGTAAGCGTATTATTCAAAGGGAGTATAGTATTGGACAAATAAAGACGAAATTAATTACGTACAAAATAAATGAACTTACAAGCTTTCGCTAAATTACCATGTCCCATAATCATATTCTGGCATTATCCCGGTTGCCCTAGACTTAAACTTAGGGCCCAGGGTCTCATTGTGTTGACCCGATTTGGCTAAATTTCAGTTATTACATGGGAGCGACTGCCGTCTCGTCGAACCTCCACAACTCGAAGGGAAACATCATTCTATGGTTAAACCAGCTGTCAGGATGTTAAAAGGCACTGACTTCCTAATAACGACTACCATAGATGTCTACGGAGCAAGCGATAATTATGCACATAACTTCGAAAAGTAATAGGTGCGCCACCAGGGTTTAAACCTGAGACCATATGAATTTGAAGGCTATGGGGGTCGCCACTGCGCTATTGCCACGTTAATTACTAATTACCATGCACATATCTTATTAAGTACTATAATTAAATCAATGGACGACCGATATGGCGTGGAGGTCAGTATACCTACACTTCACTCCAGAGGTCGTGGGTTCGATTCCCACACAGGACAAATCATAATTGGGGGTCATAATTGCTCGCATCCGTAGGTGTGTACCCTTCGAAACCCTACATGCGATCCCTGGGTGGTGCTAATTGAGCAATCGGTGGTAGAGTTCTGCTCGCCCGGTTATCGACCACCGTGCGGTTGTGTACGCCCGCCAAGTGATCTGTGCTCGTCGCAGGTCGCGTTCCGGGAACAGCGCCGCACTACCGGGGAGCGGCTATTGATGCAAGGAGTGGACCAGAGAGTGCTGCCGTGGAAGCATTGAGCGGGAGACGAGACTCGACGCGCCGGCCAGGGAGACCCGTAGAAACGGTGGTGCCGCGGCATAGTACAGGGGCCCGACCGGGGCTAACCACCTCGGAAGGCTGCCCCACCCGGTCGCGCATAATCTTGGAGTGGATCGTCGTGCCGGTTGGTGACCGAAAATGGTGGGACCCGGCGACCACTTCCGCACCACTTGGCACACATCCGTTGTTTAGTATCCATAACACAAGTTCTTAATGATACTTATCTTGGAACTAAATAATTGGTGATATTGTCAGAAAATATTTATTATTATTTATGGTGAAGTCCATTTTATTTTCAACTGAACAAACTTCCTTTTCGTTTTTCAAATGTTACGTGTCTAAGCCCACAGAATAGATAGCCAGTAGACATAATATATCATACATTTTAAGCTTTAATATCTAGAACTACTGGCTGTTGGAATTCTTAATGTAATATAGCATAGATAGACCCTTCCCTTACCTTCTCAGCGGTTATGCATATATTACCTACTTACGTCGGAGCATATTTGAGTTCCATTTTATAATATGAGGTTAGCAGGGCCGGATTTTCCAAATGAACTTAGAAGCCCCGCATCAGCTAGTGGCGAAAAAATAATTTTTAGTTCCGCTTTTAAAATTAATGTGTAGAAACCTAACAAACCCACAATAATGGTGAGAGTAGGTAATATATAGTAGGTAGGTATAAGAGTTAGAAAAGAGTAAAGGAGCCCGTGTACGTTACCCCAGCCAGATGTTGTCGAAAATGGTCATTCGAATCATATAGATAATTAGTTTTGCGGCTTCTGTAATTGTTGCGCACATTTTTAAATTTGTTGCACTTATAGTTTTTTAATTATTTCACAAAAACATTTCCTGCTGGCGTAACGTTACGCCAGCCAGACCTTTTTTTTTCTAATGGGAATATTTAAATAAATATTAGCTATAAAATTAGTTGTCTAGATGAAGTAAATGTTGTGCCTTATTTTGTATTTGTTCTTTCTTCGGTTGCGAAGTTATTCGAGATTTTGCTGGAGTAACGTTTTTGGTTTTGCTAGATCTTTGAAATGGTTAAGCGGATTCTTATCATATTTTGTACATGACTTCTTAGGACTTAGTTTAAATTTGTTCTGCAATAATAAAACCAAAATATTGCATATCTTAAAGGTTATTTCATTTAACAGAAAAACACTTCAATTGGTCCCAGCACTCTCAATAAGAAGTCTAACGACTTACTTTAAACGTTATTTTAAAGCTAGTAACTGCCTTCAAATGTATGTGAAGTTTCATTAGTATCCTGTAAGTATTTAACAAGTTATGATGATATTCAGTTCTTCACGAGCACGGTCTTGATGCGAGCGGAGTTATTTGGCCACTGGATTAGATATATGAACTGAATGTTATATCAATTATTAGTTTTTTAGATCAGTAGTATATCAGTAAATTTTCAGCTCAGTACATTGGATAATTAATGAGATAATACGATTAAAGTCATTAGGAAGTGAATGACCGTGGTAACCCGACCAAGTTTAGGTGGTTACGAAAAAGCGAAAACGCAGAACATTATACTATCTTTTGAAATGTTTAGCATAATACACATTACAATTTCAGTACAGTCGCGTACACTGTTAAATACATAATAATAATATAATATTATCTGTACTATGAAAACATTATTATTATCTTCCCAGTTGCACAAACCTATCAGAAATCACCGTTAGAGCATGCCGTTCGGTGGGACGCGGGAGGGGTGGGGTAAAGGGGTAATACATTGTTTGCATAATGTACTAAACATGCTCCATAAACACAATTCATCTTGTAGAGTGCGCGTGCGCTTCGGCAGTTCCGTTTCCTGTTTTTGCAAATATTTATCGAGTGCGTGAGAGTTATTGTATAATAACAAGTGTGGCGAATTACTGCTAATGTGGAGTGCTTGTATGATGATTGTATTGATGATCATAATTATGGTGCGGGCTGCTTGATGAATTCACGAACAAGGTAAGCTTGCATAATGTAACTATAGAAATAGTAGCAAAATTATTATTAATATGTACGTATATTGTATATTTGAATGCAAATACTTGCCATTGAATATAGATCTCATAAAACAAAAAGGTATTTCAAATTTACAAGAGTCTGTAGAAGCAGGAATGAAAAACGATTTCTCGTCACTTTGTGTTTCTTGCAGAACAGGCACAGTTTCATTTAAATATCATTTGAACCATTTAATAATATTTGAGCTTCATGATATTAATATACAGCTAAATGATATCCCAATTAATATTGAAATTAATAATAGATATTATGTGATATTGGCAGTCATTGAATTTAATCCACCTTTCAGCTTCGAAGGAGTTGGCCACTACAAAGCTCATTGCTATCGAACACAAACTAGAACTTTTCAATGTTATGACGATATGTATAGCAAAATTCAGAAGAGTCAGAATAATTTAATGCCTCACGCGATTATTTATACATTACAATCTGATAATATCTAATTTATCTATAATACAAAACTATTTTATTGATTTTGTATTATCACTTGACGTCTATTTACTTTAAAATTGTGAATTTTAATGCTAGTCACATTCATTTATAGGTTTGTGATAATAATAATAAAGAAAATCGTCTCCAATCTTATGCAGTCGGTAGCAATGTGTTTTTTATTAAATTAAAAATGGCGAACACATATTTCACACTTTAGAACCTAAATCATCGACTGACGTAAGAATCAACAAAATCTGCTTACGCTTATGGTCTCTCTAGAGCGCCAACTAGATGAACTAGATCTCTGTGTATGACAACTTTTGTTTCACAAAGTTACTTACGTATTTGTATACTCATTATACAAAAACCAACGAAGTTTTAGAATGTACCTCACGTTGACTTTTTGAGATTATAATTAGTTAAAAGTAATACTTACATAATTATTTAACTGCAGTTTAATGTTATTTAATTTTATTATTTTTGATCTGTGATTTTAAATAGTTTAAGTTTATTTTATGTGTATAAACTTAGGAAACAATGTGATATTTGAAATAAGACAACAAAACAGTAAGACTAACTGTGAGCATTTTACTACATTGTGATGTCATTTAATATTACCATTGATCTGTGATTTTAATTGATATAAGTAAGTATTAGTAGACATACGTAAGTTTAGTGTTAAAAACCATTGTATATTATTTATTGTCTGTGATCATTACACATTCCAATATGTGTACATATTTAAATAAAAACTGTAACTGTGTATACTGAAATCTATAATTTAAATAAAAAAATAATAGAAAATTAAAAAAACAAAATTACTATCTGTAATTTTATTCTGTGATTGTTTTTAAGTAGTATAATAATACTTTAAAAGTTCAATTGAAATTATTATTTTACCTGTCAATAAAAATTCTTTAATAATCATGTAGTTTTTTTTTAAACTTTTGTACATGTCTGTACAAACTATCCTACATATTTTAGAAGGTACCATAATGTTCTGCGTTTTCGCTTTTTCGTAACCTCCTAAACTTGGTCGGGTTACCACGGTCATTCAATTCCTAATGACTTTAATCGTATTATCTCATTAATTATCCAATGTACTGAGCTGAAAATTTACTGATATACTACTGATCTAAAAAAACTAATAATTGACATAACATTCAGTTCATATATCTAATCCAGTGGCCAAATAACTCCGCTCGCATCAAGACCGTGCTCGTGAAGAACTGAATATCATCATAACTTGTTAAATACTTACAGGATACTAATGAAACTTCACATACATTTGAAGGCAGTTACTAGCTTTAAAATAACGTTTAAAGTAAGTCGTTAGACTTCTTATTGAGAGTGCTGGGACCAATTGAAGTGTTTTTCTGTTAAATGAAATAACCTTTAAGATATGCAATATTTTGGTTTTATTATTGCAGAACAAATTTAAACTAAGTCCTAAGAAGTCATGTACAAAATATGATAAGAATCCGCTTAACCATTTCAAAGATCTAGCAAAACCAAAAACGTTACTCCAGCAAAATCTCGAATAACTTCGCAACCGAAGAAAGAACAAATACAAAATAAGGCACAACATTTACTTCATCTAGACAACTAATTTTATAGCTAATATTTATTTAAATATTCCCATTAGAAAAAAAAAGGTCTGGCTGGCGTAACGTTACGCCAGCAGGAAATGTTTTTGTGAAATAATTAAAAAACTATAAGTGCAACAAATTTAAAAATGTGCGCAACAATTACAGAAGCCGCAAAACTAATTATCTATATGATTCGAATGACCATTTTCGACAACATCTGGCTGGGGTAACGTACACAAGGAGCCCCGAGACGTGCTTTTCCTAAACGCCTTGTCATGGTTAATCCAGCACTAAGGGCAAGATAGCAGTATAGTTACATAATAATATCTATCACATGAATGATCCGAAGTTAGTACCTCCGGTAGAAGCTTACAAATATTTACAGTGAATGAATAGTATGTAGGTACTCATCGTGCCAGACTCCATGAGGACCAAAATCTGTTTAAAATATGAATAAAGTGATTTTATACTCTTATTATTCGCCCACAGTTCCAAAGTATGTATCTCTCACCTAATTCATGGACTGTTCCTACTATATTTCTGTATAACAAGATTAAAGTAGATTGTAAAAGAGTTTTCATAACTGGTTCGGTCAGTATTTTCGCTGATAGACTATAATAATGTTTTATATAAGTGTATTTAATGCAATCAGAGCAGGTCTCAGTCTGTAAGAAGAAAGTAATTGGTCGGCTGGGCAGCCAGTCTCTCGTTGTAAGAGAATGCGCCTTATATAAGACCTCAATACACAAGAAGCTCGATAGTTTTTTATCGGCGTCCGTGAACGTGCACTCACCCACGGCGCAATGGAGATTCCGGTTAGTATTAATTTTGGAATATAATAAAGTGAACCTAATAGGGGACACGTTAAATACAAGACTTCATATTTGATTCCTTTTACTTTTAAAGAATGTTGTGACAAGGTACGCAAATCAATATCATTAATGCGGTTCGTCATTTGTAGACAATTAGTTCTTAATGCAGGGTTATTGAACGAGCTTGGTACATTTAGGCGCAGCACAGAGGACACTTTGTGCGATCGAGTCTGCGGCTCATGCGTCAGCGATAGTCTGTCGTCTCCGCTGGACCTTAATTCCAAGATAGGTCACGAGCACCGTTTGAGGTGGATAGACTTTATGTGCCTTTTTTGTGAAATGGTAAGATGTTTCAACTGAGCTGTTACGCCAATCACGCGGTTGCCATACCTACTCAAAACAAGGAACAGAATATTATTTCGATTTCAAATATGGAACAAAACGACAGCCGGTCTCTCTTAACTCGTTTATCAATTGTTATTACTATAAAACATTTTGAAACACATTTAATTTTATTTAAATGTAAAAAAAATTAATACCAGCCACATGAATGTTGTATAAAAAGCCCTAACATATGCATATCATTAGCACAGGTAAAAGCACAACCGCAGTTGCGGCTAAGCATTTGCTATGTAGATAAAAAATTAATGTTTTTCTTAATTGCTTCTGAAAACCAGTATCACGGAAACGCGTCATACAGTGATACGAAGCCGAGTGGTTCCAATTCCATAATGACATGTGAATCCAGACAGTCGTAGCTCCGCGATAGGAGGTGGTCGTAAATGATTACCGAAGTAAAGTACCTATAGTTCTAAAAGGTCGATCCTTAAAATAAAATATTAGATGGGTAGCCGTTTGTATGGAAAATAACATCGAGCGCTATCGTGTTTCGAAAGGCACGATAAAATTTTGGTCCCGGTTATATCACTTTAAGTAGTCGTTATTGTAAGAGGCTCAGTCTGGCGGTTTCTACCAGTAGGCACCTCTACAGCTCGCACCTGATTCCGCGTGGAAGCCCGCGGAACCTATCTAGACATAAGTAGATACCAAAATGGTGGTCAAATCTTAACAGACAGAGAAGAGTTTCTCTTCCCATTCTTTATATTAGTATCTATACTTCGATTTACTATCAGCTAACTAGGTGTACCTTAGCCACAAACTATTAACTATTGTGATCTAAGTAGCTATGTAGACTCAATTAAGTTTTTTGTGGTGAAACTCATGAAATATCTATGGTTACAGTTTACTGAGTACACAGACGCAATACCGCTCTACGTACTCTACTTATTACATAATGAAATACAACAATACACTTCTTACATAATTAGGTACTTATTGCAAAAATAAGTAGGTGATAAATATTGCTTCAATGCAATGAACTTTCCTGCTATAAGTTTTACTGTAGTTTTTAGTAGGAAATACTTGGTTTTAGAACTTGATAATAGGTATACCTACCGTAGATTTAAGTACGGTTCAGGGCAGTTGGTACCGATTAGGGAAAAACTTATTTTGATACTGGATTCAACAAGAATCACCAATGATATCCACGCTGGAAAGGCAACCTTGCTTATGCACCATTTGGCTACTTAACAGGAGAGTGATTCAAAGAATGACAATTTCCAAAAAATATATAAATACATTTGTTTTTTGTCAGAATGTCAGTCAAATGAATGTCAAAAATGGCCAGAATTGGATGAAACCGAGATCTGCAGATAGAAAAAAATCAGGCGATTCTAATGATATATATATATATAACTAATTATCGCAAATTTGGCGCATAAGCAAGGTTGCCTTTCCAGCGTCGATATGTCGGCAAAATATTTTGATTAGTGTTTATGACCACTTCAATAAAGTGGTTGAAACTAGATGTCACTGTGCGTATTTAAATCGCGCAATCGTTTAGAGTCATCGAAACATATAAGTCTCCATACAATGTTTAGTTTATAAGTTCATCAATAGATGGCAGTGTATGTACATTACATCGCGCAAGCATTTGTATTTTATCACAATATAAGGTATTCTTTCAAATATATTAATTTCACTCTTCAGATCAAGTTACGTTGTTGTGGTTTTATTTAATTCCCTATAACAGTAGCTACTATAGAACACATTTAGTTCAGAGTCAATCATTGGTCCATACGAACCGAATATTTTGGATTACCGCGGTCAGTTGAAGACCGCATTCAGCGTACTTGCAGTGGATCGCTGCAGCTAAAGTACGCAGTGACGACTACATCGAAGATCGAGTGATGAAGAAGTTTTGTCGGTGATTGGTGAACCGACGAGGAGGAGCTATCGAGACAAGGAGTGACGTCTGCAGCAGAGAGCGGCCTACGGCACAGTTCAACACGGTGAAGTGAGTGAAGTGCTAAATTGTGAGTACAACTTTCAACCTTATTTTCAAGCAAGAATTAAAATAGAAGATCCAATTCAAGTGCAAACGTAGCAAGGATTTTGAACCTTATTAGTTCTGCTATTTAAACTTCTAAAAATTTAGTACTTAGAATAATTTTAAGTTGTATGTTTAGGACTTAGAATAGTTTTAAAAAAAACGGAGGTACGGGGAACCTATGCCCGATTTTACAAAAAATTTGTGAAAAAAACACTTGTAAAATTTTCAACTTTTAAGTTCATGTTTTTTCTAAGTCGATATTTACTTAGATTATTAGTGCATTCTTGAGTGTTAGAGATGGAAGGCATAATTAATGTACAAAGAGATTTGTTTAAGTCTATAGATAAGGGTCTAATTAATTTTAAAAAGAGTTCAAAAGAAAGAATTAGTGTTGAGTATTTAGAAACAAGATTGGAAAATTTAGAAAGAGATTGGCAATTGTTTCATAAAAATAATGCTAAATTATATGAAAATTATATATCGATTGAAGTTGAGAAAAGTTTGTATGTGAAAGAGGATCTGTATGATAAAACCGAAGATAAATACATAATTTATAAATCTACTTTAAAAACTGAATTAAAGAAATTATTGAGTAAAAACCAAATTGTAAAAGATACTGTTGAGAGTGAGTCCTCTAGTTCCTTCGTAAAGTTACCAAAAATTTCCATACCGATTTTTTCAGGTAAATATTCGGAATGGCCTACCTTTAGAGATTTGTTCGTTTCGCTTATAGATAAAAATAAATCGTTAGATAGTGTCCAAAAATTGCATTATTTAAAGGGACACCTAACAGGAGAAGCGGAACAGCTGATAAGGCAGACGCCTATAACCGGAGCTAACTACAATCAGTGCTGGGATTTACTTGAAAAACGGTACAATAATAAACGCTATCTGTCAAATTGTATTTTAAAGAGGTTATTTGGACAGAAAAAAATAAATTTTGAATCTGCTTCGGGACTGAAGGAACTCCTGGACAACACTTCTGATTGTTTGAGTGCATTGCGTAACCTAAATGTAGACGTGACTACATGGGATGTAATAATTATTCACATTGTTACATTTAAGCTAGACCCTGAAACTCGCAAACAATGGGAGTTGAATGTTTCAGGTACCGACTCGGGCGAACTGCCTTCTCTCAAACAGTTTAACGATTTTATTGAAAACCGCTTTAGAGCTTTAGAATGTTTAGATTTAAGAAGACCACAAACATTTCAAGTTAATGCCAAATCGTTATTAGTTACCAATAATCATCCAATCAATTTACGCTGTGAATTTTGCAGCGAAGGTCATAAACTTTGTTTTTGTAAAGAATTTTCCAAACAGAATTACGATGAAAAACGGGAATTCGTAATTAAAAACCGCATGTGTTTTAATTGTCTAGGGGGTAATCATTCTGTGTATAGTTGCAAGAAACCTACCACCTGCAAACTATGTAAAAGGCGTCATCACTCGTTATTGCACCCCCCTTCAACGTTTGAAAATAAGGCTCAATCCAGCGATAAGTTAGATCAACCTAGTACCAGTTCATCTAAATCGAATGAAACACCAATTGTTACATGCTTATCAACGGGAAAATTGGAAATGCCCAAGCAGGTTTTATTAGCCACGGCGTTAGTAAAAGCCGAAGCCAAAAGTGGTGAGTTCCAATTATTGAGAGCTTTACTAGATCAGGGCTCCCAGGCTTGCTTCGTAACAGAAGCCACAGTGCAGCTCCTACAATTAAAAAAAAGGTCTCTCACTGGTGTTATCACTGGTATAGGGGAGAACAAATCTATAACTTCAAAGGGAGTAGTCGAGTTTATTATACAATCGCGAGTAGATCCATCTTATAAAATACCGATAAAGGCATTTGTGTTAAGTAGAATTACTTCTCACCATCCTGAAAAGACTTTGCAAGCGTTTGATTGGATCGATGCAAACCATCTGCAATTAGCTGATCCTCAATACAATGCATCTAACAAAATTGATATTTTGCTAGGTGCAGAAGTCTATAGTTCAATTTTAGAAGAAGGTCTTAAAAGAAGTCCTAACAGGTCACTAATTGCGCAAAACACTAAATTGGGGTGGATCTTATCGGGTGTAATAGCAGGTACCAAGTCAAGTAACGATAACATTATGATTATGCACGCTCAGGTCAAAGAAGATGATAGTTTAAGAAAATTTTGGGAAATAGAAGAACCAACAACAGCAAAGAACATATTAACAGAAGAAGAACAACGCTGTAAAGAGGTTTTTCAGGCGACTACAAAAAGAACATATGATGGTCGATATATTGTGAAATTACCTTTTCGCGATGTCTCACCTCAATGCAGGAATTTTGGTTCTAGAAGTATAGCTGAAACTAGATTCAAGTCATTAGAACGAAGATTCTCAAATAATCGAGATCTTAAGAACAAATATAAAGATGTTATAAATGAATATTTAGAGCTTGGTCATATGAGACCAGTTCGTATAAAAAATAATACAGATGAGGCTGTGTACTTACCCCATCATGCCGTCATAAGGGAAGATAAGGTAACAACCAAAGTCCGGGTGGTGTTCAACGCGTCTGAAAAGAACAAAAAAGGAGTTTCGTTGAATGACACTCTCATGGTTGGTCCAACCTTGCAGGCCGATTTGCGACATACCGTTTTACGATGGAGAATGCACCCTTATGCACTAGTGGCGGACATTATTAAAATGTACCGTCAGGTGCTTGTAGCAGAAGAAGACGTTAAATTTCAGCGCATATTATGGCGAGATGAACCTGAAAAAGAAATACAAGAATATGAATTGCTTACCGTTACATTCGGGACAGCCTTAGCCCCTTATTTAGCAGTTAAAGTTTTGCAACAGATCGCCCATGATGAAGGTGATGGCTTTTCGGTGGCAGCAGAAAAAATAAAAATCAATTTTTGCATGGACGATTTGATGACAGGCTGTGCAAGCATTAAAGAAGGAAAGGAACTACATAAACAGATAAGTAAAATATTAAATAAAGGAGGTTTTGAGTTACAAAAATGGAGCAGCAATAATTTGAAGCTAATGCAGTACATACAGGACAAAGAGCAGAACAAAGAAAGGACAAAAAAGGAAACAGAAAATGATATGGACAGGGAATGTTCAGTCAAGAGTAAACAGGAAATAGAAATAAAACTTGATCAAACAATAAAAATATTGAGACTAATCTGGAACCGCCACGAGGATGTTTTCCAGTACTCGGTGAGTCTTCCGTCAGCAACGCCACCTGTAACAAAAAGAACAATTATTTCGGACATAGCAAAACTATTCGATCCCTTAGTTTGGATATCACCTACCTTAGTATTAGCAAAAATATTCATTCAGCGACTTTGGCTAGCGGTTGTATCATGGGACTTCCGTCCCAGGCTATCTGTGGAATTAATAAATGATTGGGCTACTTACCGGAACTCATTGCAAGAACTTACCAAAATCCGGATACCTTGGTGGATTGGTACAGCACCTGACAATATCGATGTCGAACTGCATGGATTTTCGGATGCATCGAAATTTGCATATGCAGACGTGGTTTATATTAGGACAGTTGATGCGAAAGATCAAGTCAAATTCCACCTTTTGAATGCAAAAACGCGAGTGGCACCTATAAAGCAAATTTGTATGCCCAGATTAGAATTGTGCGGAGCGGTGCTTTTATCAAAGTTGCTGGTTGAGACTGCAAATGTTCTAAATATTTCCAAAGAAAAGGTCAGAGCATGGACTTGTAGAGATACATTTGTAGCGAGCAGAACATCTGAAATTTTAACTAATTTTAATGCATCACAATGGTTTCATGTTTCCACCAAGAACAACCCAGCCGATTTAGCTTCCCGAGGAGTGTTGCCCAATACATTGAACGAAAGTAAGAGTTGGTTTCAGGGCCTGAAATCATTAACGAACGGAACATAAAATATAATATACCCTCCGTTTTTGAAGAACGTTTAGGAGAATCTTTAATAAATATTCCTGAACCCTATAATTATGAGACTTCTTCGATGAGCTGTTTGACAAGGTGGCAGTTCGTTCAGAAAATGTTGCAAGCATTCTGGAAACGATGGTCTCAGGAGTACTTCTCCAATATGGTCAATCTCCAAACATTGAGCAGGTAGTTTTTATTAAGGAGGATGATTTGCCTCCAAGTCGTTGGCTTTTAGGTCTAATTTTGGATAAACATCCAGGTACGGATAATGTAACCCGTGTAGTCACTCTACGCACAAAAACATCTATTATTAAAAGACCAATCTCTAAAATTTGTTTATTGCCAGTACCAGATTAAACAATTGTTATTAATAGTTAGTATTACTTTTAAGTTGTTCATGTGTAAACTTTAGTTGCTTAATTTATGTTTGTATGTATTTTAATTAAAGTTGTTATATGTTATTTATTTTGGACCTTTTGTCAATAATGTCCAAAGGGGGCGGTATGTTTATGACCACTTCAATAAAGTGGTTGAAACTAGATGTCACTGTGCGTATTTAAATCGCGCAATCGTTTAGAGTCATCGAAACATATAAGTCTCCATACAATGTTTAGTTTATAAGTTCATCAATAGATGGCAGTGTATGTACATTACATCGCGCAAGCATTTGTATTTTATCACAATATAAGGTATTCTTTCAAATATATTAATTTCACTCTTCAGATCAAGTTACGTTGTTGTGGTTTTATTTAATTCCCTATAACAGTAGCTACTATAGAACACATTTAGTTCAGAGTCAATCAATTAGGCTTTAGCACATAATCTGGGATCGAAACAATAATAAGAAGCTCCGCACTAATCAATAATATTTATTTATAAAAATAATGTATAATTACTATAAACTCACATTATTATTATTGTTCTTTTCAGAAGTTTTTCATACTCCTTTGCTGCATTTACTGCACAGCTGCATCACACCAAACACATAACATTCCTGTCGAAGGCTATGAAAGCGAACTCCAAGATCTGGGACAGCACGTAGAAGTACATGACACTCCAGTTAAAGTTATTAAAATCACTAAAACTGTTGCGGTAAAGATTCCCGTGCCATATCCAGTCAAAATATATGAAAAGGTGCCGTATCCTGTACATGTAGCGAAACCATATCCAGTGCATGTGCCTCAAATCATCGAAGTGCCGCATTCGCCTAAATCGAACTACGATACCGAATCGAGTCCCGTTGGCAACACTGCCTCAAGAAATATATACCAACTTGACAGCCAGCAAGTAAAAGCATTACATTACCAAGCGAATGAAACGCCGCAGGAACATCCTGAAGTGAATTATTATGCGGGGGCCAACAATGACAATGGGTATTCCAATGAGCAATCTTACGAAGGATCTCCGGGCAGCTCCTATGACGCACCTGCCACCAGTTATTATGGAAACGCTGAACACTTCGGAAACGCTCAAGACAGCGAATCAAATAGTTATGATCAGACAATCCAAGATTATATTAATAAACATCAATTAACCGGTCACTAAAAGCCCTGTTGAAAACTATATTACCCATAAATAATTCTTATTTATTTTGTAAATACTGTAGCTACTTCTATTGCCGTGTAGTAAGGTACACTTCTGGTTATGTGTTGAATTATTTGTTACTAGGTGTGTAATATTTGTTAAATTAGTGTTTAAGGATCTAACGACTTTAAAGAAATAAAAATACCATACATTTCCATCATTAATTTAAAAATACTTTATTTAATTGTTAATTTTCGCAACACATTTATAACGTTAAGTCTACACTAAAATTAATATTAAGTTAACATGAGTGTAAAACTGAAATAGCCTGTGGGACTTGGCTTGAAATGGCTTGCAGCTCCACCAATTCAGCTGGGACCCGAGTTTTGGGATATTGTTGATAAAATTTGTTATTAACTTCATTAACATGTAATTGATGAAAGAACGCGCGGAAAGATTACTTAAAAAGGTGATAGAATATATGTTTCAATTCTTTAGTATCCCTTACATTTTTGAATGCTGCTGCGATGCTGAACCCTAAACTTTGAGTAAAGTTAGGATAGTAGTAAATATGCATTTCACTTTTTAATAGTAACATGAAATTCGTTTAAATATAATATTTATGAAGATCTATGTCCATCAGAATGTGGTGCTGATGATGCAAACAAAAGTAAGTAGTAGTAATGACATCATTTTAAGAAATAAAGAAAGAAAATACGTTTATGAATAAATGAATAAACTTATTTTCTCAATTAGTATCAAGAATATAGTTTAAAATATCCAGTTTGGTTCGTCATTCGAAAAATAAAACAGTCACTTTTATATTTTTTTGTCTTATAGCCTAAATACATAACACGAAATAATAAAATGTCATAAAAAATATGAATACCTATATATTAATCAAATAAAATGATCTATGATAAAACAGGTCAATTGAAAATACAAATGCACAACTGTTAAATTCAAACATAATAATATTATGTTGGAAATATGGAAACAAAATATTCTTATAAAGAACATAATAATTACTTTTTTATGTTATACAATAAAAATAAGGCTCATATTTAATGTGTCATCAAAATTAATAAATTACCAACCTAACCTAACCTTTTTGTACATCAAAAATTCTGATGGAGCACCTAATCCCCTATTAGATGCTAGATCAGTATTTTTGATGATCAAAAAAGTATTTTTTAGAGGTTCAGTTTATTATATTCCTAAAAATAATAATGATGAAGACAGTTTTTTAAATCTCAATAGTACCCACTCGGAATCATTTTTTATTTTATAACATAAAATTTGTAATTAACAGATGCAAAGCATTATACTGTTACAAACTAATGTAAAAAAAAAATACATTTTGTAATTAAGAGACTGGATACAGATCGTCTATTGAAATTTGCCAATTCCTATAAACTACCAATCGTGTGCGCGTGACTTGTACATTACGGGGTTTTTTACTCGTTAATAAATATATATCTATTATTAAATTTTATAACTTAGTATTCTTAAAGTTTCCGATCCTTCTATTACTGATAGAAGAAGCGACCCTATCAACCTCAAAAATTGTACATAAACATAACTTACAAACAGGTAAAGAAGAAAACTTTTTTTAAACAAAAGGACAACACACAAAGACACAGCCTGACATATAGAATACAACCTTTACATACAAATTTTACGTTACAATTTTATTTAGATTTACATTTATCATTTCTTATTGATAATAGACAACTTCTAGTTACATATTTATTATTGTGGTGTGTGTGGTCTTGCTTGACATTCCAATAAAAGAAAATAAATAAATAAAATACTCTTTTTTTTAATAAAATCTTATGTTCCTAACTGCAGAGTATGTAAAAAACTAATAACGTGATTTTTTTAAATTTGATCTGTTTGAACTTTTTAGTGGCAGTTTCCCACATAGTTTATAATTAAACCAGGTTTATATAAGTAATATAATATATATTAATATTATTCACGCAGATTTTGTTCGGTATAAAATTATTATAACTTAAAGGTACTTATTAATACTGTATAGTAGGAGAAAACAGTACTCTAGCCCGCTTGCCTGCCCTTGTACCGCTTTCCTCGTCAGAAGATGCGTCGTCCATAATAGTGTCAATCATAAGAGGCCTAATTAAAATTTCAGACTTCTCGTCCTCATCAGACACGTACATTCGGGTAAGGTCTGATGCTACAGACGCTGTTTCACATACACTGTAACAATAATTATATTGATAAAAAATTAAATAAATGATCGATGGTTTCACGTTTTCTAGTAAGTCTTCGCCGTTTCAGACAGAAGTTCACTGTGCACCGTTGTAAAGTGCACGAATTAAAATAAACAGATACTCAATCAATTAAAAAAAAACAGCCACCTACTAGCATAGGATACAAAGGTTTTTAAGCCATAGCCTAAATCGACAGACTCTTCGTGGAATATAGGTCATGAAATAATATAAATTTTTGAAGATAAAATGAAAACTAAACTTTAACACCATATGTGCATAAATATGAAAGGGTATGCTCGCGACGTGTCAGCGCGGCTTTGCTTTATCGAAATTTAAATGACTTTTACTAGGTATAAATCTCATGGTATTAAGGTTAAAAATGCAGTATTATTAAAAGTTGTCTCCGCTGATATCCACGCTCCTTACTGTCTACGGTGTCCGGTTAAAAATTGCTTGATTTACCTGGAAATTCTAGTCATCTAGATTAAACTACCGCTATAATGATTTATTTATTTATTTTATTTATTTATTTAAACTTTATCGCACAAATTAAAATTAAAATGTACAAAAGGCGAACTTAATGCTGCAAGGCATGATTTGGGTAAGAACGGATCTTGTATAATACTGAACTAGCCTGCAACTACTTACATAGGTAGGTATTAGAGACAAGCTGTAAAATTGTTCTATGCCAGTCCTTAAAGTACCCTAACACAAAACTGAAGACCTGCCTGAGGAGCAGTGAGCATTTAGTGGGGCTAAATCAAACCTTATATTATATAATTGAAATACTACACAAAAAGGTCTACCATGTTTCGGACTAATATCAATAAATAAAAAGCCGATTGTATCCAGCAGAAAATTCATAATAAATTTTAACATCTTCAAATCGAAGTGGATAATCAAATACACAATGCTTTAAAATTCAACCAATTAATTTAGAAGTGAACGGAACATGGAACTTTTGAATTTAGAGAGAAAGTTCTCCCCCATGATTTTTTTCTCTAAACTCAAAAGTTCCAAGTGACGTATAATTTTCGCAACTTCCTGTTAAATCTCAAACGACGACATACTTAGTCGAAAAAATTAAGCAGTGTAAATAAAAAATTGAGAAAGAAAAGTGTGTTCACGAGTGAACGTGTCTTTTAGCTTTTTTTGATAAGCCTCTAGCAAAGAACTGCCATTTGTTGAGAAAATATATGGTGATGACATTTTCATTATTTTAGGGGATTCACACCCTCATCAAAGTCACCCGGAGGAATATCGCTCGCTTATTGACTTACATAATAGGCGACTTGGTGAAATTTCGGTCCTTTAAAGATACTGGCAGCTGTGACAACCCAATTTGTTTTCTTTATATTTGGGTTAGCAAACAAATAAATAGTATAACGTTATACAAATAAAGTTGCCTTATATAAGACCCAATGATAAATAAATAAAGAGATAGAATAGCATTATGACAGTGTAAGCGGTGTGACAACTGACATTTCGGGCCTGTTTCACAATGTCCAAATAAGTTTCCAGTAGCGTTTACTTGGCAGATAGTCAATACAAATCGGTAATTTGAACTGCCGAATATTTTCTAATCTGACATAGTAAAACTCTACTTTTTTATGGGATGACCGGTGCAAAAGTCTGAAGAAACTCGCTCACAAAACTAAACGGTTAGGTGTGATCGCGTCGACGCTTAAACATTCTGAACATCTACAGTACGTATGTTCAGAACGTGATCAGTAATATTTGCACGTTGTGTTTTTGTAAGGCGCGTTATTTTCAAATTGTCAAATGCAACTTGGCCAAAGGACCGGATTAAGCACGCCTTTCAGAGTAAGCAGATACAGCGTACAAATGCGAGCACAACGATTAGTTTTTATTGTTCCATTGTATCATTTATATTAATAAAAGAATATGAAGTATCCGTTTTAAAAAAAAGAAAGAAAATAAATTTATTCAGTACAAATAAACATAGTAAGTATACAGAAAAAGAAACGAAATAAAAACAAACATAAGTCATACAATAAAAAAAAATCCGGAAAGTGGAAGGAAGGTATTATGTTTTTCATGACTTTAACTCTAATTTTTCATAAGATTTATGAGTTATATTCTAATTTTTAAGTTATAAATAGACAAAATAATAATTAAAAATTGTAAAAGGAAAGCAGGGGGATGATGCAGTCAAACTCAAAATGTGAAGGACAGACCGGTTTAGTTATTAAGTTACAGTTAAAGTCAAGTAAAGTCTGTCTCAGTCCAGTCTGGTCAAAGTTCTACCCCAGTAAAGCAGTGGAGATTTCACTAAAAAATCATCATCATCCATTATTTAAAAAAAACAAAAAAAACAAACTAAATTAGGCCTCTCCGCTGCTAGCAGTCTTGCGTATGTCGTCGCTCCACCTAGTTGAAGAGCGTCCTACACTGCGCTTACCGTGACGTGGTCTCCACTGTAGGACACGTCTACCCCAACGGTTATCGGTCCTACGGCATATATAACAGACACAATGCCACTTCTTCTAATTCTTATTAAAAAAAATTCTTAAACACTCACAATTCACAATCCGAAATAATTTAATATCCGTCCACCTTAACCGAGACTGATATAATAATTTACATAATCGTCTCCATAATTTTACGGATCCGATATGATAAATCCATTACAGTCCTGATTTAAATTACATATTAAAATGTATCTTTCTTATTGTACCAAATTTTTTGACAGCTTTGCTATTATTTTTTGATAAAAATTGTTATAATGTGAATTCAGAAGTGCGTGATTTATATTTTTTTTAAACATTACCCTTCTTTTTGGCTTCGCCGCAGTCGGGTTGGAACATTCAAATCCTATTGAAAATACCGTGGCCTTGTCTTGTTTTGACTTGGCTTCATCTGCTGTCATCTGTACATATCTGAGGATTAGGAACTCGTAATAAGAATGATTGAATGAATGAAATGAATCATTTGTTACCTTTTTTTTTGTCTGGCTCTCAAAAATTAAGTCCAAATTAAATACTTGCCGCCTGTTAATCAGGATTAGACACTGAACTTTAAAAAAAAATACTTTTTTACCTACAATTTATATTTTGATGTCGTTAAAAATCCATTTGATATACTCGTATAAAATCACAATTACCTGTTATTGCATTCAGATTTAGAATAGATGGTGGTGTCTTCCTTGGCGGTAATGACAGTGGGTAATTGGAGAAGGGCCAACCCGACAGGCGGTGCGGTAGAAGACAAAGTCGCGACCGGCGCCGATAGGCCAGAATCATCTTCAGTTGTCAGCCTGCAATTTATTTATGTCAAAGTGTTAACTAACCTTCGATATAGCAAACCTATTTCTATCAAACAAATACAAACGTTATTATGACTAGAAAATAATTAAGAAATAACATATTTAATCAAGCATACATCTACGGGCAAGATTATAAGACCTGTATCATCACGTTCGTCTTCATCAGTGTATTCGATTCCGTCTAATATGTATTCATATCGTATATATCACCACTTCAATATGATAAGCCTTTAAATTCAAGGGTATACAGACCCAATCGAAATTTTAATGTTTTCTGTCTCCCGCCAGTCATCCCCTACGTCTCAAGTTATTTATAGACGTAAAAGAATCTTCTATCAGCAACTTTTATCAACTTAAAACACCCAAACACCTACTGGGACAGTGCCGCAGTGCTACGTTTTACATACACATAATTATTGTCACACCATATTCGTAGGAGTAGGCAGAGATGCTACGACTTGCTACGATCCTGGCACAATTTTGATTTTTCTTTCTTCCTAAGTTATGGTGGTCACTGAAGGTCTTTCCCTCCCGACATTTCCATTCACTCGCCCATCATAAAACCTTGTCACTACATCTTCATATTAGGTATTTGGCATTTCTCGTTTGGCATTAGTCTGCGCGGTTTGCGTAACGAAGCATTTAATGTACCTATTCCTTACCTATTTATGTTTAGTGTAATTTGATATTCGTGTGACTTTTGGACAATCTCAAACCAACTAGGCTTGACACCTTCAGTTCCCTCCGAGTTAAGGAATGAGCCGGGCCTGAAACAATATTTTTAAAAAAAATTTATTACTTAAAAATGTATTTATTACCGACACATTATCCACTTCAAATTTTTAAAGCGGCTTTAATCAGTTTTATATAATGGCGAACATGGCAAGAAGACACTAACTATAAATCGCGAACATATATTTAGTGTTGAATTATTGCTTTTTTGCGATAAAATAAGCAAAATAAAATGGAAATAAAAGTGTTTCTGAACTAGATTCATGAATATGAAATATCTCATAAATTACTTGTTTGAATAGTTTATAGACGGGATTAGAAATTTCCAATGTTCTATATTCATAGAATTCATAATTTATGAGATACCTTTCGACATCAGACACCTTTATATCGAACTGCTTGTCTGGTATATAAGCATAGACTTTTGAAAACATATTTCTAAAAAATAATCCTTAAATAATAACTATGCACATGACGACTTACATGGGTGTGAAATTGACCATAGTTGCAATATGATTTTGTTTATGGACCTGATAGTAGTTCTCAGGCGGGTCAGACATGGTAACATCTTTAATAGAATCATTTGTTGATTCGAAACTGTTGTGAAGATTTGTTTGTGCCAGACTAATGTCTGTTAAGTCGTTGACAGAGAACTTAAGTGTACCTTTAAAAGAAATCAAATTTTAATCATAATTATTTATCACATAAAACAACATTAAAACCATGCAAAAATTGTATTGGACTAATAAAATGAAATGATCACTTACTTATGTCAATCGGAAGAATTTTTTCAGCGACGTCATACAAAATATCGGCGCTCCAAAAGTTTGGGATCCGAATAAATACTTTGCCCGAGTCCACAGGCATGTGGAACCCGAGCTTGTGCAACAATTGCAAGAATTTCAAATCTTTGCAAGTTAATGCTTGCTCACAGTTCCATGGTACGAGTGGGACGGACTGATTGCTGACTAGAAACAAATGCAAACAAGATAAGTATAAAAATCTTTTTTTTAAGTAAATATTAAGTATGGGTATACTTAAGCAAAATAATACCACTTGACACTAAATACGAGATTGATGGAGTTTATTTGTTAGAGGTCAATGAAGTTCGGGATCTGGGCGTGATTATTGATAGAAAGCTAACGTTTATACCACACATTAATAAAACTGTAACTAAGTCTGCCCAAATGCTCGGTTTTGTTAGGAGAAAAATGGTAGGGTTTAAGAATTTCAGCACAAAAATACTATTGTATAATGCTCTTGTACGCTCTAATCTCGAGTATGCAAGTACTATATGGTCACCATATTATGCAATTCACTCACAAAGGGTTGAAAGTATACAACGAGCATTTACCAGATATCTTGCTTACTCTTATAGTGGTTTTTCACATAGGAAGCCATATGACCAACGCCTATGTAAATTTAATATGATAACTCTGTCAAATCGTAGACGTATTTCTGACCTCTGTTTACTATATAAGATAATTAGTAATAAAATACAATGCAACAATCTACTAGAAAGTATACATTTGACTGTTCCTCACTCCTATCCAAGGCATAATAAAATATGCCACATAGAATTTTCCAAAACCAATTTAGGCCGTCAATCACCAATAAATCAAATTTTAAATGAATATAATAGTGTACAAACTCGCGACCAGGACATTGACAGTTATTCATATAGCGAATATAAAACAAAACTTGTAAACATATTTAGAATCGGTTTAAGTCCCTAGTCCTAGAATAAGATAAGTTTTTGTAAATTCATGTTACTTAATTATTAATTTCTTGGTAGATTTCTTTTGTTTTTTCTTTTAATTTCTTATATTTTTAATAAATTTCTTATTTTGTAACCTTTCCGCAAATTTATACTGAATGTTATGTACACCTTAATTGTCGTACATATCAGGTGTAATTTATGTTGTGTCCTTTTTTATTTAAGATTGTGTTAATATGTATGATGTGGTTGTACTATTTTAATTAATAAATAAAACTAATAACTTTTAACAGATAGCAAAAACTTACGGCCAGAGTGGTATGACACAGGCGATATTACTGGCATATTATATGACTTTTCTACTTTCTGTGTTTTACTATCTTTTCCAGAAACTTTGTCAGAGTCTTGATCAGTTTTTAGTTGTTTCTCTATACATATTCTGGCGTAACAAGTTTCCAACAGTACCTTCTGGACCCAGACTAGAAACTTCGACTTGCCGTCTTGTGCGAGCTGCTCACAAATTTTACCAATTTCATCGTCTTTTACATCTTTGTTCAATAAATTTTTGGAAGACCTTTCATTTTCTTTTATGTATCTCTCAAATTGTTTTATCCCAATTAAGTTTTGCTTATGAAGTTCCCTGATGACTGAGTCTCGAGTCTTGATTATGCCATCTTCTTTATACATTTTTATAATCTCTCCGACAGGATCGGGCAATGGATTGCACTGCATGAAATTCCAATTTAGCGACGACAATTCATCTTCAGTCCATCTGAAATTGTAAATTTTACTTAAACCACCGCACGCTGTACATACTAAATTAAAAATTCAAGACTGCCTCAGTTTTAAGGCCGGCTACCTATTGTATAACATAAGTAATACGAGTAATTGACAGGTTAAGTAATGATTTTTAATCAAAATGTATCGCAATCAAAAATACATTTACATAAAACACAACGCAGTTCTTGTCGTTGCGAAATCTAATGAACGCAGTCGGTTAATTCAGCACCTTGTTATTTAGCTAACAAAATTGTATAGTATCCGTATCATTATTATATTTTTGTATTAAAGAGTGCTATAGGTATCAGCGCGTCAGGCCTAACATAGCCATCTTATCGCATTATTGCTATATTAAAACGACGTTTAGGGCCATTATTATATTGTCTCAGAGTTTACGGTTTAAAACTATTGTACTAAAAGATGCAAAATAATTTATATGAAAATTAAAGCGACCTGTCTTCCGAAGAGTTGCTGTAGCTATTGCTTTTTTTTAAAGTGTTTGCAGTAACATCGGCGGGCGCGTCAGCGGGCTTTTCCTCCATGTTTTCGTCGTCGAAATTCTCCGTGTCCAATATGAAGCTAGTCGCGGTTTGCAAAGATTGTGGCTTCTTTATAAACGTATTTATCACATATTCAATGAGGTCGGACCAATCCTGACAAGCATAAAAAAATTCGTTTCTAATTATCTACATTACATTTTATAGGTAGGTACTTATATTATATAGTTTAAGATGAGTTTTGGTCAAAGATAATAATTCAAATGCAATAACTCGACTTAACACGTGTTCTCTTCTAAGGCTCTCTTTTCAGAAACTACGGTGAAAGGGATTCCGATCGTACTCCATCACGCGGACCCTGTGCGAAATTTGGGGAGTAAGGACTGTGACGTATTGCTGTTAGAATTTTTCAAATATGGTTTAACGACTTTCACATATCAATCGATATTAAATGCCACACAAACGGTTACCCAAGGACTGACCTCTGTGAATACCTGTGATTTACTTCAGTGAACGATTTCGACCACCTAGTACCGCGGAGTTACAAAGCGATCCTTAGCTCATTTTTAAAAAGAAAACGTGAACTTTTTGTAAATATTAAATAAGTAATACTTACATCACATATTTCAAATTCAGTTTCCCAAATCGATGTAAACGTTTTCAATATTTTGGGTTGGAATAGTGAGATAAGGCTGTCGAGTTCGCCGCCAACATGGTGCATCAAAGTGAAAATACAATCATTCACGAATACTCCATTTGCTTTATAATCTTCCAACAGAAGACTGTATTGATACATTACTTCTGTAGTTGCGAATCTTAAAAGTAAATCATGAATATGAATTCCAGTGTATTCCAGTGTGTTTCTTCAGCACAACACCCTTGTGCTGAAGAAAAACAGGTTCTTAACAATACAAGTTCTAGTGTAAATTGTGAAAATGCAAACTTCATGCTCTTGTAGATATTAAATATGTCACCGAAAGACTGTGATAAATTATAAAAACATAGATTCGCCCCAGGCTTCGCCTATGTGTGTTACAGATTAATCAGATTATACCTAGCCTATTAAAAACGTACTCAATTTTCTTTTCCAAAAATGTGAATGTACCCTATATATCTAACTTTCATCTAGCTTATTATAATTTTGAACTAGGGCTGCAGTAATAATCCAAATAAAAGAAGTTTCATCACTGTAGGTAAGTATGTAGGTACATCAAATTATTTGCCCACAAGTCAAAGCATTACACAAAAATTCTTAATGGTAAACATGAATCCTTTTGAAGTCAAAGTCGTCGAAAAGTTAAAGTTATAAGATGACCTAAAAAATTCGAACTTTATTGGGCACAGTTGAAGAATCTCGTTACGAGGAAATAAAATTACAAGTATTTAACTTTTTATTGTACTCGTAAATGCGGCCAAAAGATGCACAAGGATTTTTACTTTTTAATGTTAATTTCATTACAATAGCAATAAGACCTCCTGCGTATTAGCAAGTAAATACTAACCTATGTACACAAATCATAGCCACTTACTGTTTTATGTGATCATCCATTTTTGTAGTGCCCTTATATTCTGGTAGTTTACTGACATTATCGAGGAATGATAGCAATATGTGATTTGTCACCACAAGATCCTAAAAAATATATTATTATTCAAAAATATTAACATGACAGCATTCGTATCACCAGGCTACAAAATATGCAATAATTCATTGACTTCATTGTGTTCCTATGCTTAGGGAACTTTACTACTTACTATGCGGTTTTCTTTGATACCTATTAAGCATATTAATTACTATCCCATTCAGGTCGTCATTAAAAATTGAAGTTAGAGAGATTGAAGGTAGTGCAGAGGCAACAATAAGATTACATTACATAGTGTTTCATTAGTTTAATATATTTATTAAACATTAATTCCAGCAAGAACTTGAAATTATGAGACTGAAAATGTTTTGAATTTCAGGTTACTCATCGGTTACTATGAACATATACATATGAACTGAACCAGATCAAAGCTAGCAGTCTCAAAGATATCTTTGTCTTTAAGCATACTAAGGCTTATGCTTAATAATCAGGAAGATTGTGCAATTTTAACGGGAGAATTACCTGTAAATATTGTTTCGAATGATACTTAGGATTGTAATGTCTCAGGAGTAAAACCAATAAAGACCGCAGTTCTTCCGCATCACACATTTGTATCTGTAGCCGTATGAGAATATCCTTATCATTTTTGCCCACATGTGGAAACTTTTTGTACATCTCGATCGCTTGCACAAATTCTCGGATGGCTGTGACAACCTGAAAAATATATATTTTTTAAATCTTTCTTACTTACGATACGTGGTTAAATATTTATGTACCTAATATAATTGGAATTGAAATGTGGGTTCGATACCTTTCTTACTCATTTATGGAATAGGCCCTAAAAATCCCTACTTCTTCATGATTAGAGAAAATAGGGCTGGTAGATTTTTTTTTCGTGATCCCGTTAGTAGGAATGCTTCCGAGTTGTGACACCGAACCAAATAGCAAATACGATAGATAATATAATATATTTCGATAGCGAATGCAAGACTTTTTACAGTTTGGTAGGAAGTAGCACGCTATAGAGAAGCGGAGACACGAATGCTTATAATTTGCCAAATTATTACAGAGTGAAAAAATAAAAATCGATAAGACACAAATCATTATTTTAAGAATTGATAAATTGTTCAGTTTCACTTCTGGTGTAATGCGAATGCGCTGGAATGCTGAAAGCTCTTATATCTCTGCGATGCTAGAGTAAGACCTTGCTTAGTGGTGGGGCGTTAACAGGCTGAGATGTTGAATCCGAATCCGTTTGTAATAACACGTAAATAGGTATTAAATATAGCTAGGCCTAGTACCCACCATTAAACGTGTTTCACTATAATAAATGTAAGTACCTACTTATGAATCACCTGCAAAGCAACAAGAGGACAATTAGGTAACTCAGTTTAGTCCTTTGTAAATTAACTTATTTCATTTCATGACGTCTTTGCACGGGAATAGCTACCTACGCAAGCATCGAGCGACAGTGAGGAATTTTTTCCACGCGATGACGAACGTAACAAAAACAAGCGACGAAACAAAACAAACCCCTCGGTTTTCGCGTTGCCCACGTCAAACAGTTAGCTGTTTGACGTCGTAGGTAGCAATGAAATTATTTGCCTTTGTATTATAAAAATAAATATGCCTTTGTTTTATTAATGGAACAGTTTCAATTATTGCACAGGAGCAACAAGACGGTTTTAATTCATAACTGTTGTAGACAGACTCTTCAGATATATATAATGAATATCGGCATTATCATCTCAGTATTCAATATTTTTATCCCATAATTATTATCATATTTAAAAAAAAAAATTTAATAGCATATCTAATAATTATTAATTTTTTTACTACCTGACCCGGCAAACTTTGTACCGCATAACAATTTATTTATATTTTATGAAATCTATACAATATTTTAGTAGTTATTCTGCTATTCGGGGCAGAAATAAATCTAATGAATCAGAGATCATCAAAATCAGTTCATCTGTTCGCGATTTATAAATGGTACAACTAACTCGTCTTCATCTAAGAAACCAAGATGGATGATGATGAGTTCAGTTCTTTAGTTTACTATCACGTGCAACCTGTGAGCGAGGATTCGATTAAAATATTCCATTCTAAGTAAATAAATAAATAAACTTACCAAATGAAGTCTCCGTATACAGGGCTTCAAATCTTTTCCGTCCAGCTTGATAGCCAATTCGAACTGTTCACACAAGTTAACCCCTTCCGCGGTCAGATACGATGCTATATCAAAAGATAGAACCGAATACACATGTTTCAGGTCTAGCTCAATTTGTGTGGCAAATTTCAGAAAATAAGTCACAAGCCAGAAAAAGTGAGATGTATCTATTTCCAATTGGCAATTTGTAAGAATTTGCTGGTGAAGCGTACGTACTAAAGAGTTGTAACCTTTTAGTAGAAAATCAACAGTAAATTCTTTCAACACATTGGATATGTCATCGTCTGTTGGGGTTTTATGGAGAAGTCCCTGCACGTTTGTTCTGAAAATGAAAAAAAAATGCATTTTTTGCATTCTTAGGTCTTAATTGCTCATCAAGCAAGAAAGTACTAATTTTTTGGTTATCTATTAAATATAATTAGTAGCCTTTAAGCGTGAATAGGTAATTAAAATTAATTCTTCTAAACTCCACCAAGCAAAAACAAGCAACACAATGACACTATAAATTATTTTAACTTTAGTAACTATTAAGTTAAAAGTTTATTTGAAGCACAGGGGTAGAGCAATAAGAATTGAATTTTATATGAAATTACATAATAAAAGTTACGTACATGTGAGACTTTCCTCTTTTCACGATTTTCTTCCTTTTCCTGTCTTGAGCCGCGGTTACAGTCCGGCCCTTGTTGTTAGATTTTTGTTTTGAATTATGTGGTTTTTGGTGAGCCGGCTTCTTCGCGGGAAATTCGTCTTCATTGCTAGAATTAGAAATCAATTCTTGATTTCCAAATTCTGTCGCAAACAAAATACAATCTAAATTCTCTGTTTTTACAGGTTTCTTTTCGTCGCTAGTTTCATGTTGATTTGGTGGAACGCTTGGGTTTGTGTTTTCCTGAGGAGATAAGGAAATTAATAAAATGAAATATATTTTTAAGTATTAAAGAAAACTAATATAATCACGTTTTATGAAGCCAATGCTTTCGTCATCTTAAGTTTATCAAGGGATTGATTAAGTTTCATTGACACTACTGTTGTTTTAAGAATAACTATTCCAATCTTTATTTACCGCATTAGCATCTTTTTGCTTGTTACTTTTTTCACTTCCTCCTGTGTCCGATGCATCAGATGTTGGGTCGGAAGTTAACATGGGCGAAGAATCGTCTGTACCTATAAATTATGTTAAATAAAAAATGAGAATCTAAATCAATAAACTTTTTGACAATATTTTATAACATATTCCTTATATATTTCCGTACGTACCGCTCTCTGGTGGGGACGTATTACTTTCATTATCTTCTGAACTATCCGATAATGAGGATTCAAGCCATATATTAAGAAGTTTATGCAATGTAACTACATGTTGATCTTTGTATAATAAAGCTATCAATTGAACCATTGTTACACTCCAATTATTCTGAAAATAAAAAAGAATACAAAACACACACCTAGAATCCAAATATATCTTCATAAATAAGAATTAAGCAAACAGAGATAATGCAGCAGATTATTATATCTAACATTAAAATAGATTTTTTTCTGTATATTCTCTCATTAAAACGTTACGGAAATATTTATATTACCTTATTAATGTTATGGAGTGAGATAGAACTTTGACAAATTCCTCACCGGATTATTCTCGAACCTAGTGAAGCGCCTGTTCACTTAACGTTGACTGCTATGTTACCCGATCGTAGAATCGATCACATCATTATAGGCTTGTGCGTTTTATAAAATGTAGCTTAATACAGATCAATTCTCGATAGAATCTGTCGATATTAATCCTTGGAATAACAACGTAGATTTTTAAGGATTTAAAAAGTTACATAGTACCTACCAAAAATACTATTTATTTGCCACGAGTTTACTTGGCATATCATACAATCTGGCAAATTAACGACCGGGCAACAAAATATACACTTTCATGGCTTAGTTTTAATCGAAATATAAATAGCTATTTTCTTCTCAGTTAGAACATACGCATGTGTAGTATTTGCACATATCAGCCGGAATGTCCTCAACAAATTGCAAATTATCGAAAATAGATTTATACGCATAGTTTGATGTGTACCTGACCACCATGTATATTATAACTTGACATTATATAAATTATCTAAAAATTGTAATTTTAAATTGACTATAACAATTTTAATTAAAATATTGTTTCTTTTTTTGTTTGAATAATGTATCTAGTAATAATATTAATTTCATTTTATATTTTTCCTACTAAACATTTGCACGCCATTGAAGCAGAACATATTGGAACAACTAAACATAATGTTATCTACCTATATACTAATGTACCTATGTTATCGCAAATAAATTATTTGATTTGATTTTCCTTTTTTAACCAATAACTATAGTCGTAGGTGCAATGGTCCTACGTTCAATCTTTGAAGAGCTATAAAACTCGCCACGAGAGACGCTGTACCCCCCGCCTCATAGTAACTATCTGGAGTACATTGGAGCGCCCGCCGTAAGTCGGACATGTTTAGCTCGCTACTCCATAGATAAGAAATCGCTGTTAGGTGTGTCCAGATTATTCCGAAGTTAGGCGTGATAGTCCTATGCTACTGTGCCCTAAAACCTATAATTATTTACTTCTATATGCTGTGTTGTTAAATTAAAATTAGACCAAATAAATATTAAATATTATCCAACATAGCTTCATTAAATGGCCATATTCCATTGAATGGCCTATAACTAAAGAACGATCGAAAGGTTTCTAACTATACCTAATTACAAAATATTACATATAATATGGAAGTTATGAGAACAGATTTGCATACATACCGGCCATAATCACAACCCTATTTTTGTTTCGCCTTAGTCGGGTCGCCAAAAACATGTATTTATGCTGCCGTAAATAGTCCTAACTTGTGGTACATATGAATTTAGATTTTGCCCCTTTTGTTTTAGATTAAAGAAACCATTTATTTCGAACGAAAATAATTTAGATCTACATTATATTTATTTAAAAAGCAACAAGATGATAATCAGTATTAGCTTGCTAAGCAACGGACTTTACGTTCTATGGCTATTGCATGCAGGAAGTTTATTAACTGAAGCCGTTTCGGTGCATTCAGTTAATTGTAACATAAAAATTACTTACCGCATCAGGAACCGTCATCAATCTAATAAGGATCTTATCCACGCTCTGACTAAAAATATTCCATAAAATCTGGTTTTGTATGGCGTGAATTGGTGCTGTATAAGTAGGACTTAGTCCACCCTTCTCGTCAGGTATATGCAAAATGTTTCTCAATAGTATTAAAGAATTGCTAATATTTGTACATTGTTCCAGTGATAATTTAGCTTTATGATCAGCTTCCATGTTTTTCTTTAAAAATTCAATTACAACTTTTATCGTTCGATGGTCCGTGAAAGCTGCCTTAGCAGAAGCTAGCAAGTTGTTTATTTCAAATATGGTATGCTTCCCAAAATCAGTTTTTGAAATTATATCCATTGATAGCAAACATTCTATTGGAATAGTTAAATTGACTAATACTTTTACTAACAATTCAATACTTTTATATTCTTTGGCATGAATAAGAAGGGGTATAAGATCCTTCTGAATATTTTGCCCAAAATTAACACTCCTTCTATATAAACGTAAATATTTATCTTCAGATAAAATATTGCACAGAATGGTCTCCAAGGCAGCTAAAAATAAAATAATAATACATTGACTTTAGCAGTAATATCAATATTGCAACATATTTTTTTTCAGAAGCGTAATAAAGCCCACTCACTACGGCGCCAGTTTGGCCGTACTGTACTAGACGAATTGTACTATGAAGTAGGAACGTTCCTTTTCTAAAAAAGATTTACAAATGACCTCACCATCGCAATTTTCATTTACATGATATCCATCGGCTCTAACACAGCCGAGGTTGCCGAATACGGTGTGAATTTGAGGACTTCGTAGAACCCACTCCATCTTTTACCTGAAATAAAATAATCACATTATAAAAATGTTGAAAATTATTTAATATGCGACTGAATTTATAAAACAAGTAATTTTGTTGTTACAAATATAATTTAATTTGAGTTTGGGTTATTGACTGCACGACCACAGCTCACTACCCCCCTCATAAGGTAATTCCAGGTTATTTGGAGGGGTCTGCTACGCACCCCAGACAGTGTCAGAACTCAGGAAACCGTTATTCTATAATTTGATCTTCAGCGTGCTCAGGAGGAACCCCGCGTGAGCTAGCTCTGGCTGAAGCAGTTAAATTGTATTAAATAAAATCAATTTACCGCTGCGCAGGATTAAATAACGTAAAGCAAGTGATAATTCCCCTGGGATAAACTGTGTACGAAATTCTGAATAATATAAGTAATTTCAAAAAGTAATGTCAAATGTTACATAAAAATTTTGTTTACTTCATATATTTCTTTATATACCTATATCCTTTAAAAGGATGTCGACTTAACCTTTAACCCTGTATATGAAGAAATCATTTTTTTTAGTTCGCATTATTTTTGGCTGATTTGGCTATGTAAAACCTTGAAACTTAACTGTTCTCAAGTTCTCTCGTCAAATCTCTCAAGCTCGTACCAAAAACAGTGGTAAAACGGTATTAGGTCCTAGCATATGAAATGGGCGTTATATCAAACTTGCGACTTTGATCTCATAAATTCGGCGTTTGGCTAGGAATCCAAATTCAAATGTTATCCAATTTAAAGCTTGTCTATTCGTGTTCTGTTTCGTGTTATCACTAAATGTGGTAGTCGTTAAGCCATGTTAGAGGCCTAATGGGCGGCTTGAAAAATTCTAACAGCAGGTCGCCACACAACTGCCTCTGCCAATCCGCACTGGATCAGCGTGGTGGAGTATGACCCAATACCCTCACACCTTGATATGTGAGAGGAGGCTCGTGCTCAGTAGTGGGACGTTAATGGGCTGTGATGATGATTCGTGTTCTGAATGTGATAATCATTTGTTTTCGTGTCATTTTTTTGACATCGTTCTGTGCTCATTATTGATATTTTAAAATACCGCATTATTTTTTAATACGAGTTCCATCGTGCCAAGAGCTCAGCAGAAACAGCTCGAGGATTAATGATGTGTACTCAGAAGCCACTGTAAAAGAAAACACGGCACGATTTTGGTCCCAACGCTTTCGTCCTGGAAAGTTTGACCTCCAGAAAAAATCTCGTGGACGGCCGGACTAGACCCTAGTTGTCAATGAGGAATAGAAAGCGATGGTTGAAGCGGATCCATCTCAAAGCACCTCAAGTTGGATGCAGGCTTCGGTGTAAATAATAAAAACACCATGGATTATTAAAAATAAATTGAAAAAGTGAAAAATCTTGAAAGATGGGTATCAGATGAATTAAGTAAAGCAAACCAACAAACACGCATCGACTGCTTCGTCACGTTGCTCAACCGTCCCAATAAAGAGAGGATTTGGAACGTATCATAAAAAAACAGTTTTCCTTTTTCCATGTAAAACAACAATTTCTTATGTAGGGACCTGATATAAGTGAAAACTTTCGTACCGTTATTTAATAAAATTATAATCGTAGTAAGCAAACATTTTTCTCTTTATTAGATATGGACTCACTCGTTCACAATATTTACTTGCCAAAGTCAATTTTTTTTTTTAATTTATTTGGCTTATAAAACTGGGTACATTTAGTTACATACATTTGTGTGAGCTTAATTTATAACACGTACTTAAAATTGCCCCTACTAATTATAAGCACAGCATGCAATAATTATATTCTAATAATCTACAATTACTTATACTAAAACTGCAGTAAGTTACAATTGAAATAACATATAAACCATTAATAATTAAATAACCTTTTTAGAAATAATGCCATCAATACATTTTTTTGCCGAGGCCAGAGAACCGTTAAAGATATCAAAATAGATCGCATTGAGTTATAAAATGAGCACATTCGATACAGAGGAGAGTGAGAACCGAGACGACTCCTGCATGTGGGAAGTGTGAATGTCTTTCTATTCTGAACACGACTGGCACTTCGTGGAATTGTGAATTGGAGACAATGTAAAATTTCAGGAGAGTCAATGAAACTGTTTACTATTTTAAAAACAAATAGGACATCTGATGCCCTCCGTCGGCAATGTAAGGGCGTAAGATCATAATGAGATATGCGTGATTCATACGACTGAAGGTCACGACATTTATTATCTGAGTACCTGAGGTAGTAAACGAAATGTAGAATCTTTCTGATGAATATAAAATAACATGGAAAATTAAACACAGTCACATACCCAATTTTATGGATCCGTGATAGTGACGTTAAAAAAACCTTATTACGATAAATAAGTTCACAGATAAACATAGGCCTCCACAATTGCATTTCATGCGTCAGCTTAAAACACTACAGATGGTGAATTAGATCCATTTTGGTGCAGCTGGGACCCTTTAGCGTTTTCTTTTAATTCATGTTCCTGTGTCTCATCTGTAGCAAATAAATATTTTCTGATTTGATTTGAATTGTTCATACATACATACATACATTCACGCCTGTTTTGCCGAAGGGGTAGGCCTTTGCCTAATAATGCATAATATACGCCCACACTTCGCCAATTATATAGTTGGTCACACGTAGTAGGTAGCGAGCCTATTGCCGCTTACCGGGCACTGTTATATTCGCCAGAGACTCGTCCTCGTGCACCACTTGCAGGTAAGGTTGGTTTGGGCTCCTCAGGTCTTGGTGGGATCCCTATACACCCTTATTATTTGAATTGTATTTCTACCATTTCTTTATCAATATATATATAAATATAAATAGAGTTACCTATCTATTTATATTTTTTAATCATACCTTATATCTATCAAAGATAACACACACTACAGATACACAATTTAAACAATGAAACAAGAGAAATGACATTAAAAGGAAACTTGAATCTAAGTAAGTTACATAAATAACTCATTGCCTAAGATGTGTTTACTTTATACACATAAGCACATAGCTTTATATTATAACCTTTAACACCGCGTAATAAGAGTAAATTTTTAACTTTATGAGACGCCTGTCACCATTAGGATGTCAATACGTACATATAAATTTACTTCAGTGACAATAAAAAAGTGCAGGAATTTGTATCTAATATAATGAATAAATGATATAAGTACTGAGTATGAACGGCAGGATATTAAATAATGATTATTAAAATCATATTGCGCGATTCAATTACTAGTCCACGTGAGTACTAACAACAAGCCATCCAAGAGAGTAGGTCACGTTCGCTCGAGTCGCGTGTCCAGCCCACGTGCCCGAGGCGCGACGTCAATCGCTCGCAGTTTAGTGGCGTCGATGCCGGGCGGTCCCTCCCCCTTCCATACCACCCACTATCCACCTACCATCCACCTAACGTTCAGTTCATCGTCCGGATTCGTGTATTTCCAAGAAAAACTGCTGTATCAACAAGTCCTTGGAATTAATGTAGGTATTGTTGTTAATTAGGTACCTTCTTAATTAGCAATCTTGAAAGAAAACTTATATGTATTTATATTGTAAGCAAAGGTATCGTTCCTTTTAACAAGAGTCGTCTTTTTATTAATAATTTTAATTCATATTTTTAAAAGAAAGAGTTAAATAGTTCACAGGGCTTTTATTATTCAGGTCGCATATTATTGAGTATTTACTCATTGCTTATGGCACCCTTAACTTAAGGATTCTAAAACTAAACATTCACGGTCCTAACCTGAGGAGGTAAATCCAAAAATGTACCGTGATTGGAAAGTTGTAGGTTGTCTCTATAGTTGAGATCTTAATGATATCTCTTATATCAAAATCGGTTAAGGCATTCAGTAGTTATGGTGGAACATGAACACTAAAAGCATTACACAATTTTTTAGGCAATTCTTATCTGTAAAATATGTATATTTATGTTTGCCACTATTCCCTAAGCCAAAATTATGCTATTTCTGTCTGTGTGCTCTTAGCTCTAGGAAGCGCTCGTAGCTTACCGGTACCGAGGTAAGTCCTCGGATGGGGGATCGTATGTGTGGTATTTAATAACGAGCGCTTTCGTACTTTGGAAGGACCGTTAATATGTTCGTCCCGGTTAGTACTATACGTTAAAGCTGTTAAGTTCCACACATACCACCGACTTTGAGGCTGCCTGTCTGATGGTTGTGCCGTCGATTTAGCCTGCGCAAAATAAAATGATTTTTTTTCTTCTAACATAAAATGAACCACCAGCATTCCCACAACCCACGCTACAGACACGCTTCCGTGGTTTGGCTTGGCCTCCAGCTTGCTTGCTGATTGTGCCGCTGGGTATGGAGTGGTATTGGGTGGATTGAAAAATTCTCACAGTAAAACGCCACACACCTGTATCTTCATACCATGGTGGAGTATGACCTGAATCCCTCTCATCTTGTTTTGAGAGTGAAGGCCTGTGTTTAGAATTCTAGTTTGTGTTTAAGTACCCACGACTTAAAATACTTTATTATAGTAGACATTAATGCAGAGCGGCGATAGCACAGAGGCAAGAACCAGGTTCAAAGCCTAACGGCAAACATTTGACTTTTCGAAGTTATGGGTATTTTAAGTCTTAAGAAAATGCGAAGAAAAAAAAATCTACCAAACCAAAGTTTTCTCGTTTTTTTTAGAGCTATACTTATTTAAAATTTTGCATTTACGAGAATTGAAAATGAGTTTCTTGTTGGGTTATTATGAATAAGAATGTGTGAGTATATAGTAAACTACCAATTAGATATTAACAAACACATAAACCTTTAATCAAAAATTGCAACATTAATAAGTTTATGCATACAACATTATAATAAATGATAAGAAGTTTCAAAAATATAAGGATGTTGGCTAAGCAATTTTTGGGGTTCCCTAAGTATTTGAATATACTTATTTATTCATTTGTATCACCTTTTTTTGTGATTGGATGTTTAGTTGAATTGTAACTTGTAAACTATTTAATTATCTAATGATAACAACTTTTAGGGTTAGCTGGAAGGGATCTCTTCTAGAGATAAATATTTATATTTCAGTTTTTTGGTGCATTAAAGGATTATTAATTTTAATTATATCTTTACAGAGTGTCCCAGAAACAAGTGTCAAGCGAATGTCCAGAGGTATATAACACCTTAAGAGGCACCCGAATTACCCCCCCCCCCCCCCCATGTTTGTTACGCAGTTTTTATAGTTTGAGAGATATGATTTTTTTTTTGAGTTTTTAAGAATTTGTGACTGAAATTAATTAGTTGTTCTATTATTAAAATTATCAGCTTCGTAACTTTGATGGAATTTGAAAATGTTGAAATAATATGCAGGCAAAAAATAAGCTTCAAATAAAAAAAAAATTATACATGGCTTCAAAGTAAATCATAAAACTTTTTTCAGACTAAAATGTTTAAAGAAACAAAAAAATAGTACTTACTGACCTAGTTTGGCTTCAACCGGCCCTAAAAGATAGCAAAGTGAAACATTCTTATAATTTGCAATTTGATTACAACAATTATTTTCTATTTTCAAGGAATGCTTTAGAATAATTTATTTCTGAGAAGTTTGTGTCATCATAGACACGATAGCGGGGTTTTAAAGAGAGTAGACAAATTTAAAATATGTCAAGGGGTCACTTTTGAGAGGATTTACGGTTTTTTAAACTAAGAATTGCAAACCAAATCGTGTGATATTTCAAATGAAAGGGCTGGTGGTAAGAATCTCAAATATGTTTTTGTAAATTTAAAATAAATAGTTATACAAATAAAATGAAATAAAACTTTCTTTAACAGATAGCTGAAGTTACAAGCTTATTATGAATAAGTACCTGTAGGTCACGCGGACGAAGTCATGGGCGGCCGCTAGTTTAATATAATGAAAGATTATTAGACTTTTTTATAAAAAGGTAAACTAAAGACTGGACAGATCTCAACTTTTCCTTATATAGTTTACAATTTTTATAGCTCACTTGTATTTAATTATTTATTCATTATAACATAGGTTGGATTTTCAGACATTACAGCAATATTTGCTGGTACTTTAATTATATTTTTTAACATTTTAAGATATTTTAATTATTGTGTTCATATTTTTATAAATGGTCTTATTAATGATTAACACCAGTGTACAGATAAATAGATCATTAAAAAATATTAAAAACATTGAGTTATACAAAATATCTGGTGTGATATCTTGAATGGCAAAACCTAGACTAAGACTGCACCAGTTCATAATTTTATGCATTTTAACTGTTGTAAAATATGATTGCCAAGTATGGTTTCATATCCCACTGGAAATACAAAACTGTTTACTAGTAGTAACACAGCACAATGAATCTATAGATTCATAAGACTTTCTAAATTTCATTACAATTTGTTTCCTGAATTAAGGATTTTTAAGTACACAATAAACCAAAAAAACTATAAGATAATACTTGATGCATAGATAATCTAATACAATTTTTAATAAGGATTTGTATGAAAACAATTATTATTGGTTACACTTTATTTATAAAATTATTTTTAACCTACAGTTTCCAGATGTAATTGAAATCATATATTTTCCTGTATAATAATGTACCTTGACAGTTATTTTCTACTTAAAATTCTCATTACTATCTTCAATAAGGACATCTATCAATGATAGATATGTTAGTACATTAGCTTCCTTGTTATTAGATTCATAGTGTATCATTAAATTGATTTTCCTAAATGCATCAAATTCTTCTAAATTGAGACTTATTTAAATACTTTTTATTAATATTTTGGTGTGCCTTGATTCCTGGTTAAATGTCTCGAAAGAATATAAATTATATAAAATAAAATCAAAAAAATTCTTTTAAAATTGGATAGGAAGGATAATTTTGTATCTCAGAGGTGGAAACCCTAACTTGCTCAACTTTATAAACAATTGCTACTTACTTGTTTTGTTACGTGAGAAACACCTGATGAGCTTAATATAAAATTGGATAAACTCTCCTGTAGTGGCATTCCGCACGACAAATTGGCACTTTAATAATCGTCTCAGCACTCACTACACATTTCCGACTGCGTAGAATGTTTTGATAGAAAGTTCCTTTGAACAAAGGATAGAAAATCCTAGCACATCTCCGGTCGAACCGTAGGTAAAAAACTGACTGACTGTGAGGTCTGTGAGTTGTGACTGACGTCACTGACGATCCAATCCAACCAAAGATATAATTTAATTTTTTTTTTTAAATAATGGCTTTGTGCGTTTAGCACATTTAGCCATTTATTTCGACTTTAACGACTATAACGATATCTTCCAAACGGAGTAACTTTTGCAGGACGTCAACGTAAAGTCTGATTGAGATAATTTCTTGTAAGTGTTAATAATTATTATAATTCCAACGGAATATTATTGTAATTGCATATATCTGCCTAAAATTAATAAATATCATTTTTAGACACCGCCAATTCGATTATAATATAACGGTGACGCTACTACAAGGTTGTGTCGTGGGAATAACTGTCAGTGTCATAGGGATCAAGGTTCGCCGAACTGATTATAGTCATGATCACGGAACAGAAAAAACTAGTGGAAATGGTAAGTGACAAAATTAGTATGAAGACCGTTGTCGCTAAACTCACACAAATAAACCATTGACCGTATATTACACTACAGATAAACAATGAGCGTAATTGGTCATTTTTATTTTAGTCAAAATTAGCTTAAGTCAATTGTTCTACACCGGAAAATATACATTCATCCACTATAATAAGATTTAATTTGCTTAAAAGAAAAATACTTAAAGTATTTTTTAAACTAAATTCAAACGTAACGTAAGAGCAGGCATGGAAAACGGAAACCTGACAATTCTGGCTCTGCTCGATTTAAGCAACGCGTTTAATACTGTAGATTTTGATATCTTGCTCGAAATCTTACGTTCAATTAATTTGTCACCGTCTGCATTAGATTGGTTTCAAAGTTATTTGCATGGCCGACGCCATCAGGTTCGAGTAGATAATTCCCTTTCCTCGTGGTGTGACTCGCTTACTGGAGTACCACAGGGTGGAGTTCTTTCTCCTTTGCTTTTTGCTATCTTTATCAACTCCGTTTCCAATGGCTTGGCTTCATCGTGTCACCTTTATGCAGATGACCTACAAATTTTTTCTCAAGCCCCTGCTGAACATCTAGCAGCCGCTGCTGATAATATAAATGCTGATTTGGAACGAATTTCCAAATGGAGTAAGCTGTATGGACTTCGTGTAAATCCATCCAAGTCCCAAGTCATTGTCATTGGTAGCCAGCGTATGAGGGCTAAGGTAGACTGGACCACCATTGCTCCTATACTATTTGATGGTGCACTTATTCCACTTTCGGACAAAGTTAAGAATTTGGGCATTTTCATAGACAAGAACCTTACTTGGGGTCCTCAGCTACAAGAAGTTAGCCGAAAAATTTATGCCTCAGCCGGGTCCTTGAGACGTATCCGTAATTTCCTTCCAACTAAAACTAAAATAGCACTTGTGCAGTCCCTACTCCTCCCTATCCTCGATTATGCAGATGTCAGTTATTTGGATCTCAACCAGGATCAGCTCAATAAACTTGAGAGGCTACAAAATTTTTGTATTAGAATTGTTTTTGGCTTACGAAAATATGATCACGTATCTGAATTCCGATTTAAGCTTCAGTGGTTGCCTATAAGACTTCGCAGAAATGCTCACATTCTTTATCTTCTCTATAGTGTATTATTTAGTCCAGCAGCTCCAATCTATCTTAAGGAGCGTTTTAAATTCCTCCATGATGGTCACTCTCGAAACTTGAGGTCAGAAAAGAATCTGACTTTAAATATGCCAATGCATGCCAAAAAATTTTACGACTCGTCGTTTACTGTGCGGGCAGTTCGTCTTTGGAATGAGCTGCCCGTCGGTATACGAAAATTAAATTCATTAGATTTATTTAAGAAATCAGTCTGGGAGCATTATTTGTCTGTGTAATTTTAAATATGTTATATTATGTGTGTAACTTTAAATTATATATTTCATGTAATATAATATGTATGTGTAAATTTATTATTTACTTTTAAGTAAGCAAGAGCACTCTGTTGTGCCTACTCTATATCATTATTTTTTATTCTTTGTTTCCTGTCCATCCTAAGGTTGCCTGGAAGAAATTGCTGTTAGCAATAAGGCCGCCCATTGTACCATATACTTGTTTATGTGATTTTATTACTTTTTTTTATATTTAGTGTGCAATAAAGTGTTCATTCATTCATTCATTCATTCATTCATTCATTCATTCAAACTACCTATGATTGTTGAGAAAGTATCGCTAGATGGTGTTGTTGTTTGTTGAAGCAATTATAACCCTTATTAAAATCGCAATAAGGTTGTCATTACCGCCACAGACGTAGATTCTACTGCTAGTCTGCCAGTGCAGGGTGTCGCTTTGATTGTTGCAGTAGAAAGCGATATCGATAGATACGTTCGATAAAAACATGAAGTTTTTGAGAAATTTGTAATAACTTTTATCATACCTACATCGAAAATAGAATAGAATGAAAAACACGTTTATTTAAAATTTATTTTATCGTCCTTGAAATAAAACATATTTATTTAAAAACAGACGTTTTGAAAGTTTTATTTTTAATTTTAATAAATGATGTATGCGAACATTTATATATTTTTCGACAATTGCTTTCATCAAATCAGTGACATGATTGGACGCAGGAAATCGTAATACATTATTTTCATTTATCGATAATATCAGTATTTCACCTGACTACATCATTAACTATGTAGCGAAGAACATTCGTAATGGACTTGCCTAATACAGTTAAGCCAAAATGGACTTTATTTAAATACATTAAGGTTTATTTTAGCTAGTCGTTCAATTAAATAACGTGTAAACTGAAATTACATAATTTTCTTAGAATACAATTAAAATATTACTTACCGATGGTACGAAACACCTCCATTTATAAGATTTTTTCTCCTACTATCATTTTTGCACCATAAAATGGAACAATACGGCGTATTTTTTAAAATCAAGGGAACGCAACGACTACCAACTCGACGTGATGTCAGAACACAACTGCGGCTTGACTCAATGAAGTAAGCGTAACAGCGCCTACTTGTGACACGCGCGATACGCCTACTTAGCACTTCCACTAGTTTTTTCTGTTCCGTGACTACCCATAACATATAGAAAAGTGACTGGTTCACTTCATATCCGTAATATCCCCTTTTCCCAACCTATATTAAACACCATGGCCTACGCACAACCCGTGCAAGCCAGTAAAATAAAACTCTAAAGGAGAAAAAAAAAACAACAACAACAGGCAGGATTACTTTAACGAAAGTAATTTTGATTTTAAACTTTGTAATATTTTGAATACCCAAGTTTTATTAATAGCTTGATACCTGTGTTTCTATTTTATGTTTGTATGTTCGACCTTAACGAATACTACTGATTTAAATGTAAAAATAAAATGAATTGTAAAGTAACTTTCAGTTTTTTTTCTTTGTATTGTATTCTGATAATTGGTTTTACAAGTGCTGATATCTTCGATAAAAATGGCTATGTAATGTATTGTCCTTGTATGGGTAAGTCAAATCAATAGTCTACTTTTTTACTGTTTAACTCGAGAACATTTTTAGGTTACCTATCAACTGTATGTATGAAAATGCATTTCATCATCATCTCGGCCACAATTGCGATTCTATTGGTTCCCAGATTCCTAGCTCATCTCTGGTGGAATCAAACCCTAAGCCCACTGCTAAACATAGGCCTCCATACTAGTTTTCTACGCCGATCGATTTTTAGCTGCCTGCATCCACCGGATTCCCGCTGCCGCAATCAGATGATCAGGTGGAGCCTGCTCATTTTATAAGATAGGCATATTTCAGTGTCTAAAGCATTATAAGGAGCTCTATGACACCAAGTGCCCATTTGTGTTAATACCAGCCTGTATTGCTTGTGTTGGATGATAGTAGCTCAGCATTAGTATGTTTCTTCTGTTTTAGTACAGTGTGAGAAAAATTATTATTATAGGATATTATTCTCTAACTCACTTACCAAGTAATTTATTTCTTTAGCCACAATGCTCTTCAAACTAAAACTTAAAACTTCAAAAATAACAACATGAATTATCAGGATTTTTCTAATAAATTTGTAATTTCTTAAGGTTAAAACTTAATGTGTCATAAAATTTTGTAAATTGCCAACCTAACCTAACTTTATGGTAAATCAGAAACTTACTAACTTAGCCACCTAATCCCCTATATGATAAATGCTTAATCAGCATTTTTGATGATCAATAAAGACATCCTTGGAGGATCAGTTTATTATTTTAATTTCCTAATGAGTATGCTTGTTTGTGTGTTTTAGGTAGATTTGGTAATCAAGCTGATCATTTTTTGGGGGTTTTGGCATTTAGCAAAGGGCTAAACAAAACTCTGGTGCTTCCTCCTTGGATTGAGTACAGGTATGGAGAACCACAGTCCATTCAAGTGCCATTTGATAAATATTTTAGAGTAGATTCTTTAACCAAATACCACAGAGTTATTACAATGGAGTTATTTATGCAAAGTATTGCACCAACATTATGGCCCCCAAATAAACGAATATCATTTTGCTACATGCAGAGAATTGGTGAACAAGAATCAAGTTGCAATGCAAAATCTGGAAATCCCTTTGGACCATTTTGGGATAACTTTCATATTGATTTTGTTAAATCTGAGTTTTATGGGCCCTTGAATTATGATCCCTATGATAGTGATATGATGGAATCATGGAAGCAAAAATACCCCTCGGACAGCTGGCCTGTTCTGGCATTTACAGGTGAGAAAGGCTTCTTATTTATGCATACATTCTCATAGCCTTTGCAAGAATTTTTTATGTTGGACAAACTTATTGTTAAAAATAATAAGTAACAGTTGAGGTTAACACATACACTCACCTAGATAAGAGGGTGAGGACTGAGATAATTTCTTTAGGAATAAATTCCAAACATTAGGGATCTTTTTAGTCTGTTGTTTTTTACTTGTTACTAGGGAGTGTAAAATGCATTTTTTAGAACTCTGTAGTGTAAAAGCTTGATCACACACAGTTTATTGCTAGGAAACTACTAGAAGACTAAAAGAGAGTATATAAATATCTGCTTCTCACCCTCACTTCACACCTCTTTTAACTAAAATGAAATAAGTATTCGTGAAACCACCAAAATATTACTAAACCAAAACACCTTGGTAAAATTCAAGTCAGTATCAATTTTAAAATAATGCAATTTTCTTTTTGAAAATATTTTCAGGAGCTCCAGCTAGTTTTCCAGTTCAGAAAGAAAATGTTCAGCTACATAAATATTTAAAATGGAACACAGAAATTACTGATAAAAGTAAAGCTTTTATAAAAAAAGAGATGAGTGGCGGTGGCTTCCTTGGAATTCATTTAAGGAACGGTCAAGATTGGGTAAAAGCATGCCACCATGTCCCTGACAGTCCTACATTATTTGCAGCCCCTCAATGTGTGGGATATAAAAGTGAAAGAGGAGCTTTAACTGTATCAATGTGTTTGCCACCCAAATCAGATATAATAAAGTAAGTATTTGATTTGTTCAATAATTCTTATGTGACTAAAATACATTTGAAATGTATTCTAGAGTGAACACACAATGATAATCAGTTAGAAGCTGTTTTATAGTAAAGCTATTATTATTTTTGGCAATAGAACAGCAGTATAGCCAGGCTATAATATATAGATATTAGAGTGTCATAAGAAAATATTTAAAAAAACGATTCGTGCTAGGGTAATGTTTCGCTAGCAGGAATTAAGATTATATTTGTGTGTGAATGTGGGCCAAAAATATAATTTGTGGGTCTAATTATTGACATTTAAAACATTATGACTCTAGGAGCTACTTTCATGCTTGGGTAACGACGAGTGTGTTAACACTTGTTGTTTTATAGACATTACTTTAAAATTAGTGCTGCCCATACCTTTATCATATCATTCCATAATTTGTATCTATAAAAATGTTTTCAAATGGAGAAGAAGATGTGATATGATGGTGGAACACTATATTTATAGTTTTAGAACTTGTTCTAATATGCCTTATTTTTCTGATTTTTCAGACAAATAAAGAGAGTTGTCAAAAAACATCCTGGCATCAAGTACGTTTTTGTGGCTTCTGATGCAAACCATATGACAGAAGACCTGAATGAAGCACTAGAGCGAGTGGATATATCTGTTATTAAATTGCAACCATCAAACCCACATTTAGATTTAGCCATATTAGGACAAGCAAATTTTTTTATCGGTAATTGTGTCTCCTCATATTCAGCTTTTGTGAAAAGAGAGCGAGATGTTAGGGGCCTGCCCTCTGAATTCTGGTCGTATCCACAACGTAAGAAAAATAAAAACGATGAGCTATAGAATAAAACTACACTCTTTTGTAATATTAAATAAATGATTTTATTACTGACTTTTTAAATCGACTTTTCAATTGAGTACCTATTCTACTGTGTCCCTAAAATAAAGATGACTCTTTATTGACAAAAATATTAAAAACTACAAATCACAATAAATAACGATATGAAATGAAAATGCCAATCTAGGCGATAATCTGTTGCTAAAAGCGATCTCTTCCAGATAATTAAATAAACAAAAGTATGCTAAGAACTAATTAAGGTGACCTTTGCAGGAAACAAATTTAGATAATAACAATAATTATAATAATAATTTATTTCAAAAACTTAGGTTTACATTTTGTGAAAAGTGGCCGAAGTCACCTTTTAAGCAAAAACAATGCCTGTAACAGGTGACTTGACTCTTCCATAACTACTACAAATACATTATTTATAACATTTTACGCAAAGTAACGCCTGAATCAATAAATTATTTATTATTTATAACACTTATAATCATAGCAATCTACAAAAATAGCAAACATATGTGTGTGTGCGCGCACTCGTGTGCCAGTGCGTATGAGTGGATTATGAAAATTATTTCATGAGTTTGAGTAACAGCTCCGTTTCGTCTTAGTCTAAAGGCATTAAGAAATTGGTAATAGTATTTTTGAATTTACATGATATTTTTAAATGTTTGTTTAATTCATTGTACCTATAATAAGGTAGAGCGGCTATAAAATTGTTTTGCAGTAAAAATTTTCCTAATACGAATAGGAGGAAGAATAAATTCTTAATAACTTTTTCTAACTCTTAATTAGCTTGGGTCACAAGTGAGCTTGTGTCTTACTAATACTGTGTTGAGTATGTACAATTTCTTTACTGACATTACTTGACTGAGAGTGTATAAAGATTTCGTTGGGAATTCTATGTTTAAAATGCATCACCTTTAATAAGGAACGTTGTGCAAGTTTAACTACTAGCATTTTAGTTTTATCTGTTCCTCCCCAGATCGATATGCTAAGTAAGTTAAGATTGAGTGGGCTACCGAAATATTAATTTATTTTAGGACATTTCTCGAAGAGCCCCGACCAACCAACTAACCACTGTTCAGGCAACCCGCCTCTTAAAGTGTCACTGTCACGTGGGTCATAAAGATCCAAATTAGTTTTCTGACTCTGGGGAAGACTATTTCAATGTGTCAGTGCCAGGACAGCCGCTGATCAACCAGAACTCCCAAGATTTATTAATTGTAGGTATTTAAAGTCAGCAAATGATCCTCTAACCAGTTGTTGACTATATACAGGCCATTTTCTGCATATTTCTTTACCTAGTCTTTTCCAGTGAAAACTATAACTGTATCATCGGCATAGAAGATTTGACCATTGCTGAATTGACTACAAAGTTCTTTGAGAAAAGAGTAGGTTCTAATATACTTCCCTTTGGTACCCCATATGATATTATAACTTCATCACTAGTGTACCGATCCAGCTTCACTCTTTGTATTCTGACTGATAAGTAACTTTTGAAGAGAGAGAGAGAGAGCGAAGTGTTTCTTATTCCAAGTCACTTTAGTTTGTGAAGGAGAATTGGAATAGAGACGGTATCAAGCGCATTTTTGAGATCTATAAACACCGATAGACATTTCATCCCTCTGTCGACACTCTCAGTGATATGTTGACTTAATGCAAAAGAATATAACGCCTAAAACTTGTTTTAATAAAAATGTTCGACTTTGATTTTCTATAACTTTAAGGTAATGATTTCCCAGGTATAGTAAAAAGTTGTGAACGCAAAAACACATCCTACTGCTAGGAAGAATATGTAGCTTTCGGCTTTGATCTAGGCCCTTTTACACCGATAAGGCGGCTTGCCTTTCCATTAAGGTGAAGTGGGGTCTGTTTGGCCCTGGGAGTCCTCCACACGGCCTCTGATCTACCGCGTGTGGAGTGGTTGAAATGGTGCATTTTGCGTTGGGATAAAAGAAACATTTTTTAGTAAGTAATATTTATTGTTGAATAAAAACAGAGTTAATACAACCAATATAATTAGCTTCTTGCAATAAATCCGTCACTATCTTTCACATTTTAATTGTATCACTGCACATGATTTTTAAAGGCATAGGCACTTAAATCTTAATAAATAAAGCATTACTTAAAACTATATAGAGAAGTCGAAAAAAATATAGGCCAACTATTCGTTGTAGCTTATCATTAGGTATCAGCTTTTATAAATATACTCGAGAAAATAATTATGGGGATGTTATAATTTCTTAGTAATGTCAGTCGTCAATTTTAAACACGTTGAGGTCTTTTTTTTTCAGTAAACAGAAACAGTTTTTTTTCAGAAACTTTTCCAGTAGGTATGGGGTGCAAATGTTCACATAATATAATAAGTGAATTCCCAATGTTTTTTAATGGATTCTAAAATAAAAGAATAGATAAAAATTTGCAAAGGAGTATCGTGGTCTAATATGATACTTAAAACTAAGTTATTAAATAGGTAGATATCACTGATTTTGAGGCATATTTTTTTATGTATGTGTCATATTTTGTGTCGATCACCACTATCAACGAACAAATTCATATATATTTTTTTTTTCATAGACCATATGTTTTTATATAATAACTAGCTGACCTGACAGACCGTTATCTAGGTAGGATTATATGTCTTGTTAGGATACATCTCCATTGCGCTAAATGTCAAACGACATGGCAGCAATGTCAAACGCCATGGTCACAATGAAAAATTTAAATTTGTCAATTAAAATTATAGGATGGTTAAGTTTTCATAGTATTGTTCCCTTATCCTTAATTTTAACGCCGGGCGGATTTGTGAATATAAACCATCCAGGGCGCCACCCAAAAGCATACAAAAGAATTCGTTCAAATCGGTCGAGCCATTTAGAAGTTCAAGTGACATTCACACGAACAGTAGAATTATAAATATAAAAAATAACATTATTTTACAGCAGGTAAAAGTACCATTACATGATAATGATGTAAGTATCTTAATTAGATTGAGGCAATGCTGGTTGACAAAAGTTGGGGTTACCTTCTCACGTATCAAACAGATTGATCGGTTTTGTACATTGATAAGTAACTGAGTACCTAAATCTGTTATTTGGCCAAGAAATCTTAATGCTGCCATGGTAATAGCGGCAAACAGTATTATAATATCACTACATGGGGACCACTCCGCTGGGTGGTCAGTGGGTCGCTACCCACCTGAAGAAAAGTGGTTACTGCGTGGCAGCATAAGGACGCTTGCAATAGCAGGGCCAGCAACGCGCTAGACATTGCCATATTAATTACTTGTGGCACTGTTGCCACTGAATATTTAACAATACCAAACTATGAGGCCGCTCAATACTTCTTACACTTTTAGGACAGTTTTCTTTGATTTCGCCTATCATTTTATGTTCACCAAAAATACGTTAAAGTTACAATTTAAACTGGTTAACATGCCACTATGCTTTAAAATGTTGGAGGGCATGGCATCAAAAGTATGTGATATTAATTGAAAGAAGATCTCTACATTTTATAGAAAGTTGTTATGAAATGTTTTCGCAATAAAAAATCGCAGAGGCTAATATAGCTGTCAGCCGACTTCGCGTAATCTATACAAATCCAGGAATGTATACTATACTATACATTAATACATGCCGCCTACCCTACTGGGTAGGCGGCACGTAAGTCTAGCGCTGACCGTTTATGCGCAGTAGTCGAAAATAGGTATCGCAAGGGAGAGAAAGGGGCGCGGGCGGGCGTGCGTAAGCGCTCATTCAATGAGCCTCATTCTCATTGGCTCTCCACTCCAGTCGTACTCTGTCCTGCGCACAGAAACGACGCTCCGCTCTCTTCTAGTAGTGTACAGTCGCGACCTAAATTGTTTTGTTATTACTATTGTTATTTGTTAGGTTTTTTGTTATTGACTGTTACTTTTTGCTTCTTTGTTATTGACCATGTCACAAAATGTCTCTCTGTGGGAAGTAATAATATATACATTTTTTATTATTTAAAAATTTCCTTCCACTTGCTACTTCGTTCCCGTGAAAAAGTAGCCTATTCCACACAATAATCTATCTTCGTACTAAGTTTAATAATAATTGTAGTGTTTAGTTGTTCGTTATTTTGAGCCATTTTCACGTGATTTGGCAAAAAACATCGTCATAGGAAACATACAATCTTTTGTATTTTTAATACTGAGATTATGATAAAACCATACTTCTAGCTGGCATACAAGAAAAACCTTTAATACTTTTAACCACATTGTTTAATGTTAAGGATTATTGTAATAAAATAAATAATAATGAAAATGTCTATTTCCAGAGGTACCAATTCATTTGTAGACATAACAAGTGCGTGCGCGACTGTACTATGCGCAGCTATCCCTTCCAAAAGACAGTGGGCAAATTTGTATGGGAGATGGTCCAAGAGCCGCCACGATTCAGACATGTGTCAAATAATAGGATATTATGTAGTGTACAAATACGCAGAAGCGCATAAAAATCTGTCCCAGTGGTTTTGAGTTATGAGTCTTTTTGGAGTCTTATTTTAGGTTTTTATAAATCTTTAATCAATGACGCCGGAGAGGCATTTGTGCAACAGTGGGATTCCAATGGCTATTATTACTAATAATAATCAATTATCACCTTCCTAAGTCTACATCATCAATCAATCAACAGTTTATTTACAACCTATTTATTTATATTTAAAAAAGAAGTAGTAAAATAAAACAATAAAATAGGATCAAAACATGGCTTATTATTTCTTTTTTATTTTCATATATCTATAATTATAGAATCCATAAACTCTGCTGGTCGATGTATTGATTCTTGATGACGAGCAAAACTCAAAAACCATACTATCACCATTACATGAGCACAGCAACCCAATGTTCGTTTACCAGCTTTACAAGAGCAGTAATAATAATTAATAGCGTCCAATCCAGTTTGATTGGTATTCACCACAAGGTATGAATAATAGGTACGTGTCCGAGAATATCGGGATTTTATTCTACCTCTTAAAATCCACAAGCCATTTCCTTCAATTCCTGCATTATTTAATTCTTCTGTCACTTGTTCAGTGTCTTGAAATACTTGTATTCTATACACTCCGTTTCGGACATGCTCACTGTAGTAGCTTTTAGCAAGCTTCATCTGATAGGTTCCAAGAGCAAAAGTTACCAGTTGATCCTCTGTCAATATTGGGAAAGTCTCTAACGCTGGCAGTTCGGCGTTTATATTTTGAAAAGCTAAACGCTGCCGGTTCAAACGGCGCCTTTCCACGTATTCTGCTAAAACGTTTTCGGTATTATTACGCACTTCTATTCGTTGTAAAAATGTAGGAGCCAACAGATTATCCTCAATTGGTACATGAAAAGCGTTTATCAAAGCTGCTCCAATTCGAAAGTCTTCAAACATATGTGGCATTGCGCTGTGAAAATATTCTTGTCGAAATAATCGATAATCCCGTTTAAAGCGGCCATTAACAACTTCGATGATCCAACGACACATTGTCACCATACGCGAGTCATTTGCTTGTGATGTTGTCAACTGCTGTTCTCCGGCATTTAATGATTTTGGCATATAGGTTTCATATCCGATTGCTTCTTAAAACTGAACGGTTACACAATAAACATGTAACTCCCCTGGACGGTAGAAACATTGTTCTTTCACACAAGATACGATGTACAAATCCAAATAATGAGCAAAATCGGTTGTCCAAAGTTGAATGCCAAGGTTAGTAACAACAGGGATCAAAAACAAAGTCGGAGCGCACAGTACACAAACACAACACGGCTAAGCGAGGGAAGGACTGCGTGATCAAAATGGCGACGCGGGCGCAGGATTAGGTATTGTAACGTGTAAGGCATTTGCTAGAAAGGGATAGATAGATAATAGGTCGCGGTAGAGCGGAAGGGATTTTATTACAGTACGACTGTGTGAATGTAGGGAATTCTAGGAATGACTATTACTATTATAATATAATTAAGAGACAAAACCACCGTCCGTCACCCACCGACCATCTAATCAGTCATTTGCGTTGGTATTCCCTAGTGGTATATAATCTGCAAACGATTGGTAATGATGATGTAGACTTAGGAAGGTGATAATAGATTATTATTAGTTATAATAGCCATTGGAATCCCAATGTTGGACAAATGCGTCTCCGTCGTCCTTGATTAAGAATTTATAAAAACCTGAAACTGAGACTCTAATAAGACTCATAACTCAAAACCACTGGGACAGATTTTGATGCCCAGAAGCGTATTTGTACACTACATAATACCCTATTATTTGACATATGTCTGAATCGTGGCGGCTCTTGGACCGATTTCGCCCACCCTCCTTTTGTTCTTCGCTAGACTTACGTGCCGCTACCTATACAGTTAGATTACAAGAGGAGCCGTTTCAAAATTATTGTTTTTGGGATAGGTACTTCATAATTGTCATATCGCGGGTGTTTTTATGTTAACTCACTTATTCACGAATGTTTTATAACCTATTTATTATCGATAACATACAATCAAATACCCCATTGATGATACTTTTTTAAATTCAGTCCAATAATTAATTATCGCTACTAAAATATTACTTATTTATATTTGTCATGATAAAAGTCATAAAGATTGATATTTTAAGTTTTTTAGCTTAAAATTGTAAAGCACCACAAAGACAAATATTGGACTCATATAAGTTATTGTAAGATTTATTATCAATAGATAAAATTAAGCCTGTTTAATATTGCTATCTGATTTTACAATCAGTCATTTCTTATTTTATACTCTACGGTGCTTTTTTTACATCATGTTCAGCAAGAGCTGCAAAGCCATTAAGCCTCAGGAGGTACGCAAATGCATACAAGCTATAGATTTAAAAACCGTAGGTCCTTCCAATATACATAAAATTGCCGTTTTGTGGATGTAACTTTAAAAATAATTTTGATTTAGCATCTGTGTAGTATATATGTCACCGTAAAATTGTAAATAACGTTAAATTATAATCTATCCCGCGATATTGTAATCTGTCGAAAAATTGTGATCCGTAACAAACTGCTCACAATTTAACACATTATTTTTCGATAGATTATAATCTATCGAAGACAAACCGTCAGATTGTAAAATGGCATGCGACAGAACGCACCTCGCGCTCTGATTGGTTGAACTTCATATTCCCCGCTCAGCCGCCCGTCGTCGCCATCTTCCATCTTCGGTTGTCAAATTTATTTGTTGTGAAATGTAAACAAACAGTGTTTTGGTGATTTGAAACACATTTCGTGTTAATAATAATAACGCATTGTATTATAATAAGTTGTAGAGTTGTTAAATATTCTTGTTAAATGTTTGATTCCTAACTCTATCCAGCCCGTCCCTGGTTGGCTGGTCTTATTGGGAAGACCAGCCAATCATGAGCAGGGGGCCTACCGCCGAATTCGATGGATTACCGGTAATCCATCTAGATCAAACTTTGTTTTGCGTTCATTAATCCGTACCGGGGAATCTGCCGACAGCCACCTCTCATTCATAACTTTCAGTCCGTGACAGACCAATAGGATAATGGAGAACGCCATTTTGTTTCGATTTCCATGAGTTCGGCGGTACGACAGAATTAATTCGAAATCCATTTTGCCTTATAATCGATTGCCATCGAACTCGGCGGTAGGGCCCCAGGCTTTAAACAGTTGACAATTTAACGCGCGACAGATTGTGATTTCATGGTTTGTCTTCGATAGATTATAATCTATCGAAAAATAATGCGTTAAATTGTGAGCAGTTTGTTACGGATCACAATTTTTTGACAGATTACAATATCGCGGGATAGATTATAATTTAACGTTATTTACAATTTTACGGTGACATATATACACATTATTATTATATATAGTCAGTTCATATTCATTATATTGGCCTAGCAGGACTGGGCTGATATTGATACCTAACTGTACATCGAAAAATCTTTATAAGCTAGAGAAGAATAGGATATTTATCTCGGAAAATTGCAATGTTCTTTCGAATCATAAAACAAGAGGTTCCTAGTTCGTAATAACTAAACCATAGCAATAAAGATTTGCAAAACATTTATGGCAACCTCGCACAAATATAAAATGTGAATCAGCTTAATAAGCTGTGTGAAAACTCACGTAACGTGAAGCCAGGTGAATGCTTTCCCACGAGAACAAAGGTTTGCCCTGCACACTGTAACTGTGTAATTGACTTGGTAGGTAAGTACATGTCTAGTTATTACCAAGAAACTTTCTTTTTTTTTCTATTTCACAGAAATGTTTTGCTTTTAGCCTCGAAACATCAAATTTGTAAATAAAACTTAAGAGTATATAAATTCTTCTATATTGTTATCTCTCAGTATATTATTATAAATACTTATAAAAATAAATAACACCGGTTTCTGGTATAAGCTTATGCGGTTTTTTTTTATATAAATAAGAGATATAACTAATAGAAAAAGATAAAATTGTATCAATAATAATAATAATTCCCTTAGTATTTATCACATGGTCGATTCAATACATATGCCTAGATGGAAAAATATTTGACTAAAGCCCAAATTTGGTACAAAATATTTCTCATTCGCTTTTATACTGTTAAATCTCAAAAGAGCCCAATTATTGAAAAATGGGTGCAAAATTTTAGTCGTGATACTTGTATTAAGTTCTCGTATGGTTATCTAGGACTGATCTAGACAAGCGATAGCTTGTCAAGCCAAGTTCAAGTAACAGATAGCTAGATGACAAGGACAAGAAATTTTAATGATCCTTTTAGTATCAACTTAACGCCTACCACGGTTATCCATTAGTTAGTAAACTGGACGGATTCGAATTACTATTCATACTACTAAGATTTACATACCAAATGATTTCTAATTTTAGTCAAAAATTTTTTTTATAAACTGTAACATTAAAAAAAACGCTCGGCTCTATTTAAAAAAAATATGTATCAACAAACTACGAGACTATTCCTTGCAAAACTGTCTTTTAAATAATTAAAAAGATTAATTGACATGTATGACCATATATTTTTTAAAACTAAATTATTATTTTTATTAAAAACATTTAATTGAAAATATTACTTGATTCAAAAAAAATAGAAGAGAGTAATTTTAGTAAGTTAAAAATCCTCCTTCGTTTTGAGTTCAGTCCTAACGTGAACAACTATTCCACCACCAACTACATTTTAGCGCCATACTACATAGAATCGCTAAAGTATTAAATATTAATGTGAGATTTGCTTCCTTTTCTTATAAAAGGATACAATTAAGTAGGCTCAAATAGTCAGTATGTGATGTATTTGTAAAATGAATGTATTTGTAAACAAACAAACATTTAGACTCCTTTTCTGCATAAACCTCGAAGTATGCTTAAAGAACGCTTTAAATACGATTATTTTAGAAAAAAAATCTGCAAATAACGTTATGTTGAACAAATATTTCTTCAGGTGTGATTTTGTGTAACAGCAATTTAACAATATATTATTATAAATTTATGAAAAGTAGTTTCTAGTGAAAAATCACACCAGCTTAGTGCTAGGTTCCTATGGATCTCTTAATATAATAATATATATCTACACAAAACGGCAATTTAAATTTTTGTATACACTAATTAATAAAAAACTTACCTAATAAGCTCGAGTTCATATTATTTTTCTGATAAATGGGTACCCTAATACCTGTACCTAATATGCATGTTAAAGTTTTAACAATTTGAACCAACCTATTAAATTGAGTAAAGAGCTTTGAACTTGTTTTTGTTTTTACGTTACTTTTGTTCGCTCCATGACTAATTATGACATTTTTACAAAAGTAATTAAGTATGACAGTGAACTTACAACAAAAAATATTTTTATATTCTTGTAAATGTCATTTAGTATATCGTTTCATTTCACTTAATAAATAAATGTATAAATATCTATGGTATCCTTAAAAAGTACTTTAGTTATTTTCTCACGTTTTAATCTTATTGGGGGCAGATATTATTTACACAGTTTTATTGATGCAACAATACCTCCAAAGAAGAGTCTTAGGATCGTTTCTGAGCCCATTTCATGTCATCTGCTCGAGGTTTGCAGCCAGTTAAAGCTTCTATGATAATTTCCAACGTGGGCCAGAAACGTAGTTTTTCAAGCGGCCAGTTCAGCCAACCAGTGGTGATGCAAAAGTAAGTCTCGTGCGGAGCGACGTGGTGGATCCGATGGTGACGACGAGGTAGAACCACATGCCATTCTTGTAAATATATGACCCACGTTGGCAGTCCAAAATAGGTATGGGACCATTTATGGATCTGAAAGAAAGAAAAAGATGATTTTACTAGCATAAAACGGGACATAAAATCAGGCATGCATTATAAAGGCATGATTACATATTTTAAAATCTTTAAATTTTTAATTCACCATCCACATAATTATAATTAATTCTAGTAAAAAAAATATTTAAAACTAAAATATAATTTTTGAAGTGGTAATTTAATTATTGTAACTATGCTAAATAAACCTTAGAGTGGTTCAGCCAGCTACAATTTCTTGTATCGCGTAATGGGGATTCACCTGCATGCGCAAATAACTACTAGGTAATTTATACTTTTAAATAACTACAAAAAACCTACTCATGCCTATGTACAAAAATACAAATAAAGAAAAAGTGCAGATGTTTTGGAAATTCAACTACAGAGACTAAAATAAAAACTAAGTTTATCTGATTTTTCATGCTGACTTGTTTTAGCGATTTTAGAGTTTCTGTAATATGAGAGACAGTGTATATATAAATTTTATTAGTAGGTAGACATCCCTGCTGCTTATACAGTACCTGTAGGAGTAAACTTTACGGGCACATTTACTTTAGATGACGCTATAATTAATATTGTTTCACTCATATCTATCTAAGAGCTACTTTCCTGCTAGTGTAACGCACTAATCTTTTAATATTTGACATTTAACATTTGACGATTTTCTTGCCCGTTCTTTTACGATCAAGCTCCCGCCCGCAGTGAATGGGCGCGTTAGTTTATAAGTATGACATTCATAAGAGCTCTATTGAGCCAAACTTGAATAAATGAATTTTTAATTTTAATTTTAATTTTAATATTTTTTTTCTAAATCTAATTCTGGATTTCATTTGTTTTATTAAGTTTTTATTTTAATATATTTTATGTAACAAGGCGTCTTAAAACCGTTTGCATTATTTTAGTATAAAAGACATTTTAACTTACCTGATTTGTCATCGCTACAAAAATACAACATAAGTACCAGTAGGCGATCCAGTTGAATTCTTTATTGATACTTTCATCGTCATATGATAATAATTGACACACTATCCGAACTAGAACTGGGATAGTGATAGCAAAGTTGTCACCGTTTGTTTCTATAAAATCATGACGTGTAATTGAAGTTGGATCAATATGATGTTCACGAAATGGTCGTATAAAATTCTGAAACAAGTTATCAATCAGTTATAGTAGCAAAAATACGTTTAGGTAAATAAAATAAAAAAAAATTTAGTGTATTTTATATACTAGTAGTACAGTGAGTTTATAGTTTGGTAAAAGTACCTAATCACGTGATTAATTTGATATAAGTACCTACTTAGAGCTATCATATTTAACTTTAAATAAATTAAGTTGGACCAAAATTATGTATATTATTATTTATAATACCTACTTTAAAACGTAACTTTTCTGCATTTCATATTTGCTCGCTATAAAGTAAAGTACCTAAAGTAAAATATCTTAAAGAAATTCACTTGTCATTTTTTCTCTAACATCATAAGGAAACAAATGTGATGTATAACTTTAAGTTCTAAAAAATATATTTAAGAAATATTAACGCTTAAGAGTTTTTACCAGCAGTTAACATTAGTCTTATCAGTAACCTCTAACCGCTCCCTCGTTATTTTACACGACATTTCCAGCTTTCATTATCAATTTAACATATCGTTTTTCTCAGAAAATCTAGATAAAAACAGTTATTTTAATCTGAAGTTTTTGAAATACAGATAAGGATCCTTTGGCTGTTTAGATATTATAATGCTATCTAAGTTTACCTACATGAAATGGAATTATTAGATTTTTATAAATGTGAAATAAATACATTAGTACATGTAAACAACGTATGTTCTGAAGAGATGTTTGACCTAATCCCGTCCTCTACCTTTCTCTCCTAAACTACTCATTGGTCTTAGGAACTACCCTCATATTGTGCAATCTATATTGTGCACTCGAACCAAAAGAAATTTAACTCGTTACCGTGTAAAACCCTTCGGTTTTGAATTGCTTTACTGGCGCGTGTTTTTTTCCAAGTCATATCGAGCCCTTACCGCCAGTTTGTCGTAAGCGACAATTGCTAACTTTTACAGAAGATTTTTCTTCAATTTTTTTTTATTATGAATCCTTTATTGCGCATAAAAATATAATCACATTACAAAAATCGTATGTAAAAACAAAAGTAATCTCTTTGATCCAAAAGCGCAATAAAGGATTAATAATAATAAAAAAAATTAAAGAAAAATCTTCTGTAAAAGTTAGCAATTGTCGCTTACGACAAACTGGCGGTAAGGGCTCGATATAGTCCCGGGTCCTTAAAGCGGTGTGTGTAACGGTTTTTTTGTAGGACGTGTCACATATTCTAGTATCAAATTGTACATTTTCCTTAATTTTTATAATTTTTTTGGAATTCACACATACGCCATTATGAGGAATATAAATATTACCCATAAATTGACGTACATTAAACTCAATTGACTAAAGTATTTTGTCAATAGAGCCACTGTCCCTCATTTAAACTCTTACCATACTATTTATCGTTTTTATATGTATAAAACAAATACGAATTACTTGTGATAAGAAAGCTATAATTACACCACCACCGTATAAAGCCGAATGTAAAATATCCCATCTAAAAAATTAGTACTTTAAGCATTCTCAAGACTATTTGTGTATGTATGTATAAGAAATTTGTATCATGCCACTGGAACTCTGGATTTGAGCGCAGTTATAGAAGTGTTTAATTTTAATACTATCTTATAATATACCTGATCTCTCCAAAGCGAACTATAAGAACGAGATATAAAAACTAAATATACACTTGAGTATGTTAGGTAAGACTTGGCAAATGCTATATAGTTCATAGTTCTTAATTTGCATCATGTTGTACATAAAGACCTTAATGTTACATATAAATAATGGTTCTAAAACATGAACCCTGTAAGGGTATTGCAAAAAAAATTAAAAAATAGTTACAATTATTATCATTAAATCCTACATTACAAATTAACATTACACACGTAAATTTAAGGTTTATATGTAAAATGGTTTACAGAAATGCTTTTATAGGAACGTTATTAAAGTGATTGGCTCATAATATTTTTTATTGGACTACTTTGCTTGTTGATTGCTATTCACGATCACTTGAGGTGCATCCAATAATAAAAGTTAAAATATGTTGAAACACAATACCATTCACTAAAATGAAAATAATTAATGTTATTGTTCTGAATGTTTGTTGTAAACGTCATGTAACTGGTACTTAGTTAAGTACCAGTTACATGACATTTTAAAACATACTAGACCTGCTAAAACCTTAACTTTCTAGAGAGATAAACAATTAACTTATTAGTTTTTTGAAGCCGGTAAAAAAATATTTGTTTAACATGCAAATTTTACTCTAAATTAGAACTATCCATTAAATATAGTCACAATATTATCAACCGAATCAAACACAGAAATTAAAAAAACTTAGCAACCCTAATATGTATTCAAATTAATACCCAAGTAGGAATATATGTACTTCAATATGATTGCTATTATTTGGCTGAAGGTTAATTCAGTGTAAACATAATATTCTACGAATGTTTTACTCGTAGAATATAATATAATGTCTTGTTAATGCCAAAATGTAAACATTAATAACATCTTGTTTTATTGTTATATGTATCAACGTTTATTTTAAGTACCGCTATACAAAATTAACTGCTACCAAAAAGTTATATCTAATATTTCACGTTTTAGTAGCATTTAATTTTGACGATATTGATTCGTCCTTGTCACAAATTATTCAATACGAATAAATATTCTATCGCCCGAAAATATATAGGTAAGGTAATTAACTGATTATACATTTGGTGCTGCTACTAGAGTTATGGTTTACGAGCAATCTGAGTTTTATTTGGAGATTTGTCAGAAAACCATGAGAAAATACAAATATGGAGACTATGGAGTTAATGACATGGCTATACCTGTACTTATTTCAATCATACATAATTATGGTCCACTTGCATGCGGCGGCTTAGTAGATAATGAAATAACTACGTTTCCACCTATACTTCGATTCGGTAGCTAGCTACCTATTAAATATGCAAAGGTTTTATAAAGCTTAATGTCAAATATTAGGTCGGGGAAAAAGTCTTTTCGCATAACGTAGGTATAAACTTATTATAAATTTTTTTTGACTATACTATTTGTGTCTGGCTGGTTTTGGTAACATTAAAAAGGTTCCATTATAAAGAAAAGAAAAAAATAAAAAAAAGTTGTTTCCCGCTATTTTTCATTTGTTTTTCTCTCCGTTAAAATGAGTGAATCTAATGAAGAAATTCGATACATTTTAAAATTTTATTATAAAAAAGGCAAAAATGCAACTCAAGCAGTGAAAAAAATTTGTGATGTTTATGGACCTGATGCAGTGTCAGTAAGAGTAGCACAAATTTGGTTCAAACGTTTTCAGTCCGGAAATTTTGATGTTAAAGATGCACCTCGCTCTGGTCGCCCTGTTACGAATAAAATGGACGCCATTTTTGAAAGAGTGGAGCAAGATCGGCATATTAGTAGTTACGATGTAGCTGAAGAACTGGGAATTGACCACAAAACAGTTTTGACCCATTTGAAGAAAGCTGGTTATACAAAAAAGCTCGATATTTGGGTGCCACTCGAGCTCACTCAAAGAAACTTAATGAACCGTGTACTCATTTGCGATTCATTATTGAGACGTAATGAAACCGAGCCGTTTTTGAAGAGATTGATAACTGGCGATGAAAAGTGGATCACGTACGACAAGAACGTGCGAAAAAGGTCGTGGTCGAAAGTTGGCCAGGCTTCACAGACTGTGGCCAAACCTGGCCTAACACGAAATAAGGTGATGCTGTGTGTATGGTGGGATTGGAAGGGCATTGTTTATTATGAGCTTTTACCGCCCGGCAAAACCATCGATTCTGATCTTTACTGCCAGCAACTGATGAGATTAAAGGAAGCAGTCGAGAGAAAACGGCCGGAATTGATCAACAGGAAGGGTGTGGTCTTTCATCACGATAACGCTAGACCACACACATCTTTAGCCACTCAGCAAAAATTAAGAGAGTTCGACTGGGAGGTCCTAGTGCATCCACCATATAGCCCTGACCTTGCGCCTTCAGATTTTCACCTGTTTCGGTCTCTGCAGAATTCTTTAGGTTCTGTAAGGTTGACCTCAAGAGAGGACTGCCAAAACTATTTGTCCCGTTTTTTTGATCAGAAGTCCCAAATTTTCTACAGTAACGGGATAATGTCTCTGCCCACAAAATGGCAGAAAGTTATTCAACAAAACGGTACATATATAATGTAAATAAATGTAAATAAACTTTGAAAAAAATGTCTTGACTTTTCATACAAAAATACGAAAAGACTTTTTCCCCAACCTATTATATTTCATACCGATAAATTATTTCAAAGCATTGATGATCAAGAACAAGGAATTGAAAATTTATTCCACCAAAAACTTCATTCTTCTAAACTAACAATTTCGAAGAGTACTTCATGACTTTTCAATTTATATTCGCCCACGGATGATCCTGCATGCCCTGTTTATCGCATATTAGGATTTCCCCTTCCTTCAAGCCAATTTCATCAAGATCCTATCATTGTATAGGACGTGAAAGCGTAACAAGAAGAGTAAAAGACTCACTATCCTATTTACATACATATATACATTATGTCACGCCTCTTTTCCGTAGGGGTAGGCAGAGATCACATCTTTCCACTTGCTATATCGTATTTATAATATCGATAATGAATTTTTCTCGTTGGAGTTTTACTCGAGGGCAAATTGCTACTAGCCTAATTATATATCTATATATGTGTGTATATATATGTGTGTATATATATATATATATATGTATACATATATATATGTTAGTGGTAATATACTATAGTTAGTAATACACCTCCGGACACTACAATGTTATGTTAGCAGTGGCCATACCACCATGTCCTATTTATATTAGTATAAACTTTATTTGGTTGACCACTATCTTGTATTTTCTGATACCAGTGGAAAGTAGGAAACTATCAATTCCAGGAAAAGGATGTTTGGATATTTTTACAGTACGACAGTGCGATGTAGCCAAAGAAATGCAACACAGTAGTTCTTATTATTGTTGCTTATTATATAAGCTTATTAAATTTAATTTTATGAACTGTAATATGGCTTGACATTATTTGTCACAAATTATATTTTGGAAATGTAGGTAATTGCAAAAATAAATGCTTATTTTTACACGGTTATAATTCAGTAGTCCCAAATTCGCTAAGTGCGCGTGTAGGTCTAAAGCGCAATTCTGTAATTCTTTTCTGTAAAACTTCTGAATGTCTCATAGAGGCCACTCCAGTGTGCGACAAGGCGGGGCGAGACAAGAAGAGAAATTCGTATGGAAGAATCTTTGGTGAATATTGGCGCATGGACAAGAATGAGCGAGACAACAATTAAATGTCTCCTGGTGTAAGTGTGTAACCGTATTAAATTACATACCGTATTACGTATGCTTTAAATATTTTCTTTAACAACATTTTATAAGCACTCTATTTAGAGATTCCTCTTTACAATAGTGAATCGGAGTCAAAATCACTAATCGTTTCTTTTTACATTAATTAACTCTATTAATAATTGTACGTGTCCAGGTGTGTAACTAATGGCATACATATATAATTAAATATTAAAGCAACACTATAAAATATTATTACTTTGCCTATAAGAGGTAAGTCAACCGCTCCCCATGTATCAGCTGCCCAGTGTACAATGCCTGAAGCAAAATCTGCTGTTAAAACACCAGCGATTGCGGCTACTAAAATTGAGGCATCAGCTCGAACATGCCTGGCCATTAGGATGCCAGCACAGACACTTAGGGTGCAACACACCACCACACAAACCCATTCTTGTAGTCTCTTGCCTGTAGAAAAATAACAGCTTTTTTACTACTTGCATGATATAATAAGGCACTCACATATTAAAATATACAGAAATAATACATAGTACTGAAATGAAACTTTTTGACTTCATTTAAAATTGACACACTAAAGTTGTGGCTGATAAAAGAGGGTAGTCAATGAAGGGCGTCCATATTTTTTGTGAGATTAATTAAATATTGTTTTTTTACTTTTACTCAACTGTCCTTTTTTTGTTGCTTTCTACAAATGCATGCCATGTACGGTAACAAGACTCCTGTCAAAGGAATAGTTTTTAATTAGTGATTAGCATATAAGTTTTATTAAAACTATCATAAGGCCATAGGTACAACTATATTTTTTATGGTTCTACTGTCCCAAAATTAAAAGACCAAGATACAATTTGAAGATTTCTCGAAAATTATGGTTTATGAGTTTACAAAACTTTCTCTATCGGCGAAACACAAGCAATTTTTAGTGTTTCGTAGTAATTTAAGATAGAAGAAAACTTGAGAGGTGTCAAGGGACACCCGGATGGAACGAAGTTCCTTTCGATTAATCAGTGAAGGAATTGTAATAAAATTTTAAAAATTACATTGAAAAAAATATTTTATTTTATTAAAAATTTTTATGAAAAAAAATACAAACAAATCAATAAATCAAATAATAAAACGCTTAAAAAGAGGAAACAAAAAGTTCCCGTACCGGGAATCGAACCCGAGCCTCCTTGGTGAAAGCCAGGTATCCTAGCCACTAGACCGTGAAAAAGAGTCGTAACAACTTTTCTTAAGATTTTTTTCCTTCTAGCCCCTTTCCACAACGCGCGATAAGGAACTTCGTTCCAATAAGTAAAGTTTGCTTACTTTGACTAAGTTTAAAATTTGAGATAAATGAAAATAAGAAGACGTCAGTTCTTTGACTACTGTCATCGAAAGTCAGCATTTTACTTGTTGAACAAATATACAATAAATTACAATTTTATTTTTGGCATAGACAATTTACAAAAAAAATCAATTTTAACGGAAATTAAGTAATATGCCTAAAAGTTCGGCATAATGCTGCCGTGGAGGACCACTAACTGATACATACATGATAGGGAACTCTGTAATATAATAATTACATTCATAATATGAATAATAATATGTTTATCTAAACTATTTTATGGTAGTGTTTAACAGAGTGGCTTTTTAAAGATATTGTTACCCAAGGTTAAAGATTAAAATCGAAAAGAAGCTCATATCTAACTCCGGTTAATTTTATAATATTAAGCACCTACCTATGTCGTTTGACCACCGCTATTTTGCCATAGGAATTCTAATAGTACCCCAGCTTTTAATACCTTAATAGAAAGCAAAAAAACTATAAATATTTTCATAAACACACTGGCATAGACTTTTTTTATATCGAATCCTTTTTATATAGTTCATTGTCTATTATGACTCATTATTTGGTATTTCAGTGTTAACCACTTGCAATTTTAGTGTTCAAAATAATTAAGTAACCTTTTACACAAAAATAGCAAAACTTTTTATGTTGGAGCCACAAAACACAAAAAAAGAGGACAATAATAAAAAAAACGGTTTTTTTAAAGTAAAAAACTAAGTTTGGGGCACGGTGTTTCATAGTCGAATCAGTCAGAAATTATGCAAACTATAGCCTCAACCTTTAACCCTGTATATATAAGCAGAATGTATACAAGCCATCACAGGATTTAAACTAGCTATAAAAATAGAAAACGAGCATAAGGATGATGTATGATGTGTAGATAATATATATTATGATAGGTACGCTCTAACGTAATATGTGCATGTAAGCTGTGCAGACAAAGCCGTCTGAGCCGGAGTTATTTTTGCGGTTAATGGGGACATTCTTAAATCTGCTATCAGAAAAAGCTTGTGACTGTACTGTAAGCATAATCACTATACAAGGAGCAATTAAATTCTCATAATATTAATGTGAATTCAGAGTAACTTGGGCCGTTTATATTTACGCTTAACAGTTTTTGATGAAATTTGGCATGTAGATAGTTTGATACCCTTGAATGTGGATATACATTTAGACTTTGTCCGGGAAATAACTCCTTAAGGATTTCAACGCGGGTGGAAGTTTGTGTTGTCGACAATTTCTCAAGTAAGGAATATAAAGTATTATAATTGTACTTTAGTAAAATACAAAGCATTTTAAATAAAACAAGTTATACGGATTTTAATCGGGTTTTATTAGACTATTTTATCACGAAGTTTCGATTAATTTACAGTGTTTCGTGATCACGGGGAGATTGGTATGGCAAGTGACTCCCAGGTCCATTAGTATTACCAAGTAACAAATTTAAAACTACTGTCACGCAAAAATTAATTATTTTACACGTTCGGAATCACGCAAAAAGTGCCAATTTAGAATGTGCAAATCTAATTTAAAACGTTAGATAAACCTAACCCCCATACTTGTTAGATAAACCTAAGCCCCATGCAAATTCACTACCGCCTTTTTAAGAGCCCCATGCTGTAATCTCTTTGGAAAACTTCGCCAAGGAGTTTATTCCACAACCCAAGTGAACAGGCAGAATGTTTCTTTAGAAACATGCTGGGCGCTCTGAGCAAAACGAAGCAAAATCTATTCTTAGACGTAATTCTAAAGGGTAAAGTTATTCAATACCACTTACAGGCTTGGGACTATAGACAATTTTCATTTATTTTCTTTGAACCATGTCAAAAGGTCCTATCTGGTATGCAGGCGATCTTGTCCAATATCTGGCAGGCTCCATGTGGGGCCTTATTTGCGACTTATTCAAAAGCAAGTCAATTATCTGATAGTGTTTAAGCCTATAAGGAAATCAATAGGTATAGTCAAGGTAGGACTCTGTTATTGCCGATTTGAAGTTATATATACAATTTATTTTTACAATTCATTAATTAAATACAAAATAAATTAATATATCAAATAATTAAATAATTGATATATCAAAATACTAAACCAAGTGCTGGATCTCAAGAAGTTTATTTTGCAAAAAATTGCTGTGTGAAATAATGTGATTTTTTAGTTTTATTAATATTTAATGCGTAACTAGACTATCAAAGTGAAGATTATACTTGTCACAATATCTCGCTGCACGAGCGCAGTGAACAATATTTCTCATCCACTCCCACTTATGGGTCTTATGGCAACTCGCAGTGAAGCAAAACACACGTATCGATATGTTATAATAAAATATTGTAATAATAACCTGGAAACTATAAAAGCGTGCTAAGGTAAGTCACAATCTCTTAGTGAAGACAGAAACTTGGGCAGTGTTTGGAAGTGTATATCGAGATTGGAAATTCTATTAGTAAGATCATTAAACATGCGGGACAGACGAACAACAGGTGAATTTCGACCCATTGTGGTTATGCAAAACTTTTTTTCTGAACAACCCACTAGGATAGCGTGGCACGTTAAATTGTAACTTGCTTAGCAGTGTGGGGCTATCAATATGGCCATTGAGCAACTTGTGGAGTTAATAAAGAATTAGACAATATATAATATCAAGAATTGCGCGTCGCTTAGAGAGCGGATCTAACCGAAAGTGATCCAGTTTTTCTTTATATTAGGTCGGGGAAAAAGTCTTTTCGCATAACGTAGGTATAAACTTATTATAAAATTTTTTTGACTGTACTATTTGTGTCTGGCTGGTTTTGGTAACATTAAAAAGGTTCCATTATAAAGAAAAGAAAAAAATAAAAAAAAGTTGTTTCCCGCTATTTTTCATTTGTTTTTCTCTCCGTTAAAATGAGTGAATCTAATGAAGAAATTCGATACATTTTAAAATTTTATTATAAAAAAGGCAAAAATGCAACTCAAGCAGTGAAAAAAATTTGTGATGTTTATGGACCTGATGCAGTGTCAGTAAGAGTAGCACAAATTTGGTTCAAACGTTTTCAGTCCGGAAATTTTGATGTTAAAGATGCACCTCGCTCTGGTCGCCCTGTTACGAATAAAATTGACGCCATTTTTGAAAGAGTGGAGCAAGATCGGCATATTAGTAGTTACGATGTAGCTGAAGAACTGGGAATTGACCACAAAACAGTTTTGACCCATTTGAAGAAAGCTGGTTATACAAAAAAGCTCGATATTTGGGTGCCACACGAGCTCACTCAAAGAAACTTAATGAACCGTGTACTCATTTGCGATTCATTATTGAGACGTAATGAAACCGAGCCGTTTTTGAAGAGATTGATAACTGGCGATGAAAAGTGGATCACGTACGACAAAGAACGTGCGAAAAAGGTCGTGGTCGAAAGTTGGCCAGGCTTCACAGACTGTGGCCAAACCTGGCCTAACACGAAATAAGGTGATGCTGTGTGTATGGTGGGATTGGAAGGGCATTGTTTATTATGAGCTTTTACCGCCCGGCAAAACCATCGATTCTGATCTTTACTGCCAGCAACTGATGAGATTAAAGGAAGCAGTCGAGAGAAAACGGCCGGAATTGATCAACAGGAAGGGTGTGGTCTTTCATCACGATAACGCTAGACCACACACATCTTTAGCCACTCAGCAAAAATTAAGAGAGTTCGACTGGGAGGTCCTAGTGCATCCACCATATAGCCCTGACCTTGCGCCTTCAGATTTTCACCTGTTTCGGTCTCTGCAGAATTCTTTAGGTTCTGTAAGGTTGACCTCAAGAGAGGACTGCCAAAACTATTTGTCCCGTTTTTTTGATCAGAAGTCCCAAAGTTTCTACAGTAACGGGATAATGTCTCTGCCCACAAAATGGCAGAAAGTTATTCAACAAAACGGTACATATATATTGTAAATAAATGTAAATAAACTTTGAAAAAAATGTCTTGACTTTTCATACAAAAATACGAAAAGACTTTTTCCCCAACCTATTATGTTTTTAATCTCTTGGACACCCTAAATCTGTAATTGATGCTGATTATCACTTCATTCCTAATCCTATCACTCAATTTCACACCGAGAATACTTCTGAGTGCTCTCACCTCTACTGCATTAATCTTACTTTCATGTTTCTTCTGCCATAACCATTCGCATTCGCTTCCCTACGTTAGTGTAGGTACCAACACACTTCTATGATCTGCCAGACGTGCCTTTTCGGACACTTTCTGGTTGCTTACAAAGCAGAAAGCAGCAGGCGTGAAGTGCCCTATTCAACATGTTTCCAGCATTCACTCTTCTATCGATGTCGCTTTCACACTTCCATCTCTCGTAAATTTCGAGCCAAAATAAACAAACTCATTTACTTGTTCTTCTTCTTGTTTCACAGTCGGTCGGTTTCACTTCGTCTTCTCACTTAAAAACCATAACTTTCGTCTTACTAACGTTTACGTTCATTCCTTTCGCTATAAAATAATCTCGAACTATCGTCACCATCTCTTGCAACTTCTCAGCTGACGACGCATGTAAAAATTGGTCATCAGCCCACTTTTCGCCCCCACGGGTAACGAGACGTGACGAGTTGCGAACCAAGAGGCCATTATCCCTTGACTGTCTTCTAATTGGTTTAAAGCGCAAAATTAGTCACTATCCTTTAGTTGGTAGCGCATGCTCGACGCAAGCACACTGCACAAATCAAATTTGATGACTCCGCATGTAGCAAGAAGTTGCACTGAGTATAGTCTATTTATTGTATTTTTACCCTGTAAACATGTGGACCAGCTACTTATATAAACAATGAAAAAAATGCAACATTAAAGCAAAATTACAACAATAAACAGACTTTTCGTGCAGTAAATTTTGAACAGCACTATATTTATTGTTTATATAAAAAATATGTAGTATTAACTCAAACCATTTTTATAACTGTGATTAAAACTAGGTTACCCAGGAACAAATAAATTTGTAATTAACCTATAAGGTTGCAGGCAACATTAACAGGTATATCAAAAAATAAAAAACTTAACAATACACACATTGAATCATAAATTTATTGGATATATAGCATTATTTTTTAAAGTTGGCAGACATGTCACATAAGGGGCATTTCACGTGAAGCGGACAGGGAAAAAAAAGTGAGGTTCTAAAAATCGACCATTTTCGGTCCACATGTACTTCTAGCAGGTATGAATTGGTACACAAAATATTTTTTTTTGTATAGTGTATATTTACCAAGTTATAGGTTTCTAAAGAATTGTTGTGATTTTAATTACTATTTTTCTTAAGTAATTTTTCGAATACCACAAATTTATTAATAAATATTTTTCATAGCGGCACATATTAAAAATATACTGTTCTTTTTGACCATAAATTAAAATTTAAAAAAAAATATTTATTTCCTGTTCAAAACCGGAAGTGAACTATTAAAACCGGAATTACAGTCACTTCGACCAATTTTATTTTCTTTTTTTTTCATTCAAATTATAGCTTAAAAGATATTAAAAGTGGACTAGAAAATTTGAAATGGAATCTCTATTAGTTTAGAAGTTACATTAAATAATATACACCCGCGTCGCAAGAGGGGTCATATGTGGCGCTTGGTTAGATCAGCTAGTGTGCGTCAAACAACATGGCTTGTATAAATTACTGTGATAAAATAATTAAAACATAATAAAACAACATTTTAACAACACAAGAACTAGTTTATTTTGTAATTTTCACAATTTATAAAAATAACTGTGATTAAAACTAGGTTACCCAGGAACAAATAAATTTGTAATTAACCTATAAGGTTGCAGGCAACATTAACAGGTATATCAAAAAATAAAAAACTTAACAATACACACATTGAATCATAAATTTATTGGATATATAGCATTATTTTTTAAAGTTGGCAGACATGTCACATAAGGGGCATTTCACGTGAAGCGGACAGGGAAAAAAAAGTGAGGTTCTAAAAATCGACCATTTTCGGTCCACATGTACTTCTAGCAGGTATGAATTGGTACACAAAATATTTTTTTTTGTATAGTGTATATTTACCAAGTTATAGGTTTCTAAAGAATTGTTGTGATTTTAATTACTATTTTTCTTAAGTAATTTTTCGAATACCACAAATTTATTAATAAATATTTTTCATAGCGGCACATATTAAAAATATACTGTTCTTTTTGACCATAAATTAAAATTTAAAAAAAAATATTTATTTCCTGTTCAAAACCGGAAGTGAACTATTAAAACCGGAATTACAGTCACTTCGACCAATTTTATTTTCTTTTTTTTTCATTCAAATTATAGCTTAAAAGATATTAAAAGTGGACTAGAAAATTTGAAATGGAATCTCTATTAGTTTAGAAGTTACATTAAATAATATACACCCGCGTCGCAAGAGGGGTCATATGTGGCGCTTGGTTAGATCAGCTAGTGTGCGTCAAACAACATGGCTTGTATAAATTACTGTGATAAAATAATTAAAACATAATAAAACAACATTTTAACAACACAAGAACTAGTTTATTTTGTAATTTTCACAATTTTACAATGGGACTCTATGGCAGAACTGGTCCTCTTTACAAGAATGCCTCTGGTTGTTGCATCAATAAATGATTATTATTATTATAAATAAGCCTACTTCAAAAAGACTTTAGTCTACAAAAACCTAAAAGGCTATTAACGCCTATAACCTTATTTTCAATCTACAGGCTTTTTTCAAACCTGAAAGGCTTTTTCAAATGAGTAGGCCTTTAGAGGCCTGCTATACTACCATAGCCCTCAGATCAAGTAGAAAAGTTTTTTTTTTACGTGATCTGAGCCATAGCCATAAAAAAGGAACATTAGGCTTAAATTTTAGGCTAAAAGCCTATAGGCCTCGCAAACACTAGTCCCAGCTGTAACCAGTCCTAATAGATTGTTTGGCTCTCACACTTTATTGTGTAGTATATTTTTCAGAAACATAGAAAGCTATTATGGCAACATATTTAAATATGAGTATGAAAGTAGTCACTACAAAGTTGGACACACACAGAACTAAGGGCTGAAACCCCACACCACATAGCAACTTGAATATACTAATCTTCTGCAGAATTCAACAAAAAAAAACAAGACAAATTTGTTGCTTGTGCTAATGCTCTTGACTCTTCTATAATTATGTACTTAGTGCATGCAAATAATTATAAACTATGGTAACTAAATAACTACTTAATTATTACAGCAAAATATCAAGACTGACACATAAATGGAAGAGTTAAAAAATAACCTGGACTGTATAGCTCGGCAAGTTCTTGTGCCCCACGATGTGTAGGACCCCATCGAGGATGAGAGCCAACTTCACTTGGCGGTTGGGTGTTAGCATTAGGGTCATCTTCTAACATGGAATGTTCTAAAATGTCTCTTTCTGTTTTAACCGGTGCTAATAAAGTTGTAGCCATCGTACTTGCATAATCAAAATGATCACAATTAATACCAGAGAGACCATCTCTCTTTGTGCAGGGAGAAATAGGTAGAGGTAGCGCCATATTTTTTAACATGAATATACTACACACAGAATCCAAAATAAATATAATTTATCAATAAAATACTCGGCAGTACCCTGCTCAATTAAATCTTTTAACACATCTTATTTTTTTTTTCAATCATTACCCCAACAAACAAATAACTACTTGACAATTGACATTGACACATATATTTAAGCGCAAGAGCTATTTGACTGGCTTGGAGTTAGCTTCTAAGTAGCCAGACGAGTGTGTTTTAAATGTAAGAAAAACGGAATGTTACTTGGAAAAATATGAAAATTTTGCAAAATATAGGATAAATTACTGAGCAGGTGACAGATAACAAAATAAAAGATTTTTTGGTATATAGTATACTGATGCTCAAATAAGATAGTAAGTGCTTTTTTTCCTCTTTCAGCAAATATACATAAATCAGGCTAATATAGTGCACAAACATAAACGTTTTTAAAATTTTCAAATTTATTGCTCTGATCCATTAGCTGTTGGATTTTAAAGCAAACAAAAAGCGCTCGCATTCGGGATATTTTGAGCAATTGAGTGCAAAGAGCTCTTAGAAAAGATACGTTGCACTATTATTTTTAATTTTGCGCGCCGTCCACACTATTGACACATTTTACATGTTAATTCCCGCACAACTATACGTGTTGAATTATTTCTTTATTTTTCGGGAAATTATAGTTGCGCAGAAATTGTCACAAAGATATTTTTGATCCATTACTTGCTTACAATAGATTTCCGCAAAATAACGCCTGAACCAATAAATCATAAAGTATAATAATACTACGGAAATAATGCAATAAATTATCTAAATAAAATATTTTAAGTAAATTAACTAAAAAAAATTTCCAATAACTTTCATCTAAGATGGAACGCAGCCATTTGGAAGCTGATATAAAAAAAAATCAACTTGACAACGTCCTTTACGTCAAAGTTACATTGCGATTGTAGTGTTTCTCAGGAAAAATGGTGTGTTTATTTGAATTCTTTAATAAAATCGATAATTATTCGTCTGATCATGTTATAAAAATGAAACCTGTTTACGTTTTATTTACAGTTATATATTTAAGTGTGTCAAAGATAATTTATTTTGAAATTTTTTAAGGGTTATCTTAATAACACAAATTCAATTCTAAATATTATGAATTTCAGGGGAAGGTTAAGTGTTCGGAACTCCGTACGAAGGATAAAAAAGAGCTCTTTAAGCAGCTTGAAGAGCTCAAGACTGAGCTTACGAGTCTCAGAGTCGCTAAAGTTACGGGTGGTGTAGCTTCAAAATTGTCCAAAATGTAAGTATTGTAGGTTATGTGAGAGTATCATTATCTACATTAAATAATTAATCATTCTGAAATTTAACATTTATACATCTATATTCAAAATTTTCATGAGATGCAGACAAATCAGTTGATAGTTACTTTATTATTATTATGAATTTAAAATAAATATACATTTAGGAAATAGATTTAAAAAGCGCTTTAAAAACCAATCATTGGCTTATAATGAGTGCTATAATTTTTTATAAGGCTAAGTTATTTAAAGAAAATAACTAACTGTTTTAAAATATACTTAAAAACAATAAAACGAAAATAGAGATTATAATTTGTTACAAATTTAGGAAGTAAGTTTTAATTCATTTATTGCCATCGAACTGTACATAAGGTCTTAAGAAGTTTTAGCTTTAATTTATTTAATAGCATTTCGTAATTCAAATGTTACCATATGCATTTCTTAAAAAAAAGAAAAGAATCCTTTAATTCATCATAATTATGTCATCTTGAAAAATAAAATAAAATCTGTCGAAACCTATAAAGATCTAGGAATTACTTTCGATACTAAATGTAGGTTTGACATCCACATTAATAATATCACTTCTAATGGTTATAAACTCCTCGGATTTGTGGTAAGATACTGTAAAGACTTTAAGAACTCTTCAACTAAAATATCAATCTTCAACAGCGTAGTTAGGTCAGGTCTCGAGTATTGTAGCCCCGTGTGGTCTCCTCATTATGATATTCATTCTAATACAGTTGAGCGGGTACAAAAGCGATTTGTATACCACCTTGCATATCAGAATTATAAAGCAAAGGTGCTTTCTTCTTACAATCAATGCTTAGAATTTTATAAAATGAACCCTCTTAGAAAGAGAAGAGAATTTCTTGATCAACTGTTGTTGTATAAAATAGTTAATAATGTCATAGACAGTCCACAGTTACGCGCAAAACTATGTTTCAAAATACCTTTTAACTTACCTCGTAATAATAAACTTAACATTTTTGCCCCTTTACGCTCATAACAGCAAATTAGGATCTAATTCTCCCATAAACAGAGTACAGAACGCGCACAACATAATCTCAGTCAAAGACTGTGACATGTTTAGGCACAGTCTCGTTAAATTTAAAACAGTATTAAGAACTATCTTAAACTGATGTATTTAGTCACTCTCTAGTTTTTTAGTATTTAGTTTGCTATTCCTTGTAATTTTTTAGTATTTAAATGTCGTGGCAACTTGTAATAGAAACTGCACTATTGTTGGAGCCATTAACTTCTGTGTTTGATCCATGTCTTTGTGTGTTGTAAGTTGTCCTAATTATAAATAAATAAAATAAATAAATAATGTATCAAGGAACTAGGTAATCTGTTGTCCGCTCGCTGTACATATTAACCCTAAGTTATAATTTGTTATAAGAACCCAAATTTTAGGTGTACTAGGTTAGATTTTATTAATAAATAAATATTTCCTGACAATTACACTACTTATTTAGTTCCAAGATAAGTATTATTAAGAACTTGTGTTATGGATACTAAACAATGGATAAACATACTTATATACTTTTTTTTGTAAATACAACTAAATATACATAGGAAAACACCCAGACCAGAACAAATATTTTTGTATTCGCTATTTATGTCTAATAACGGGTGGCAAGCAAAATTAATTGTTCTGGTCTAAGTGTGCATGTGTGTGCTACCCATTTAGGACAAAATAATGGTATTCTTCATGATTATTGATCTGGTCTCTATTGAGAGGGTGCTGTGTGTTTCATATATGATTTTTTTTTAAATACTTCAAAACAGTTCTGTCTAGAAATCTGTTAATAAAAACAGTAAACTATCGAAGTTATGTTTTAATAACATAGCCTTTATTTTTTTATGTTTTAATTTTATTTTCAAACCCCTTTGACCTATCTATTATCAGACTGACTAAAGATCTTGTTACCCATTTTTAAGTACTTACGGTAAAAAGACTGCTGACAAGTATTTGAAGAAATATACTACTTTAAAAAAAATAAGCTTCAAGGTTTTGATTCAACTAAAATATCTACTTACTACTAACTGATACCAATAAGAAAACTTACACAATTTTAATTGAACACAATCTTTCATAAGATAAAATTAAATTCAATTTATTTGTAATTTCAGTTTTTATTAAACGCAAAGACAGTAACTAATAACAAAAAAAAATTCTTTTTAATAACGTCTCTGTATATCAGGTCAGTAATGTACTAAAAACTGGGTCTACTGTTGTTATTTTTAAAATCCTTATAGTACTTACTTTTTATAACCTAAGAGACAATTACAATACAAAGAAAGTAGAATTCAGTTCAGGATAAGAGGCTTATTATTATTATAGTACTTACTAAAAACCAAAACATTGATTGGGAGAATGCAACTTGCATATGGTTAACAAATCTTGTGTCTTAATTTATTATAGTAATTTACAAGTAATACCTATGTATATTATTGTCGACTAAGTGTAATAGGATCCTAAACCAATAATCAACCAATCATCATTCAGTTCTTGCTTGTTTGAAATTTTTTTATTGTTGTCCTTTTAACAATACTTTCGCTTTTAGGTAAGAGGTGTTAGATTTAATACTAAATAACTGAAAATATTTATAAGAGAAAGATTTGTAAATAGTAGTTCCCATTACTTATATTCATAGTCGCATACTATTTGTTTAATTTCGTTTTCGTTTCAGCCGTGTTGTACGAAAAGCCATAGCTCGTGTCTACATTGTATACCATCAGAAAATGAAAGTCAATCTCCGAAACCACTACAAAAATAAGAAGTACAAGCCCTTGGACTTAAGGCCTAAGAAGACACGTGCGATGCGCAAAGCCCTCACCAAGCATGAAGCCAAGATAAAAACAAAGAAAGAGATCAGGAGAAAATCTATCTTCCCGCCTAGGGTATATGCAGTCAAGGCTTAAAATAAACAATTAAGTTGAATATGTTTTTATTTCTTTGGGACCATAAACAATTGCACAATTAGATACTTCATTCAGTTGCCCAGTCAAGAGAATTTGAACCTCCTGCTCCCCGGAAACCCCACTGTTTATTTTCCTGTTTATAAATTATGAATATAATTGGACGACATGTGTAGTCTTTGTACTTGAAAACATTTGTACTTTAAAAGTTTAGCGGGTACAGCCAACTGAATTGTGGGTTGCTATAGATAGAGCATCTCCTTAGCAACCCCAAGTAATTTTCTAAAAAAAATTTGCGTTTTATCCCATCTCTGACGTAGTGTTTTTTTTTCTTTTAAATAATGGCTTCGTGCGTCTAGCACATTAGCCAGTGTCAAGTGATATATAATTCATAGTAAATGAGAATGAGTGATGGTAAATGAGATACCCTCCCCTAAGCCCCTTGAGTCCTCAGTAAAGATGTGGGACTATACTGAGATCTCACATGGACTTCTTGAGAGAATTTGAAAAGTGATGTTGAACTGCTTTGTTTGATTTACCAACACACGTGTATATTCACACTTAGGCCGTGTCCCAATAGGAAAACTGTTAGCGGCCGACTGAGTTGCAAGACTGAGAGACCGACGCTGCAAACTGCGTATAGTGAGCGCAAAACTAGCAGACTGGACCCTCCATTTGAAATATATGGAAAGGCGTACTAAATCGGTACGCCGCAAACTCAGTCGGCCGCTAACAGTTTGCCTACTGGGGACACAGCCTTAGCGGTTAATAATCCACCGTTATATACATTAATGTTAGAAATATCACAAATTTTTAAAAAATAAAACAAAACTGCAGACACGACGCTTCACTTTCAGAAGTCCCGTAAAGTTTTTTTTTTCTTTTAAACAATGGCTTCGTGCGTCTAGCATATCTAGCCAGTGTCAAGTAAGTGATATATTAATAATATATAATTCATAGTAATTGAAATGAGTGATGGTAAATGAAAGTGATGTTGCACTGCTTTGTTTGATTTACCAACACTCATGTATATTCACAAACACTTAACGGTCAATAATCCACCGTTATTACACATTAATGTTAGAAATATCACAAATTTTAGAAAATAAAACAAAACTGCAGACATGACGCTTCACTTTCCCGCCAAGAAGTCACCCGTAAAGTTGTTTTCTTTTTTAAATAATGGCTTCTTGCGTCTAGCACATTTAGCCAGTATCAAGTAGGCGATATATTAATAATATATAATTCATAGTGAATGAGTGGTGATAAAGATGATAAAATATGAGATACCCTCCCCTAAGCCCCTTGAGTCTTCAGTAAAGATGTGGGACTTACTGAGATCTCACATGGACTCCTTGAGAGAAAATTTGAAAAGTGATGTTGCACTGTTTTGTTTGATTTACCAACACTCATGTACGTTCATAAACACTTATCGGTTAATATTACACATTAATGTTAGAATATCACAGATTTTAGAAAATAAAACAAAACTGCAGACATGACGCTTCACTTTCCCGCCAAGAAGTCACCCGTAAAGTTGTTTTCGAAAAAAAGCGCGGGAAAGGGTAAACTTCGCGGTCAACTTAAAATTTTCATAACTTTTATTTATTTTTTAAGTGAATGTAATAAGGCCAGATTACTGTTATTTTATTCTTACGTATTTGTTTATTTCATTTTATATATAAATTGTTCCTGAAACTGGTGAGTTATTTTCTTTTTCTAGTGGGTCTATGTTTGACCCCGAAGACCCTGGGGGCTCAGGCCCTCAGGTGTCTAATGTTATAACCATTGGTCATGGGCATGATGGATCGGAGATGGACACCGAAGGGTCACATATAGATACTGACTGTTCAGCTTCACAAGACAATGTAAAATCTAGCCGAAAAAGAGTTTCTGCACACAAAAAATGTAGGTTATGTAATAAAAAGAAGCGGAAACATAATAAAACATCTACAGAATCTTCATGCAATTGTGAAATAAATGAAAAAAATAAAGCAGAAAAAAATTCAAAATCTGAAGAATTTCTTGCTCCATTGCCACCTGCAGTCCTAGAATCAACACAACCATCTGTTCAATCACCGGTACATATTGGTAGGACTCATTATGAGTCAACTGATGTGTCTCCATTTTTAATTCACATTCAGAAGGAACAATCAGTTTCAGAAAATATAAATATTCACCCAGTTGCTTTCGGGCATTTTTTAAAGAAACATTCTTTCAAAAATATAGTAAATGGCAGCCTAAAAAAAATAGGTAGAAATAAACTGTGTATTTCATTTAATAAATTTGAAGATGCCAATGCTTTCTTAGAAAGTGAAGCCTTAAAAAGATTTTTCTATAAGGCATTTATTCCTAATTTTAATATAACCCGAATGGGAGTTGTAAGAGGAGTACCGGCAGATTGGGCAGATGATGTTGTGCTTGAAAACATTTCTGTACCAATAGGTTGTGGAAAAATTATAAAAGTCCGTAGAATTAATAGGAAAAATATAGTAGATGGTAAACCAACATATACACCGATTGAGACTGTTGTTCTCACATTTGATGGCCAAGTTCTGCCTAAACGTGTGTTTCTGTGTTATAATTATTTGCCAGTTGATTTATATATATACCCAACAATACAATGTTTCAATTGCTGCAGATATGGGCATGTAAAAAGTCAATGTAGATCCACTCCTCGCTGTTATAAGTGTGGTCAAGGTCATAGTGCTGACAAATGCTCCATTGATGAAGATGATTTAATTTGCTGTTTATGTTCTGGACCTCACTATGCAACTAGCCATAAGTGCCCAGAATTTGCAAGACAAAAAGCAGTCAAAGAAACTATGGCAAAAAGCTGCATCTCATATGCTGAAGCCCTTAAACTACACCCTCCTGTATCAAAGTCCTATGCTGATGTTCTTTACACTCCCAAAAACTCCTTTGCTTCTTCACAGAAAATAATGCAAAACCAAAAATCTTTTATTTCATTATCAGAAACTATGCCAAATAGATCATCACATAAAAAAACTGTATTTTCAAAGCCCAGACAACTGCCATCAATTGGCAAGGGTTATGACAGAGAAACACATGCTTTATTAACTAGTGAATATGATATTCCCCTTCCCTCAGTTGGTACTGTATTTAAAAATAATATTCCTCATATGACAACTAGAGAATTAATCATAGCATTATTGAATCTACTTACTAATAATCAGACTTTGTCTGAACCGTCCAACGCTGCCACTCTTAATAAAGATAATTTAAATAAAAACGATTTTAATGGACAGTCATTCAATAATAGTCCAGTGGAATTGTCGTAGTGTTAATAGTAAAAAATCTGAACTTTTATTCTTGATAAATAAATTTAATCCTTTTCTAATTGCCTTACAAGAGACCTGGCTTCGGCCAAGTTTTAATTTTAAAGTATCTAATTACTCTTGTGTTAGAGAAGATAGAAGTGATGGACATGGTGGAGTTGCATTACTTATAAGCAGCTCGGTTCCATATACACATGTCACCTTACCGAGTCATAATATTGATTTTTCCATAATAGCTGTATCAATTTATAATATATGTTTTGTGTCAGTTTATATTCCTCATCCTTCGTCTGTCATATATGATGAAGTAGAACATATTCTCCTCCAACTCCCAAAACCTTATATATTGATGGGCGATTTTAATGCTCAACATCAATCTTGGGGCAGTTCCTCTTCAAACAGTTTTGGGTCGAGAATAATTGACATGGCGGATAGTGTTAATTTATGCATTTTAAACAATGGGGAAGCTACTGCTCTTCCTCCGAGATCTTTCTGTGAGCAGACGTGTCGCGCAATTTCATTATAATTTAAATTTGTGATACATTCAAATTTCTATCATAAATTTTGAACACTTGGGTCGAAACAGTACGTAGTGACTTAGTACCATTAGATCCGCCGTGAATAGACCTCTGCGAGCCGCGTCCCCCGCATACCTCAAGTGTGAGCATATCAGCTGCGATTTTTTTACCTGCTCTCGCATTAAGCAGCTATTCAAGTGTATACGCACTGACTTAGAAACCCGTGGACTGGCCATACCTACAGAAACAACGTGCATACCTACAAATTTTTGGCGAATAAAATGGCTGCCTTTTCTAGTGTTGTAACATATTTTTCGAAATAAACCGATATCGATATAGGTTAAATAAATAATAAATATGTTCAGACATTCACACTAATCCCAAACTAGGGTTTCCCTTGTACTATGACAATGATAGTAATACTTATTATACACACTATATATGTTAAATATATACAAATATACACCCAGACCATAGAACAAATACTTATGTTCATCACACAAATATTAAGGTAATTATTTGAATCAAATGAACTGAACTAAAAATATTTGATTTCTTATTATCTACCTTATTGCTGCATTGCTTATTATTTACAAATTTTAATTTTACATATACAACACAACCAAAACTTTAAAAAAAATCAATAATTATATAAATAAAGAATTTTTATTTTCATAAATTCAAATGTGTTCTTGTTATTGAGTTTATCATTAAATTTATGCACCCTATTAAAAAAACATCCTGTATAGATGACGTCAAAGGTCTGATGATACTAATAAAGAACTTGAAATAAAACACAGGGTCGATTCGATGTTTTTAATTTCATTTTAAATAATATGTACAGCTATTCATTTCTGAACAATGTTAATTTGTTAAAATAGGTTCGAAACGAAACTTTATCCGTAACCTTAGTGTAATATCGAAACCTTAAATCAATAAAGGCTTTAATAATAGCCTTGATAAGTAGCAACCTGTGATTTGTGTTGTGCTCCGGATCAGATTCCATATATAAAATTTTTTCGGAGTTATAAAATTCCGTTAAAAATTTAAATATATACAAATAATAATTTTCAGGTTGTTTCTGGTTTATGAGGTGCGGTTTTAACAAATTTTCAGTTTTTTTTATGACATCCAGAACTCCATTTGATGCATAGACAAGGCCACCTCTAGTCTTTTGAAAAATTAGGCTCTCTGTGTTTTGTTCTCCGAGTAGCAACGATAAACACAAATCACAGGTTACCGCTCGCGACAACTTTCGAGCAACGAAACCTGCGACGTACTCAAGTACACTTTCTGTATATTCATCTACATTTGCCTGCAAGTATTCGATGTAATGGTCGTATAAATCACTATGGTCTTCGGAGACTTCCACGAAATCATTTCTGTCGGTCAAATTATTGATGGTTTCGACTGGGTTTTTACTAGAGCACGTCAAGATATTGATCTGCTCTAGAGGAATGCAGTTTCCGACTCCCCCATCTCTAATTTCTGCTCTTATAAGCAGCTTTTTGTAAGCTGCGCGGAACTGGACAGCATTGGGGTTATTATTAAAGCCGCCTCTTGCTCTAATTGAGGAAAAAAACAGTTCCAGGTGGTCCTGACTGACTTTATACAAACTTATATATTTCAGCATTTGTGTTTGTTGAACTAACTGCTCGTATAGAGCTAGGGCGCTGTTCATATTAATTATTAGTCCAATGAATCCAGTTTTTCTTCTGGATTCAACTAGCAACTGCCCAGTCGGAAGTTTGATAGCCCGTATAAAATCAGTTGCACTTTCGAAGAGGGTTCTTATAAGACCGATATTTTCGGCACACATTGCCTTCTTCCAACCTGGCGGACGAACGGAGTGGCTATTGAGCACGTCGAAAATATCGTTCATAATATTTATGAAATTTACAGTGCCACTGCAGTCTTCAAATTCCTTAAGTTTGAGTTTGTTGCGGCAATATTCCAGGGCGTCTGCTACTGAGCTGCTGAATAGCTGAGTGGCAAGCTTTACTTTCATTTTTTGTTTCTCAAACAAAATGTGAGCTTTTGTTACTTTCGTGGCTAGATGCAGACCTTTTTGCTCTTGTAGTTCGAGTAAAAGCCCGAAATATTTAAAATTGATCTCTCGCCCACTGGCGTCAATAAAGGCGCCCAAATCTCCCAATGCATTTCTAACGAGTTTTACAGCATGGCACGGATCTATGAAAACCTGTACAGGGCCGGACAGGCTTTCAAACGAAGTTTTTGCTTGGTCCTTCAAAACATTACAGCCCAATGAAGTAAACATGCTGAAGTTACTGTTCAGTCCGTCGCAGGTGATACTTACAACTTTAACCCCGACATTTTGACAAAGTTGTAAAGCCGTCTGCACTAACACGGTCTTCTGATCTCCAGTTAGTGAACAAATAAGGAAGTATCCAATTGGCAACTTCCACGTACCATTTAAACATGTTAACATCAATACCAAACTTTGGCTGGCTTCTTCCGTACTATCAATGTTAATATCGTGACCGCAATCAACACGTCCATAAAATTTTAGTGCCTTCGGATCCCAGGTGAGACCTTTTCTCATGGCCATCTCATCCAGTGTTAGGGCGCAAATCACTGGGTGATCACTTTCCTGTACTTTTCGGCGTAAGGTGTCGAAAGCTTCTTTAGTGAACCCAGGTTCAGCATTAACATTTTGGTACCATTTGCTCAAAGTGCGACAATGTGGCAGACAGGTATTGTAGGTACTTCGTATGTAATTATACGCTTTCGGAGAGAAAAAATGAAGCGTAAGTGCGAATTTTCGGATTTCTTCCGAATACTTTTTATCTAAAGGCAGTCCTTTGGCTTTGGCAATTTGCCTTTTTAAAAAATCTTCCGGTCCTGCACATTCCTCCAGTATCAGGGTTTCCTGGTTGCGGATTAAATTCTGGTCCTGAAGATCTTTAATTATGTTGGATATGAGGGCAATCTTTTTATCACGTCTTCGGACCTTTTCAAAAAGACTCTTAATTTTTCTTTGTTTCACTTTGCACTTCTCTTTTAGTTCCTTAATTTCTTCATTTAGTTGTCGATTCTGAAAAACCATAAAATATAAATGAGATTCCTTCAATGTATATCTACATAATTGTAAACATCAAACTAATTTCCCTATAGATATAGCTAAAGTTCAGACATTTCTAGTTAAAAATTAAATCTAACTAATAATGTTAACTCACCATCTCATGAGCACGATCCAAATTCATTTGCAATTTCCCATCTTGGTGCGCTAAAGCTACTGCCTGTAGAATTAGATATTTCTTGAGTTATTTAATGACTGATATTGATTATTACATAAATAACAAAACAAAATAACAACACACAACAAAAGTAAATGCTTAGTAATAATGTTTCATTATTGTATTAACACAAATATTATTTTAGTTGACAAAAAAACAAATTACCTTTACAGATGGTGCGTTTATGTTTGACATATGATCGGGTGCCTGTACTGGACAGATGTCTTCAATATTTTGTTTTTCGCGTAAAACATGTATGCGCGCTTTATCAGGGACCTGTAACTGAAATACATTTTCTATATCAGACTTATTTGTAATTAAAAATCTAAACTGTGCCCTTACCGTCTCATCGGAACGACTGGGCTGTGATTTATCAATGGGCTCAGTGGGCTGGGTTGTAATTGTCCGTTGGAAAGGCTGAAATGAAAATATATATATAAGTACATATTATTGGTTAACATCAACCGGAACCTAATAAGCAATGTGCATGGTATTAAATTTTTATTGAGACCTAGCAAATTCTTTCTATGTCAGATGGGTAACATTATTGTCTTATCTTTGTTTAAATATTTTTTATTAGAAAGCTGTCACTATAACATAAATCTATTAAAAATACCTACCATTAAAGAAGACGAGGGCACGGCGTAATCACGTAATCTTGCCACTGTAAGAGTTCTGTTGAAGCACGTTTCGTCGAAGTGCAGCGAACAGACATACCAGTTTTTATGTCGCGCGTTTATATTTTCAGTGCCTATAATTTCGAGCCACTTCCTCGTCATAACTTCATTTCTAGGAAATCTGTTGGATAAATAAATTATAATTAACTTTTATAGCATACTTATTGAGGTACTTATCGCTACTAAGTGTTATCGATACTTCGATATAAACATTCCATCCCTATTCACATGTGTTATTTGTAAGTAAACAATTGTTGGTGAAATATAGAAAAATACCATGCCAAATGGAAACCAAGACTAATACTCATCACCATACGTTAAAAATAAACCAATATGTAACAATAAAATAGACAAAAGCCTTTTGAATACGACATTAACAATGAAAATTGGTTACTTACATATGAAGAGTCAGTTGTGGTTGATTTATGTTTTTTCTCGCACCGCACCCTATTACACAACACGAGGGCATGATTTACCTTTATAAGGGAAAGCCCTGAATACTTAAAAACACTTGATAATAGCGTATTTCTTAAGAAATTCACAATAAATATAAACACAAACGACGATTTGACAGTTCATCTACCACCTGACTCGGCGAACAAAATGGCGACTCGGGCCACGCACAGCTGAGTGGATGACGTCACACAAAAGTGCTGCCAAAATAAATATTTGCAAACATTGCTCGTCTCTCATTGCATATGCAGGTCACCAGTAGTTAAAATGAGACAACACGTTGTTTGGTATTTTGGTATCAATTTTACTGATATTTGTATAACTATCTATGCATATAGTAAAATAGGGCGCCTCCATAGGATTCTTTACTCATTGTGTATACGTCACTCACTCACTCTCGTTAGAATACCACAGTGCAACAAACCAAGCAGTATGGCAAGTGAGATGAATAGAACGTTATCGGACCCCGACTTTCATTGTACGACAGGGCGAATTACTACACCACCGAATTACTTTGCCTTTCGTAATAATAAAAGACTGAGAGGCGATTTGGAGGCAGAAACTCTTGAAACATTCAAAGAAGACATGATGAAAGCCTTTGAAACAATGATGCAAAAACAAGAAAGCGAACTCAAGAAAATTGGCCCAATCCTTCAGGATATAAAAAGGACGAACGAGAGCATAGAAAATTCTATATCGTTTTTAGCTGCACAAAATGAGGAATTTAAAATGAGAATCGAACAGTTGGAATGTGAAAACAAAAAGGACAAAGAGTACATGGTGCTATTAGAAGACAAACTAGAGGATGTTAAACGTGACAACCAAAAACGAAACTTCGAAATCAAAAATGTACCTCAAGTCGAGCCCAGGGAAACCAAAGAAGACCTCATAAAAATGGTTTTATGTTTATCAAAAACAAAAGATAGCCCCCTTACTGAAAATGAAATCAGTGACATATATAGGATACGGGGAAAGAAAGAAACAGCGAAAACTACCCCAATAATAGTAGAAACAAGCTCAGCCATCCTGAAAACTACAGTACTACAGAAAAGCAAGTCGTATAACATTAAGAACAAAGAAAAGTTGCGAGCCAAACACTTAGGCTTTAGAATAAGGGAAGAGACCCCAATATACGTCTCTGAACAACTGACGGCTAAAGGAGCAAGACTTCATTTTCTAGCCCGTGACCTCGCAAAAACAAAATCATACAGGTTTTGTTGGACATCATACGGACGTGTTTACGTACGACAGACAACCGAGTCCCCTGTTATTCTAATAAGCAGTGAAGCCCAAATACATAATCTTATGCAGCGAACCTGACTATTCCATAACGTTGTAATGCACGTCTTACTGGTGATGTTGTGCACTGTGTCAATCCCAGGTACTGCTTTGTTTTGTTGTTGTTGCCATTTGTCCCTTTACGTCTTAATCCTGCCTTCTGTCGTAACATATTGTTTTGTAATTTTAAACTTAACAGATAATGTGATTTTACAGTTCCACAAGTTTATGCTTTTATACCTCAATCGAGCATGTTTACTAACAAATATATACGTAAATATTTTTCTCTCAAAATATTTCATACAAAATAACGATGTTATACTATGTCACTTATACTATGCCGTAGCTTATACTATGCCACTGTTTTACGCGTTGTGTAATATTCGTGTTCAAGTTAAGGATGTGTCTTTCTTTGTTAATTCTCAAAGCTGCCATGCAACCCATATATTTTTTATCAGCGCACTATATGCACCACAAAAAAAAACATATATTATTATTATTTTTTTAAATTATGAATAGTTTACTAACCACAATAACAGAGATTGATAAGATAGAAATTGCATCTTCAAAAACTTGTGACATTGTAGACTTCTCATCATCGATAGGCCGCATACTGAACACGGATTTTACAATAATCTCACAAAACATAAGGAGTATTTACAGTAACTTTGAGGACCTTTGCCTTAGCTTAATACAGTTTAATCTTTCAGTTGATGTGATTATATTAACTGAATGTCGAATTGACCCAAATAAAATGATACCACAATTAAATAATTATATATCTTTCAGTACCACAAATCATATTAATAAATGTGATGGTGTTGTGGTTTACGTCAAAACGGACCATAAAGTTAAAGTTACTGAAATTATGCTCACAAACGCCTCATGCCTTCAAATTACTGTAAATGATCTTACGATACTAGGGATATATCGCTCACCATCATACCCAAATGGGGAAAATTTCATACACTCATTAGACAATCACCTCAAAAACTTGCATACTTGTAAAACAATAATAATAACTGGAGATATAAATATTAACCTTACAAATGAAGACAACACACAGACAAACGAGCGTAAAAATAAATTAAATTATTTAAATATGTTAGTTACACACGGTATGTTACCAGGTCACTCACTACCAACTAGAAACAAGAACTGCTTAGATCACTTTATCTTAAAGTTAGACAAAAGTAAAAAATCTGCTGACATATACGTTTTAAATACAAGTATAACTGATCACAGTATGATTTTTCTAAAACTATCTAACTTAACTAAAAAAAATTGCTTACCTAAAATAAAGAGATCAATCGACCTAGTTAAAGCTATTGAGTCATTTAAAGGTCTGAACTTGTCAGCTATGTTGACGCTTACTGATCCCACATTTCTCACCGATGAACTAATTCGAGAATTGAGGAACTGTATCTTATCCAACACAATAACTAAAACAATATCAAGTAAAAATCGTATTATAAAACCATGGATCTCATTGGGTGTTCTTAGATGTATTAGAAATAGGAATGATATGCAGAAAAAACTGAAACATGACCCAAAAAACGAAATCCTTAAAATAACTTATAGACGTTATCGTAATCATTGCAATGCTTTGATCAAATCACTAAAACGAAATTACGACAAAGCTCAATTGCTTAAAAATAAAAAGAATCCTAAGCTACTATGGAAATCTATTAATAATATCACTCATCGTAAAGTAAGTAAATCGAATAATGTAGAACTACTAAATTGTAAAAAAACTACTAAGGAATCCTTACAGTATGTAAGCACCTATTTTGCTAATATTGGAAAATCCTTAGCGGATAATATACTGCAGCGGCTAACCCCAGATAATGTTATTTATGACTTTTCTAGTTCTCAATCCACCACTTCACTTGTTTTATTAGAAACAGACTCAGGTGAAGTCTACAACATTTTGATGGGATTAAAATCAGATAGTGCTGCCGGTTGGGATACAAGTTGGAATACAGACCAGACTCCTAAAATATGTTGCTAAGGAGATATCCCCTATTATTGCTCACTTAGCCAACCTCTGTATGGAACAGGGTATCTTTCCAACTGCGCTGAAACATGCTATCGTTACTCCTATCCATAAGGGTGGAAACAGAGATGAAGTCAGTAATTATCGACCTATATCAGTTCTTCCGGCTATTTCAAAAATAATAGAGAAAATTATAAACAGTAGATTAATCAGCTTTTTCAATAAATATAATTTAATATCAGATTCTCAATTTGGCTTTAGAAAAGGAATTTCCACAGAGGACGCAATTCTTGCTTTAACCACTCACATATCTGAAAATGTCGATAACAATAAAAAGTGCTTAACAGTCTTTCTGGACCTCCAAAAGGCCTTTGACACCGTCTCTGTCCCCACCCTTATGCAAAGGCTTGAATCGTCGGGTATCAGGGGCACACCCTTAGCCTTACTATGTGATTACTTGCAGAACCGGAAACAGAGTATTCGTGTAGGGAATAGTGTCGGTGAGCCAGTGAAGACTACTTATGGTGTACCTCAGGGAAGTGTTTTAGGACCGACACTTTTCCTGATTTACATTAACAATCTTTGCAACCTAAACATTTCAAATGGTAGAATATTTTCATACGCAGACGACACAGCTGTGGTCTTCACTGGTTCAACATGGAACGCAGTATACCACTTTGCTCAGGAGGGTCTTGCCCACATAGCTCGTTGGTTAAATGCTAACTTACTAACATTAAACACCTCAAAAACTAATTACATCTGTTTCACAAATTACAACAGTACTCAGCCAAATTCAAATTATCAAATAAAAATTCACTCCTGTAATAACCATACTAAAAATGAATGCTCATGCCAGATTATAGAAAAAATATCAGAAACCAAATATCTTGGATTAAAAGTGGATCAGAGACTAGCCTGGTACGGTCACATTGACTTACTGTCCAGCAGAATTCGTAAGCTTTCATGGATATTTAAGACTCTGAGATATGTTGCTAAGCATGACTTAATAAAACAAATTTATGTAACGTTGGCACAATCGATTCTTATCTATTGTATAACAGTATGGGGGGGAGCTACCAAGACAAAGTTTTTAGAGCTGGAACGGGCGCAAAGATCACTGCTCAATGTAATATTCTTTAAGCCCTACAGGTTTCCAACGGACAGTTTATATTCTCAGTGTGACCTACTATCCGTAAGGAAACTTTATATCCTATATGCGATACTAAAACTTCATAAAAAACTACCTTTTAAAAACGCAAAAAATACTAAAAGAAGACGTCCCAAAGCTGCACATGTACCCACCGTTAAAACAGCTTATGCTAAAAGACAATTCTCACGATTATCAGCACATATTTATAATAATATAAATAAAACCCTTAACATCCACCCTTCGACAAAATATAAATGCAAGAAAATATTGATCAAGTGGCTTCTAAGTAAAAAATATGATGAAATAGAGAACATAATAATAAATAAATAGATATTGCTTTATGGCACGAAAAATAAACTTAAATATAACACTTTCCTTGTAAACATGCACAAACAAATACACACATGCATCGACAAACATTACTCACAATATTACACACACACAATCTTATACACAAATACATATTACAATATCACATTTTTATTCACACATTCACTTGTAAATACCATATACTTCCTTATATTTTATTTGTTTTTTATTTTTACTGTTGTCACGCCATGGTATCACCACATATTCTATTCACTTTATTTTAATAAGTATCCTATGTAATTATATGGAAGAGCGGGGTCTCCTAACACAGGTATTCCATACTTAAAAGGAGATTCCAGCCATTTGTTATTTGTATTGTTAAGGATACCGAATAAAGAATTTTTCATTTTCATTTTCATTTTCATTACTCGCCGTTCTCAACCATATGAAGGACTAAGCGCCCCTGATTTATCCTTATGTTCGCCGAATTTAGCATCCACATTAACATGGGCCGTTTTTTCCTCAACTCTTGGCAGCGACCATTATCCTATATTTATTACATTTCCCTCTAATTTCACCAAACCATACACACCCCGTCCTCCTAGATTAAAGTTTAGGATATCAAATAATAACACAAATTGGTCATTATACCGTACGTTAGTCGACGAAGAAATAATATTACTCCCACAATTTGACAACCAGACTGAATGTGCAGATGCTCTTGCCTCACTTCTGATTAGTGTTGCCGAAAGAGTCTTTCCTGTTAAAAGTAATTATCACAGAAAAATTCCCTCTCCACCTTGGTGGGACTCTGAATGTTCCGCCTCTATCAAAGAACGCAAATTGGCTGAAAATTTATACAAAAATTATTCCACCACAGAAAATTTTGATAACCTTTGTGAAGCTACAAAAAAAACTCGAAAACTATTTAAACAAAAAAAATGGGAATGATGGAAATCTTTCTGTGAGTCTTTATCACCCGACGTGCCTTCCTCCACTGTCTGGCGTAACATACGTCGTTACAGGTCTGCTTACAGAGAAACAAACCCCCATATTCTGCCTGAGAGCTTTACAGAGATTTTGATGGATAATTTGGCACCACCTTCAGCCCCTCTAAATATTATTACGCCTTGTTCCATATCCCCGAATGAAACTCTTTCCCACCTTAATTCCCCTTTCAGTCTCCAAGAGCTAAAAGGCGTCTTGAGTTACGTTAAAGACTCTGCGCCTGGAATAGATGGAATTCCATATTCTTTTTTTATTAATCTTAGTGATCCTAGTCTTATATACTTTTTGAACATTGTAAATAAAATAATGATTTCAGGTGAAATTCCACCCTCTTGGAAAATTCAGGAAGTTATTCCCATACTAAAACATAATAAAGAATCTTCAGACCCAAGGTCTTATCGTCCCATAGCTTTAACTTCAATTCTTTGTAAACTAACGGAACATTTAGTAAAAAATAGACTGGAATGGTACGTAGAAAACCAAGGTTTGCTACATACTAGCCAGTACGGATTTAGGAAAGCCAAAAGCACCATGGACAACTTGGGTATTTTTATTACTGACATTAGATTAGCTTTTTCTAAAAATGAATCCTTACTTGCGGCATTTTTAGATATTCATTCTGCATACGATAATGTTGATATAACTATATTAAAGGAAAAATTTATCAAATTAAAAGTTCCACTAATATTATCCAATTTTATCATAAACCTTATCTCAGAAAGATACATACAGGTAAACTGCGATAACTCATCTGTTCGTCGAACTGTATGGAAAGGTCTTCCGCAAGGATCAGTTTTATCACCATTGATTTACAATATTTATACTTATGACCTGGTAGACTCTCTTCCAGGTTATATTAAGGTTTTACAATACGCTGATGACTTAGTATTTTACATAGCTGGCCGATCAGTTGAAAACTTAATAAACTCCATAACAGTTTCTCTTGAGAACCTCAAGATATGGCTTGACTATAATTCACTTGAATTATCCGTTTCAAAAAGTTCAACAGTTTTATTTTCTAAAATGCGCACCCCTTATCCTAAAGTGATATCATATAACTCAGTTTTCATTCCTCAATGTAAAGAAGTAAAATTTCTCGGCATTATTTTTGATAACAAATTAACTGGTCTTCCTCACTGCAATGCTATTGTTAATAAATGTGAACGAAATCTAAACATATTAAGATGTTTGACAGGTGTATGGTGGGGCGCTCATCCATCTACATTAAGACTGTTATATAATGTCCTTGTTCGTAGTGTGTTAGATTATGGAAGTTATTTTCTGGAGCCCTGTAGTTCAGCTGGGTTAAAAAAATTAAATAACATTCAGTCTAAAGCTTTGCGAATAGTGACGGGAGCGATGCGTTCTAGCCCAATTAATGCACTACAAGTGGAATGTTCAGAACCGCCTTTGAATTTACGACGCCAATATTTATGTGACAAGTATTTATTTCGAGCTTTTCAATTTTCAAAACACCCTCTTCGTAAAATGTTGCAAACTTTATTTGAAAATATTGAAAAGGCGCCTTACTGGCGACATAAAAACAGCCCTTGTTTAATAATTAGCTTTCGTAAATTTACTTCCCTCCAAGCGCCCACCCATAGTTCTCAATATCTCCCTATTTTTGGTACTAATTATAATGCACTTATTCTTTTACCTACTGTAAAATTTGATTTAGATTTAATAAAATATGAATGTTCAGCTGTGTCTTTCTACACACAAATAGAGCAATTCTGGCCTGGCTGGCATTATATATTTAGCGATGCCTCTAAACAGTCTTCAATGGATTGCGTTGGTGTCGGAGTGTACCATCAGCAATTTAAAATAGTACAGAAAGTTAAACTTCCTCCCGAAAGTTCGGTGCACACCGGGGAGTGCTTCGGTCTTTTAAAATCATTAGAATATACTCTTCTCGCAAATCTTAAACAAACTATAATTTTCTCTGATTCTAAGAGCGCACTTCAGTCTTTAGTAAAGTTCCCGTTTAAAACAAATTCTAACAATTCAGTCATTATGGAATGTAGAACTTGGTTGGAAAAGTGTTATTCTAGAGGCCTACAGGTTGAATTTGCGTGGATCCCTAGCCATCAGAATATTCCTGGTAATGATTTTGCGGATAAGTTAGCCCACGAGGCCGTGACCTGTGGTGATAAATTTCCTTATGAAAACATGGTTCAAGATATTGTTTCCTTTCCAAGAGACCAGATGTATCATTCTTGGGAAGAAGTTTGGAGCATCAGTAAAGAACAAAAAGGAAGAAATTACTCGAAAATTCAGCCCCAAATTTCAAAAAAACCTTGGTTTTCTTCAATGAGATTTGATAAAGTGGGCACAACTATTCTTATTAGAATGCGCCTAGGCCATGTTTGTACACCTTCCCATTTAGCTCGCATAAATATTGTTGACAGTAGCGACTGCAGTTGTGGTAATGGAGTAGGTGATCTCAATCATATTTTCTTTAATTGCCTATCTCACGATTGCACATATTTTTTAAATAATCTGATTACCTTAGGTGTAATCTTGGGTGTCTCATTGCCAACATCGATGCCTTGTCTTTTATACTCCATGGAATATGACATTTATAGACTAATAACGGATTTTATTCAAAAAAACAATATTAAATTATAGCCTAATACATTTTACATATCATCATTATAAATGTTCCACTCATTGTATACATTTCATCTCATTGTTACTTATTATAGAAATATCCAAAACTCATATCCTTATTTATTGTTATCCCTTGAATCCTGGTCCTATTGCTCCTTTCGTATTGTAATTTTCTCGTATTTTTCATGAACCTTAACCCTTATCCCAACCTTTAAACACCGTCGTGGCATACGCACAAACCGTGCAAGCCATAATAAAGAAAAAAAAAAAAAAAAGTTGTTTTCTTTTTTAAATAATGGCTTCTTGCGTCTAGCACATTTAGCCAGTGTCAAGTAAGCGATATATTAATAATATATAATTCATAGTAAATGAGAATGAGTGGTGATAAAGATGATAAATGAGATACCCTCCCCTAAGCCCCTTAAGTCTCACATGGACTCCTTGAGAGAAAATTTGAAAAGTGATGTTGCACTGTTTTGTTTGATTTACCAACACTCATGTACGTTCACAAACACTTAGCGGTTAATAATCCACCGTTATTACACATTAATGTTAGAAATATCACAAATTTTAGAAAATAAAACAAAACTGCAGACATGACGCTTCACTTTCCCGCTAAGAAGTCCTGTAAAGTTGTTGAAAGACAATATACTCTTTTTTTTAACACTGAATGTAATGTGAAGCTACTAAAACGATTTCGGTTATTAGCGCCTAAATTTGTACCAAGGTCATTCATATAAAATTGGTAGGCGTTGTGTGGTAAATAAATTAATACCAGGACAATAATAATAAAATTATAATGCTGTTTGCATTATAATTAAACTATTTTATTCTTATTGTTATAATTAGAGAATAATTACCTTTAGCTGTTGTCATGTATGTTGTTCTATTTGTATGTAGGAATTATTGCTTTCGTAGTTAGATTCGTAGATTTTTTTTAATTGTGTACCTACCCTCAATTTGTTTAGGTTTTAAAGTCATCATTCATACTTTTGTTACGATATCATTTTGTTGTTGTTCAATGCAATCTTCAAGATGAAGCGTGGAAAAAGATGTTCTGTTTGTTTGGAAGATCAAAAGTTAATGTTTCTTGAATACAGTGAACATTTTCATAATTTACCTACTGAGCCGCATTCGGGTAGTAAAATTTATAAGGCTATCAGCCTTTGTACCTTTCCCTTAAAAGAAATTGTAACTATTTTTTTGGTACAATAAATAAGGAAAAATATTAATGATGAACTGTCTATTACTACAAATAAAGATATGAGTGCCAATGAATCTGACTCTGACTCTTCAAGTGAGATTAACAGTAACTGTAGTAGTGAGGATAATAATAGCAATTGTAGTGAAAGTGTAATGTGCTTTGAAATAGAAATAAGCGACTGGGAAAAAAACAAACCACGGTCGTGCTTTAAAGAAGAGACTACCGTCTGGAGAATGGAATGATTGTTTTAGAAAATATATTTGGCAAAATACGACAAACAGGTGCACATGGATTTTTAAAAACAATTGTACTTGTGGTGATAGTATTAAGATAAATGGACGTTGTCGCAAATGAAATGGCACAATTATAATATATGTAAAAACTAGGTAGGTACAGAAATTCCGTTACATTTAGGTGTGTTCTGGAAAATGTAGATTCTAAATTAGTCCACATCAAAAAAAGTTAGACTAACGAAATCTACAAAGGAAAAACTTGCTTCTTGCTTGAAAAATGAATTTCCTGTAGCAGTCTCGCAGAAACAAATTAGTTAATAGCACCCTTGCCAATGACGATACACGCGAACAACCTTTTATTGCTACACTTAAAACTCTTTAAAATAGAAGAAGTCGGACGAATACGTCCAGCTCTTTCCACAAAATTGTGGCACTGGCGTATTGGATAATGAGTTTTACGCCACCATTTGATACTGTTATTTGAAACTTATCCCTTAACCCTTCTTTGTATATTATTGGACTAATGTGCAGCGTACATTTTGTGAAGCTTTTTCACAAAAGGAACATATTTCATTGAGTTAGACGCAATTGGATCAATCTTTAAGAAAATAAGGCCACCAACAGATCCCAAGAGCTGTTACCAATCAAAGCATTTATTCATGTATATATTGATGCTAAAAATTAAAATACGTCGACACCAATTGCACAGCTGATTTCAGCTACTCAAACGCTAGACAACATATACTATTGGCTAAAGACATGGATACAATCTATGCCAAATTCTATAGAAGTACCTAACTACTGATGACTCGAGTGCTTTGATTAGTGCTTGTGTCAAAGCATTCACTACATTTAGTACAACTAAAGCCTACTTAAATCATTGTTTTGCTTATTTAGGAAAGCAAACCGAAATTCCACTGAATTATGCGCCTTGATTCGTCACAATTTATAAAAACCTTGTACGTACGAAGTCCGTACAAAGTTTTTATAAATTGTACATTATTGTACGTTGTATTGTATTGTTTCACTTACTTAAGTTTACCTTTTATTATATGTCTGTCAAACCTATTTACTGCCACTATAATAAGATTTATTATTATTTCTTTCGCCGTCGTATAATTACTACAAGACTTCAGGTTTAGCAAATGTTTTATGTGAAATTTCTTCACATGCATGTCGACATTTTTAAAACACTTAGATAAGTACTTACTTACTTAGTAAGTACTTAAAAGTAAAGTAAAGAAACATTGTAAAGTGACCTTGGTGATGAGACAATTTAAGAAAATGTTTACTATTTCCCTACATTCATATATCAGTGCTTCTAGTAGTAACGTAGAGATTTACTTTAAGAATATCAAACAGTTATTACTTAATTCAAGAAGTGGACTTTGCTAGTGGATTGTTTTATTATGATTCATAACGAGTATTTGTCGGGATTGCTAAAGTCAGCACAATGCTCTTACCCAAAGATTTTTCAAAAAATAGAAAGTCGGCATTTTGTAATTGATTTATTGGAACCAAAACCTAAAATACAATGCATAAATGATAGTGAAACATCTTTCACAGATACTTCTATATTTATTGCAGAACCTAAGTGTAAGGAAAACTGGCGAAATAAAAATACTGAAAATAATGAAACCAAAACCATTAATTGAGACAATCAAACCCAAAAGTAACATAACATATGTGCATTTGATGCCAAACGGGAACATTAGTAGAACAGGACAGAAAGACATAATTTTACAAAAAACTGCGCATTTGATGCAGTCTTGCAAGCATATGCTGTCCTCTATAAAGAAAATAAAGTTTTAGCTGAACAAAGCTAAAAATAAATTTTAATTTCTCTACATTGGTTAAAGCAGTATCTCTAAACAATTTGGATGTTGACGTATTAGAACTTAGATCAAATATTCTTATAGAATTTAATGATATTTGAGATATTTGAGTCAATTTTACGTAACGAATACAGTTAGTGCGAAATTCTCCAAAAAGTGCAATACTTGTGACTATAGAGAGAAAGATTGTTACCAATTTTGCCGTTAAATATTCTAAGATATTTAACAGAGAGACTTGAAGGTTTAGTATCATTAGCAAACTCTATGTTGAGTGATAAATTTGTTCAGTGCATTAATAAACACTGTTCTGGCATAGTAAACATGACATATGATTTATCCGATCACATTATAACCTTTGAAGTAGTTGATACAGTAACAATAGAGAAAGTGCCTAAAACTTTTGTTCTTAAAGCAAATAGACAGTATGCCCTTGCATCAGTTATTGATGGAGGTACATATAGTTTGGGTCATTAAACAGCTCACTGTAAAACGGGATCAAACTGGTATTGTTATGATATGATGATCTTAAGACAAAGGTGCACAAAAAAATAAATAAATCATTTCAATCACACTTGTTAATTTATGTTAAAACTTAATTTGTTTGCCAATTCAAAAAATGTTATTTTGTTGATTTTCTAATAACAATGATCTATGTAAACAGAGTACCTATATAATTTATTTACCACACAACGCCAACCAATTTTATATGAATAAGCTTGATACAAATTTGCTATTAATTTTACCTTGGGCGCTAATAACAGAAATATATATATATATATATAAATATAATATTACATTCAGTGTTAAAAAAAAAGAGTACATTGTCTTTCAACAACTTTACGTCAGAGGTGGGTTAGTACGCAATATTTCTAAGAAAATTACTTGGGGTTGCTAGGGAGATGCTCTATAGTCTATAGCAATTCAGTTGGCTCATGGCTGTACCCGATGTTTTCAAGTAAGTACAATCGTACAACTGTATTCATAATTTATAAACAGGAAAATAAACAATGGGGTTTTCGGGGAGCAGGATGTTTCAAAGATATCAGCATTTTTTGTAAACTGAGTAGTCTTATTGCAATATCAATATCAATATCGACTATCGTAAATATTATTTACGACTCCCCGTGAGATGATGGGCGGCACTATTCTAAGCCTGGGGGCCTACCACCGAATTCGATGGATTACCGGTAATCCATCTAGATCAAACGTTGTTTTGCGTTCATTAATCCGTACCGGGGAATCTGCCGACAGCCACCTCTCATTCATGACCTCCAGTCCGTGACAGACCAATAGGTGAATGGAGAACGCCATTTTGTTTCGATTTCCATGAGTTCGGCGGTACGACAGAATCAATTTGAAATCCATTTTGCCTTATAATCGATTGCCATCGAACTCGGCGGTAGGCCCCCTGTACCACACGGAACACTGCCACTTCAGAAGCGGGGTAATGCATTCAATTGGTATTGAATCTTTACAACTACTTGTAAGGAGAGGGTGGTACTTCCTAAAAAAGGAAAGATCTTTCACCGGGCGGATGGATGTGCCCGTGGACCGCGGCCCAACCGATGATGGTTGGGTGTTGTTTATGTTACCGGCCAAACCCGATTTTAGGACAAACTAGTATGGCATAGTCCAAACTAATTTAGGTGGGCTGCAACTATTATAATAAAATGTTTTTTAATGGTAAGAAAAAAAAATAACCTCAACCTAACCCAAAAAGAGAAGTATTATTAGGTATCTCTTTTTGGGTTAGGTTGAGGTTATTTTTTTTCTTACCATTAAAATTCATAATTATATAAGATGATTTTCGCAAAAATTAAAAGCTTGTCAACATTATTAATAAATTTATATTTACAACTAATGCTTAATAATAATATAAGTTACAAAAGTCCGGAAAAAAAATCACTTGCATTTTTTATACTGCTAGAGGGTAAGTTGTTACACAAATCTTTTTTCTTATCTGGTTTCTGATTTACATCAATAACAGATTCAAGAGATTCAAAGTATGATATATTCCAAAATTTTACATCATTATCATGGGAACATGATGCAATGTATTGCCCATCGTAGCTTATATCAATACATTCAACAGGTAATTTATGTTGACCCACAATTCCGAGTTGTCGCTGTGGAAACATATGAGCTGCTCTTAATATGCCGTCTTCGCCTGATGTTACTACTATGTTCTGGGTGATAGGCCTCATACATTGAATAGCATGTTTATGTCCAACAAATTCGTCACTGTGTAGTCCAAATTGCTTCCAATTAAATACATAAAACTTTCCGGTTGATGATCCAACTAATAATTTTGTATCAGATCTAAACAACCCCATACATGTGAGTTCTGAATCATAATCTTCGGACGTTGTGTAGATTTTTCTAAAAAATAAAGATGATTATTTTGAAATAAACTAAAAAATCTAACATATTCTTATATGAAAAATCTAACATATAAGAACAGTATTCAGGGTAGAGGTCAAGATAACTTTCTTTGTGTATACAGTAATGTTTTATAAACCTTCTCGCTGGATTCAGTCCAATGCTATTTTATTTTAGAACACATGATCAGATATCATTTGAATAGTATTTTATGAGTTAATAAAAATATTTAGAACATACAATACTATTTGTGTAACAAAAATCACACGACTTCCAGATTGATACTAGAATGTCACAATGCACTAGAACAGGCATCAATACAATATCGAAACAAAATTACACTACAATGGATGAAGGGACACAGTGGATCAATGGGTAACGATGCAGCTGACAAACTGGCAAGGCGAGGCTTCATCGTGATGGTCTACGGACCTGAACCCATAGTTCCCATTCCCTGTAAACAATTACGAAATTGGCTACGGACCATAACACACACAATCGAAGAGCTGGTGGTCCTCCACTCCAGGTTGCAGGCAGTACAAGAAGGCCATGCCGTCACTAGACGTTAAACTAACTAGGCGACTTTTTCGACTGGACAGAAATAGCCTGCGCCTGGTGGTGGGGACCACCAACATTTACACACTATAGGAGTCACAAACAGCCAGAGTGGTGCTGCACAAGGCAGGTAAATATTTTAGAAAATGCCAAAAAAAACTCCTACTAAAGACAGCAAATCTAACATAATAGGTTGGGGAAAAAGTCTTTTCGTATTTTTGTATGAAAAGTCAAGACATTTTTTTAAAAGTTTATTTCCATTTATTTACATTATATATGTACCGTTTTGTTGAATAACTTTCTGCCATTTTGTGGGCAGAGACATTATCCCGTTACTGTAGAAACTTTGGGAGTTCTGATCAAAAAAACGGGACAAATAGTTTTGGCAGTCCTCTCTTGAGGTTAACCTTACAGAACCTAAAGAATTCTGCAGAGACCGAAACAGGTGAAAATCTGAAGGCGCAAGATCAGGGCTATATGGTGGATGCACTAGGACCTCCCAGTCGAACTCTCTTAATTTTTGCTGAGTGGCTAAAGATGTGTGTGGTCTAGCGTTATCGTGATGAAAGACCACACCCTTCCTGTTGATCAATTCCGGCCGTTTTCTCTCGACTGCTTCCTTTAATCTCATCAGTTGCTGGCAGTAAAGATCGGAATCGATGGTTTTGCCGGGCGGTAAAAGCTCATAATAAACAATGCCCTTTCAATCCCACCATACACACAGCATCACCTTATTTCGTGTTAGGCCAGGTTTGGCCACAGTCTGTGAAGCCTGGCCAACTTTCGACCACGACCTTTTTCGCACGTTCTTGTCGTACGTGATCCACTTTTCATCGCCAGTTATCAATCTCTTCAAAAACGGCTCGGTTTCATTACGTCTCAATAATGAATCGCAAATGAGTACACGGTTCATTAAGTTTCTTTGAGTGAGCTCGTGTGGCACCCAAATATCGAGCTTTTTTGTATAACCAGCTTTCTTCAAATGGGTCAAAACTGTTTTGTGGTCAATTCCCAGTTCTTCAGCTACATCGTAACTACTAATATGCCGATCTAGCTCCACTCTTTCAAAAATGGCGTCCATTTTATTCGTAACAGGGCGACCAGAGCGAGGTGCATCTTTAACATCAAAATTTCCGGACTGAAAACGTTTGAACCAAATTTGTGCTACTCTTACTGACACTGCATCAGGTCCTTAAACATCACAAATTTTTTTCACTGCTTGAGTTGCATTTTTGCCTTTTTTATAATAAAATTTTAAAATGTATCGAATTTCTTCATTAGATTCACTCATTTTTACGGAGAGAAAAACAAATGAAAAATAGCGGGAAACAACTTTTCTTTTTTTTTTTCTTTTCTTTATAATGGAACCTTTTTAATGTTACCAAAACCAGCCAGACACAAATAGTACAGTCAAAACAATTTTATAATAAGTTTATACCTACGTTATGCGAAAAGACTTTTTCCCCGACCTAATATTTAAATATTTGGTTTACGTGAATTATAAGATTTTACCTAGCTTTCAGATCAATTGATGTTAGAGTGCCATCTCCCCCAGAACATACTAAATATTTTTGCGTTTCATTAGTAATCAAATCTGACACATGTTCTTCTCCCACTTTTATACTAAACACTGGGTCGGGTTTTCTCATGTCCCATAACTTCACAACACCTTCGTCGTCACCTAAAAATTAAGTGGCATCATTATCACTATATTCTTATTATCATTATTTATCTGTTGCTGGAGATGACTCATAGCCCATACTGATAGCAAGAGATTAATTCGCCATATTAGAGTTTGTTCTTTTTTAGCTTAAATATAGCAAGCTAAGAATAATCCATTATGATGAGAGACAACAATCAATACTCAATTATGAAGTGTGTAACTTTAAAAAAAAATGACCATAACCAAAATTTTAAAGAGTCTGTAGACATGGAATGCCCCATGTGGGTTAAATGTATGTAATTACATTGAAGGTTTAGTGTTTAAAGGGATCTTCACATAAATATATTTTATTAACCATTTACAATGTAAATAAAACTTACCAGTTACTATTTTTCCACTATCTAAGCTCATAAGAGAGTAGACTGGCTCATTATGAGCATTTTCATAACATCTTTTTAATTTTCCTGTCTGCACATCCATTGCTATAATGGATTTATCCTAAAATAAATATAAAACTGATACATTGTGTAAATGTCAGTGTTTGTTTATGTGTACCGATGAAAGCCATCTTTGGATAAAATAAATAATAGCTTTTAAAAAAGGAAAACTTTGCATTTAAACATAACTATGTAAAAAATACAAACTAACAGTATTTACACTAAAGCTTCAAAATCTCTTGAAGCAGTCAGTCCCCACAGTATTAGAAAAAAAAACAATCTAGTATTTAAGTGTTGGTGAAAGGAGAAAATTACACCATAAATAGAAAACAACACATGTGGGTGTGTATATATTCCCTGTTAAACAAAAGGGGCATCTAAAACATTTTTAATTTATAAATACTATACCATACCTTTGATGCAGAGTACAATGTAAGGCCATCATCATTAAATTCAACAGCTCTACAAGCTTTCAGATGAAGTTCATGTGTTTCAACTAATTTTGTTTCATCATTATTATACTCATACAGTGAAACATCTCCAACAATTGAAGCTAACGCAATCAAATTTTTTACAGGACTGAATGATATATCAACAATAAAATCTTCACATTGAATGGAAGGTGGATGATCTCGACTTTTGTTTAATTCAAATTTAATAGCTTTGATTACTACATCCTCATCGTCTAGATCAGCCACACTATCTTGATTGTCATCATTCTCTTCACTAGATGACATGTCAGAATCTAAAACAAGGTAATAATAACATATTAAATAAGTGATTAATAGGTGTGTTGTAGGGTTATTTTATTGAGCACTAAGTGTTGATATAATTATGTATATGAAATAAGTCTCCAGGTAACACCATTTGGCGCCTGTGTCAGTCTGTGCATTTATTTCTAAGTGGAGCCCAAGGAGAGAACTACATACGTTTATCCGTTGTCTTGCCTAGTCTAGGGTACTCCCAGAGTATCTTGATTTGGGGCTAGAAGGACTGATGTCCAAGATTATTTATAATTATTGTACATACTTCGAAGATGAGCTTCTTCACTATTAGCGGCCTCCTCTTCATCTATACTGATGTCGCTGTCGCTATCATCAGATGAATCTTTATCAAAGTTCCGAAAATTTAAAGTCATGTTGATTAAATTAAATAGAACTATAAAATCCTTTAAATTTACAACTCTAGGTTGTGCTTAAATCTGCTTAAACGTGCTTCTGAGTTCTGTTCCACAACAACATGAATTTCATATCAGGTAACTGTCAAGCAAATGTCAACTCCAATTTTTTTTTCTTACATTCACATGTGATGTCATCATTTAATCTGGCTCAATTGTCCCCACTACCCTTAAGCCTAGTTCGGACTAGGCTAGTATTTTAGTCAAGTAACGCTACTGCTCAAAAACCGTTCGCACTATGGCCGTGTGCAGTACACAAGAGAAAGTTGGTTTGTAGCATGTACAGAGTGCAATTTTCTAAATGCAAATAAGCAGATTGCTTCATTTGCTTGTTTTTGTAAGTTTCGCTTTTACATTCCACAAGCACTATTGTTCTACATACTTAGACACAAATTTTAATGTTGTTTCTTCGCTCCAACGAAACGACATTTTTTTCTTGCGGCAACTAATGAACTCGACCAAAGCATCAAGTTCAGACTTGTTTAGCCGATGAGACAATGGGCAGTGGACGCGTGGTGGGAGGCGCTACTTGCCCGATAAAATATAATAAAATGGATCGACTTATTGCTAAATTACTCGACTAAATTTTCATTGTTTAGACACGTTTTATTACTAAATTGGGACTTCTTGGCGGGAAAGCGAAAGGTCATGTCTGCAGTTTTGTTTTATTTTCTAAAATTTGTGATATTTCTAACATTAATGTGTAATAACGGTGGATTATTAACCGTCAAGTGTTTGTGAATATACATGAGTGTTGGTAAATCAAACAAAACAGTGCAATATCACTTTTCAAATTTTCTCTCAAGGAGTCCATGTGAGATCTCAGTATAGTCCCACATCTTTACTGAGGACTCAAGGGGCTTAGGGGAGGGTATTTCATCTTCGATTTATCATCTTGATCACTACTCATTCTCATTTACTATAAATTTTATAATATTAATATATCACTTACTTGACACTGGCTAAATGTGCTAGACGCACGAAGCCATTATTTAAATGGAAGAAGAAGAATTACTAAATTACTCGCCACTCGACTAACATACTAGCCTCGTGCGTTTAGCACATTTAGCCAGTGTAAGAGATATATTTATACTAATATACTATTAATTAATATATGTATATATGTTACCAGACAAACCCGGTTTTGGGACAAACTAGTATGGCCTAGTCCAAACTAATTTAGGTTGGCTAACATATAAATATGTAACATATATATTGTCAAGAGTAGTGTAAAGTGGAAACACTGAGATTTTATGTCATTCACAAAATGGCGTCGGCACGTCATTTCGATGTCGAACGTGTTAAAACAACTAGGGTAACCATCTATCTGAGGTAGCGGGTCTTCTTCTTCTTCTTTTAAATAATGGCTTCGTGCGGTTTGCACATTTAGCCAGTGTCATGTTAGAGATATATAAATATCATATAAATTATAGTAAATGAGAATGAGTGGTGATAAAGATGATAAATGGTAAATGAGATACCCTCCCCTAAGCCCCTTGAGTCCTCAGTAAAGATGTGGGACTATACTGAGATCTCACATGGACTACTTGAGAGAAAATTTGAAAAGTGATGTTGCACTGTTTTGTTTGATTTACCAACACTTATGTATGTTCACAAACACTTAACGGTTAATAATCCACCGTTATTACACATTAATGTTAGAAATATCACAAATTTTAGAAAATGAAACAAAACTGCAGACATGACGCTTTACTTTCCCGCCAAGAAGTCCAGGTAGCGGGTCTATTGTAGACTATAATTTTTTTTTAAATATTTGTTTCAGTTTTCCTTCCACAATTACACAGTTGATGTAAACAGCTATTCCGCTTTCACAAATTTTGTAAACAGAGGCGCTCTGTGTTTTCTTTCAAAATCTGTTTTTGAAACAGTAAAATACGCGTAAAAATTGTTTAGTCATGTTAATTTGACCACATCGAAAAACAATTACAAAAGACGTCTCATTAATGCGATTTTGGAACACTTTTCTTACAAAATTTCTATTCTTTTTTAAAATTTTCTGACAAAGGGAATTGAATGTGAAGATTTGCACGAAACACAAATCATAAAAGAAATTATCAATATTTTTTCAAACATGCGGATGAAGCATCACGAAAGATGTGACACCATCATACACTTGAGTTCAAGGTCAACTACGCGACAAAAGCTGCATAAAACCATATTATTCAGCAACTTATAGATTTTGCTCCATTCGCTTAATTTTTAAGAAAATTTTCTAAAACCACATTCCATCAATGTTTTTTTAATTTTTTCTTTCATTACATGATAATAAATGATTATTAAAACAACATTTAATTTTATTTCTACCAACCACCTGCACACTTACATTATATACGTACGTATCTAAGACTGGAGTCGCATGTATGTATGACTATGGAATGGGCAGCGGTGATTACTTGCCATCAGGTCACAGATTATTTAATAGCTACATCAGGTGACCCGCTAAATCATTTGCCCTCCTCTGCCGTAAAACATTCTAAATTCAGCCGGCTAGGCTGAATAATTTAGTTTCTAAATTCGGTCAAGTGTAAATTACTTTTAGTAGGATTCCAAGACACAATTTTATATACTTTCTAAATTGCCTTCTGAATTAATTCCTAAATTTAGCCAAATCTAATAACTTAATCTAATAAGTCTAATAACTTAATTTCCTTACTCTTGCTAGTTGATACTTTAGTTTTTAGTGCAATAACATTTTATTTTATTGTATGTAGGTATCTATGTATATTATATTTTATTATCGTATGTATTTAATTTAGTACTATTTATTTATAATTATATATGTATGCTAGCTACAATTTAAACTTACCTTTAATGTTTTATTGCATCTGTTATTTCAGTATATAAACATGTCATATACCTAATTTATTGTGTCTTGCTAGCCCACTCCTAGCCCTTGCTGTCCACTCCTTGTGGAAATTCGTTACTTTTAGGCGACCTTGAAAAGATTGCTTTCAGCAATAAGGCTGCCTATTTGCATATACACTAGTTTTTTTTGTTAATATATTTACTTTATCATCTGATTGTGTGTTGCAACTAAGTATATTCTATCTATCTTATAAAGAACCCACACAATAGAAATATTATTTACTATACATGCATATGCATATAAATTTAACAAAAAAAATAAGACAATCTCGTATTTATGCCTGTTGTGGTAATCCTACATAGAAAGAGACAAACTCTCACAGATTGAACCTCTTGCTCGGACTGAATTCGCGACTCCAATTAGTAATCCCTCCCTTTTTTTTTTTTTTTATCGTCGGTAAAAAATGCTGTTTACGCACTGTCTCCCGGCCAATGGGGGGACCGGGAGGGGAGTGTGGGGCTCACTGCGGCAGACGCGACCACCGCAGTCCTACCCACTAAAAACCTTCCGACGACGCCCACCGCTGTTGAAAAAGGGGCAGGGGGCCAGTGCCTGGGTTTGTAGCTTCTGGCACCCCGCCCGCGGCCAACGTCCCCCGGATCAGAACCGGGAGGACCTCCTCAGAGGAGCGCAGTCTGTCGCGCCCCTCCTACCTCCTTGTGCGGCCATGGCGTAACTGGCCGACTTCTGGGAGGGTCTATAGCTAGACGGAAGGGGCCCCCTGCCCAAGCCACCTAAGACCCTCCAGGCGCGGCTGGACGGGCCCTCCTTGCCCGCCCGCTGCGCCAACGGCGTAGCCGGAGAGAAAGCGGATCCCGCTCCCTCTCCCGCTCCGCGGTCTCCTTCTGCGACATCACCACTTCGCAGAAGGAGGCCATCGCCTCCCACAAGTAATCCCTCCCTAAAGTTATAAACTCCTTGGATATTGGTATTTCCCATACCATAGATTATATAATATATAATGCTAATTTAGTGTCTCCCATGCTGCAGTGTGGTCATCGCTTTAATTCAAGATGGCGGATTATAGTAGCGGGATGAGCAGAAAAATGGCTACATCGATAATTAAATCTTTTTCTAATAAAATTTACAGGTAGTTCATAACATATTAGGAGAGTTTTTACTTATCATAAATCAGTTACGTATTAACCGTGACAAGTGCATAGTGTAGAAAAGCCCCATCATATCCTAGCATTATCCCGGTTGCCCTAGACTTAAGCTTAGGGCCCCTCCCAAACAAGTCTCCACCTTGGCGTGGTGTGGGCGCCTTCTACCTCCTGGAGATCGGGAAAAGGTAACACCCAGAGATTGGCGACTCTGGGTGCCCTTAGTACTGACTACCAGGGGAAAACTAAGAGGGACCTGTGGAGGGTGCAGCGGGCGGGCCAGGAGGGCCCGTCAAGCAGCGCCAGGAGGGTCTTAGGCAGCGGGGGCAGGGGGCCCCTGCTTGGTAGGATCCCTATACAACCTAGACTTGTCGATATCTTAAAATAGTATTGCAAAACACTATAAAAATGTTCGCTACAAATTAACTGTGATATTGGAATTCTTGGCGGGAAAGTGAAGCAACATGACTGCAGTTTTGTTTTAGTTTCAAAAAAATTGTGATATTTCGAACATTAATGTGTAATAACGGTGGATTATTAAAATCAAAAATCTTTTTATTTTATAAACTATTACATAGTACTTGAAAACGTCAAAATTATAAAAAAATAAAAAAACAATAAAAATATAATTATACTTATATCAAGAAGCTTAGATTCACTTGCAACCAAACAATAAAAAAAACAAAAAATATTTAAGTGTAAGTGAATCCAAGTGCCAGTTCCGAGCCACCGCTCTGTAAGAAGAACTAGCAAGAAACTCACAGGCTGTGCTCTTTTAAATTATCGATTGGTTATTTACAATCCTCATTTGCCTGTGACGCTATACAATGCAATATAATATAATATTAACAATATTCATGTTTTAAGTCATTCATATTAGAATAGCCTGTATGAAACGGCAGTTTAATCCCAAGCATTTTTATCAGCCATATAGTCTTTGATAGAATAGTATCCCTTTAAAGATAGCTTGCGTTTTATTGTTAATTTAAATTTATTAAGGCTTCATTGCTGTATATTGCTTGGGATTTTGTTATAGAATTTTGTTATAGACCTTTAAAAGATTTGTTAATTTTTTGGAGCCTAGTGGCAGGTACAACTAGTTTATGCTTATTCCTTGTGTTTAGGTTATGTATATCGCTTTTCTTACTCAATTTATCAATATTCTTATGTATATATACTAGGTTTTCATAAACAAACTGACCCGCCTCTGTCAAAATACCAATTTCTTTAAATTTAATCCTTAGTGAATGTCTACATGGTAGATTATAAATTGCTCGTATAGCCCTCTTCTGCAGTACAAAAATAGTTTGAATATCTGCGGCACAACCCCACAGAAGAATACCATACGACATAACACAATGAAAATAGCAATGATAAACAAGCCTAGCTGTTTCAACGTCTGTTAATTGGCGAATTTTCTTTACCGCGTATGCTGCAGTGCTGAGTCTGTTCGACAATTCACCAATATGTGGGCCCCACTGCAGCTTAGAATCTAATATAACACCCAAAAATTTGGTGGTATCCACAAGGGTCAACTCATCTTCCTTTATTTTAATAGTGGTGTTTACTTGTCTGACGTTAGGCGTCACGAATTTAATGCATTTCGTTTTAGCCCCAATTAATAATAGATTGTTAACGTCAAACCAGTGCACCACCTTTGAGATCGCATTGCTTACATCGTCTGAGTTCTGATATTGCTTGATTTTAAATAATAATGATGTATCATCAGCAAACAATACTATCTCGTGATATTCCTTTACCAGAAGTGGCAAATTAACCATTAAGATTCTGTGAACCTACATAAGTGATGGTAAATGAAACAAAACAGTGCAACATCACTTTTCAAATTCTCTCAAGAAGTCCATGTGAGTTCTCAGTATAGTCCCAACTCTTTACTGAGGACTCAAGGGGTTTAGGGGGAAAACATCTCATTTACCATTAATCATCTTTATCACCACTCATTCTCGTTTACTATGATTTATATGTTATTAATATATCTCTTCACACTGGCTAAATATGCTAGACGCACGAAGCCATTATTTTAAGGTAAAAAAAAATGAAATTCGAATGTGAAAATCAAAAAAAGACTTCTTGGCGGGAAAGTGAAACGACATGACTGCAGTTTTGTTTTATTTTCTTTTTTTTTTGATATTTCGGACATTAATGTGTTATAACGGTGGATTATTAACCGTTAAGTGTTTGTGAACGTACATAAGTGATGGCAAATCAAACAAAACAGTGCAACATAACTTTTCAAATTCTCTCAAGAAGTCTATGTGATATCTCAGTATAGCCCCACATCTTTACTGAGGACTCACGGGGTTTAGGGGAGGGCATCTCATTTACCATATTTCACTACTCATTCTCATTCATTATGATTTATGTATTATTAATATATCTCATACTTGACACTGGCTAAATGTGCTAAACGAACGAAGCCAATATTTAAACAAAAAAAGGATTTGTTTATCTCATTTTATATATAAATTGTTACTGGAACTGGTGAGTTATTTTCTTTTTCTAGTGAAACTTTTGAAGTTTGTGATTAATTTCAATGAAAGTTACGTCAAATCAAAGGTAATTATTTTGCCTATACATCAATTTTGAATTAATTTTTATTAAAAAAATAAAGGCTTACTTTACTATCAAATACAAAAACTTACTCAAAGATTTTTTTTTAAAAAATTCCGTGGCTAGAATAAGTTCTTTTATAAGAATATTTTTTGTGCACCAACGAAAGACTCACGCTGCATAACCCGAATGGGAGTTGTAAGAGGAGTTCCAGCAAATTAGTCAGATGATGTTGTGCTTGAAATATTTCTGTATCAATAAATTGTGGAAAAAATATAAAAGTCCGTAGGATTAATAGGAAAAATATAGTAGATGGTAAACCACCTTACACACTGATTGAGACTGTTGTTCTCACATTTCATGGGCAAGTTCTGCCTAAGCGTGTGTTTCTCTGTTATAATACTTTGCCAGTTGATTTATATATATATACCCAACAATACAATGTTTCAATTGCTGCGGATATGGGCATGTAAAAAGTCAATGTAGATCTACCCCAAGCTGTTATAAGTGTGGTCAAGGTCATTGTGCTGACAAATGCTCTATTGATGAAGATGATTTAATTTGCTGTTTATGTTCTGGACCTCACTATGCAACTAGCCATAAGTGCCCAGAATTTGCAAGACAAAAAGCAGTCAAAGAAACTATGGCAAAAAGCTGCATTTCATACGCTGAAGCCCTTAAATTAGACCCTTTGTGACCCAACAAAAAAAACGCGAAATCTATTTCTAAAAAAAATGGGAACGATGGAAATCTTTCTGTGAGTCTTTATCACCCGATGTGCCTTCCTCCACTGTCTGGCGTCACGATTTCACATATTTTTTAAATTATCTGATTTCTTTAGGTCTTATTGTCATTGTCTCATTGCCAACATCGATGCCTTGTCTTTTATATTCCATGGAATATTACATGTATAGACTAATAACGTATTTTATACAAAAAAACAATATTTAATTATAGCCTAATAAATTTTACATATCATCATTATAAATGTCCATCTCATTGATCACTTATTAAAGAAATATCAAAAACTCATATCCTTATTAATTGTTATTTCTTCAATCCTGGTCCAATTTTTCCTTTGTATTGTAATTTTCTCGTATTTTTTATGATCCTAAACCCTTATCCCAACCTTAAAACACCGTCGTGGCATACGCACTAGCCGTGCAAGCCAAAAAAAAAGAAGAAAAATACATGTGAAAATCTGATTAGTTATTTTAATTTTATCTATATAAATATGGTAACATTACATTATTCATTAAGTGATCAATGCCGTTTTGTAAACAATCCTTAGGGAAAAAAGGCGGGAAACATTCGGTTTGGTTGGCGCGTTTTTGTTAATAATTTAAAATTTATTTAATATATCTTAGTAAAGATCAGGAGAGTATACTATTCTATAATTTTTTGTATATATTATTATTGTTTTTGTGGATATAGCAGCTACATTGGTAAGTTTTTAAACTTTTATTATAATGAAAGACCCTCCTGACCCGGGGGAATTTGTTCCCCCGGCAGGACAATTTGTAACTATTTCAACTGAGTCGGGAATGGACACTGATGGCTCCATTATATCCTCTAAATCTACAGGGGGTCGTTCCCTCAAGCGTCGCTTAGTCGTATGTAAGCACTGTAATAAAAAAAGAGGTACTCGTAAAAGTACATCATCGTCAGGTTCTCACGCCAATGATTGTGATTGCTTCGAATTGGAAAGTCCTAGCTTACCTTCGTCGTCTAAAAAATTCCAAAAATTACATGATAATATACCAGCTGTAAACGCTCCTGAGCCCATTATTCCAATACAAATTGGTCGTAATCTATATCATGAGACTGATGTATCTCCTTACATAGTACATGTCCAAAAAATTCAATCGGCTTCTAATGACAACACATCTCTTCACCCTATCACTTTTGGAAAATTTCTTAAAACTAATTTATTTGACGGCATTGTTAATGGTAGTGTTAAGCAAATAGGTAGAAACAAAATGTCGATAGCCTTTACTAAGCATTCATTAGCAAATACTTTTATATCAAATAAAAATTTAGAAAAAAGTAACTTTAAAGCATTTGTTCCAACTTTTAATATCACTCGTATGGGTGTTATACGTGGAGTACCTGCAGAATGGTCCCCAGAAGAGATTATTGAAAATATAACAGTACCAATTGGTTGTGGCCATATTTTAAAAGTAAGACGCATTAATTATAAAGTTGCTGTTGATGGAAATTTATTATGGAAACCGACACAATCTATAGTTGTTACATTTGATGGTCAGGTTCTTCCTAAGCGAGTTTTTATGTTTTATAATGCATTGCCAGTGGATTTGTATATTTACCCAACCATACAATGCTATAATTGCTGTCGTTATGGACACACAAAAGCTCAATGTAGATCAAAGCCACGTTGTTACAAATGTGGACTAGATCATGTAGGTACATCTTGTAATATTGAGGAAAATGGCGCTAAATGTTGTATGTGCTCTGGTACACATTTTGCCATAACAAAAACTTGTCCTGAGTTTGTACGCCAAAAAAATATTAAAACTTATATGGCCCAAAGCAGTTCCTCTTATGTTGAGGCCTCTAAACTCCATCCAAAAGTAACGAAGTTATATTCCGAAGTATCCTCTGCGATCCCAGTACCTAAATCCATACCATCACTAAGTAAATCTACAAGCTCTTCATATAAAAAAACAATAACATTAAAACCCCATATTTCGAAAAATAATGCAAATTCAGGTTATAATGTTGAAGCACACAATGCTCTTATTAAAGAGTATGATCCACCTAGCCCAGCTGATGGTTGTGGCTATAGTGAACAACCCAAGACAAATCTACACAGTACTATTACTGAAATCATCAATTTATTGCTTAATGTATTTTCTAAAAGTAGTTTTAATTCACCGTCCAACGTTGCCTCTATACTCTCAATAATTACACAAGCACTCCACAATGGATCATCACAGCATAATTCAGTGGAATTGTAGAAGTGTTCAAAATAAGAAAGGAGATTTAATTTATTTAATAAATAAGTACAATCCAATATTTTTTTCTCTATCTGAGACTTGGCTTAAAAAAAGCCATCTATTTCATATGAACGGTTATATAACTGTTCGTGAGGACAGAACTGATGGGTATGGCGGTGTGGCCATACTTGTCAAAAATAATGTAAGTTTCTCTTTATATAGTTTACCTTCACATAGTGATGACATTTCTGTCATTGCTATTAAATTCGATAACATTTGCTTAGTTTCAGTTTATATTCCACACCCTTCATCTTCTATACTGAATGAATTAAATCAAATTATTTCGGTATTACCGAAACCTTTTTTAGTGTTAGGGGATTTCAATTGTCATCACCAATCTTGGGGTTGTTCTAATACAAATAGCAATGGAGAAGAATTAATAGAAATAATAGATTATCACAATATATGTATTTTAAATACTGGTGCATATACACGGTACACAAAACCTAATCAGAGTAAAAGTGCTGTAGATCTCTCTTTATGTTCTCCTCAGTTGGCTTCCTCAGTAACATGGAATATTTTAGAATCTTCATATGGCAGTGACCATTTCCCAATGCTAATAACATTTCCTTTTAAAAAACTGAAAAGCAGTCTTAGAATATCTCATTTAAAACATCATATCCCTAACAAAACAAGTAAGGACTGGGATAAATACAAGGAATGTGTGCAATCAAAGTTTTCTTCTCTTCCCAATTTAGACAATCATTCAGAAATTCATTGTGCCAAAGCCCTGTCTTATATTCTGATTGAGGCTGCAGATATCGTTTTTGCTAAGAAGCATAATGGTAGTAACAAAATCCCATCTCCTCCATGGTGGGACAGTGAGTGCACAGAAGCTATAAAAAAAAGAAAAGCAGCTGAAAAATTATACAAAAAATGTATGACTACTATAAATTTCGATGTACTAACAGAAACACTACATGAGACAAGAAAATTGTTTAAAAATAAGAAATATCAATCCTGGAAAAGGTTTTGTAGCTCAATTTCACCATCAACACATCCTTCTTTAGTATGGCAAAACATCAAAAGATTCAAGTCCGCATATTGTAATAATTCATTTAGACCAATGCCTGATTCCACAGTAGATAGTTTCCTTGATAAGTTAGCACCACCAGGGGTCTCAAACTTAATTTTATCCCAACAGACATCAAACAGTACTTCATTTGAGCACACAGTAAATAATACTAACCTATTTATTAGCTCACCTTTTACAGTATATGAATTACAGGGTATTCTAGAAAATTATAAAGATTCCGCGCCAGGCAGTGATGGTATACCGTATGCGTTTCTTGCTAATAGTAGTGACCAAATACAGATATATTATTTAAATCTTGTAAATAAACTGTTAGCTTTAGGTTATGTTCCTGTGTCATGGAAATGTCAAACCGTGTTGCCATTTTTAAAAACGAACAGGAACCATACGGATGCGTCTGCTTATCGCCCTGTAGCTCTATCTTCGGTTTTAATTAAGGTAGCCGAACATCTTATCAAAAATCGTCTGGAATGGCTTTTAGAAAGTAAAGGTTTACTCTCAAACACACAGTATGGGTTCAGAAAAGGCAAGAGCAATTTAGATAATATTTCAATTCTCACTTCTGATATTCGTCTTGCCTTTTCAGATAATCGAAATGTTTTAGCAGTTTTTGTAGACATAAATTCCGCGTATGATAATGTTCTCTTAGATGTTCTTAGACACAAGTTAAATCTGTTAAATATCCCTTCTATATTTTCTAATTTTATTATTAATATTCTATCCGACCGTACTATTAACTTTTATCACTCTGGTATTCCAATAACTCGTACACTTTTTAAAGGCATACCTCAAGGATCAGTGCTTAGTCCATTATTATATAACATATATACATTCGATTTGGATAATATAATAGCTGTCGATTCTGACATAAAAACTCTGCAGTATGCAGACGATCTTCTAATTTACACGACTACCATATCGATACACAAAGGTTGTTCTACTCTTAATAAAACACTGGACCGCTTAAAAGTCTGGATGGACAAAAATGGTCTTGAATTGTCTACTTCAAAGAGTTCTGCAGTACTTTTTACTCGAATGCGTAAACCTCCTCAAGTTGAAATCAAATATAATCGTGAAATAATACCTGTGAAAGATCATATAAAATTCTTAGGGGTCATTTTAGACTCAAAATTAAACGGTTCACTGTATTGTGAATACGTAGTAGGGAAATGTGAACGTATTTTAAACATGATGAGATGCTTAGCAGGAGTTTGGTGGGGTGGACACCCTCAGTCTTTACGTTTAATTTATAATGCATTAATTAGAAGTGTTATGGACTATGGCATGTTTTTACTAGGACCATGTAATATGTTGTCGCTTAAAAAACTGGATTTAGTACAATATAAGGCCCTAAGAATTATTACAGGCGCAATGAAATCTAGTCCTACAAATGCTTTACAATTAGAATGCTGTGAACCCCCATTGGCACTGCGACGTCAATATATTTGTGACAGGTATCTTTTTAAGACATTACAAACATATAATCACCCCTTGCCAAGTATACTTGAAAATTTGTCCAATAAAATTAATACTTCTTGTTACTGGGTTCATAAGTCTCTACCATGTCTTATTATTAGTTACCGTAAATTTATATCGCTATCTTCTCCAACCTATAGATCAAATTATTTACCACTTTTTAGTGTAAGATATGAAGCCCTAATTGAACCCTTACAAGTTTACTGTAACTCATTTGAAAAAGGTGACATTAATAATTTAAACAACTATAAGAGTTTTATCGAAAGAAATTTCAGTAACTTTCATCATGTGTTTTGTGATGCTTCCAAACGCGCTCTTGAATGTGTTGGTGTTGGAGTTTATCACTCTCAGTATAGGATAGTTCAAAAAGTTAAACTTCCTCCGGAATCTTCAGTCTACACGGGTGAATGTTTCGGACTATTAAAAGCTGTAGAATATGTTAAGGTCATGGGTTTAAAAAAAGTAGTAGTATTTTCGGACTCGAAAAGTGCTCTTCAAGCACTCAGCAAATTCCCTTTTAGGGAAGAATTTACCCCAATTTTAAGTAAAATTAGACAACTTGCTTATGAATGTTTTTTAAAAGGTTATTGTATACAATTTGTATGGATCCCGGGACATATTGGTATCGAAGGTAACACAACTGCTGACAGACTAGCCCAAGAAGCCGTGTCCTGCGGAGATATGTTCCCATATCAAAATTATTGCCAAGATCTTTTAGCGTTGCCGCTAATAACCCTTAAAGAACACTGGAGCGATATGTGGGAAAACAGTAAAAAACTTAAAGGTCGGTTTTATGCTCAAATACAGCATTGTATACCTTCTAAACCATGGTTTTCAAAAATAAATACAGGCAAGTTAGAGACCTCCATCTTGATCCGAATGAGACTGGGACACTGTTGTACACCGTTACATCTCTATAAACTTAAAATCATTAATGATAGTTGGTGCGAATGTGGGCTCGATGAGGGTAGTCTAGATCACATCATACTTTCCTGTCCAAAATACCAAAGAAGTCTTTTTTGGAAAACTCTTATTTCCCTTCATGTTCCATTCCCGACAAATATTATTTCTTTATTAAATAAAAACGACATAGCTGTACATAAATGTATATTTAATTTTATTATTTTAAATAGCATTAAGTTGTAAATTGGTTTAATTTGTTAACTTCTCTTATGTATATAATTTATAAATATTATTTATAATTTGTAATTTTCTATCTTCAATCCTATAATAATACTTTCCTGATCCTCTTCTATCCGTTTCATGTTCCCTAAACTCACATATTTCTTATTATATGTTTCCCTATTTTTGTGCACAATATTATAAACTTGACATTGGCTAAATGCACAAGTCGTGCCAGCCACAAAAGAAAAAAGAAGAAGAAGAAGAAGAACAATCCTTATGTCATTATTTATTTTATTTTATTCTTTGTGAAGTAAACCATAATAAGAAGGAAATACTTCTTGAACTGGAGTATCATATATATATGCTGTTTTGTTTTATTGATGTTAAATAACGGCGGATTATTAACAGTTCAGTCTTTGTGTATTCTGATTTTATTTAAAAAATGAGAATTGCATCAATGGCTAATATGGATTTAAAAAAAAAGGCACATGTTGGCCGAGCTCTCTCGGCGAGTGTGTTCGGCCAACAAGTACCAGTACAGGGTGGTTTTCTATGTATTTGGCGTTTGTGACCAACGCTCGCTGCCAATCGCCAAAAATACGCATAGCCAAATGCCAAATATACGCATAGTTACGCGCTGGAGTAGATTGTAGTGTCGTCGTGTGTGCTTAATTATTTCATTAACAATTACTTTACGAACATAGCGTCAGTTTAAAAATATTTAGGTTCAATGTTTATAATCTTATTGAATCCGTTACATGGATCCCCAAACACGAGCAACATAAAAATAAAACCGTCTTCATTGGTGCTTAATAAAATTTGAAAGGGTTATATTGCAGAGGCTGTGATCCCCCTAGCTTCCATCTCCATATAGCGACCAACGCAGAATAAAATATAACAACGTGTGAACAGGCATCACGAAAATCTGCCGAGCGCACTGACGACGACTGCGCTCGGTCAACGTATGGGTTTAGTTGGGATGTATGGCTGAGAATTATAAAAAAGTACTCTTTTTTTTACTGCTACTGCTTTTATTTATTTTTTCCTTTTAAATAATGGCTTCGTGCTATTTGCACATTAGGCCAGTGTCAAGTAAGAGATATATTAATAACAGTAAATAAGGATGAGTAGTGATAAAGATGATAAATGGTAAATGAGACGCCCTCCCCCTAAACCCCTTGAGTTCTCAGTAAAGATGTGGGACTACACTGAGATCTCACATGGACTTCTTGAGAGAATATGAAAAGTGACGTTGCACTGTTTTCTTTCATTAACCAACACTAACGAACGTTCACAAACACTTAACGGTTAATAATCCACCGTTATTACACATTCATGTTCGAAATATCACAAAATTTGGAAAATAAATCAAAACTGCAGACATGACACTTCACTTTTCCGCCAAGAAGTCCTTTTTTTTTCAAAAAATGTGGGACTATACTGAGATCTCACATGGGCTCCTTGAGAGAAAATTTCAAAAGTGATGTTGCACTGTTTTGTTTGATTTACCAACACTCATGTATATTCAAAAACACTTAACGGTTAATAATCCACCATTATTACACATTAATGTTAGAAATATCACAAATTTTAGAAAATAAAACAAAACTGCAGACATGACGCCTCACTTTCCCGCCAAGAAGTCCTCCTCAATTCCTTTCCTTTATTTTAAATAATGGCTTCGTGCGTCTAGCACATTTCGCCAGTGTCAAGTAAGTGATATATTAATTATATATAATTTATAGTAAATGAGAATGAGTGGTGATCAAGATGATAAATGGTAAATGAAATACCCTCCCCTAAACCCTTTGAGTCCTCAGAAAAGATGTGGGACTATACTGAGATCTCATATGGACTTCTTGAGAGAAAATTTGAAAAGTGATGTTGCACTGTTTTGTTTGATTTACCAACACTCATGTATATTCACAAACACTTGACGGTTAATAATCCACCGTTATTACACATTAATGTTAGAAATATCACAAATTTTAAAAAATAAAACAAAACTGCAGATATGACGCTTCACTTTCCCGCCAAGAAATCCCTCCTCAATTCTTTCTTTCTTTATTTTAAATAATGGCTTCGTGCGTCTAGCACATTTAGCCAGTGTCAAGTAAGTGATATATTAATAATATATAATTTATAGTAAATGAGAATGCGTGGTGATAAAGATGATAAATGGTAAATGAGATACCCTCCCCTAAGCCCCTTGAGTCCTCAGTAAAGATGTGGGACTATACTGAGATCTCACATGGACTCCTTGAGAGAAAATTTGAAAAGTGATGTTGCACTGTTTTGTTTGATTTACCAACACTCGTGTATGTTTACAAACACTTAATGGTTAATAATCCACCGTTATTATACATTAATGTTAGAAATATCACAAATTTTAGAAAATAAAACAAAACTGCAGACATGACGCTTCACTTTCCCGCCAAGAAGTCCCTCCTCAATTCTTGCCAATCAGCAAGTTTATTTTTCTTGAAGAGAAAACTGTCTAAACCTACTGTAGCACTAGATGCAGCCAGTTTGGCAGAAGAATCCACACATTCTTTCCAGCTATCCTCACGTAACTCTGAATCCACGCTAACTCAATTGTTGAACCCTTGCTAAAATAATTAGAGAGTCATTATTTTATATGGAAAACAATACATTTAAAAATTGTTTTCATGTAAACATTATATCGCACTTAATGAGTTTGAAAAAATAATTGATTTATTTAAGTATGTTATGGGACTTAACAAATAGACAAGCCTCATGGATGCCAATGCTTATTCAAGTGAACACAAACGATTCAGGAGGGACATTTTATTTGTGAATATAAATTTGATTTGATTCCAAATCAGACAATTTAGAAGCATTGGTATAAAATCTTTTTCAGTTTTGCCAACGCTCAGAAACTGTATCAGATAAAGAGGATATTTTTTAAATACAATATACTTAAGCTCTGCCTCCTCTACAGCTTACGTTATGTAAACTCTTATTTTCGTGAATTCCAGCTTAGAATATTGAAAAAACTATCAGTGATGCGCTAAGCAAGGTGCCGTTGCCAATGCCAAATCACAAATCGAATTAAAAAAAGAAAAGTTATTATTATTTATTGTGATTGTTATAGGTTATTTATCTAAATAGTTTACTAACTAAATATAGTTATAATTAGCAGTTAGCTTATACTAAAATTTCAACACCTCTGGTTTACCAAATGAATATGAACGATTACAATATAAGTTATAAGAAAGCTTGCGAATATTGGTCTCATGTACCACCTACTGTAGATGGAGTTCTTGGTGGTTTCGGATATATATCAGAAGTGGATATTAATGGCTCCACATTATTTTTGAGATCCCTATTTTCTTTAGAAAATGCTCCTAAAAGTTCACTAGTATTGGACTGTGGTGCAGGTATTGGAAGAATTACAAAATATTTATTATTGCCGCATTTTGAAGCGGTTGACGTTGTAGAACCTGATGAAAAGTTTTTAAATTCTGTTAGAGAGTTTGCTGGCAAAGATCAGTCCAAAATAATTGAACTATACCATGTGGGACTTCAAGAGTTCCAACCAGAGAAGAAATATGATGTAATTTGGAACCAGTGGGTTTTGGGATATTTAAAAGATGAAGATTTAGTTCTCTATTTAAAGCGCTGCAAGTGAGTTTCCATTTACCATAATCATAACTAATATGAGTCTGTCTACAGTCAAGATACCATCCAAATATATTTTTGCTAGTTGGTATTTCTTTTCATAGTTACTGTTTTAGTCAACTCTAAAGTTAAGAGGTTGTAGTTTCCATCATTCTTGACTTGATTGACTATGAAACACCTGCTAATTATTATATTTTCTATTTATGTGTGCTGTAGCTAATAAAAGAACTAGTTATATGTCGAAATGATGTAGTAAATACACTCTAAAAACGTGTTTTTAAAAAAAATCCGAAAACTCTCGGTACTCAAATAAACCGATATGGTCACCCTACTAAACGTTTTCCTTAAGAATTGTAAAAAATTTGATATCTTTTAAAATATAGCACTTACAGGGACGATCAGTTCGTTAGATTTTAGAGCAACATTTTTCACAATTTCTGATGTCACTACCTTCTATCTATAAGTTTCGGTTTATTAAATAAAGTTCAAGATAAGGATCACTCAGTTCGGACGATCGAAAAAAATAATATTTTCATTTTCTCTTAAATCAGTAAGATGTCAGTCATGATCTCTGTTTCACAAATTTTCCCAGAAGCTTAATTTATAATAAACATTACATTGTTTCAAAATTTTGCAGTATAAGGTGGTGTTTTAAAAGATCTCTCAACTGAACATAGTGCATTCTGAGTGATCCTTAAAATCCATTCTAAATCGAAAACGTGGCATTGAAACGAATCGAAAATTTGTTAAGCAGCTTTCACAAATTTTTCACAATTATTTCAAATGCAAATCATAAACACATAGATTGTATATTCTTGGATATGCGTTATGGCTTATTCTTCAGGTGTCCAGATTGAGTGATCCAGTTAATTAGTTTTATTTTTCTTTGTTTAGGTTTCACAATTTTTTATCTTACTATGAAGTTTTCACAATTATTTCCTAAATCCTCTTATAATATGGTTGTGGTTGGATGAGTTTTTTGAAAAGATCACTCAGTCCACACGCACACGAATATGATATCTATAAGTAGGCAAACTTGCTTTAGAAAATGTCTATATCCATTTGTATTTACTGCTATACAATTGTATGCTTATATATAACATATTGTATTTATTGCCAAACTTTTGACATGAAAAGAACACAAAAGAACAAGTAAACTCTGACCCATATATGCAATAGCTGCCATGCACACCATAGCATAGTAGCATGTTACCCATTGGCACATGATATTATAAATAAAAAATAATATTCACATCTCTCCATACTCTTGGTTTAAGCCAATAGCTGTGTAATGCTTTTGTTGGTGTTACTTAATTTAAAAAAATCATAGAGTAATATGGACGTAAGATGTGCATATGTGGAAAATCCATCATGTTTGCCTTAATAAATATACACACACACACCGGTCAAAGGGGTAGGCTGAGGCTCATTAAAAGCCTACATTCTGCCAACAATTTTGTTGGTCCCATGTAATAGAGCGAGCTTATTGCTGCTTACTGGGAACTTTAAGTGATTATCAGAGCCTTGTCCATTGATTGGCTGGTGCACTATTTACAGGTGAGGTTGGCTTGAGCTCCTCAGATTTTGATAGGATCCCTATACTCTGTTTATAAATATTTCGTGTGTAAATAATATATTATTATCTTATTCATTTTAGGAATGCCTTGGCTGAAAATGGTGTTATTGTCATAAAGGAAAATGTGACTTCATCAGGTAAAGAAGAAAAGGATGAAACTGACTCCTCAGTCACTAGAACGCTCAAGCAATTTCTTAAAATATTTAAATGTGCAGATCTTATTAGAATAAAGCAATGCAAGCAAACCAACTTTCCAAATGGTATATATCCAGTTTATATGTTTGCACTAATACCAAATCCAGAACAATCAATAAAAGAGATGCAGATGACCATAAAATAGGTAATACTTAAAGCAATTTTTATAACTAAGTAAAGTTAAAGTAATATCCATGATAAAAATAATGTAAGATTTTCTTTACAAATATTTCCAATTAAATTTATAAAGACAATTTTTTTTCTTTTATAAACCTGCATCCATATGCAACATGTTGCTTGTAAATTTCAAAGAGCTTTATTAGTTTCTTATTGTTATGACATTCAAAAACTTTGATGTTGGTTAGAAATAACCTTTCAATTTGATTTGTGTATTTTTTTAAATAGTCTGATATGCATGTTACAAGGCTATTCTTAAACTGTTTCTGAGTTATATGTCATTAGAGCCACCAGATGAGCACTGCGTCTTTTTTTGGCATCAGTGGACACTGTGTTGACAACCTGAAAAATTTGCGTAGGCAACTAGTAAACTTCGTATAATCAACCTATAAAATTCGCGTGGCCAACGACCAAACATAACCATCATCATATCAGCCTTATAAAGTCCACTGCTAAACATTAACCTCCCCAATAGATTATATTCTGTTGGAGGTATGGGCCCACAATCACCACGCTGGGCAGGCGGGTTGGTAATTGCAGTTCAAGCTAGATTGCAGGATGACGCTGCGGCCCATCATCCGGTACGGACAATGATAGGCCACAAATTTACCAGCAGATATTATTGGTCTTATGATAAAGTGAAGAGCGCTGTATAGCCGATGATTTGCCGTTGCTTGAATAATGACCGGGCAGCGCGCAGGTCTTGGGTTCATTAGTAAGTACGGGGGCAATGTGCAGTCAACACACGGTAAGCAACGAGTTTTCACCGAGTGAATGCTATGGAATTGTTGTGGTAAATACCTATCCATAGAAGTCCATAAATTTAATATGAACAATTTGACTTTCATCTATTCTTTACACCCAAACTCGGCAAAGGTAAAGGAAAATACTAATTACAATGAAGGTAAAAGTTTGAATGCTATTAAATAAAACGCAGTTCTAGCCAATAAGTATATTGATTATTTATACATTGTTTATTATTATTATTAGTGCTTACTTTTAATTTAGCATAAAGTTTATTGCATTTATTAAGACACTTCATTCACGTAGGTATATGGAATTTTTAATCTACATCTACACTATAATATTATAAAGAGGAAAATTTTGTATGTAACAAATAAACTCAGAAAGTACTGGACCGATTTTAATAATTCTTTTTTCATTAGGTTTTTCGGACACAAAGTGTAAAAAATCAACCAGAACAGTTACTCATTTTGCGTACGCTGCCTAGACTATAAAAGATAAAACCACAAAATTTATGAATTAGTTGTAGATCTCATAAATATCTACTAAAAAGTCCGCGACACACTGTACCTATCTATGTCGAGTGAGGCACAACAACCATTTTCTTATTTAAAAATATTGAATTTTTTTTTGGACTACATTTAAACGCATTTATTTTACTCATGCTTTTAATCCTTATTAAAATAAATAAATTTCATCACTAAGTGCAGTTTATGTAGATAATATTTGGTCTTTGAATGATCAAAATTGGACGTTATGTTTTGAAGTTATGGCGTAATTAAATTATTACGATTTCTGCTGCACGGCGTCCTATCACGGGTCGGGGCTTCCCGACCATCAGTTTATTTTGTTACCTGAAAATAATTTAACGTTAAATCTTTTGTTATCTATCCCAAAACAACGGGTTGCACTCCGGGACTGCCGGTAGGAGTGAATACTTAGTATTAATTACATTTAAATATTTTCATCATTAATAACTTTAACATCCACATAAAGACAATCTATGCAGCCTGCGGATAATGACTGCGTCGTTGATGTTAGTGTCGGTGCCTGTGAATTGACCTGGGAATCATTTTGCTGACCGTGTCTTTACTGGGTAGGCATTTTGCAGCGGTAATCGTCATCCACGCGGGTGGAGCAGCGGGCGACCGCTAGTTAAATATAAAATTATCATCTTACGGAAACTCATAACCCGAATAAAAATAAATTATGCTATAAATCGCTGTAGTATTAAATTATTCTATGCATCTGTTCTTACCGATTAATAGTTCGTTGCTTATCTTCACACCGACTGACAGTGGCAATGGTGAATCGACAAGGCAGTTACGTGCAAATGTGATTGATTTACACTCGCATTGCACTTCACATGTCATACCGTCGTATAGGAGCTGTGTCTATATCGTAATTATTTATTTTTATATAATTTCTTATATATTCCCTATCAGTCTCTGTAAGCAGTATCCAACTTTCTAATTCCACGAGAATTTTTAAGTTAATGCAACTTTGTATAATTCTTTCAATAGATGTCATTGTTAGATAGTCAGACTGCATTATTCGCAATTCTTTTAAATAAATCAAGGGATTTTTATTTAAAACCTTTAAAACAAATTCATCAGTGAACTGCACCGCTGTGCCGATGTGTATAAATTCTACATTTAAACAGTTTTCGAGGATAAATAGAAGGTGTTCATCTAAACAAGTGGCTACACATGTAATCCTCTTTAGGTTCCTAAATGGTAATATATCTAGTTTTTTGGTGTAAAGCGATGTATGTTGTATCAAAGTACAATTATAAAGCGTAAAATTTTCTAGAAGAGGACACATTTGACTGATGTACATTAGAGCATTTAAATCAATTTGATCCACATGTTCCAGGTGTAGTGTACTAATATTGCAACCCTTTACTTGTAATATTTGTTTGACTTGATCCGCATAGAAATCACATGATAGTAATTTCAACTCCCTTAAATCTTTTAGCTCAATTAACACCATAAGGTCATTCTGTAACGCGTTATGAAATACACTAATGTCTCTAATATTAGGACACATATGTACAGCTAATTGCAAATCATTCAAGGTTGTGTAACGACTAACAAATACTTTTAAGTTAAATTCCTTATGTGGTGATATCAATGCAATATATTCCAATACCTGTCCGATATAGTCACATCTGCCTATGTCTTCAAGGTTTTTACAGTTTAGAAGCAGCTTGGAGTATCCTTCAACGCTAACTAAAGTTCTATATAGTTGTATACCCTTTAAACAATCTAACTTTATTATAATATCTATACTATCATTCGTTATACTTACTGAATTAGAAACATCTAACTTTTCTAATAATTGGCAATTATGAACTAAGCATCTTAAAATATTATCTGTACAGTCATAATTTAATACGAGACATTTTAAGCAATGTAATTCCTTGAGAGACTGGATAATAGAACCCTCTAAGTCAGCGGTTTTCCACCCCCCGGATAAAGATCCAAGGTTTAAGTAAACGAGCCCTTTTAACAAATATAACTTAGAGTAATATACTGAACGAAGCATTTTGGGTATTTTATCTATAGACACGATTTTAACATATCTCGTAAATAGCACTTCTGTGACTTTTACTACGACATTCATTTGGCTAACGAATTTTTCCATTGCGCAACGAAACCCGAAAGATTTTTTTATTTTTTCGATCAAATTAGTTATTGCTCTTATTGATTCATTGGTTAGAAGATCGTGAAGCATCCAAGGAACGTGATATTCCAAACATTTGCGAACACTTTCGACACTTTTATTTAGAGCTAATTGAGCAGAGCTTTGATCCCGCTGAGCAAGCACGTTATATGGTTTCATCTGCATCTCAGCATGCTGGGCTATCCACTCGCCAAGTTGATGTAATGCCAGATCTTCCAACTTTTGGGGCTGCTTGTATCGCGACATCATAAGCTGAAACAGTGTATAAGATAATGAGCTATAAATATGTGAAGAGAACAACCTAAAGCCAGGTACGGACAATAGAACACAACATAATGAACACGAACATCAATCGTATATTGTGTGGATGTAATTTAGCAAAACGAACACAAAACACTTTGCGAACATAGTTCTACTCGTGTTCGTGCTGTACCCCTCAATAAGCATTGATTAATTGTCGACGTTGAAATAACCAATCTTTATTTGCTATTCGTTGTGATATAGTCAATATTGTTCCCGGGGGAGAATCTTACGTGGCAGGAACCAGATTTTTACATAAAAAGAAAACAAAATACATAATAATGCATCAAAATTCTTCAAACATCGTCCGCACAGAATAACCGAATTGAATCACTTCAAAATATTTTGACGAATACAGCGTTTGATTTCACTTAGTATAAATATAATTTATAATGCGATGAACGGCCGCCCACGACATCGTACGTGCAGGGAAAAGAAGAAGAAACCAGAAAAGTATGAATTGAACTGGCGCGAATAGTGCTCCGTACGATGAATAAACCTCCGTCCGTAAAATTAACATTTGCTAGAAATGTAGTAGGTAAAGCACTATTTTCCGTAGCAATCTACCTACTACTAGGTTTAGGAGAGTTTACGTTGTGGTTAAAAAATAATCAGTATCTGTAGATGTAGTATATTTTGTATTGGGATCCTACCAAGACCTAAGGAGCCCAAGTCAACCTTACCTGCAAGTGGTGCACCTGCCGATCAACGGACGAGGCTCGGACGGAACGGACGGATCGAACGGACGGATGTGGGAACAACTATATAATTAGCGAATTGTGGGCGTATAACATGCCTCTGCCTACCCCTTCGGGAAAACAGGTGTGAGTGTATTGATGTAGTATTTTTCTGCAAACCTATATAAAATAGCTCTTTTTTTTATTTCATTTTATTCATTAACATATTATTGTATATGTCATAAAACTTGTAAACTTAATAATAACTTCTGGGATAATGACTCCATAACAAGGCCTAAGTAGAATAAGTAATCATATTTAGATACTTATTTGGAGACATACCTAAGTACCTACTACATACGAGAAAGTATGACTTCGAAAGGTAGGTATCTAATATTTTCAACTAAAATAGTGTGAATTATTCGCCGGTGTATTAACTGCTCTGTAATATTGTAAAAACTGGCTAGTGTGTAATGTAATGAGATTTATATATGTATATTTACTAACTGACCTTGAGTTCCTTCATATTACTTTTCTCCATGGTTTTCTTATATACCGAACTGTTTTCAACACTAAAAGCCATGCTTCAATACCACATAAGTTTTACAGAATAATTCAAACTATTATTTAGATTTTTAACACAGCGGTAGAGGTTGGAAGTTACTATAGAATTTGGTAGACAGCTAAGTTTGCTAAAAAACTGGTTTATAAATAAACGGCAGCCATTCTCGTGCTCTCTCTATTTCTCTTCTAAAAATAGCGCGCTGAGAATATAAATACGTAAGTAGCTGGCTGTTGTGCGTGCACCTTCTCGGTTTAGAGTGCAGCAATCTAAATTTTAAGTTACCAAACAACTTTGAAAGGCTTCCAACTTGACTTAAGATGAATGCGAAAAGCTGAAGATTGAGCTCAGTGTCGTGCCATATTCGACAGGTCTTAGTCCAGCAGTACCTAAACTAAAATTTAATGATGAGCATGAAATAAAAAAAATCAAGGAACAAAAACAAGAGGTGATGAAACCGATTTGGCTTTATTGGTAATCAATAAAGTAGCACCAAAGGAACCTTAATCCGATTCCGGTGGAGTATCATTGTGTAACGGATAATATTATATACCCACCTACAATTATAAGTAAGGGGGGGTAAGGGGACCGGAATCAACATCTTTCCCGGCCCAAATGTCTGCTCGCGCTGATAGTTCGTATGAATAGCTAGCGGCGGCGGCTTACCGGCCGTCGCGGTGCTCCCTGCTAGATAACTGACGAGGCTCTGGCGATCGAGCAATGGCGGTATAACCATACACCCGATCCGCTAGCCGGCTAGAAGAGGCTTCAACGACCTTGGGGTCCAAATCGCCCCTAAAATTACTGGTGCAGATGGCAAGGGGAATCCACTGCACTATCTTCCTAAGAAACCCCTAATGAAAGTACAACCAAATCAAATATCGAGATGGCCATGCGATCAGCTTAGCAACCGGCGCCGTACTGCGTCCGGGGCAGACGGTGGGAAATTGGTTACCGGCCATGCGGATGTGAGAAACCAGGCAATGCATAGAAATCGGGCTACTAGAACCTTTATAAAGATGCGATGAATTCAAAAGATAGGTACATGAAATGTACGCGGATTACTACAGCCAGGAAAGCTAAACATCTTGGAGAATGAAATAACCAGATTAGAACTGAATATCTGTGGCCTTAGCGAAACTCACTGGAAGGGCAATGGCCATTTTCTCACTGAGACACACGCCGTTTACTTCTCGGGTAGTGACAGCAGCAGCAGCAGCGCCTTCCTTCTTCCAAAACATCTAAGGAACTGTGTGATAGGGTATGAGCCAATCAACGATCGAGTGCTGAGTATTAAACTCAAGGCGACGCCGGTGAACCTTAACATCATACAGGTTTACGCACCTACCAGCACTGCAAGCGACGAGGACCTGGGAAGCTTTTACTCTGAACTGAAAAATATCATCTCAAAGAATTCTCAACAGAGAAATCATCCTGATCCTGGGCGATTTCAATGCAAAAATTGGGGCAGACTCCCACCAACTAAGCCATAGCGTAGGAAAATTTGGACTTGGTCAGCGCAATGAAAGAGGTGAACGCCTTATACAATTTGCAGCCAATAACAACTTGGTGATATCAAACAGCTTTTTCCAAAACCACCCTCGGCGACTTTATGCCTGAATTTCACCTGACGGGAACTATCGCAATCAAATTAATTATATCCTAATTGGATCACGGTGGAAAATATCTATTAAAAACTGTCACACACTACCTGGATCTGACTGCGGGTCAGACCATCAACTTCTGATGTGCAAACTGCAGCTAAAATTGAAAGCAGCCAGAAAATTCGAAAAGCACAGAAGGTTCGATGTAAAGGACAACTCTAAGTTCTTGGCAGCACTCGAGCGAAATTGGGCTCAGTGAACAGATGTGGACCCAGCTACAGAACCTTTAGATCAATTGTGGGACAGAGCGAAAAGTATAATGGAGAGCGCAGTCAAAAGGTCGGAATCACCTACAGAGACTCGCAAAAGGCAACACTGAATGAGCGACATCACTCTAGCACTTGTTGAGGATAGGAGAAGAATGAAAGCCTTGGGAGCTGAATTGAGAACTCTAAATGAGCTGTCTGGTCGGATTCAAGCAGCCTGTAGACGGGACCGTAGCACCCACCTTCAGAAGATATGCGCAGAAGTTGAAGCCCAAGCTCATAAGCATGAATCCAGGGATCTCCACCGAAAAATCCGCTCTATCACAAAAACTCTCACCTCCAAAACTTGGGCTATTGAGAACTCTTGCGGCGAAACGGTGACTGAAATAGATGCGATCTCCGAGACTTGGAAGGAATACTGTCAGTCATTGTTTCAGGATCCACAATCGCAATGTTTTGCTCCTACGGAACCCACTGATGAGGAAATAGAGCCAGACATTCTCAAGGAGGAAATCAGAGCCGCTATGAAACACCTGAAGAATGGTAAAGCCACAGGTAGGGATGCTATCCCTATTGAAACTATCAAAGCTATGGGAGAGCATGGCGTCCAGAACCTTTCTTTTTATTTTTATTTCGGGGACTTAGAAAAATTTTGGCCATAAAGGAAAGAACAAGTATTTCATAGGAGTGAGAGACCTAATACGCAGCATTCATTTGCTGCGTTTTTTATGCAAAAATTTTTTTATTATACGCTTGATCTGACAAGCAGGTCATGAGCAGCGCGGACGAGGGTGAGGCCTCGTCACAGGATGGCGGAGGCGGGTTTAGGCCGTCTTTGGGAGGAGCCCTAAAACGGACGCCGCCCAAGAAATCATGTCGGCCAGCGAGGGACACAGTGACGGCCTCCTCAGAGTCCGAAGGAGTGGTGGTCCCCATGGAGGTGGCGACTGCGGCCTTTCAGGCGGCATTGCAGTCCCTTTCGCCGAAGACGTCGACTCCAAGAACAGCGGGCGTCCAAGCCGGGGTTAAGGCGGCCAAAAGGCTTATGTCCCCGGATGCCGGCCAGGAAAGTGGCAGGACCAAGAAGAGGTCGACGGCGGTTACCAAGCAAAACCTGCCAGCACACCAGAGTGCTACGTCAGCGGTGTACAGGACGCCAATTGACTCCGAAGAAGAGGAGGGGAACCAAGTGGAGGACACCCTGACGGAGGACGACCTATCCAGGGCTAGTAGCCGGCAGCTGCTCTCTAAGGCTAACGCGGCAAGGGCAAAAATAATACGCGTCGCAAGCTGCGTCGCATCGCGCCTTAATAAGGCAGATCTGGCGGCCATAAACGAGCAGCTTGGAGTTATTATGGAGATCGTAGGCCACCTGGGCCTAGTAGCCGAGGAGGAGAAGGCTAGGTCCAGAGCGGCGAAGACGGAGTTCGCGCACGTGGCTACGGCCCGGGAGAAGGAGCAAGAGAGAGCGGAGAAGGCAGAGGCTCTCGTCTTGAAAACTAGGGAAGAAGCGACAGCAATCGCCGCCGCGGTGTCGGCCACAGCCTCTGTGGAAGGCACGTACGCTGCGGCGGCGAAGACAGGAAGGCCTCAGGCTCCGCGCGGCCCCCTAGTGGCCTTATACCCTTCGGAGGGTACCACAAAGGTATCCTCGGAGGAGACTACGAAGATCCTAAAGACCTCTGTAGCCCCCGCAGCCCTAAACATCAGGATAGACAGTGTTCGGAGGGTAGGGAACGCCGGCGTTCTGGTCCAGACCAGAACTAAGGAAGACCTCAACAAATTAAAAGCGGCCCTGCCCTCAACACTGAGGGCTAACGACATTAAAGGGCGAAATCCGCTGGTAGTGCTGAGGGATTTGGAAGGGCACGAGCCAAAGCTGGACGACGTACTCCAGGCGGTCCATGACCAAAACCTTCAAGGGACGGAGTGGTCTCTCACAAAGATAAAGGAGCAATGCCGCCTGGCATTCAGAAAAAGCCGCCAGGGGTCGAATTACTCGGCCATGGTGATCGACTGCTCGCCAGCTTTGAGGAAGGCACTACTGGCGAAAGGCCGGCTGTATATAGGATGGAACGTATGCAGAGTTGAGGACTTTACGACGGCCATCTGCTGCACGAAGTGCTGCACCTATGGGCACAATGAAAAACGCTGCAAGCAGGACGGTGTAACATGTAGCAAGTGTGGCATCATAGGCCACAGAAGAGAGGACTGCAAAGAGACGACCAAACGTTGTGCCACCTGCCATAGGTTCGGCCAGAAGAGCGCAGATGGCCATGAGACAGGTGCCAGGGACTGCCCAGCCCGCGTTCACGCGGAGAGGCGAATGGCAGAATGCAATGCCAACTAATGGCTCCCAAAATACATATTACAGTCGGCCAAATAAATTTAGCGGGGGCTCAACTAGCCACAGCGGAGCTACCCATAGTTGCGGAGGACCTGGGTCTGGACGTCGTTCTGACTCAAGAGCATTACCCCAGCACCCAGGTGGGCTTCACTGATAGAATGCTGCAGTGCAGCGACCAAGCCAAGGCGGGTGTGTATGTTCGACGTACGGACCTCCCATGTGCCCTCCTACACCATCTGTCGACCGCATACTGTACAGTATGCCACGTACTTAACGACGAGGAAGGGACTTACATGGTGTCCGCGTACTTTAAGTATAGCGACGACATAGACACCCACCTCGAACATCTGGGCAAGGTCTTGAACTCCCTGAGAGGGAAGAAGGTGATAGTCGGGGTAGACTCCAACGCACACTCTCCGATGTGGTATTGTGAACCGCGGCAATACACTGGACGTGGGCCAGACGTCACGCACCGCCGTGAGTCCATGGAGGCGTTTATCCTGGCCCGAGACTTACGGTTGGAGAACAGAGAGGGAGAGCCACCGACATTCGCCACTGCGAACGGATCGTCCAACATCGACCTCACTTTGACAACAAGAGGCGCCCTGGTGACAGGGTGGAGAGTGCGTGAAGATAGCATAGAGAGCGACCATCGGCTCATTACTTTTATAGTGGCTAGTAAGCCCACTCCCGGCAAAGTACGGCTTGAAGAGCCAAAGAGACTGCGTGATCGTGGTGTAAATTGGGCTCTATACGAGCGTCGGATCCATGTGAGGGTTGGGAACCTGCGATGGGACCGCTCTGCCTCAGAAGTCTGTGCTCAGTTCACCAATATGGTAGGGAGCACCGCAAAGCAGACACTGGGGTTCGTGAAAGCGAATCGCTCGGGTGGTCACGAGTGGTGGACCGCGGAGCTTAATAAGCTCCGCATTGAAAACAATAAGTTGCGTAGAGCCTGGCAGGCCACTAGGGGGAAGGAAGGCCTCGTTCAGTCCGACGCGTTAGAGCGGTTCCATCTGCATCGCAGTAGGTATAGAGCAGCTATGGAGGAGGCTCAACTTTTGCACTACCGCAATATTGCAAGTTCCGGTAACCTGGACCCTTGGGGACAGGCTTACCGTGTCGCGAGCGGGAGGTCTAGGCCTCCTAGCAATGTAATAAATGGCACAAAGTATGCCGAAGGATATGCTGGGGGTGTAAAGGAGGCCATGCACAGCCTAATGTATGCGCTGTGTCCGGATGACAATGTATCTAGTGACACGGCGTATCACAGGCAAGTGCGTCTTCTGGCCTCTTTTACACCACCAGGAGAAGATGCGCCGCCTCCACCTGACAGTGTTGTTGAAAGGGTAGTCAGGGACCTTCCCAGCACAGCTCCGGGCATCGACGGGATAAGCGCTCGTATTATTAAACACACATGGGCAGCCGCGTCGGTAGAGTTTTCTGAAGTGTTTAGGCGATGTGTTCGAGAGGGGACCTTTCCTGATGTGTGGAAGGACGGCAGGCTGATTGTTATCCCGAAAGGGAACGACAAGCAGCTTTCCGACCCAAAAGCATATCGCCCCGTCACCCTGCTTCCGATCTTTGGTAAGATACTAGAACGCATTCTACTACAGTGTGCCCCGCAGATAGCCAGAGGCTTGTCGGACTGCCAGCACGGATTCACTCGGGGACGGTCGACGGTATCCGCGCTAAACTCAGTGTTTGGCGTGGCTCGGGGGTCCTCGTCGAAATATGTTCAGGTAATATTATTAGATATCTCTGGAGCCTTTGATAACGCATGGTGGCCAATGATATTACTCAAGGCCAAGCGCGGGGGATGCCCGCCTAACATCTTCAGGATGTTGGCGAGCTACTTCGTGAACAGGCGCGTGGGTATGTTCGTTGGTAACTCTGTGGTATGGAAGGCATCAACTATGGGTTGTCCGCAGGGATCGGTGTTGGGACCTACGCTCTGGAACGTGCTGATGGACGACCTGCTTCGACTGCCCCTCCCTGGGGGGGTTAGTATCGTGGCTTACGCCGACGATGTGACTGTTCTGGTTGAGGCCGACTCCCGGGCAAGCATAGAGGCGAAAGCCTCTACGACTTTAGGGCTTGTCGGTGATTGGGGCGTCCGTAATAGACTGGAGTTTTCGCCTGCCAAGTCTGCAACTATGACGATCAGAGGGAAACTCCAGAGACCCCCAATCATCAGGTTCGGCGGGGCCTCGATCAGGTCAGTCGCGTCGACCACGGTGCTGGGAGTGGTGGTCGACTCAAGTTTATCGATAGGGGAGAGGGCGGCAAATTGCTTCGGCAAAATGTCGAGAGTGTCGGCGACCTCTTGGGGAATACGGTACAGGGCCTTACGGTTTCTGTACCGAGGCACTTACATCGCCACGGTGACGTATGCGGCGGCATGTTGGTATGAGCGTGCGTCCCTTCACGTTGTGCGGAGTGCGCTTCTGCGCACCCAGAGACCCGCCTTGATCCTTCTGACCAAGGCGTACCGTTCGACGAGTACCTCCGCCCTACCGGTGTTGGCCGGTGTGCTGCCGGCCGACCTCGAGGTAATTCGGGCTGGCGGACTAGGCGCGGCGCGCGAGGCCGGGCTTACCAAGGAAGAGTTGAAGGGTGCCAAACTCAGAGCATCTGAGTCCGCCCTTGCCACCTGGCAAGAGCGTTGGGACACATCGGACAAGGGGAGGGAACTTTATCGATTCTTTCCGGACGTGTCGGCTCGTCTCAAGGCAACTTGGGTAGAGCCTGACTATGAAACCTCACAGCTACTGTCTGGACACGGCTGCTTTAGGGCTAGGCTTCACCGTATGAAGCTAGCGGACGTGGGGTCCTGCTACTGTGGAGCGGAAGTAGAGGACGTACACCACGCGCTGTGGGAGTGTGAGCTCTACGGCGAGGCCCGGAAGGACCTATTGGACGGGGTGAAGACGCTTGAGTTGGGCCCAGTTTACTATCACGACCTCGTAGGATCGGAGGCAAACTTCAAGCTGCTACAGACCTACGCCCGAAGATGGCATAAGATTCGGAGTGGGCTTGAAAGAGGCGAAGAATTAGAAGACTAAGGGAGCCAGCGGTACCGCCAAGGAGCGGCGCACGGAACGACCGGAAGGCACCGAAGGCGTACGTGTGGTTGTCCGCCCCAGAAGGGGGAGAAGGACAGGTAGGGACATAGCTTAGAATTTTAAAAAACTTGTAGGGAGTCAAGAAGTACGCGCGGTAGAGTGCTCACACCATCGTTGTGTACGCAGGTTCCGCGCGTATCTCCCGCGTTTCGGCCTGTATAACCTAAGGGTTGAGTCGGGCCATGGGAAGGTTGGTGGGAATGTCCGTCTCATTGCTCTAATAACTCACGCAAGTAAAATATTATTGCACGTCTTAAGAACTTCTTGTCCATGGAGATTGCACCCGAACAAGCTGATTTCGTAAAGGGTAAAGGTACTCGTGAGCAAATTTTGACGTTGCGCCAGATTATCGAGAAACCCCGAGAATGCAACAAACCAGCGTACATTTGTTTTGTTGATTTCTCAAAAGCGTTCGATTCTGTAAAATGGCCGATACTTTGGAAGACATTGCTAGACATGGGTACACCAAAACACCTTGTACATCTTCTTAGGCGTGTCTATGATGACGGAACAGCATCAGTGAGAGCAGATGACATACTGTCGAGTAATTTCCACCCTAGGGCAGGAGTCCATCAAGGACGTATAATATCCCCTCTTCTGTTCAATATATACACAGAACTCATAATGAGAATTACGCTTGAAGACTGGACGGACGGCATTGCGATCGGTGGCTCAAGGATCTCGAACTTACGATATGCGGATGACACAACTCTATTCGCTACTAGCAGTCGTCATATGGAAGATCTCCTATGCAAGATGGAAAAAGTCAGCCTTAAATTTGGACTGAAATTTAACCGCAGCAAGACAAAGATGATGATTGTCGACTGTGCCAACAATAACTCGCCAGAAGTCACACGTATCGCGAACTGCGATGTGGTCCAATCATGCATCTATCTAGGAACCTTAATCGCTAACAATGACGAAATAAAACGGCGTATGGCGATTGCTAGGTCTTCCATGGACAAGCTTAGAAAAATATGGAGGAACCGAAACATCACCAAAACCACAAAAATCCGACTCGTCAGAGCACTAGTATTCCCCATATTTCTTTATGGTGCGGAGACGTGGACCCTGCGGGCAAATGAGCGGAAGAGGATTGACGCCCTCGAAATGTGGTGCTGGAGGAGAATGCTTGGAGTATCGTGGACGGAGTTTCGTACGAACGTCTCTATACTTGAAGAACTCGGTATCAAGCAGCGTTTGATCTCCATTGTGCAAGCTCGTATCCTTACCTTCTTTGGGCACGTATCCCGACGTGGCGAGGATTCCATAGAGCGCCTAGTGGTACAGGGCAAAGTTGAAGGCACCCGAGCACGAGGTAGATCACCCATGAGATGGACGGACCAAATCAAAGCAGCCGTGGACAGTGCTCTGCACGTGTGTACCAGGAAGGCATCAGAGAGGAATGGCGGCGAGTTGTGAGGCGGGTGCGGTGCCAAGAGTGTAACGACGAAGAAGAAGAACCTACAATTATAATATGGAAGAGCGGGATCTCCTAACACAAGTGCCTGAGCATTAAAAGAAGTTTCCTGGCCGGAGCTACCAACCATGTATTCCAAAAAATATGCCTCTCCGCGCCGCTTACCCATCCTAAAACCCTTACTAAATGTAAGCCACTATCTGCTGACAGTTTGGCTTCACGAAAGTGAATCGCCTAGTGAGATATCGCTGTGAGGACGGTGCCGTATAGGAATAAGCATCCGCGTAGACAGTTCTACTAGTCAAAGCGCGCAGCCTAAGCGCTAGACTTAGGCATAACAGTTTTAACACATTACTGATTTCGTTCAACAAATTTAGTTCAGCAGTTCACTATGTGAGTTCATGTCGTTCTAGACTTCTCAGTTCAGTAACTCAGAGCGACTTGACTATATTAGTTCTACAGTTCCGGTGATTCCATAGTTCATCAAAGTGATAGTGATAAAATATGAAAATAACACTTTAGTGGGCGCATTTTAATATCGGATATGTGTACAATAATTAATAAGATTGTTTTATATGGCAAATTTTTGTTTTTATATTACATCTTTTTGTTTACATATTGACAATTAATTAGGTACACTATACTCCCTACATCGTAGGATGGTGCGGCTGACACATGTCAGTGATGTCAGTTTGACATAACTAAAGATAGGCAACGTTTATAATCAGCTCGGCGAACCTTGATCCCTATGACACTGACAGTTATTCCCACGACACAACCTTGTAGTAGCGTCACCGTTATATTATAATCGAATTGGCGGTGTCTAAAAATGATATTTATTAATTTTAGGCAGATATATGCAATTACAATAATATCCCGTTGGAATTATCATATAATTATCATTATATAATTATATTATACGTAGGAAATATTGGAAGATATCGTTATAGTCGATATCTTCCAAACGGAGTAACTTTTGCAGGACGTCAACGTAAAGTCTGATTGAGATAATTTCTTGTAAGTGTTAATAATTATTATAATTCCAACGGGATATTATTGTAATTGCATATATCTGCCTAAAATTAATAAATATCATTTTTAGACACCGCCAATTCGATTATAATATAACGGTGACGCTACTACAAGGTTGTGTCGTGGGAATAACTGTCAGTGTCATAGGGATCAAGGTTCGCCGAGCTGATTATAGTTACATCCGTAAAAAATCGATTATCGATTTTCAATCCAATTCTGTATTGATTAAAAGAAGAAAGTATTTACTAATAAACGAAACGAAATTTTAAATGAAAATTTACATAAAGCTGAGTTCCTATAATGTTTAATGATCAACAAAATAAATTATACCTAATATTTCTACGCGGAATTTTAGACAACGTTCAAAAAACAATTAAAATATTCGAATCAAAAACGTCCGGACCCATGTCTTCGATCTAACTCATTGATTGATTTTATTAAATCTTTATATTTGAGAATAGTTATACCTCAACAAAGGATGGTGTTTGAAACTATAAATATGAGAGAATATGTGTCTTCAAGCCGCTATTTAGGCTACTTATCTAAAAAAGAGTTGACCCAATGCAGTCTTCACAACGATCAGAAGAGAGAAATTAAGAAAAGATGTGTGGATTTCATCGTAAAGCTTATTCGTCAGTTGCAACAAAGACAATCAAAATATTGTCTTCTTTTATTTGTTAATAAAGTAGTCACAGTATTAAAGGTAAGTTGATTAAAGTTTATAGCTGATTTATTAACTGCAGTGTTTTATTTCTTTAATATTTTATTTACTTCGAAATTCAGCTACTTCTAGCTACTTTTTAGGGATAAAAAAATACTCAATCTAGCAACTTCCTGATAAATTCCTAGCTACGAGCCTTTGGTAGCTGTTGGCAACACTGCATACAGTGTTGCCAACTTAGCTACTTTATAGCTAGATTTAGCAACTTTTTGATGTCAGGCAGCTACAATTTTTTTTAACTTGTAGCTAAACTTTTTAGCTACTTTTTCTAGCAACTATTGATTATGATATATTTTTACAAAGTTATGGTAGTGGCATCCCTGACAAACAAAATTAGTATTAGCAATATACGATACGACTCACTTAAATCGGTGCGGAATAAAATTGGGTTCTATAAACAATTAGAATCTATGCAGTTGCTAAGTCGTGAAGAGGCAGTAAAACAGTTCAAAACGAATGATTTTATGAATCTTGCTGAAATTTTTGGATTCACACCAGAAAAAATAGATAAGATAATGCAACAGTGGCATATTCTTCATTCGTTCAAATGGGCATAATCAAAATATTGTCTTATTTTATTTGTTAATTAAGTAGTCACAGTATTAAAGTTAAGTTGATTAAAGTTTATACCTGATTTGTTAATTCATTTTCTCAAATTTATTTACTTCTAGCTACTTTTTAGGAAGAAAAAAATACTCAATCTAGAAACTTTCTGTTAAATTCCTAGCTACGAGCCTTTGGTAGCTGTTGGCAACACTGGTTGTGGAACGAGTAGCTGAAGCTCTAGATATTGGTCGGAATACTGTTTCACGTATCACAAAGAAAAAGTATGGAGAAGATTCAATGTCATCAAATAAATTATCTACTCCTAACAAAAAAAGAGAGAGGACAAAACCAATCACGGATATTGATGGGTTCACTACAGACGCAATAAGAAATCATATCTACGATTACTACAGACAAATGGAGCTGCCAACACTACAGATATTATTAAAATCATTAAAAGATGTCGACTTATATAAAGGTGGAATTAGTTCTTTGAGAAAAAATATTAATAAAATCGGGTTCTCCTACAAAAAAGTTAACAAAAGAAAAATCATTATGGAGAGAAAAGATATTGCTCTTGCAAGGTACACATTTTTAAGAAAATAAATTTTTAAGAAATATAAATGAATGAGTTTTGTTTAATTTACCAATACAATAAAATACGTCCAATAAAATTAAACTAATCAAAACAATCGCTGGTTTCGATTGATATTCTATATCAACTACAATCCGATTATTATGTCCCATCTCTAGCAAAAAATGGCTGTTTGTGGACATAGTACGTAACTGAGCACGCATGTCAAATAATATTTGACATGCGTCAATATATGCGTTAATGCGTTGCGTTAATATATTATATTAAACTTTTCTAATATATAATATTATAAAAATCATATTATTAGATATTTTTGTGTAAAAAGTAATAAACATATGATTTTCATATATTTGTTTTCTTAAAAAATACAAATGTGAACGTAACAGTTTACGTTATAGTCACCTGTCAGCCGCACCATCCTACAATACACAGAGTGTACTTCTTACAGTTTACTATTTACATAATAATGTAAAGACTACTATCTAGAAAATTTGCTGTTACTTTTCAATATTACTTATTCATATATTAGCACTATTTAATTTGTAGGTACCAATTGGAACTCCTCTATCTATAAGCGGGAGCGCCAAGCCGCTGAACTCTTTAACTGAACTGTAAACTAAAATGCGCCATCAATGTGAACTCGTTCAATGAATTCACCGTTTAGAAGTATGTAGTTCAATTAAACTATTCGCTCATGAGTTACACAAGTCTACTACGAGCTGAAGGAAATTAGATTATTGACCTGCCTTCTGAAGTCTCTACTGAGTAAAAAAACAAGTCAAAGTCAAGTCAAAAATACTTTATTTCATAAACTATTACATAGTACTTGAAAACGTCAAAATTATAAAAAAATAACAAAAAAAAATAAAATATAACTATACTAAAATCAAGAAGCTTACATTCACTTGCAACCAAACAATTGAAACAATTAAAAAAACAAAAAATATTTAAGTGTGAGTGAATCTAAGTGCCAGTTCCGAGCCACCGCTCTGTAAGAAGAGCAAGAAACTCACAGGCTATGCTCTTTTAAATTATCGATTGGTTAGTTACAATCTTCATTTGTCTGTGACGCTATACAATGCAACATAATATAACAATATTCATGCTTTAAGTCATTCATATTAGAATAGCCTGTATGAAACGGCGGTTTAATCCCAAGCATTTTTATCAGCTATATAGTCTTTAATAGAATAGTATCCCTTTAAAGACAGCTTGCGTTTTATTGTTAATTTAAATTTATTTAGGCTTCATTGCTGTATATTGCTTGGGATTTTGTTATAGACCTTTAAAAGATTTGTTAATTTTTTGGAGCCTAGTGGCAGGTACAACTAGTTTATGCTTATTCCTTGTGTTTAGGTTATGTATATCGCTTTTCTTACTCAATTTATCAATATTCTTATGTATATATACTAGGTTTTCATAAACAAACTGACCCGCCACTGTCAAAATACCAATTTCTTTAAATTTAATACTTAGTGAATGTCTACATGGTAGATTATAAATTGCTCGTATAGCCCTCTTCTGCAGTACAAAAATAGTTTGAATATCTGCGGCACAACCCCACAGAAGAATACCATACGACATAACACTATGAAAATAGCAATGATAAACAAGCCTAGCTGTTTCAACGTCTGTTAATTGGCGAATTTTCTTTACCGCGTATGCAGCAGAGCTGAGTCTATTCGACAATTCACCAATATGTGGGCCCCAAAATCTAATATAACACCCAAAATTTGGTGGTATCTACAAGGGTCAACTCATATTCCTTTATTTTAATAGTGGTGTTTACTTGTCTGACGTTAGGCGTCACGAATTTAATGCATTTCGTTTTAGCCCCATTTAATAATAAATTGTTAACGTCAAACCAGTGCACCACCTTTGAGATCGCATTGCTTACATCGTCTGGGTTCTGATATTCGCTTTATTTTAAATAATAATGATGTATCATCAGCAAACAATACTATCTCGTGATTTTCCTTTACCAAATGTGGCAAATCATTAATATAAATTAAAAACAAAAACGGGCCGAGAATCGAGCCCTGCGGTACCCCTATTTTTACTACAGAACCCTGAGATCGCTTTCCATTAACTTCAACAATTTGTTCGATCGTTTAGCTTAAGCTTTTTCTTTTTTTAACAGTCATTCCCTTGATGTAGGCTTAAATAGTGCCCCCCAATTCATCTCACGGAAATCGTAAAAATCGATGAAAAGAAATAGTACCGTATAATTGGTAGCAGCGTCACCCTGCGTACGGGCTTAAACCGCTATCAGCAACCCGTGTGCCCATCGTGGTGATTATGGGCAAATACTCTTATCAGAATATCATCTGTTGGGGGGGCTAATTTTCAGCAGTGGGCTTTATGCTAGGGCTGATATGATGATTTAAAATTGGCAAGATGGTTTTAAACCTATGAATTATGTAGCATAGACAAAAAAAGTCAAGTGACAGTGACACTTCGGACGACACGTCTCGCCTTCTTTTCAGTGAAAGTTTATTTATTTTGTGGAAAATATTAATTCATTCCTACTTCGGTGTGTATGAATTTTCATGACAATGTAGTAGATTAAAAATATTTGCTGTATCTAAGTGTTTATTTTTCAACAGGTTCTGTGTTCACTCCGTTCATTATTCAATCTTCAATGGATACCAGAGCTGCAAAGTTGGCTTTAGCACGACAAAAGGTTGGCTATCCAAAATATTATTTCAAATGGTTAAGAGCAAATTAAATTACACGATTATGAAAAAATTTTGTATAGGTATTTATTATTAAATTATTTAAATAAACAGAAACTTATTGCACTATCTCAAATTACAAGTACTCAAAACGATACAAGTTTCTTGAAAGTAGTAAACAATTTTATTTCTGAACATACAGAGCTTTTTGAAATTTGGTTTCTTATAAAATTTTGTCAAGGTACCTGGTTAAATAAATCTTAGACATTTTAAGATTATAGGTTTTAAAAATTTGGGCTCTTGTCCTTCATAATGTGACTATAGAGAAGTTCAGACTGGAATATAACCAAGCTGGATTCTCTTTATAAAGACACTGGCCCATAATAGAGAATTAAGAATGATTTGCTGAATGTTAAAGGTACTGTTAAATACTTTCAGAACATGTAAAAAATGTATAATGTATATTTTCAGCTTAAAGACCACCAAGAAAAAAAGCAAAATGTAGTCTCAAAATCAGAGGCATTTGATGTTGTTTATTTGCAAGAAATTGATAGTAACAGTGATGACAGTTTTAGAACTAAACATGAAGTTATTTATAATCAAAATAATAAAGCAAATCAGAATACCATTTCACATAAAAGTTTAATTGAACCAGAACTTTATCATATACCAGAAAGAAATAAACCAAATCTTGATGTAGATGTTGCTGAAATGTTCATATCCAATAAAAGAAATTTGGAACTAGAAGTTACTGAATTGTTATCAAAATTAAATAAACTTGATGCAGATTTGAAATTAGAGATTAGCTCTCACAATGATACTAAACAGAAAATATGTAACTTACTAAATGAACTTGAAAATACAAAACAAAAATATAAAATTACCCTAGAAGAGAATTCACAACAAAATAACATAATAGATGAGTTAAAAAGTAAAACATTAATGTTGACTGATCAAAATAATAATTTATTTGAGCAGCTTGAGTTTACGAAAACTATTGTCCATGCCAGAGAATCCGAAAATATATCATTAAGTAATCAAATTAAACAACTTCAGAGTGATTTAGAAGTTTCAAGATTACAGATGCAGCAAATGATCAATGGATCTAATGATACAACTCAAAAAACCACTGTACAGAAGGGTCCAAGTTTGCAACAATATGAAGAAGTTTTACATAAGGTTGAAAATCTTGAACAGCAACTAAAGAGTGCTTATAAGGAAAAAGACCAAAGTAAAGTGCACTATGAGCACTATGTAACTGATTTGAATGAGCAATTACAGTCTCTGAGCTTAAAGAATAATGAGCTCAACGAACAAGTCTACAGGCTCTCTAACAGAGAGACTGATCTTATTGAACAAATAAGTGAAATGGAGATTCGAATTCAAAAACTTCGTCTTACAAGTCAAGAATACACTGAGAATAGTCTTGAAAGCAATGTTATGGTTACTGACCTACAAAATAAACTGCATCTAACAGAAGTGAGTATGTAGGTTGACGGTATTAAATTAAAATGTGATAAGTCTTCACTATTTCTTCAATCTGGCTTATGTTTATGGTGCAATCTAGCTTTAAGCTGACTGGAACTGCAATGTTTTGTCGCTGTATGTAAAGATTTATCATACATACTTATATTATTCGCTATCTGAGTTATGTCACAGACCACACTCACTGCATTTTCCATATGCAATATGAATTTGTATTCTTGTATCAATTACCTGCAAACCAAATGAGGCTAAGCATAATAATTATTAACTCTTTAGTCTAGGTACTCGGCAAGTGCTTTTAATGTTTACCTAATTTAATATCATTATGTTTACAGAATGAGTTAAGTGATATGAGCCTAAAATATGCAAAACTTCAAAAAATCAATGCACAAAATGAAACTAAAATTGCAGAACTAAATACAGTAAAGGGCTTTGAGACTAACCAAAAAGAAATTAGTATGGCACAACTAACTGCTGATATTGCAAGTGATAAAATTGCAGCACAAAGAGCTACCGAGCAAAATATTAAGTTGAAGTGTAATATTGAAGAATTGGAAGAAGCTTTCGTGAAAATGGTACGTAAAGCATTAAATAAAACTTTGATAACAAAACAAATTTGCGGTCTTTAGTAGTACTTTTATAAAGCTAAAATAGGTATTGGTTTTTAAAATTATAAAATCAAGTGACTATTTTCGACTAAAGATAGCATACACCTAAAATAATGCAATTGTGATGACCGTATGAGACCTGGCTATAAAAAATTATTGCCTTATAATAACTTTAATGTATATTGCCGCCACTGCCTCTTCTGGTTGAATTTTAAATTATTCTCAGTGTTTGCTGATTCTTTATGAAAAAATAAAATGCACACTAATTTTAATATTACATTTTTTTTATATATGACCATAAAATTATAATTTCTTAGTGTCGACATTATTGGGACCATACTTAAACTTTACATTAAGTACAAATTGTTTAATTCATTGTTGTTCAGTGTTTAAATATTGTGTTTGACCCAATACGATCAAATACGCTATGTCCTGTTTTTTATTTTTATATTTTTAGGTGTAATGTCTGGCTATTTATATTTATCAAAAGCTGTCAAACACAGATTTAAGTACTTTTAATTTAAGGGTCCATCCAGCGTCGTAATTGATTAGGCATTGTATTTTATCCACAAATGGTGAAGATGTTTTAACCTTTTAAAATTTCCCCCTAATACTATAAAAAGAATTGAACACGAGATGACCTTTCAAATTTCACTTTAAAAAATGCCATTCAGTACCCAAACAATATAAAATGGTTCTGAAGTTCACCTTAACAAAAAAAAAAACATGTGCATCAATGGACGCGCAACATGTCCTTTCAAGATCTGGAACGTTGCACAATAAAGTGCGACAGGCAGACAGGTTGTAGGTAAAAGAATCACTTTCATATTCATCTACGTGGCGGACGACTGCCTCAAATTAAACAAAATAATTCTATTGTATGAACAATTTTTTTGTGTAACAAAAGTAAATTTGTTACCTATGCTTAAAATTATGTGGAAACTAAGTGTAACGTAACATAATATATGTACAAGTATTTAACAAAACTCTTCTTAGTTTAACGGTTTATTCTTATATGCACGCGGAGTCATAAAACATGTTTCGTACATTGTTGTTACTGTCACTTGCGCTTAGCAAGCGCTATCGATAGAACTAAAAATAGTAAATAAAGTAGGTACGCGCCTTAACAGGCTCTTTTATTATTTATCTGTTAATGAGGGTCATATTAAGACAGTGAACATGTAGATCCTACTTAAAAATAAGACTTATTGTTTTAGTTTATTCTAATTTTGAAAGCACTTATCAATAATACAACGATACGCGCGTTTGGCTTCACTGCGTGTTGCCATACCCTTAAGTGGAATTGAGCGAGCAATATTCACTGTGCTCGCACGTTATATGACCCCTCGTGCAGCAAAATACTGCGTCAAGTATAGTTTCATTTATTAGTTCACTGCCTAATTTAAAATAATAGTTTTTTGAGGTATGTAATTAATAAGAAACAATCAGCCACTAAGAAGGAAATAGGGTTCGCATCCGCATCCGCAAATGCGGAAGTTCCGCATAGATTTGGACATCTGTATCTGCATCCGCATCCGCATTAATCAGTGCGGATGTTCATGCGGATGCGAATATCATGCAAGTAGCGACAAAAAGGAATTGGGCAGGGCCCGGCGATTGGGGCGCGTGCCGGTCGCACGTGACAATGTCCAATGGGAGCAAAGAAATTGGTGACAAGATTCGACACGTTACAAAATTACAATAAAAATATTAATAATTAAGTTATCACTGTTTTAATTCCTCATTGACAGACTTTACTTACATAATATCTTAAACATCCGCATCCGCATTCGCAGCCGCGGATGTGAGCCTTCAAAACTCCGCATCCGCATTCGCATCCGCGGATGTGAAAAAATCAGCATCCGCAACATCCCTGCTTCATATCATCGAATTAGACAGTTAATCTAATGGGACCAGTGAAAATGAACTGTTTAACCACCCAACATGCAGTTTATAAAAAATGGTACTATTGCAAGTTATATTTCCAACTAAGTGTTATTTTATTTTTAGAGTCAAGATAAGTTGGAGCTGACGGAAAAAATTACTGCTGAAAAATATCTAAACCGCGAGTTGACAATAAAACTAGCTGAGAGTGAAGAAAAATGCAAAGAAATTTACATCAAGTTAATGGCAAAAGATGATGAGATGATCAGATTGCAGACGAGTTATCGTGATTTAGAGAGGGAATTCATGGAGATGTCAGAGGCGTTCCAGAAGTTTAAATCTAGTTTACCGCTAAAAAACTCCACAAATCTGAACACTCCAGACCATATTATAGAACAGAACGTAATTGAAATGGAAGTGAACAACATAAAAACGCCCCTACAAGAAGTTTGCGATACACATATTTCTGAAGATCTAAAAGAGGATGCTATGGTAAAGCTACAACAAAGATTTTTGAGGATAATGGAAGAAGTGGCTGACTTGTCTGATGAAAAGCACAGATTGGAACATATTATTCTTCAGCTACAAAACGAAACAGATACTATATGTGAATATGTTGCTTTATACCAACAGCAGCGTAGCTTATTAAAGAAACGCGATGAAGAAAGAAGTTCTCAAGTAAAATTGTTTCAAACAGAGTGTGATAAACTTAAAAGTCAACTAGAAGAGTTAAGTGCAATATTGATAAGGTTTGCTGAAGATAAAGAATTATCATCATACTTTGAAGTTAAAACTAAAAAGGAAGACATAGAAAAAGTTCGAAATTTACTTCAAAATCTTAAAAATAATTCCTTGGTTGACCTTCAAAAAAGTAATTTAAATGTAAACAATGTATACCCTTGTCACTGTTGCTCCGGTAATTTGATTGACGTATAAATAAAATAATATATTAACCATAAAAGTACATAATTTAATATTTAACTGATTGTACCTGTGTGTAGTTTGTTATAATGCGCAAATTACACCGTGAGCGGACAGCATGTCTAAGTAACTGAAGATAGCAACATGTAGTGCGTTAAGTTCTTGTGTTAAAGTTTTTTGTTCAGTGCATTTGGTTTTTTTTCATCCATTAGTTAAATGCTAGCTAGCTGCTAGCTGTAAGGTTATAAAAAATGGTTCGAAATAAACAAGACACAAATTATTGTGATTTTAGTGCCAAGTCTATGTCTTTTATGAAGCGGATTATGATTGTCTTACTGTTGTCCGTTCTCTTAACAAATACCTTCCTGCCCTTGCACCAGACATGCTTTAATGTAGCTCGTAATAGTTGTTTAGCTTGCTAAAGAATTGATTTAGTTACCGGTCTTGGTGCTTTCCTGATGGAGATAATATGTTCATACGCCGAAACATCAGGGGCGTGCAGTGATACTTCTTTTTCTTTATTTTTATACATTAAGCGGTTTGGTCTTTGCATTCATCCTTTACGGCCTTTGAAGTCATATTAACGAGGAAATATCCGCTTCTTTCATTTCTCCCGTTGATTCTTCGAACTTTTTATATGTCTGTTGGCTGTATGTTGCTGCGGTCGGCTATACCCTTTGGTCACTCCACTCTTCTATCTTGTAACTTCCGGATACCTGCTATTTCTAAATAATTTGCCAGCTTGAACTGATCGGACTCCTGTTGGCGGTTTTCCAATACAGCTATACGGAGTTCAAGGTTTTTTTTTCCAAATCGCTGTTTTTATTTTCAAAACTTTTAATTATAAATCTCCGAAACTTAGTGATGATTGAAGTTTTAAGAAGCATTACATCGGATAGTTCTTTTTAATGAATTTTCTCATATTATAGTTATATATTATTATATATAGTTATATATTATTATATATAGTTATCATCTACTTACGTCATCAGGAACAAGAAACGAAGACCGTTTAAAGACGTAGCGCATGCAGTCTGTGCAGCTCCACTCCAGGCCGTTGGTAGCTCGCAGGGTGGCAAGCTGCTTGTTGGACAACTTGGCATACTTAGACGCATGCACTGTTTTCCCGCATCTACTAAAGTCCAGGGGATTTTTTGGGTATATTTTTAGAGCACAAACAACACTTTTTTAAATCCATGATTGAATGTGGCTATGGGGCCTCGCGAAATGAGTGCTCCCTGGTGAGGCTTCCTAATTGGTTACAGATAAAAGGCTCTTTTTAAAATGGCTCGTTTTTTAAAACTTTTGTTTATAAAGGGTCTGCAACGCGCTTGTGATACGCTTGGTATTACAAGCGTAAATAGGCTGCGGTGAAAACTTTTTATCAGTTATGGCACACAGCTTTAAGAGCCGACGACAATGGGGCGTAGGGCTCTCCAATGTTGACCGCGAACCAGCAAACGACGGACCATTGGCCTGTTCAAGGCGACGGACAGCTGGTAGACGTAAACGGGTCTTAATCGATCGTGTGGAAAACGAATGGAGAGGCCTCTGTTCAGCAGTGGAGTTATGAAACCTCTAGATAGCTTGATACAAGTTTTAAACAAGAAAATGTTTAACTTAGATCCCATTTCAAACTTTGCAAAAATAAACAAACTAGTAAATATCTACGCAATGTGCTCTCCTACTGCAATTTGTATAGAAATATAAATAAGGAATCATTATTAACTTTTATGTATAAATTCATCATCTCCGTCTATTCGAGTCCCAATACGGGTCATTTTCCACCAAGCGGACCCAATGCAGATTGGCGGAGGCAGTGTGTAGCGTCCTGCTTTTAGATTTTTCAAGCCACCCAAAAAAGAACTGATAACCTTTTGAAGCATGGAAACAGTCACCCATACAAGGACGCCAGTCCTCCTTTGTGGGTCACGAGCGCTTACATACAATATATTATAACTTCCATACCATTTGACGACCGATATAGCGTGGTGGTCAGCATACCTGCACTCACCCCTGAGGTAGTGGGTTCGATTCCCACATAGGACATATCTTTGTTTGTATGAAGTATTTGTTCTGGTTTGGGTGGTTCTTATGTTATTTTATTTTTTTAAGTATTTTACAAAAACGTACATACGAGTATGTGTGTTTGTCCGTTATTTCGTATTCATATCACAAGTTCTAAATGATACATATCTTGAAACTAAATAATAACAAAAAATTCCAGCATTAAATTCAGGCATGCCTAAAGGCATTAAAAAATAATTCTCTTGTATCACAAAACTCATAATAAGTTATCTTACATATTACATTGAATAACTAGGAAAAATAAAACAAAGGTAGTGAGAAGGAATACTATAATCAGGAGCTAGTGTAGGCACAGCCCGCATGACAAAAGAGAAGTCACATTCAAGTGCACAAATTATGGTGATCACACTAAAATAGAGTCGGACGTATCGGCCTTTTTTTGTAATGGATTTACTGCAAACATAGTTTTTTTTATAAATCCATTGCAAACATCCATTTCGTACTTGGACACTGGCTGCAAAACTTCATATCACTGAAACGCTTTTATAACTGGGTAGTTATAGTTGGGTTGGCTGAGGATGTAGGTCAGTTCCCCCCCGACTGGTCTCCACCTTGTCGTGGTGGGGGGGCTGAGTACCTCCCGGTAGGGCGCAGGAGGCCCCCCCCGACTGGTCTCCACCTTGTCGTGGTGGGGGGGCTGAGTACCTCCCGGTAGGGCGCAGGCGGCGCTAGGGAAAAGGTAACACCCAGAGACCGACGACTCTGGGTGCCCTTAGTACTGACTACCGGGGGGGAAACTAAGAGGGACCTATGGAGGGCGCTGCGGGTAGGCCAGGAGGGCCCGCTCAGCAGCGCCAGGAGGGTCTAGGCAGCGGGGGCAGGGGGCCCCTGTTGTCTAACCATGGACCCTCCGGGAAGTCGGCCACACACGCTATGGTCGCAGGGGGAGGTAGGAGGGGCGCGTCCACTGCGCCTCTCTGAGGAGGTCCTCCCGGTTTTGGTCCGGGGGACGTTGGCCGCAGGCGGGGTGTCAGAAGCTGCAACCCAGGTACTGGCCCCCGCCTCTTTCTCAACAAGCGGCGGGCGTCGTCGGAAGATTTTTAGTGGGTATTGCTGCCGGCGGTCGTGTCTGCCGGTGGTGAGTCCCACACCCCCTTTCGGTCCCCCTTTGGCCGGAAGGCAGTGCGTAAATGCATTTTGTTACCGACGTAAAACAAAAAAAAAAAAAAGGATGTAGGTCAGTTGTCAAGGCCACCCCCCCCCCCCCCGACTGGTCTCCATCTTGTCGTAGTGGGGGGGCTGACTACCTCCCGGTAAGGCGCAGATGGTGCTAGGGAAATGGTAACACCCAGAGATTAGCGACTCTGGGTGCCCTTAGCACTGACTACCGGGGGGAAACTAAGAGGGACCTGTGGAGGGCGCAGCGGGCGGGCCAGGAGGGCCCGTTAAGCAGCGCCAGGAGGGTCTTAGGCAGCGGGGGCAGGAGGCCCCTGCTGTCTAACCATGGACCTTCCGAGAAGTCGGCCACACACGCTATGGTCGCACAAGGAGGTAGGAGGGGCGCGTCCACTGCGTCTCTCTGAGGAGGTCCTCCCGGTTTTGGTCCGGGGGACGTTGGCCGCGGGCGGTGTGTCAGAGCTGCAGCCCAGGTACTGGCCCCCCGCCTCTTTCTCAACAAGCGGCGGGCGTCGTCGGAAGATTTTTAGTGGGTATTACTGCTGGCGGTCGTGTCTGTCGGTGGTGAGTCTCACACACCTGTCTCTGTCCCCCTTTGGCCGGGAGACAGTGCGTAAATGCATTTAGTTACCGGCGCAAATTAAAAAAAGTTGTCAAGGCCAAGTAAAAATGAAGGTGATTCACGCATGTCTGTTATATAGCAAATTTTCTCTTTTCTCGTCGCACGTTTCTGCTTTTTCGGACTTTCATTATTACTTTTTTCCTGTCCTGCTTGCACGCAATGTCTGACAACACCGACTAGTGCCGGCAGGTGTGATGATTAATCTGTTCTTTTTGATAATAATGCAGCAACACTTATCTATCTACAAGTTACCATCAAAGACCTTTCTGTGATACGAGCTGTACCCATTAACTATATTTTATCTACTTTGTAAAACTTGAAATTCGGAGTATTTAAAAGTTATCACATAGATATATTTGGTATGGTTTTGAAAAGAAAATACACAGCGCATTAACAAACTTAAAGATGCTATTTACTAAAATCACATATACCTATACCATACCACATTCAAAATAAAACTTATACTTATATGTGCCTATTTACATGGCGCAGCTGGTAGAATTCCTATGCCACCTTTAGACGGAAAGCAGTCACGACACATTTTACGAAGCGGCAGCGAAAATTTAGCTATATTGTGGACACGGCAAAATATTGCGTTATTACTAATCAAAACCAAAAGAAAATAAAAGTTTTTTACAGCGCTTGTTGTTTAGAAATAAAAATCTCAAAGATGCGTAAGTTACATGTGCATAAAAATGCCACGTAACCGTATCTCGCAATATAGCTGAATTAGAAAAAGCGCCGTTATGGACATGTACTGGTCAGCCATAAATGTAATACGGCGGATTTGCCAAATTGGCTAGACATACACTCATACAGTCCGCGTCAAAAGAAAATAGATTTGATTTTGTAGATGCCATCGAGGGTTAAAATATTAGCTATAGTATTATTCCGTTCCGCTCATGTGGAATTCGTGTATTCATATTAATTAGGTTTGGCTTTCAAAGAGTGAAGAAACCGACGAACAATTAGACGCATTAAAATGATGACAAAGTTAGCAGTTGTTTTCTGTGCAATTAATAGAAAAAAATAAAATATACTTTATTGTCTTTAAGATCAATATGATCATTTAGATTCGTCAAACATTTACACACAAAATGGAAATTCAATATATTTTTTTTAACAACAATGATAGAAATATGAGCGGTACCATAATAAAGAAGTAAAAGCAAATGGGTTCTTTGTCAGAATTTGTCAAGGTTTGTCAGTTTATCTGTCTGTTGTGGTTTTTCTCAAGATTTGTCAGTCTGTCGGTGACTCTTATCGGGGGTATCTGTCAGTCAGCCTGTCGTGATTCTAAAGGAGGGAGGGGGTTTTTAATTATGCACACGTAGGTACTTAGGTACATATGATTTGATCTGTTTTTCATGATTGTTGGCCGTCGCCACGTCTCATTCAGATTTAATCAATAACGAGCAGGCGCCCGCGACTTCGAACAAAATTAAACCTTCTCTTGAATCACTCTATTGAAAAAACCTCATCAAATTCCGTAGCGCAGTTTTAAAGACCTAAGCATACAAAGAAACATCCAGAAGAAAGCGACATTGTTTTATATTATGTAGTATGCAAAAACAGAAGCTCTCGTGACACGGCGTACTATTGAAATTTTCTATCGAACCTAAAAATAACGAGCAGACGCCCGCGACTTCGAACTAAATTAAACCTTCTCTTGAATCACTCAATTGAAAAAACCTCATCAAATTCCGTAGCGCAGTTTTAAAGACCTAAGCATACATAGAAACATCCAGAAGAAAGCGACATTGTTTTATATTATGTAGTATGCTAAAACAGAATCTCTCGTGACACGGCGTACTATTGATATTTTCTATCGAACCTAAACTAAAGTCAAATTCGTTTAGAAATTGAACTACATCAAATATTTCGCGATTTAAGGGACAGTGAATTTTCTATAGCAAATGGATATCGGACACTTAATTCATATTATTTTCAGTGTTCGCAATTAGTTTGTATATTTCATTAGCTTAAAACAAATAAGATTAGGGATAAAATAAACTTGCCAACTCTAGTTTCCACGTACCCTACAGGTAAAGTTGTCATGAGATAGCACGCTATTTCAATATAATGAGAAAATGTATATAAGTATAGGTAGGTACTAGGCTGTTTTACAAAATTATCAAAATAGTTTTTACTCTAGCGGAGACCAGACGTGGACACTGGCATAATTAACTGTTAAGCCGCTGAGGCCCATTGAATTGTCCTAATTTCTTAACAAATTTGTTATTTTGTAAGAACTAAGTGTTTTGTTAACAATATTAAAACAACCTACTTAAAACAACTTAAAAATTAAACAAAAATAACTTATTGCTATCATCGTTGCACAATACTTTTAGAATAGCATAGCAACAAATCATGTATAAACAGTAAACATGACCCTTGCAGAAGCACTGCAACTTTGTGGAATTCATTTAATAAAATATTATTAACGCATTATCTACTTATTAAAAACTATCAAGGTAATGAATGGTATCTAATATTAACTAGCTATTACTTACAAAATAGTATTACCTACTAAGTCTCTGCAATAGTCTCGTTACAGCGACATATAACATTATTTATATCATTCAAAATGCCATTAATTGCAACTTTATATAACACGACATAAGCATTTTTAATTTGCAATCGAGAACATTCCACATAACATCTTAAGGAATTATACTGAATCCACTCATTAGTCCATAACTCCACTAATATGATTTTATTGCTTCTCTACCTACTGTTGCTATTATTTCTTTTTTCACTGCAGGAAATATACTTAGTCCGGAATATCAGAGATATCCTTACTCTCAATTATAAGACACAATTTCAAATAGACATCAGAAGATGACGGTGAAACACATTTGGCGATTTTAAAATGTGTAATATTGGTATTTACGCTGCGTTTCCACCAGAGATGTGCTCTTTGCAAACTGTTATTATTAAAGTTTAAATTTTTAACCAGCTTTTAGCTTAATTCACGAAATAAGTATTTGCTTAAAATGTGCCATTGATAGCAGCTGGGGCATTTCACGTGAAGCGGACAGGGAAAAAAAAGTGAAGTTCTGAAAATCGACCATTTTCGGTCCACATGTAGTTCTAGCAGGTATGAATGGGTACACAAAAGTGTATATTTACCAAGTTATAGGTTCCTAAAGTCCTCAGTTGTCCAGTGCTCACGGTACTGACCGCACGTTTCGCTTGATCAAGATTGCCATTGGCTCTCAAACTGATTAGTTAATATGTCAAACTGTGCGGAATGTTACGAAGTTTATCACGATGGTGCCCTGTGCTGTTCCTGCAATAAGGGGTTTCATTTTCACTGTGTGGGAATCACGGAAAGTGGATTTCGAAGATTGGGTGAGAAGAAGCAAACCGCTTGGCGCTGTCCCAGTTGCAAAATAGGTAGAATCAAGCCCTGTTCACCTGCATCCGCTACGAATGACCAAATATTTCAAGAGGTCAAAGCCTTATCATTGAAATTGGCTCCCTTGGACAAACTTATTCAGGATGTCAAGAGTTTAAGGGATGACTTTGTAACCTTGAAATCTGAAATCAAATCTTCTAACAAGGCAGTCAAAGAATTTGGTGAAAAAGTCCGTAATTTTGAAGATCGCATCATGAGTTTAGAAAAGACTAAGGAATCCATAACGGCGCTTCAGGTGAGGTTAGATCGAATGGATAGTGATCGTGAAGCAAATGATCAGTGGTCTCGCATGAACAATATAGAGATTAAAGGAATACCAATGACAAATAATGAAAATCTCTTCGAAGTCATAGACAAGTTGGGAAAGAAAGTGAATTATCCTGTGAATAAAACGTCGTTAAATTACGTTGCTAGAATACCAACAAGGGATCCTAATAAAACTAAGCCAATAGTGGCCTGCTTTAACAACTGGTATGCTAAATTTTATTGCTGCTGTACGAGCTGCTGCATCGGGCGGACCTATTTCTTCAGGTGAGATCGGCTTTCAATCGGGCCAGAAGATTTTTGTAAACGACCATCTTACTATTAAAAACAAAATACTCCTCTCGAAAGCAAAGCTATTGGCAAAAGAAAGGGATTTTCAATTTATTTGGGTGAAATACTGCAAGATATTGGCAAGGAAGAACTCCACGTCCCATGTTATACAGATAAAAACAGACTTGGATCTTGCCAAAATAGTTTAATAATCTTTCAAAAAGACTATATTATGAAATATTATCATAAATATTTAATTTTAAGTAACGTATTATTATTATGTATAATATTTAATAAAAGTTCACTGGAATATTTTGATAACACATATTTAGTATTTGCAATCATATTATGTTGTAAATTGCTAAGTCTTGGAACCATTGCTCATGCCCGATTCATCTATTGTCCCAGCCTAACCTTTTTTTGCCACAGCTTCGCAGGTAAACGAACCCGGTGGCTTGCTAATATATGCGTTGCGTTAAACACTTTAAGGTCGCTTTTGCTAAAAACGTTTCTGTCACATCCACTCGGTACACTCATTGATACTTGTTGCTTGGCATTGACTCGCTCATTTAAAACTGTTTCTACCCACATGTTAAAAATTTATGAAAAATCCCAAATAAAATTTATTACTATTCATTATAACAGTTACTTAAATTATGTTTCAACATTAATGATTACTTTTAAATTAAGAACTTTGATTGATAAGTTCGTATCATTTCTTTATAGGGGTCTCATATATTATAATCGTTTCATGTCAGCAATAATATTTTTGGTTTTATATATTATGGCATTCGCTTTCGCTATAGTTAACACATTTAGAATTAATTGCTTTTTTATTATTTAATGGGTTTGAAATTAAATATTTACTACTAAAATGTTCGCGGCCTTAGAACGAAATGCTCGCAATTTTTAAGAAATGTTTATTTAAACGACTATGATATTATATCATTAACAGAGACATGGCTACTGGATAGTATCGCAAGTGAGGAAATACTTGACTCTCGTTACGTGGTGCGGAGGAGAGACCGCGATTATGCACGGACAGGTCAAACGTTAGGTGGCGGCGTTCTCCTGGCTTTACGACGCGAAATTACTGCGTGGCGCTCATCGGCTGAAGACTTGTGGGTCACCATTCAATTGAACCGTAAATCAAACGAGAGCGGAGCATTTACTAAAGTACACATTTCCGTTGTTTATTTGTGTCCGCAACATAAAGGTTTCTCGTTTACCATGCAACTACATAATTTTTCTTCAAAATTAAATGAAATTGTGACATTTTGTCCCCATGACCTTTTAATTGTTTTAGGTAATTTTAATCTACCTAATATTGACTGGCAGCACGATGACCATGATAATTGCATACATCCCAGTAACATTCTTGGCGAACATCAAGACAATTTCTTTGATATTTTGGCTATGTGTAATTTTTAATTACTATTTTTCTTAAGTAATTTTTCGAATACCACAAATTTATAAAAAAAAATATTTTTTATAGCGGCACATATTAAAAATATACTGTTCTTTTTGACAATAAAATAAAATTTAAAAAAAAAATTAACTTCCTGTTCAAAACCGGAAGTGAACTATTTAAACCAGAATTACAGTCACTTCGACCAATTTTATTTTCTTTCAAATTATAGCTTAAAGGATATTAAAAGTGCACTAGAAAATTTGAAATGTGATCTCTATTAGTTTAGAAGTTACATTAAATAATATACACCCGCGTTGCAAGAGTGGTCATATGTAGCGCTTGGTTAGATCAGCTAGTGTGCGTCAAACAACATGGCTTGTATGAATTACTGTGATAAAATAATTAAAACATAATAAAACAACTAAGGCAATCCTTATAAAATGAAAGTTGCATAGCAGTTCCAGCTGTAAGATTGGCAATGTCTCCTCCATTCAACATCAATTTTACGTTTTGATGGTAAGTACAAACGCATACCATATGTGTTCCGGAGTCGCCTGCGCCTTTATTTCCTGTTTAAAACCGGAAGTGAACTATTAAAACCAGAATTACAGTCTTCTTTCTTTTAAATAATGGCTTCGTGTGGCTAGCACATTTAGCCAGTGTCAAGTAAGTGATATATTAATTATATATAATTTATAGTAAATGAGAATGAGTGGTGATAAAGATGATAAATGGTAAATGAGATACCCTCCCCTAAGCCCCTTGAGTCCTCAGTAAAGATGTGGGACTATACTGAGATCTCACATGGACTCCTTGAGAGAAATTTTGAAAAGTGATGTTGCACTGTTTTGTTTGATTTACCAACACTCATGTATATTCACAAACACTTGACGGTTAATATACCACCGTTATATATATCCTTTATTGCACATTTAACAAAACAAAGAAACACATATACAAATTAAGCAAGTACAAAGGTGGGCTTATCTCTAAGAGAGATCTCTTCCAGCCAACCTTAACAGGAGTGAGAATTTTGTATGTGGGATAAAAAAAAATTATTACAATAGGACAAAAACAAAACAGTGACACTAAATATAAACAAATTTAAAAAAAAAATATACAAATAAACTATAATATTATACACATACATATATATATAAATAAATAAATAAAGTACATATATACAACTCTTAACTCTGTGATAAACTCTTAAGGAAGTTCTCCTTTATCTTCTTCTTAAAAGACATCACACTAATGTTAGAAATATCACAAATTTTAGAAAATAAAACAAAACTGCAGACATGACGCTTCACTTTCCCGCCAAGAAGTCAGAATTACAGTCACTTCGACTAATTTTATTTTCTTTCAAATTATAGCTTAAAGGATATTAAAAGTGCACTAGAAAATTTGAAATGTGATCTCTATTAGTTTAGAAGTTATATTAAATAATATACACCCGCGTCGCAAGAGTGGTCATATTATTATGTAGCGCTTGGTTATATCAGCTAGTGTGCGTCAAACAACATGGCTTGTATAAATTACTGTGATAAAATAATTAAAATATAATAAAACAACATTTTAACAACACAAGAACTAGTTTATTTTGTAATTTTCACAATTTTACAATGGGACTCTATGGCAGAACTGGTCCTCTTTACAAGAATTCCTCTGGTTGTTGGAAAAAAGCTGTAAAACTTTCTGGTTTCTGGAATGGTGATTGTAGACGCAAACCGGGGTTCCTGCTTTGAAACATTGACGAACTTTATCAGAAGTTTAAAGATTAATATCCGAACATCAAGGTAGGCTTAACAAAGTTTTTTACACTAAGACCTTAACAATGTATCCTCGCAGGCGACTCCGAAACACATATGGTATGCGTTTGTACTTACCATCAAAACGTAAAATTGATGTTGAACGGAGGAGACATTGTCAATCTTACAGCTGGAACTGCTATGCAACTTTCATTTTATAAGGATTGCTTTCGTTGTTTTATTATGTTTTAATTATTTTATCACAGTAATTCATACAAGCCATGTTGTTTGACGCACACTAGCTGATCTAACCAAGCGCTACATATGACCACTCTTGCGACGCGGGTGTATATTATTTAATGTAACTTCTAAACTAATAGAGATCACATTTCAAATTTTCTAGTGCACTTTAATATCCTTTAAGCTATAATTTGAAAGAAAATAAAATTGGTCGAAGTGACTGTAATTCTGGTTTAAATAGTTCACTTCCGGTTTTGAACAGGAAGTAAATTTTTTTTTTTAAATTTTATTTTATTGTCAAAAAGAACAGTATATTTTTAATATGTGCCGCTATAAAAAATATTTTTTTTATAAATTTGTGGTATTCGAAAAATTACTTAAGAAAAATAGTAATTAAAATCACAACATTTCTTTAGAAACCTATAACTTGGTAAATATACACTATGCAAAAAAAATATTTTGTGTACCCATTCATACCTGCTAGAAGTACATTTGGACCGAAAATGGTCGATTTTCAGAACCTCACTTTTTTTTCCCTGTCCGCTTCACGTGAAATGCCCCAGCTGAGTTATTATACGTGAAAAGGCGAGCGCAAGCGGTGTCAAGCACAAGGAGAAAATTACGTTGTTATTTCATTATATCTAAGACCAATTAACGTCACGCTACTGGACGCGGGCTTACTCTCAAACTAGGGTAAGAGGGATTCAAGTCACACATTCTCTACTACACTGACTCAGTACTAGACATGGGCGTTTTCGTTTTTTTACCAAAACCGTTTTGAAACCGATATACAGTTTTCATATCGATATGGATAACCGTTTTTAAATATCGATATCAGTAGGTAGATTTCATAACTTAAATGCGTTATGTTATTTTATTAGTTACGGCAAACTAATAACAAAACTTAAAGCGCATATTATCGAGTTATTTATAAGCATAAATATGTTATACAGATCCCACTCGCTTTTAGTTATGGCGTTTTTCCTTTGTCTTTCGCGACATTGTTAATAAAAATATCGATCCTATAAACCTACTAACCTACCTTAGACTACGTTCAAACTAATTTACCTATTTACAAATTCGTAAAATAACGAGTCACTAAAAGTATCATAATAATTATTTATAAGTAATCCTTTTTTTATAACACTATAACAAATGCAAAAGTTGCACAAAACGCAATGTTTACTTTCTTAATTTCACGGCACGTGTCACCAAGGTCAAGGGCGCATAAAAACTATTACAAAAAAAACTCTCAAACAAATCATAACTAGGTACTAAAACTAATATTTCTCAAGCATTGCATCCAATAAGCAAAAAATCGCTTTATCTCTTTTACACCTCTATAAGAAGACAGAGAAGAAGCGAATATCCTCATATTCGCATTATCTCTTTTACACCTCTATAAGAAGACAGAGAAGAAGCGAATATCCTCATAGTCGCATCATCTCTTTTCAACCGCTACAGTAAGAAAGAGAAAAAGCGAATATCGGTACATTCGGTTGTGCACGGTTTGCGTTTTGGACAGTTTTGGTCAGTTTTGGTTATCTTTAGTTATATCGTTTCAAACATCATAACTAAGTTTTTTGATATCGTTTCGATATCATAGTTTTTGCAATAACCGTTACGGATAACTGTCATATCGATATGATATGGTCTAAAACTCAAAACGGTTATTAGTTACGTTTTGATATATCGAACTCATGCCTACTCAGTACGGATAGGCGGAGGCAGGTATGTGGCGCTCTGTTGGTATTTTTTTCAAGCCGCAACACCGTTACTTGGCTTAACTACTAACTAAAATCAACAGCTTACCGCGCCTGTATAAACACAAGCTCGAAATCAAATGACTGACATCTGAACTGGTTTAAGTTTAGTTCTCACCAAAATTCGTAAAAAAAATATTTTATTATAACGTGATAAAACGTTCTAAATCTTATTGTGTATGTAAAACATGTACAATTGGCAAATATGGCCCTTAATGCATTATTACTTCAAAATTATTAATTTTATAATGCAAGGCATCGCCCTTCGTGTGGGTATGGTACATTAGTTTACCTCGTTAACTATCTACGAAAAGTTAAATAATTCTTTGAAGAGAAAAGTTGCTATCCCAAATTTAAACTCTTACTACAAGAAACTAGATGTATGTATTGCTTAGGTAAGGTAATACCTACTTACGGAAAAAAACAATTACCTATAGGATGGCTTATTTCGAAACCTTACTTATTGTTACAACATTCAAAAGGTTATGATTTTTTTTAAATTTGTTTTTAATTAAAGATAATGTTAATGGTATGGTAAACGACATTCATTTTACGCGAAATCAATGACTAGCAATTGTCTTTTAAGTTGACTAAATGCTTGCAACAATGTCCATAGCATAGACGTATGAAAAGATTCAAGCGTTTATGGTCATTTTTAAATTAGGGTTTATTTTAATGATAAAATAACTTAATAGGAAGTCTATGGTTTGTCAATAAAATATAGTATAATCTATGGGGATAGGTAGTACAATCCAGTGACTAACACAAATTAAATAAATTTAAATAAGGTATTACAGATAAACGTAAAACAAATAAATAAAAACATACAAAAAGAGTAAGTACCATCGATTACCGTAAACGACAAAATGCTGTTATAACTGTCCAAAGTTATTTACTTTTGTGATGCCCTTGACTAGTAAGGCATAAAGAACCCATTTGATTTTCTCAGGCTTTGTTCGTTTTCGGCTCGAATCTTTTATGACGAATTAAACAAGAAATCAATGTATTTCGGAACTGTCAAAATAATGAATTTTGGAGGCAATTTATAGAGATTTTATTATTTCGATTGTTAATCACGAAATGTACCAAAATTGTCAAAATGGAAGTAATTTTAACATTTAAAAGATTTTGGTACCTAACTAAATTAGTAAGACCGTATGCGGTGTTATGACACAGTGTCAATAATAATTTAATAAAGTATGGAAATTTTGTGAAAAGACTCTCAATATTATTCAATAGTAATTGAATCCTAAGACAACATGCTAAGATGCATAATAACAGATAAATAAATGTATACCTAGATATTTGACGCTAAGGTCAACTACTATAACTATTTTATTAATATTACAAACAAGTAGGGAAACTAACACATAATTTTTATGGAAATGTTTGAACACTTAATATAAATACTTAATAGTATTAGGTAATATTTGTAGTACATCACATATTTTTGACGTCACCCATAATCCCTACTATGGCAGCACTTAAAAGTGATTTATTTTATATGTATTAACATTTTATCTCTACCACAGAAGGAAATCCTAACGAAGATATTAAAACCAAAGTTCGTATATTCGAGGAAATTAAAGCGACCTTGCTTTTTTCTATGGAGATAGGAGGTCAGCATGCAATTACAATATATCTGAAATTCGCTTGGTTGCACTTTGTCTCTGTCTCGAAATTGACTTTTAGGTTTAAAATGTTGAAAAACATTAAAATATAAACCTACAGGCCTATATATGATCTATCTAATACATAGATATGAATTAATGCTGAGTGAGATTATTACTTCTAAGTGGCTTAGCTGGCTATGCATGGCACAGACAAATAGGGGATCGTGATGGCATTTTCTCGTAGTAATAAATATAAAAATATTTTTGGCAATGCTTAAATCAACACCAATGCGTTATGGTTCGAGATTTCAAACCGGAACATTATTCATCTTTTCTTGGACTGTTATCGTCGTCTTTGGAACTCTGAAATAATAAATCAATTATTGATTATTTTAAATACAAAATATATTATTTGCAAAGGGGATCTATGAGATGGGGCAATAAAGGCGATGTCGATTGCTGACATCAGTTAGTCTCATTGAGTCTAGTATTTAGATTTTTACTCAAACATAGTTTCTTTAACTGTTTTAATATTTTGCTGTCGGTATATTAATTCCAAAATCTGTACATGCTGTTTCATGTCTGTACATGTCCAGTCTCTCAAAAATACATTTTGTATACCCATAAGAAAATCGAAAAAGACGAAAGTGTGTATTTTTTTGAAGTTGAGAGGGACAGCACGATGATGTTTTAAATAGATTTAGAATTAAACACGATTAGTGAATGTTGTGCAAGCCGCCTTCAATTATGTTAAAGAATGGATATCACGGAGCAACGTTAAAGAAAACGTGACACTGCGCATGGTGAGTGGAACGCTATAAACCAATAGGGGAGTAGGTAATGGTTAACGCCAGCTGGTTTCATTGTTTAATTTCGGTCCACATGCCTATTTTGCAGTCCATTTACTCGTAAACTACTCTTAACACAACTTGGTAGCTAGAGATCTTTTGGATATAGAGACAATATTCTTTTAATCTCCATAAGGATGACGATAGATTATGAACATGGATAAATATTTTATGGTCTTATTATATATGATATCACATTTTTTATGATTACTAATATTGTCTAAATAGGTACTAAAGAAATCTTGAATAAAGGTTACTCACCTTAAAGTACCAATGATATAGTACAACTCCATACACGCATCCAATGGAAACTAAAATTTGAATGACTAGCCACACAAAAATGTTAGATAATTGAGCTTGGCCAAACAAGGCCTTTCCGTTTTTTATGCATAGCATAGACTCCGTCACCATAATCGCTCCATATACCCAACACTGAGTTCCAACTCTCTTGCAGTTTGGGTCCGTGACGTATATGTAATACTGTCTGAAATAGTCAATTAAACATAAATTAGGTAAATCATTAACTAGCATTGGAAATGCAAAAGTTAAACTAATGCAGGTATTTTTTTTAAATCATTAAGATATTTAACGCCAACTTTTCAAATTTCTCTTTAGTAGATAGATAGATAGATAGAAAATTCTTTATTGTACACCAAATTAAAAATAAAACAATGTATTTATCTAGCCGTTCAAAATGTTGTAATTACAGAGCTGTATAATAAAATGCAGTTGATTTTTGACAACTTGAAAAGACCGTAGACTAAGTAATAGGTAATACGTCTACGTATTACCTAACGCTAGTTAATACTATTAACTCACCTAACAGATGGTACAACAATGACTCCAATCAAGCAAAGCCGTGCTATGACCAGAGGATGTGACGGCGGCATCTCAAATATATGTTTTAAAAAGAAAGTATTTAACTCTGATATTTGCCAAAATACTACAAGTTGACTTAAAGCAAAAAATCTCATATACGTGCAAGTTGGGTCTAGCCAACGAACTGGGGCCCAGTGAACCGGAGTAAACTGGAGTATAGCACGTTTAATTTTTCCACTTGTTGAAGATATGTCTCTGAAATAAAATAAAATGTTTATTTAGGCATTTGAATATTAAATTATTGCTTTATTTACACTTAATATCAAAAAATACCTACAATAAAAAGGTGTACTGATAATAATATGTCTGTAGGACAATTATAAATGGAATAGTAATTATCAAGGGTGTATAGGGTTCCTATAAGGATTCAGGGAGCCCAAGCCAACCTCACCTGCAAGTGGTGCCCATGCCGATCAACGGACGAGGCTCTGACAAACATAACTGTGCCCGGTTACCAATATTTGGTACTGGTTAGTTACCGAAGTGTGGGCGTATAAATGCCTCTGCCTACCCCTTCGGGATAACAGGCGTGAATGTATGTATGTACTTACCAACAAATATGCGAGTTAATTATAGGATATAAAACATTATACCTTACTTTCCTTTTAAATTTAATCAAAACAAAAAAGGAAAGTGCTCACATATTATTTGAATGACCCCCTAAATGAGGTACATATACATGTAGTGTGAATACTCACTCACCTAATTCCAACCCATTCATATTCTCTCATTTCTAAAGCTTTGCATATTTTTAGACCACACCAGATGCCTAGTCCATTGCAGACCAGTACGTCTAAAATAACAGAGTCCCACCAGCATTCTAAGAAGTTTGGCAACAAATGGGCAAATGCTATTTCTGTTATTTCCCACATAATAGATATAGCCCATAGTAAGCCAGCATGCCTGAAAAGTATTGCTTTAAATGTCCACCCAAGAAAATGTCCCCAGGCAAATACATCAACATGAGACCATACTTTTGCAATACTTAAATCAGAACAATTGACTGCATATTCCTAAAACAATATTAATATAAGTTACATAAAAAAGCATATTTTCTTAAATATATTGGTGCTAAAAATGTTCTTGTGGAGTTTCGTGCCAACTTTTTTTCGTAGCAAGTTCCCGCTCCGGTAAATGAGCACTACTAAATTTTTACAAGTTGTTCGGATTGAAACCAAGCTTTGAGAATGATAGCAAATAATATTTTCAATAATTTGTTTCTATATGCAGAGTGTGCATGTATTCATAGGAAACTATCGCACAGGTCCTGCTGGAATGCAGAAACGTGACAAACTGACGGGCGAGCTACCTCGGGTAGACTTCCGGAAGCTTTTATAGACTACATGGCGCTAATTAGCTTTCTGGAATAGCTAGGATGGCTGGAGTGACCCGGCCTAGCAACTCTCTTATGTCAAATGGGATGGGCGCATTTGCAGTCGAGATAAGCCTGATGGCCTTGAATGTGCTTATCCGGCCTTCCATCAGATTTAATATTTTTTCTGGTCTGGATGTTTCATGTATATTTAGTATGTGTTTACAAATAAAAGTACATAAGTATGTTTATCCGTTCTTTAGTATTCATATATCCATAACAAAAGTAGTTAATGATACTTATCTTGGAGCTAAATAATTGGTGTGAATGTAAGAGATTTTTTATTTATTTAAGACTAGAAAAGACCACAAAATAATTGAAGCAGTACCTTATCCATGTCTATGTGGAAATTACGAAGATTTGGATCAATCCAATACATTATTTCATATACTGTAGAATAGCTTTGAAATAACAAAAACAGCAAAGCAAGTAGATACAGAACAGACATCCCAAAGACAATCCTCCAAACTGCAGGATGAGGTCTTGTAAACGGTCCATTTGGGAAAGTAAGTACTGATACAATCAAAAAGAAAAACACCACACAGCATATTCCAGACCAGATATTATCTTGAATGCTTGATTCATCTCTAAAAAATTACAACGAGTATTATTAATAACTCTCAACTATTATAAAGGATCTGGGAAAAAAAATATTGTTAGGATCTATTCAAAAATTATCATCCTCCAGCACTGCTTCCAAAATACAATATCAAAAGAATAGAATGTAAATTTGCTTAAGTATTGCTCTTTAAAACATTTCAAAAGCAAAACAAATTAGCTGATGCTGCACAGTGTGCGCCAGTCGGTCTTCGGCATTATCTATCTATGCGAAAGCGGTCGGCGCATGGACAGCTGAAAGACAGCGCACAAACACTGCGCGAACCGCTGGATGGTCACTGTAGTCTTAGAGCAGCAATTATTTTGTTATAAAATTGAGTATTAAACATAGTCAATTTAATAATCATTTATTTTCAATATAAAATTATTTTGTCTGCCTTTACAATGAAATTTATGTAATTTGAAGTGCATTGCATAATTTGTTATAAATTCAAATACAAATACAAATACAAAATAATTTATTTGCTCAAACATGTGTACTTAACAAAATATGGTATTACAATAAAGTCTTTCGACCAAGTCTCAACATGTTTACCATTTTGTGGTATGCAAATGTCAGTTTTATGATTCCCCATTAAATGTCAGTATAATTATTTATGATCAAAAATTAATTATCTAAAACTACACAATAACAATAAAATTAAAATATATTACAAGAAAATGATGTCAACTAAATTAAATTACAAGAAAAAACGGGGTCAGTAAACACCTATTACAATTAATCATAAAGTGTATCGGTCAGAAAATCGCTTATGTGAAATTTGTCTAACAGTAATTTTTGAAGATTTTTCTTGAATAGATGTATTGTCAAATTTTTCAATGTTTTGGGAAGCTTATTATAAATAACTGGGGCCATACAAAAAACACTATTGCGCATAAGCGTTGTGTGGCTTGTTTGTAGACAGAGCTTACTGTCATCGCGCCTGTTACGTATTACAGTATCAGCTTTCCGCGGGAAAAGTTCGGGATTCGTCTTTACGAACACTGCGATCTCTAAAATATAAAGTGCTGGAAGAGTTATTATCCTGTGTCTAATGAAAAATGGCCTACAGCTGTCTGTTTGTTTAAGATTAAACATAGCTCGTATGCACCTTTTCTGGGCTTTAAATATTATTTCTTTGTCCGTAGAATTTCCCCAAAACATGATGCCATACCGAAGGACAGATGCCACTAGTCCTTGGTACGCCATTATCAAAGCCTTGATGTTAATTTTTTGTGCAATTTTATATAAATTGGCCGCTTAACTTTAAAAAACTAGTAGTTTAGTAGTATTTTTTATATTTTGCTCACGTAATATTGCCACTGTTATATATGTCACTGTTAAACATTGATCCTTGGAGTCTATCTCCCATATATGAGCCTTTACTACAAAGGATGCATTGGGGTTGTAGCGGGAGCCTAGGTGAAAAAGTGATAAATCTGGTTTTGCATATATTCAGTGTGAGTAGATTGCGAGCAAGCCAGGTCATCACAGATTTTAATGCTGACTCTGCACTAAAGCGAGTTTCCTCCCAAGTTTTTCTATGAGTGATTATTGCAGTGTCATCGGCATATGCTACCATTCTACTATTAGGTAGTTCCAATTGGCATAAGTCATTCACATAATAATATAAGGAACAGAGTTGGCCCAAGGACACTTCCTTGGGGAACCCCGTATGTGATTGGTTCGTCCTGACTTATGTGGTTTCCTATTTTGACGCGCTGAGTTCGACCCTGAAGATAGCAAGATTATAGTTTTAGTTTTGGATTATTGTAATTGATGTAAACAGAAGAATGATAACTGTCTTATATTCACTTTGTGACATGTTCAAAGATTATTTTCTATGGTGGGTCTTAGAAAAAATATATTGAATCATTTTTATAGATAATAGTAGGATCTACAAATTTTTATCAAAGCTATTTTATGATAAAACTGGGGTTATCATGTTTTTCTGACCTATGACAATTTTTTTCCGGTTCCATTAAGCAAATCAATGACGACTTTAAAATTTCATTTAAAATTATATTTTAAACAATTTTACCAAATTTTAAATTTGGTATCTTCAGATGTCTAGTTTGACCAAATTATATTGCAATCTACTGTATATATGATGCAATATATATTTTTAGGGTATGCCCTAAAGCAGATGAGTTTCATTTAGTTATGTAAATGTCATAACTACATACTTAAAAAACGTATGTTCAAAATTTGAGCTTCAGGGACCAAATTCGCCTATTTCCCTACATATACAACAAAGTGGTGAACAGATGTATGATGAGTTGTCAATCAATCACACACACACACATCGTTATTTCCTTACTTATATAATTAATAAAAAGAGGGAAACAATAAAATACTTTCTTTATTAATTAAATTAGTTAGTTAGCTTTATCAATTTACATTTATACAGTTTTGACGCCAAAATGTTAACAACACTCATAGTATTGTAGAAAGGTAAAATCACTATTGTAAAATTCTTTTTAGCCCCCAAAAGACAGGATTACCTAGTTTGGCCGCAATAGGTAATTTTATAAATGTATGTAAAATTTTGGTAAAAAATTTTTAGTACTTAATTTTACATAACAGAAAATTATTATAATCGTGGCTTGAGTCAAAAAAATATTATCATTCCTCCATTTAGGAATCTAAATAAAAATTCAATCACAAATAAAACAAGCCTCTCAGGTAAGTCGCCTGTGACTGTCATTACTTAAACTCCTGTGTTGTGTCACAGTAGTTACATAAAAATTTAAACACTTAGTTTTCGTACAATTGAGCTACCATTTAACAGTTGAGCTTAAGTCTGGGACAATATCCTGGTTGCCCCAGACTTAAACCCAGGGCCCAGGGTTTGCTCACTGGCCTAACCAGATTCGGTTGAAACTTCACTGGCCTAACCAGATATGGTTGAAAATCTGTTATTATATTAAGCGACTGCCATCTGACTTCCTTAACAAAAAGGGAAACATAATTCTATGGTTAAACCAGTTGTCACAATATTAGAAGGCACTGACTTCCTAACAACAGCTGCCATAGATGTTTATAACAGCCAGGACCAATGGCTTGACATGCTTTATGAGGCACAGCACTATCAAAAATGATGCACATAAGTTCAAAGAGTCATAGGGTTTGAACCCTAGACCCTGAAAATTATCTTAGTGGTAAGTGGCACTTCTGTTCCTGCTCAAAATAATCCTTTTATTATTACGTATCAACAATTAGTACCAATTATATTAGGTTTAATTTGCAGTTCACTTTTTTTGATAGTGTACTAATATATTATATAACATATATATCTATGGTGTAAATAAATAAAAACATTTTTACAAAAAGTAGTTTTTGCTCATAATTGTTTTGAATTGATATAACGAATTTATAAACAAAATTTTTAGAATTGTTCATAGATAATAGTTAGTACAAAGTACGTTCATGAGAGGAGGTCCATGCTAGGCAGGAGGACGATAATGTGCTGAGATGATGACAATTAATTATTAATTATAACTAATCATTTATAATAAAACTACCTCGTGGTTTTGTCCAGAAAAGTTACATCACATCAAATTTAACTTGCAAGACAATTTATTTAAAAACACGTACCTGACGAATGCTGAATAAATTACAGATGCGATTGAAACAGCTAATAGTGTAATAGTATGAGGTTTATAGAAGAATTCAAGGGAAATATCGTCCACCGGTCTTTCATTGATAGAAGAAAATGCATCGTTAGTTTCCTTGCAAGAGCTTGAGACGGATCTTTGCCTTTCTTTCATTTTTACTCAATATTTAATATACTTTTTGCAAAATATGGTTTACGTTACTTGCATTGCACATTTCATTCGTTGGCTTATCCAATCAGAATAGAAAGTGCAAAATGGCAAAATATGATTAAAAACTGAAAATAAATTGAATAATGTTTGGTAATTGGTTGGTTTTGTCAATTTCATTAGACACATTGTGTCAAATTGTCAATGTCAAGATGACAAAGCAATTTTTTTTTCTTTGAAATAATGGCTTTGTGCGTCTAGCACATCTAGCCAGTGTTAAGTAAGAGATATATTAACAATAAATAATTTATAGTAAATGAGAACGAGTGGTGATAAAGATGATAAATGGTAAATGAGATACCCTCCCCTAAGCCCCTTGAGTCCTCAGTAAAGATGTGGGACTATACTAAGATCTCACATGGACTCCTTGAGAGAAAAATTGAAAAGTGATGTTGCACTGTTTTGTTTGATTTACCAACACTCATGTCTGTTCACAAACACTTAACGGTTAATAATCCACCGTTATTGCATATTAATGTTAGAAATATTACAAATTTAAAAAAATAAAACAAAACTGCAGACATGACACTTCACTTTCCCGCCAAGAAGTCCTTCTCCACAATTCTTGCCAATCAGCAAATTTATTTTTAAAAATAATAATAATCCTGTACAAAGGTGGAAGTATCTCTAGAAGAGATCTCTACCGTCTAACCCTAGCAGTTGTAAACTAAATAGTTGTACGGTATAAATGTGTAATTTTATTACCGCCTTGGCCCCATTCTTTTAAGTTAAGCTCGGCTCTTTAAAGTTAGCTACATATTATTTTTCTCCTATTCAAAGCTAATTTCAAATTAGGAATTAAATTGTTTATAATACAATAATAATATAAAGTACATGTGGAATTGGGCACAATGCTCGGAGACCTCGACAGAACTTCCCGAAGGGTAGGTCTTAAAATGAACATGGATAAGACGAAAAACATTTCTAATATCCATGTTGAGCGTACCCCAGTAATAGTTGGAAGCTCGGCCCTCGAATAGACGTCGTAATATTCGACAATTTCGACGAGTATGTATACCTGGCACAAAAAGTGCAATTAGGTAAGCCCAACTTCGAGAAGATAGTCGAATTCAGCTCGGTTGTACTGCGTTCGGGAAATTACGCAAATCTTCTCGTCCAAAGTACCTCAGTGTCTCAAGACGAAAGTCTTCGACCAGTGTGTATTGTCAGCGATGACGTATGGGACTGAGACGTGGTGCCTGACTATGGGCCTCATAAGGAAGCTCAAAGTCGCTCAGCGTGCAATGGAGAGAGCTATGCTCGGAGTGTGCCTACGTGATCGAATCAGAAATGAGGAAATCCGTACGAAAACTAGAGTGACCGACATAGCGAAGCACGTTTGCAAACTGAAGTGGCAGTGGGCGGGGCACATAGCTCGAAGAACTGATGGGGCGTTAAGGTTCTTGAATGGCGACCACGAATCAGTAAGCGTAATAGAGGGCGGCCCCCCACGCGATGGACCGATGACCTGGTCAGGGCGGCGGGGAGCCGGTGGATGCAGGCGGCAAAGAATCGATCTACGTGGAAAGCAATTGTGGAGGCCTATGTTCAGCAGTGGACTTCAAATGGCTGATATGATGATGATGAATAATATAATTGTTGTATCAAAACTTAACATAAATATATAAATATAGATATGATTAAGTAAAGAAACTACAAAAACCATTTCAAATTGCCTTATGTGGTAAAAAACGCTATCAGGTATGTACTTCAATTATCTTGTTGTAAACATGTTAGCTTTCTTTTGGCACGAAATATCTGCATTTAGACTTGACATAAGTGTTTATTAAGTTGTAGGCAGTTTTATACTTTCCGCTTGCACAAATCTTACGTAAATGACTAATTTTATTTTATTATACAACAAAAAATAATAATATTGCAACTTTTACAAAAATTATCAGATTATTAAAAATAGTAAATCGCGAGCTACTAGCGTATGATATTTATTTGTTTACAAGAGCAGTTACGTCACGATTATTGCAGCATTGCAGCATACATTTTCGGCGTGTAAAAAATAAAGAAATAACATAAATGTTAATTTGAATTCCCACAGTAATCTTACTTTCCCTAATCGGTGTATTTTGCACCTTATGCTAAAATTCAAGAATATTAGTTATATATGTCACCGTAAAATTGTAAATAACGTTAAATTATAATCTATCCCGCGATATTGTAATCTGTCGAAAAATTGTGATCCGAAACAAAGTGCTCACAATTTAACGCATTATTTTTATTTTTCTTGCCATCAAGACCAGCCAACCACTCTTTTATTTATTATTTAACTGCACTTCTTTAGGTTATCACAGGTCCGTTAACACTCCCTACAACTTATTATAATACAATGCGTTATTATTATTAACACGAAATCTATTTTAAATCACCAAAACACTGTTTGTTTACATTTCACAACAAATGAATTTGACTAATAACAACCGAAGATGGCGACGACGACGGGCGGCTGAGCGGGGAACATGAAGTTCAACCAATCAGAGCGCGAGGTGCGTTCTATCGAATGCCATTTTACAATCTGACGGTTTGTCTTCGATAGATTATAATCTATCGAAAAATAATGCGTTAAATTGTGAGCAGTTTGTTACGGATCACAATTTTTCGACAGATTACAATATCGCGGGGTAGATTATAATTTAACGTTATTTACAATTTTACAGTGACATATACAAACGGCCATACATATACCTACTCAAGAGGAGCAATGGCTAACATGGGTTTAAAAATTCGAATGGTGATTGATGACGGATGAATGAAACTGAATGAATCAAAGTAAGAAAGAAAACAAAATGGAGGAACGAAGCGTAATGGCGTTGGTACTTTCGATTTGTAGCAGAGCGGTGTAATCAGAAATTAGTTATTGTGGAATCTCAAAAAACTTTGTTAATGGAATACGTGTTTGTGAATTTACTTTTGTAACAATTTTCTTGTAACAGTGTGTTGTAACATTTCAAATTTAACACTCATGGTTTTTAAAATGAATGGTATCCATTTTGTGAACAACGATATTGTGGCGTTTTTCCGTGAGTAAAATTACAACATATTCTTTAATAATGTATGTACTTTTTGCAGGAGTTCGAGCCTCCTTGTAAATAATATTCAAAGGTCAAATGTATTGTTGAATATCTATTTGCATCTTTTCTTTTCTTCTCAGCTAGCTATGTAGGTACCTACATATTTTTCATAATTATATATATAACTACATATTTACTTTCCCATGCTAGACTAGCTTCTCCTTCTGTACTTGTATATAACTGCTTATCTTGTTATGTAATTTCGTTTATTTTTGTCTACTCTGAATTTGCTTAATTAATAAAATTAAGCTCTTATTGTGTAATTGGTTTAGTGTTCTTGTTATGTTTAAATATTCTTAGTGATATATCCACAAAATCCATGTGGGTTTATTTGGTAAGGTTGAGTATTTTGAAATGTTGTATGTACATAACATGTATTTATTACATATAATGCAGATTAACATAATTGTTACAAAACAATAACAAAATCTTGTGTACCTAGTTTGTCAAATTTATTTTACTGTACAAGAATTGTTGTAGCTTAGTTACTTTAAAATGGAAATGCTTTTCAAAGATAAAGAAAATCTTATAATTAATACCAGAAAACTAGAATATTAGCCGAATTATGAATTTAAATATATTCTAATGTTGATTTAAAGTATATTATGATTTTTACTTATTTTATATGAGTCGCAATTAGGGCATGTAATATCGGATGAACTTCGATTCCGATATTAATATCGGAATATTACTTGAACAAAATAATCCGTTGTTAAGGTTTTAGCAGTTTTCTATATAATTTCAGAGGTTTCTATGAAAAAGCTAGTGCCAGTGATAATAACGATATATTGAACATAAAAAAAATTTTTTGAGAGAATTAAACTCTTTTGTTTAAGAAAGAAAGATGTTTTATTTTTTTATATTTATTATTAAATCACAACAGTCGCGTTATCCTTTGATATTATGAAAGATTATTACTACATAAACAAACTAAAATTACTCAAAATTAACAGATAAGTAAAACAATGGATTCATTAGGAATAAAAAGTTAGCTTTATATAAAGTACTGTAAAGTAGCTAAAATGAAACAAAATAAATAACAATATTAATATCAACTTCACGAAACAAATGAACTTAAACTTTCATCAACATTTAAAATAAAATAATTTGAATCATGGTAATAAGAAATAGGTAAAAAGACAATAAGAAATAAAGAAAATCTACTCAATACTCAATGTCTTTATTGCACTTCATATGTTACAAAGATGTTTATAATATCACAGATACAATATGGACCCTGTAGTGTAGGGAATGGCAACTTCGAAGGGATAAGTTCGTAATAAAACGTTGTTCTTGGACTGCTGGACTGGTAAACTATGGCATCAACATAAATGGCAAGTATGTGTCTCACCCCAATAATTATTAGAGGCTCGAGTAAGCATACCTGGGGCAAAAAGTCCAAATTGGTAGGTCCAACTTCGAGAAAGAAGTCAATCGTCGAATCCAGCTTGTTTGGGCTGCGTTCGGGAAACTGCGCTATATCTTGTCGTCAAAAACACCTCAGTGTCTTAAGACGAAAGTCTTTAACCAGTGTGTTTTGCCAGTGATGGCATACGGTACTGAGACTTGGTGCCTGACTATGGGCCTCATTAGAAAGCTCAAAGTCGCTCAGCGTGCTATGGAGAGAGCTATGCTCGAAATGTCCCTATGTGATCGGTTCAGAAATGAGGAAATCCGTAGGAGGACTGGAGTGACCAACATACCGAGGCGAGTTTGCAGGCTGAAGTGGCAATGGGCGGGGCACATAGCTCGAAGAACCGACGACCGATGGGGCGTCAAGGTTCTGCAATGGCGACCGCGAACCGTTAAACGTAGTAGAGGACGGCCTCCCACGCGATGGACCGATAATCTGGTCAAGGCGGCGGGAAGCCGATGGATGCAGGCGACTCAGGATCGCTCTATGTGGAAATTTATTGGGGAGGCCTATGTTCAGCAGTGGACGTTAGATGGCTGAAATGATGATAAAGAGTGTAGAAATTTGTATATACCACTAAAATATTGTTTGAATAATTTCTTGTCTCTTTATTGGCTAATATGCACATACACAAACCATTATTTTATCAGGTAGATGAGTTTATTTGCACTGCCCTTCACAGACGTGAGGAGACATCTATTGTCCCTGTTTTTTCTTTAAGAAACCTGTTAACGTTTTCCATAAGTTTTTGTGTATGTATTGTTGTTTGTAGTGGAATATTATATTGTGTTATGATTTACAATTTTTGTGATGGTAATTTACAGGTGATAAAATGCAAAATTAAATTTATGTGAACATGGCTGTTTGACTTAACGGGATAAGTTGTATCGCTCTATGTATTTTATGCACCATAAGCGTATAGCTTTTCCCCTTGGTCATACATGCAATTCTTCAGTGCAGGAGTTATGAAGAGAAAATACAGGTGTTAATGCAGGTGAAACACTGCAGTGGAAGATGACATCTTTGATATGCTGTTTATATATCTTTGATATTTTTTTTTTGTGCTAAGTGTTACTATTTAGTTCAACACTGCAGTCAGTGCCTTCTCAGTATGATACTATTCTATCAAAGACTATATGGTAGCTAAAAATGCTTGGGATTAAACTGCCGTTTCATACAGGCTATTCTAATATGAATGATTTACAACATGAATATTGTTAATGTTAAATAAATATAGCTTCACAGAAAAATGCAGATTGTTACCAACAAATTAATAATTTAAAGCCTGTGAGTTTCTTGCTAGTCTTGTAGTAGTTTCGTGCTTGCTTGCTTCTTACAGAGTAGTGGCTCGCAACTGGCTTTTAGATTCACTTACACTTAATTATTTTTTGTTTTTAAATTGTTTTGGTGCATATGAGTGAATCATATTTATATTTATCCTGGACGTTTTCAAGTACTGGAGTATGTACCAAATGATGTTTAATTTTTTGATTTTAAAATCTAATCTATATGCTCAAAAGAGTGGTCAGTATATAGTAATTAAAGAATAGGGAATTAAGCTTTCTTTGGAATTAAGCTTCCACCCGAGACCAGACCCAGAGATTAATTATTTGTTGGAGAGACACCTCTAAAGATTGGCCCCCTTCACCTCTCTAATCTAAATGAAAGAGCTGCACAAATGCTTTGCCTATGTACTACATAGTGTAAGTTAAAATGTATATTTCAATCTAGTAGGTGAACGAAGTTTTTAAACACAGTTTTATTGGAAAGCTGCAGGCCATTCTTCAAAGAATATAAAATTTTGACCGTCCCCTCTTTGTATATTTTAGAAACATGTAAACTTGTTAGGCAAAATATGACTATGTTTGTTAGTGTAGGTAGATGATAACTACACAGGAACTATAGAACTAAGAAAAAGAAATAAACTACGTTTACCAACTAGTACGCTGGCTATATGTCAATCTGGACCATACTCCATGGCAGTGAGACTGTATAATGCTCTACCTAAATATATTAGAGATACTGATATTTATAATACATTTGTAGCGTCTCTAACTGATTTTTTTAATGATAAATGTTTCTATAAGGTAAATGAATACTATACCAAAGTGCAATGATGTAAAATTTTAATTCAGTAAATAATTGCAATTTTATTTTTTATATCTATTAATTATGATTAAATAAGTTGGTATATACCAAAGTGCAATAATATTTAAATTTATTCTTAAGTCTTACCTGATAATTCCAACTTTAAATTTAATTTGTATGTTTTAATATGATTTAATAAGTTAGTCTGAACCTAAGTGCCATAATGTTTAAATTTACTGTAATGTTTCATGAAAAATTTATATAATGATGGTATAGGGTAGTTGTATTAATGATAAGTTTGTTTTAAATATCTTATTTTGATTTCATTACATTATATATTTATAATTTTTAGCATAATGCGTTATTTTGTTAATTTCATAAAATTTTTACTTTACTATAATTATAAGCTTATATTGCTATGCCCTTGCAGGGTACATGTGCTGTACTAAATTAAATATTTTACAACTATGTATACCTAAACCACATGTAACGCAATAAACGATTTGATTGATTGATTGATTGATTATATAAATTGAGAAAGTATATAATCAAACATTATTGTGCAATGTACTCTTAAAATTAAATAACATATTTATTTTTAGGTTCTTACATGTGTATAAAATTGGCTTTTGATCGAACTGACCACTTTGATCTCAAAAATTCAGCATTTGATTAGTATTCCAAATTCAAATCTATGTCAATTTAAAATTTAAAGCAAGTGAATTATCATATTCCTGTGAATGTGATAATTTAATTGTTTTCGCGCCATTTAATTTTATTTTGACTTTTTCTGTGCTTAATATGGAAATTTTGAAATGCCATTGTGGGTGGCACAAGCGCTGCAGAAACGGCTTGAATAATGGGGTCCTGCCGTTTGACCAAAAGTCATTTGGCAAAATTACACTTGACAAACACGTGTGGCAAAAAAATGGTTTCGCCAAATGATCATTTTACAAATGAATCACTTTTCCAAATGATCAACACGTAAATTTACATTTGACAAATAATTACTGTACATAATGATTAATTAACAACTGAGTTATTAAACAAAACTACTATTGGTCTATAAACGCTTAACTGATTCATTCTCACGGCGATACGAGGGTAGCGGAATAAATTACCCAACAGACATAGTAATGTTAAAAAAGAAGTGCATTTATAAAATAACATTTTGTTAAATGATATTTGGACAAATGAATAATTTGCAAAACATATTATTTGGTGAAAAGACAAACTTACACTTAATTATTTTTTGTCAATTGAAATTTTAATACTTGAAACATTTGACAAGTAAAGTGTTTGCCTATGTGTTTTTCATTTGCTAAGTGAGTTTTTGTAAGATGATACTTTTGTCAAATGTCTCGTTTACCAAATGGACATTTGGTTAAAGGTTGTTTGTCAAATGACCATTTGTCAATAGTTTTTTGGTCAAACATTAGTAAACCACTAATAATGTATACTATTTAGGGACCAAGCTCACAAACAACTCTTAGAGAAAAGTTTAAAGAAATTGGTATCTTGACTGTTGCTTTCTTCCTTTCTTTTGAGAAAGGCAATGTAACAAAGGTCTTAAAAAATTTTTGTTGAAACAGTTGGTCCATTATTATTATGGCACTAAACAGCTTCAATAAAGAGTAGAGTGAAAAACCTATAAGTTTTTGTCTCTCATAGACCTAATACAACAACAATAGTGATAAGCTTATCAATATTTATATTTATATAATATTTATATTGATAATATTAAAAACTGTGTATTTTTTATGTTTTTATTGAAAACATGTATGTAAAAAATTTATGAACTGGACTAGCTGAATCTCGGTTAGAATACCAAATAATTTTCTATTATATATTGAGAATAAGTTAGATTTTTTTTTCTTTAATTGCAGGATAAAATGGGTGTACCAAATCATCTCCGGATATTAAAACACAAAATGATTTCATTTCACTCTTAAAGAGTGATGGACTCATATAACTTATTTGGTGAAGATGGCAGCGGCATGTTGGAAGGACTTACTGATCTTGGAGGCACAGACAGCTTTGCCGGGGGTTCAACAACTGGTGTAACTACTGAGAATAAAGATACCTCTGATAGGTAAGTGCATTATTATATTACATGCCAGTGCGAATTTTTTGTTAGCCCTGGTGTTTCATACAGGTTTATTGCTTATTAATGAAAAGTTGTACCAAATAACTGGCGCAACTGACTTTGAGTCTACGAATGAATATTCACTACCGGATCCAGTTACCAACACGCACTCTATTAAAATTAGAATAGTATGACCTATATAACATCTATATGGTTATTGCGATAAAAAGGTCTGAAGGACTTTCCGGGCTAACGTGTATTGTCTGAAATCTTAACAGTTTTGTCAATAATTTTAATATGCACTCAGTATATAATCTCATCATGTTACGCCTTTTGAAGGATAGTTCCTTAATGTCTTTAAATAACTTTGATGAGAATCAAGTTACCCAAATCAAGCAATGGTAGCATTGGTGCATTTTTAATTCCTATAAAATGATGTACCTCCATCACTTCTAGTTGCGTCCAGATATAATAAGATGAGATTATGATTCAAAACCACTGAAGAATTAAAATTTGATGAGACTTTGAATTTGTGAACTTGAATAATGTCCCTCGTGCTCGGTGTCTCCCCCGACCCTAAAGCCAATTGCATCTAAAATTATTGTTGGTGCACCTATGATAACTAATATTACCATCGCCAATGGTACGTCATATTTGTAATAAGGCGTGGGCTATGCCTGAATGCTATGTTGCCTATGAGTACTTTTATAATTATTGTTTTTTATTACATATTACTATTATTTAATTACAACCCTATTTTTGTAATTTCTATAGAATTCCCGTTTAAGAGCAACACTAACACTTCACCAAGCTGCCCCACAATCCAACAGAATATATCAAAATTTTAAACTAGTAAAATCGATTTATTCCCATGTCGAGTCTCGAAATATATTGTTCTCCAAAGTGTTGATATTTTACGCTTTCTATTACCTTGATGTCGAGTTTGGTGAACAGGTACAGTCAGGAATCTAAGTTAAAAATCATAAAAAATTATTTATATTTGTTTTAATAATACTTATTTTCAAGTATATCATCTTTCTCAATCTTAACATATAAATCACAGTATAATCATCACTATTGTTGCAAATGTCAAACAGTGTATATTGCTTTAAAGTAAGTAAAGCTTTATAGTAAGGAAATAATTATGTTAAATTAAAATTTTTCTTCTCAATTAGTATTATTGATTTATGTTATTAAATAATTAAAAGATAACTTGTCAAATCTAACAGTTGAAAGGTGTTTAAGACAAATCATGAAAACAATTTTGTTAGTTCTAAAATTTTCAACTATTTTATTTATACGCAAATCAATAGCCAAGCATTTTTTTTCTTAGGTTCTGATTGTGGTCGTTGTCAACAAATCAATATTTTAGTTCATCCACTGCGATGTTACGTAGTCATTTAATGACTAGGCTTCATTGCCTTCAGGTGCATTTTCTAATTATAACAGCCATGCTTCTGGGATGAAATTTTTGGGAAGGTGTGCTGTGGCTGCACACATTTACTATTCAAGTCTGTTTTTCTTTTTCCACAAAGCAATGCAATCATTTAACATAAGCATCAAAGTTTTATGTACCCCACTATTTTCTATAACCAAAAAATCTTTTGCGATCACTGGTAAAATTTCTACATCTTCTTATTTCTGTAATGTAGTCTATTGCTCCGGTTCTTAGAATTGTATGGTTAGTAAAAGTAAAAGTAAAGTAAAGTTAAAGTTATAAGTTGTTTTTAAATCACTTTTTGTGTAAAAATTTCTTCTATATTATTTGCTTTTCATTGGACACGACTGTACTTCCAAAATATGATATTATTTAACTCGACATAAAGGTAATAAAAGCGTGGTAAAGAAACTCGACATAGAGGGAATAGAAGCGAGACAGAAACCTAAACTCGACATAAAGGTAATAGAAGCGAGTCAAGGTTTTCGGCTCGACATAACAGGACTCGACGTAAAGGGAATATACCGTAAAATCTGCCCTACTTAATAAACTTAGTAGACAGATTCCACTGCGAAGTTGCACTCTGCTCCACTAGTAGGCTTGGCGGTTGTACCGCCAGTGGAATTATCCAAATGGTCTCGGAATCGATTGAGCTAATGGCTGTTAACTGTATATAATTCTTAACATATTGCTTATTAGTTACAGACCACCTTACAGCCAAGGAAGTGTGACTCAAGAAGTGTCGATACAAAAGCTGCCATCATTTGGAGGAGGCAGTTCTGCAGGAATTGCTAACAATGCGCCACCAGTGCCCCCACCCGGCGGAGGTCCATTAGCACCGGATTACCATGAATACAGCAGCTACCCTCCTCGACCACGCTTGCCTCAGCCGCCACATGCTCCACTTCACCCGTCTCACCATGTGCATCCAACACATTCGTACCCAGGATATCATCATCCTGGACCAGATCCAATGTATGCTATCCCAGAACAGCCAGGTTAGTTTGTAAAATTAATTACATTTCCATTTTATATCTATCACAGTTAATATTGTCTTATTACAACTTAAAAGATGCCTAAGACATCATCTCAGCCATGAGATGTTTACTGCTACACATGATGCCTAGGACATCATCATCTCAGTCATAAGATGTTAACTGCTACACATATTTCAAACCACCCACACACAATACATTCCTAAAATACTTCACGCTATATAACCCCTGAGTGCTTTTTGGAGTAGATTTTAGGGTCGGTACATACACATATGTCGCGACACTGGAATTCAGTGGGTATTATGTTATAGAGCATTTATAAACTAACAGAAAGCTGCGCAAAAGAGTGTTAGCAGCTCAAAATGATAAAGTCAGCATACTGGCACTCATAATACAATAATTTTTTAGGCATTGGAGACATGGGAGTTTGGTCTGGAGCCCCAGGAAGTAATAGATACTCACCTATCGCACCCACCTATAGACATTCATACGACCACCAACAGAAGATGCATTTTGCACCACAACAAGTAAGCAATCTACATTTTTTAATACCAACCATATTCGATTTCAAACCAAATTATTAGTCATATTATTATGCCAGATTGACTGGGTTATTTTAATTAAAAATAAAGAAACATTTAGGGCCTGTTTCATAACTACTTAGTAAGTTCTCGTTAGCGTTTACTTGACAGATAACTGCCGAGTATATCCTCTAATCAGAAATTTTAAAAACAAGCTCTTAAATTTCGAGTTATAAAATTTAATAAAGTAAAAATTAATTTGCGAAAAAAGGTAAAAACGTGTATAGCTGTATTTCAAATGCGACTATATCAATGACATATTTTTATTATTAATTATTTGTTTTTTTTCATTCTTATTTTACTTTATGTACTGTCTTTTACTTAATTAATTCTGTCTGGCGCCCTTCTGTACCGGCCTACTCGAAGGGGCATTGTGGTTCCTGTATAAACTTAATGCTTTCATACAGTGTTGTAACTAGCCTTCTATGCACCCGGTGCGAGCTTTCAAAACTGCGCCCTTGAAAAATGCTCTGACCAGGTTCTGAAAATACAGGCCAGGTACAGAAGGGCGCGTCTACACCAAATTCACAATAAAACAAAATGTACCTACTAGCTACCATGCGTGAGATAATACTAGATACTAGCCTGGTCATTTCTGCGCCCCTCCAGGGTTTGCGCGGCAGTGAGTTACGGCACTGCTTTGATATAGCGATGGTCAATTCGACATGGCTGCAGCAAAGTGGCTAATACTCTTCGGCCTTCTGTATCACCTGCCGCATTATATATGTGGCTTGTTTAGAAGGTTGAAGGGGGCAGACCGGGAGGGTTCGTGATAACTTACGTAGGCGTGTCTCAGTAGCGTAATTGCCCTATAATTTTACTAAAGAAAAGGGCAGCTAAATTAAATGCAACCCTAGTGTCTCTGCAATAAACTTGTAAATTTTCGTATTTATTGCTCGTATTTTAAATAGATAGGTCTTGAAAACATGAGGGAAGGATGACTTGTTTTTCACTGCCCTGTAAGCGGTTGAATTACAAAAACAAGAAATTACTATATCGCCGCGAAGTGATAAATGTTGAGCTCGTAAGGAGTATTTTGCCTTATATTCATAACTAGCGGTCCCCCGCGGCTCCGCACGCGTGGATGTCGGTTACCGCTGCAAAATGTCTACCCAGGAAAGACAGGTCAGCAAAATGATTCCCAGGTCAATTTACAGACACCGATACTAACATCAACGACGCAGTCATTATCCGCAGGCTGCATAGATGTCTTAATGTGCATGTTAAAGTTTTTAATGATGAAAATATTTAAATGTAATTAATACTAAGTTTCCACTCCTACCGGCAGTCCTGGAGTGCAACCCGTTGTTTTGGGATAGATAACTAAAGCGATTATTGTATAAATTGTAGCTTCTCTATAAATAATAATATAATATAATCTTCTCTCGTACATTTGACGTTAAATTATTTTAAGGTAACAAAATAAACTGATGGTCGGGAGCCCCCACCCGTGATAGGGCGCCATGCAGCAGAAATCGGAATTTAATTCCGCCATAACTTTAAAACCAAACCTCCAATTTTGATCATTCAAAGACCAAATATTATCTACATAAACTGCACTTAGTGATGATTTTGATCAGGAATAATAGCATAAGTAAAATAAATTCTTTTAAAGGAAGTCCAAAAAAAAATATTAAGATTTTTAAATAAAAAAATGGTTGTTTTGCCTCATTTGACATTGATAGGTATAGTGTGACGCGGACTTTTTAGTAGATAATTAAAAGATCTACTATTAATTCGTACATTTTGTGGTTCTATCTTTTATAGTTTAGGCAGCGTACGCAAAATGAGTAACTGTTCTGGTTGATTTTTTACACTTAAATATCTTACGGAACCCTATTTTTTTTTCAAATTAAAATTTAGCCTATGTTACTCAGGGATAATGTAGCTTTCTAATGAAAAAAAGAATTATTAAAATCGGGCTAGTACTTTTTGAGTTTAATCGTTACATACAAAAATACAAATCTTTCCTCTTTCTAATATTAGTGTAGAATACTAAACTACAGTGCATTTATTCAGAGTTGAGTAGGTAAAGAATATCTAATATAAAACCATTTGGCTAAGACGAATTAATTTTGCCTTATTCTATATTTACCTTAAACCTATATTAGGAAACAGAAGCTAACGCTTCGAGTGTTAAAGTATAATTCCTAACAAAATACTGTTTAACGAATTAAATAAATCAGAGCAGTAATTACTGTTTTCTGTTATGTTTCTTTTCTAAAGCTCGTATCTAATTGTAAGTTATTTTGTGAATAGTGTCTGGGTATACCAACGCTGAGATTAAGATACATCTTATGCTTTATTTCATGACTTAATGTTAAACATTTTATATTTTAGGCCACTAGTATAGGATTGCAGTCCCAAAATGGTGCATATTTGCCTCGACAGCCACATTTTGCACAGCCACCTACTCAGCAAATTTATGGACAACAGCAGGTACGCATTTTTACATCCAGTCGCAGAATGTCCTTTTCGCAAAACGTCCCCTGAAATATCAGTAAATTTTAAAAACCTTTATGGTTTCACTTGGTTATAAAAAAAAACCTTTACCTAATTCGGCTTCTTTTAGATTTTTAGAACAATGGACATTTTGCGAAAGACATTCTGCAACTGAACTAATATTTTTACCGACTGCACACCAATTCTGTATTAAAAACCAAGTTATTCTTAATGCAAGTTATTCTATATCTTAGCGCATTAGCAAGATCGCAGCTTTTGAATAATAACAATAAATGATATATGTTTTTAATATTTTTTGCTGAACTAGGTGTGTTCTTAGGAAATTGTAAAAACAAATAATAAACCAAATGGCTTGTAAAATTGTAAGAGCGTTTTTGGTGGTGGTTCTTTATAATGCTAAGTATTTTTTTTTAAATTTTAATATTTTGTATAAATATTAAAGATGTGCTGATTATGACTTTGGCCGATTAGTCGGTTTTAAAGAAGCTGACTAGTCCACTTTTACAACTCCTAAATAAAGTTAAGAAATCTTTACTTTAGACAAACTAAGACGCCTACTTAAAACTAATTGCGTTTTTTGTTCAAGATTTATGATTGCACTAATTATTATCAATACTAAAATTAAGCGTATCAAGTTAGAACTAAGGTATTCTTACTTTAAAGTGCTATTTTAGCTTTCCTTTGGAAAATATTTACAATTACGAAGGATTTGATGTAAATCTTCCTATGTGCCTTTAAATAGATGAACTGGAATGGAACTTTTAATTCTAAATTATAATAACCAGTTTTTTATATTATATTTCTTTACAGAATTACCCAAATTATACTCAAATGCATCCTCCAACTACATCGAGAATCGCTCAACATCCTACGTATCACCAGCAGATAGACGTCAATCCGCACCAATATGGATTGCCTCATGGACAACAGAACCATCCTAGTATAGCTCAACATCAACCTCATCAAAACATGACGAATCACTCTGGAAGTCTTGCTCCGGGTATACAAAATCACCCTGTGGTACATCTTCATCACGCCAATGCACCACCTCTTCATCACGTATCTCGCCAGCCCCCAGGACCACCATCATCCGGGGCTACGTCACATCCTGTGCCGACTCAAATGCCATATGCTTCGCCACATCACTCAGTCTCTATGAGTTATCAGCCTCATCAAGTACAGCATCCACTTGACGTAAATGTAACAAATCAATATAACACTATAAAGAATTCTGGTATGGAAGCTGGAAGTCCGCAATACCGACCTCCTTTTCCACAACTTTCTCCTCAGATGTCACCTAGAGCGCAAATGTCGCCCCGACAACAACAACAACAAACCCAATTGTCACCAAGACCCGTTATGTCTCCTGTTAAGGGACCTAGTGCATCCCCTCATGCCCCGAGAAACGTGGTCCAATCTCCGGCATTGACTGGACCTTCTCCAACTTCTGCTTCTTTTCCTTCTCAAAATACTCTTCAAGCATTGGAGCAAATGGTATTACCAGCTGGTTCAGAATATTCATATTCTCGCAATCCATCATCTCCAGCAGTAGGGCATATTTCTTCTCCATCACAATGGAGTCAAAGTAAATTACCACCACCTTTAAATCCACAAAATGAAAATCCTGATACTAAAACACTTGAATTACCAACTCGGACGGAAGTTAATAAAAATGTGTCCTTAACGATTCCAACTACTGAAACTGAAGGCAATGAGAAATCAGAGGAGAGTGAAAGGTCTTCAGAGAATCTCCATCAACATTCATTTACACCTCCAATAAACAGAATCACTTCTACGGAAAATTTGTCCACAAATATGTGTAATCCAATTAATCCAAAAAGTGGACTTTTAAGTGATACTACAGATATTCGGGAGAGTGTACCGGCTATAAAAATCACCACAGAAGCTGGTATTTTAAAAGAAGATAGTAGTAACAAGACTGCTGTGTTAGCTCAAAAAAATGACCCAATATTAGAGACGAGTGCAGTGGAGTCAGTAAACATACCCATTAGTTCAGATCAAAGTGTAGGCAAAGAAGCAACTGGAAATCATCAACCTTTAAAGAATATAACTCCTACACCAGATGACCACAACCAGATAAATGTGACAACGCAGTTGCGTATGGCGATGGCACCATCGCATAAAAAATCATCTCAAAATCAATATGAAAATTTAACAACACATCAGATGAGCAGTAATCAAAACTACCAGCCTAACCTACAAAATATTTCAAATAATATGCCTCCTATAATTTCCCAAGTGCATACTCAAAATATGAGTTCAAATTTGCCAACTAACGTACCTCAAAATGTACCAGGGACATTTCAATCTGCCCCTATCAGCCAAAATGTTCCCAACGTTTCTCACCATGGTAACCCCATTACTACGGTGCAAACATCAAACAATTCCGCTTGTGCTCCAACAAGTATTCCGAACCAATCACATAGCCAGTCACAATCAATAAGTAATGTTCCCTCAAGTATACCAGTGACCCCAACAAATACTTCTCCTGGAAATATGGGTCACGTACAAGTCGGTATACCAACAATACCTCACCCAAATTTGCAGTCTACCATTGGGTCAAACATTACTAACTCTCAAACTAATATAATATCCAATATTCCTCATAATGTGAGCCCGAATATGATTATGATAGGGTCAAATAACATGCCTCACCCAAACTTACCAACTTTATATCCGCCGTCTCATCATCAAGAAAGAATGTCTTTACAGCAGCAAATACAAGAAATATATTGTTTACCTCCATCTAATGAACACCAGGAAAAGGTGAGATGTCTCCAGGAAAGACTTGCAGTACTACAACAACACGAAACCAATGATAAATGCAATGGCGGTCCAAATTGTTTGCTGCAAAATCCATTATATGGTGTTAAAATGGTGGAAAGTCCTCAAGTTACTAGTACTACAGGTCGTGGAAGAGGTAAAGGACCTGCTAAACCTAGAAAACCCAGAGCAAAAAAAGAGAAACTAAATGTTTCTTCTTCACTTGATCAATTGCCTGTGTCTGAAGACTGTGTAACTGCGGGTACTGGTCTTCAGAGTAATATAGAACTTGATTCTGAATTAAATGAAGATATTACAAACTTAGACAGTAGTGTACTTTCTTTAGATGATAGTGTTAATAAAGGAAAAAAACCAAGGGGTCCTCGCAAAACCAAAGAACGAAAACCTCGTACTCCGAAAGAGCCAAAAATTGCTAAGACTGTTGGAGATAAACCAGTAAAAGTACGAAAAAAACGTGAACCTAAAGATCCAAATACCCCAAAAAGAAAACGTAACATGAAGAAGGATGCTTCTGAAATTCAAGCAGATACAACTACTAGCTATGAATTATTAGAGAAAAATACCATGGAAAAAATTGAAGGACGGATCAATGTTTTAAATACTGAAACATGCACACCAAACCAAACTACGACGATGTCAGATATATCGACACTGGACGAATCAAATGTTACTGATTTCGATGATATACCAGTATCTAAAATTGCAATCAAAGATTTACTTGAAGAAGCTGAATCCAAACGCGAACTTGAAAAAGATGAAGATACGGATTCTTTCACTCAAAAGAAGAGAACAACTAAAAAAAAAACTGGTACGGGCAACAGTTGCAAAAAAATTGTTGTAAGAAAATCGCTTGGAAGTAAAAGAAAAAAACGCGGTGGTATTATACCTGAGTCTGATGGGGAGGCGGATGATATGATGTCTACGCCTCCGCCATCACCGCCAGCCGAAGATGACAGCTTAAAACGCAGATCTGCAAGAAACACTCAGCGTAAAAAATACACAGATGATGTGATGCTTCGTTTGTCTGATGACGAATTTCCTATACAAACTCCTAAAGCTGAAAAAGATTATAAGCTAGAAGATTTAAGTATTGAGTCCAGAGATAGCCTAAAACCAGAAGGCACACCAAAACCTAATTACATGTATGTTAATACTACCGAAGAGGATGCTATGATTGTACAGTACGTGTTAGCATGTCGCATGGGTAAGAGAGAAATGAAAAATGAACTAAAACCTGAGATATCGTTAAATCCAGAGAAAAAAGAAGATAAGAAAGACGAACCGAATATTGTTCCGAAAACTGACGAACTTGCGGTACCTCAATCTTTGGATGACAATGAAGTTCAAGATATTGTTCCTCAGGAAAGTATAATTGTTTCTCAGGAAAATACAACTGTTTCTCAGGGAAATACAATTGTTTCTCAGGAAAATACAATTCTTTCTCAAGATAAAACTATTGTTCCTCACGAAACTGCTATAGGTGACGTCAATGAAGATAATAAAATTGAATTGATTGAAAAAGAAAATGGCGATCAACAAAATAAAAAATCTATCATCGTCGACGTAGAAGAATATTTTGTTAAATATAGAAATTTCTCATATTTACATTGTGAATGGAAAACGGAAGAAGAACTTTACAAAGGTGATAAAAGAATATTTTCTAAAATAAAGCGATTCAAACAAAAACAGGCTCAACAAATGAATATATTTGAGCTGCTAGACGATGAACCTTTTAATCCTGATTACATGGAGGTTGAAAGAATCTTGGATATGTCAGAAAATCAAGATCCAGCTAATGATACAGTAGTTAAACATTATTTAGTGAAGTGGAAAAGCATGCAATATGAAGATTGTACTTGGGAATTAGAAGAAGACATTGATGTGGATAAAATTAAACAATTTAAAATTTTTACTGAACTACCCCCTAAGGACAAATGGAAATTTAAGAAACGTCCTTCGGCAGATCATTGGGTTCAGCTTAATGAATCTCCTCTTTATAAAGGCGGTAATACACTCAGACCATATCAATTAGAAGGACTGAATTGGCTCTTGTTTTCTTGGCACAATAATCGTAATTGTATTTTAGCTGATGAAATGGGCCTTGGCAAGACTATTCAAAGTTTAACATTTGTTAATTCTGTATGGGAATATGGAATAAGAGGCCCTTTTCTAATTATTGCACCTCTATCCACAATACCAAATTGGCAAAGAGAATTTGAATCATGGACAGAAATGAATGTAATAGTATACCACGGCTCGCAACAAAGTAAAAGCATGATTCAAGAATACGAGTTTTATTATAAAAACGAAAACGGAGAAGCTATAAAAGATATCACTAAGTTTAACGTGTTGATTACGACATTCGAGATAATTGTAACAGACTTTCAAGAATTGAAATCATTTAATTGGCGTGTATGTGTAATTGACGAGGCTCATAGACTGAAAAATAGGAATTGTAAATTGCTGGAAGGATTAAGGCAGCTTCACTTAGAACATAGAGTTCTTTTATCTGGAACTCCTTTACAAAATAATGTAAATGAGCTGTTTTCTCTTCTCAACTTTTTGGAACCTTCACAATTTTCGAGTAGTGAAGCCTTCTTGAGTGAGTTTGGCCAGCTTAAGAGTGAATCAGAGGTTATTAAACTACAAGCTCTGTTAAAACCTATGATGTTGAGACGATTAAAAGAAGATGTCGAAAAAACGCTTGCCCCAAAAGAAGAAACAATTATAGAAGTCGAACTTACAAACATACAAAAGAAGTATTATAGAGCTATATTAGAAAGAAACTTTAGTTTCCTTCAAAAAGGTACTGCATCAGCTGCTAATATTCCTAATTTAATGAATACTATGATGGAACTCAGAAAATGTTGCATCCATCCATATTTGTTGAATGGTGCTGAAGACCAAATACAGTTTGACTATAAACAAGCAAATGGCGAAGACAAAGAAGCTTATTATAAGGCATTAATCCAATCATCGGGAAAAATGGTTTTGGTGGACAAATTACTTCCGAAACTCAAAGCTGGAGGTCATAGGGTCTTAATATTTAGTCAAATGGTCAGATGTTTAGATATATTGGAAGATTACTTACTTTTCAGAAAGTACCCATTTGAAAGAATTGATGGAAGAATTAGAGGTAACTTAAGGCAAGAAGCAATTGACAGGTTTTCAAAACCTGATTCAGATAGGTTTGTTTTTCTGCTCTGTACTAAAGCAGGGGGCTTGGGTATTAATTTAACTGCAGCAGACACTGTTATAATCTACGATAGTGATTGGAATCCACAAAATGATTTACAAGCTCAAGCGCGTTGCCATCGTATCGGGCAACAAAAAATGGTGAAAATCTATAGATTATTGTGTCGAAAGACATATGAAAGAGAGATGTTCGATAAAGCATCTTTAAAACTAGGGTTAGACAAAGCGATATTACAAAGTATGAATACAGCTCAAGGAAAAGAAACAGGAACAAAGCAGTTGTCTAAAAAAGAAATAGAAGATTTATTGAAAAAAGGCGCATATGGTGCAGTAATGGATGAAGATAATGCTGGAGACAAGTTTTGTGAAGAAGATATTGAGATGATACTAGCTCGCCGAACACAAGTTATTCAAATGGAATCTGAGAAAGGATCCACATTCTCAAAAGCTAGTTTTGCAGCCAATGACCAGAGATCCGATATTGATATCCGAGACCCAGATTTTTGGAATAAATGGGCTAAGAAAGCTGAGATAGATACAACTGAAAAAAAGGAAGATGAGGATTTGATAGTTACGGAGCCAAGGAAGCGAACAATAATTAAGAGATACGGACATGATGATGGTCCAATGGAAATGTCAGATACGGAAGTGACACCGGATTCAGAAGAAGATGAAGAAGGTATGTTATTGAATATTTAAATTGAATCATCCTTAGAAGTTTACTGCTGAAGAAGATAGGCTTCCCAAATTGCTTTCCACATCGATAAAATATAAGCGTATTTAAAAAAATAATTGCTTTATCTTGTAAAATCAGTTAGTACGATATAGTTAGTATCATATTCGGAACGCATAGCGAATTAGAGACAATAATAATTTAAAAACTAATGCCATAAATATATTCCAGGAATTAGTCTAAGAAGTAACAAAAGGAAAAAAGATAAATTTGGTCGCAAAGGAAGAAGATACGCTAGTGACGATTATATTCCTCGTCATGAAGGTGTACCAGTTGACGAAGAAGTTGTCTATGGTTCTTGGACAAGATCTGAATGTTTTAAGATTGAAAGAGGGCTGTTGACATTTGGGTAAGTTAAGACTAATACTAACTGAGGAACTTGCCTTAGTATTATGACATAAATCATTTAAATATGTAAATGAAAATACAAATAAATTGTTACATTTTGTAAGTAATTGATCCTAGACACAATAAAAAATCTATGGTTTGCTGGTCATTTAACGTTCAAAGACTTACTTATAATAGTACTAAGCTGACGAAATTGAAGATAATACTTACGAAATAACGCTTTAAAATAGTTTTATTAAAAAATATTTAAAAATGTTTTTGGACTTAAATAACTAGAATTACCAGGTACATAAAGAAAAAAATATCCCAATGCTGGGAAGAGTACGTAGCTCTCGGCTTTGATCATGGACTTTTTACATCTTGTATACTGACTTATTTCGGGTGTGGATAGAGAGCCTTTTTTGTTTTATGTCGTTAAAAAAATGCATTTACGCACTGCCTTCCGGCCAAAGGGGAAACGAAAGGGGGTTTGAGACTCACCAACGGCAGACGCAACTGCCAATATAGGGCTCCTACCAAGATCTGAAGACCCCAAGCCAATCTCAACTGCAAGTGGTGCACCTGCCGATGAACGGACGAACTCTGGCGAAAATATAAGTTCTCGGTAAGCGGCAATAGGCTCGCCACCAATTACGTAGGCCCAACAATATAACTGGCGGAATGTGGGCTTTATAATATGCCTCTTCCTACCCCTTCGGGGAAACAGGCGTGATAGATATTTGTGACATAATTATATAAGTATGTATGATATTATATTATGTATATTATTATGGTGACGAATTTTTTTTATTTCACGGCCTTTCATAGGCCTATATGCCTAATATCAAAAACCAGCAGTAAGTTGCTTTCAATTAATGTGAAATGTTCCTGAATTAAAGAAATATGTAATAAGACATATTTTTTCAGGTGGGCACGGTGGGAGGAAATTATCGATAGAAATCAACTTCGTAAAGGGTGGACTATACCAGTTATTGAGGATTGTGCCCGAATAATTGTAAGTTTTTGTTATTACTATTTGTGTATATTTTAGTAATTTCAATTGCGATATTACATATTATTATGATGATTTGCCATGCTAATACCGAGGAAGTTTTAGACTTTCACTGAGTTTAATTAACAATAAATACTGAATTATGAAGAACATATTTATGTACTATCGTCTTAATAATCATCAAAAAGTAAATAACTCTTAATTTTTAGGTTTTATATTGCTTAAGGCATTATAAAGGTGACGAGAAAATAAGAAACTTTATATGGGATTTGATCGAGCCCTGTGAAAATGGAGAAGTTACTATATCAAGAAATCACAGTGGACTACACAACCCCGTCCCTCGAGGGCGAAATGCTAAGAAAAAAAACAAGCCTAAAGATATACCAAAACCACATGATACACAAAAATGGGAAGATAACAGTCATTGGAGCTCCATTGACAAATATGATTGTGAAGCATATTTAGAAAGCAGCTATAAAAAGCATTTATATAGGCATGCTAACAAGTAAGTGTGATAAATATGAGTGTTGTTAAAAACAGAGTCTTTTAAGCCTCATTTTGCGGCTATGAATTCTTTTTGCAGAACTCATGACTAATTAGTCTTCTGAGTCCTGAGTTCTTGTGAGTCTTTTCAGTTCTCTCAGTCCTAAAAATATTAATTGTTGGATTTGTTTTAGGTCCTTTCGGATTTTTTCATTCCTCTGAGCTCTTTGAGTCCTTCGTCCTTCTCTTCTTTCAAGTCTTATGAGTCATTAATTATACAACAGGACTGCAGTCCGATCAAAAAGACTCGTGTCTTGAATGAAGCTTATGAGTGAACTTTAAAGATGAGGACTGCAGTCTTAATTATCATTTCGTAAGGTCGAATAAATAATAAATCAGGTTCAAAAAACGATATGTCAATCATCATAACGTTTTTAACCGACCCAAAAAAAGGGAGGTTAATTCTGCTGCAGCCAAGCAAATAGGTTTTAAGGATAACTCGTCCGAGCTACGAGTACACTGCTTCTGCACCGATTGCATATTACGTCACGCGCCTGCCCGGTCTCGACGCGCAGCGCGCACGTACAGAATGATTTCCTATGTAACCTCCCTAATTTTATCTATAAAATATGTGTTATGAAAACGTACCTTGACAATCGCGTGAAAAAATGAGCAGAAAGACATTTACACAGCGCTATTGCGAATACCATTTATTGATCTTATACATTAACTTGTACGAGTACGTTTAAAAATCCAGTTCAGAGCTCTTTGAAAGAAATTACTCAGTCGCAAGTACTTTTCGTAAAACTGAGCTCTTTTTCAAAAAACTCTCGCAAGTTCTTTTTATAAATTTGATATCTTTTTTAAAATGACTCCGTCTCTAGTGCTTTTGAGGAATGCTAAGTTTTTATTTAAAGGACTTAGCCTTGTATTCTTTTTGTAAAGAGTGAACTCTTTTAAAAGACTCTGTCTTAAGTTCTCTTTGGCAAGACTGGAGTCTATTTTAAGAAGACTAAAAGTCAGAGAAACTTGAGCTATTACTTTAAAAAAAAATTAAATCTTCAAAAAAAGACTTGAGTCTTTATATTAAGACTAAAAGACTCCGCTGTTTTACAACACTAATAAATATGTTTGCCTAATTTAATTGCTTAATTTAACTAATTTTATTACTTTACTGAAACCTATATTCTAAGTAAGTCCGTTTCTATAAAGCTTATTTAAAAGTACATATTTTCACATGATTACTGACATATTGAATGTTTTTTTTTCAGAGTTTTGTTGAGAGTGCGTATGATGTATTATATAAAACATGAGGTTATAGGCGATTATGCCACACAAATTGAAAGTGGAGTGCATGCAAGGTTAGTATTTTTCAAATGACCATATTTTACTAATTCTCAATTTCTATTTCTGTCTATTTCTCTCAATTGAAATTCATCATCTCAGTGCATTAACGTCCCACTACTGAGCACGAGCCTCCTCTCACATATCAAGGTGTGAGGGTATTGGGTCCTACTCCACCACGCGGACCCAATGCGGAGGCAGGTGTATGGCGTCCTGCTGTTAGAATTTATCAAGCCGCCCATTAGGCCTCTAACATAGCTTAAACCAACGGCTTAACGTGCCTTCCGAAGCACGGAAGCGCTCGATATCAAATGCCCCACAAACGGTCACCCATCCAAGGACTGACTCTGTAAACTCTGCTGTACTTCTCTGATCGTTTCGGACCACCTAGCACCGCAGAGCTACGAGCGCAATTGAAATTATTTATAATTAAGAAATCAATATGCATATTTTTCAGTTTATTAAGCATGCGCGTGCCTCGCGGAGTAGATAGTGCGCCGCCACGCTTGTGGTGGGATACTGAGTGCGATGTTTCGTTACTGGTTGGCACTTACGTGCACGGCTATGAAAACTACTTGGCTATGAGATCTGACCCTCAACTTTGTTTCGTCGACAAGTTGGGCCCACCAGATGATGCAGAATGTACTGACATAAAGTAAGTTCTATTACTCTATGACCATAAATTATTTGTCTATGCTTTTTAATATACAGGGTTATTCGTAAAACATCAACAACCTCGCAGGACTAGATAGCTAACATCAGAAACAACAACATTTTGATCCTGAACGATTTATGTACCTAATTTATGCGATGCGCACAGAAATAAAAACATGCAGACATAATACTAAATTAAATTTTGTATGAAAGTAAAATGTGACCAATTATCAAAAGTCGTAGAATAAACAAGTATGCAATAAATATTTAATATTATTATAGAAATTTTTGAGGGTACAATTACATGCAAATCTTTTACTATGAAATCCCAAGCAATATGCAGCAATTAAGCTTAAATTAATTTAAATATCAATTAAACGCAAGCTGTCTTCAAAGTGGATACTATTATATCAAAGATAAAAATGCTTGGGGTTAAACTGCTTCATACAGGCTTTTCTAACATGAATGACTTAGATCATGAATATTGTAATGTTATATTATATTGTAGTGTATAGCTTCACAGAAAAATGAAGATTGTAACTATTTGTAACTGACGAATTGATAATTTAAAAGAGCATAGCCTGTGAGTTTCTTGCTAGTTCTTCTTACAGGGCAGTGGCTTGGAACTGGGTCATAGATTTACTTACGCTTAAATATTTTTTGTTTTTTAATTGTTTTGTTGCATGTGACTGAATCTAAGCTTCGTGATTTTAGTGTAATCATATTTCGATTGTTTTTTATATTTATGTTTAATTTTGACGTTTACAAGTACTATGTAATCGTTTATGGAATAAAAAGAATTTTGAATTGAATTTAAGTGCAGACGTGCTTTTTACATCTTCGATTACATTTTTAATCAAGTGATGGATTAAAAATATCTTTGTAACAATTCCCGCGCTACTAATTTCCCGAATCGAGAAACGATGTCTTCACGACCAATGCTGAAACGAGAGTGAAGTAACGCCTAAATCAATAAAATATTTTACATTTTTAATATTTTAGTAGGGATTGCTACCTCTAGTAAATAAGCCTAGCCTAGTAAACTAGCCTGTCTTTTTAGAGATAATATAGCACTCTAATAAAGAAACAAATGTCGATGTCCGTCCAGTTCATTTTGAGTTTATTTGCTACAAACATAAAAAAAAACAAATCTTTATTTTTTAAAACATTAGTAAAGAGTCTGAAGTTCTGAAATGGAGACCCTTTGATAAGAAACGTAGCGAAGGACGTCCATCAGCAAGATAAACTGACAAAGGTAGCAGGACCCGTTGGATTCAAACCGCCTGCAGTCGGCCCATTGGCAATAAAGGAGTCTTACGAATGGCACTTGCATAGTATTACATTAGTATGTGTAAATTTTAAAATAAAAAAATAAAATATACTTTATTGTCTTTAAGATCAACATGATCATTTAGATTCGTCAAACATTTACACAAAATGGAAATTCCATTTATTTTTTTAACAACATTGAAATAAATATGAGCGGTAACATAATAAAGGAGTAAAAGCAAATAGGTTCTTTGTCAGAATTTGTCAGTTTATCTGTCTGTTGTGGTTTTCTCAAGATTTGTCAGTCTGTATCTGTCAGTCAGCCTGTCGTTCCAAAAGGCAACGAGATTGAGAAAAAGGCCTCAAGAAACTCATCTCGGCTTTTTTCAAATTATGTCTTAAGATCAAATTTTTATACATAGTCCCCAGTACAACTACTGAATACTATAAAAATCCCATCCAACTACCGCGGTCGGGTCGATTTTATATAGCACTAGCTGACATGACAGACAGTTGTCCTTTTTTATTAAGATTATTTCTGTCCATTGCGTCAACGACTAAAAAAATTTATGGGGCAGGGTATACAATAATATAACGAAATTCCAAAAGATATTCTAGATTTGCCTTTAAAAAAGTTGAAGCAAACCGTTAATACATTACTTACCCAGAAAGGGTATTTATTACACGGTTAATGATTACGTTAATGACAGAAACGCTTGAATGTAACATTTACAATGATAAAAATTGTGTTTTGCGGCCCTCTTTACAATGTAACGATTACTTTCAGAAGCGAAGAGAGGAAGGTGCGCGGTAGCGTGGCAGGCGACGAGGACTGCACGGACGAGGTGTCGAGCGGTGCGGGCGCTACTTCGCCGGGAGCGTCCCCGCGGCGCGACGAGGAAGCGGCGGATGCGGCGGCCGCGGCGCATCCCTGGCCTTCCATGCAGGATCTCAACACGCGCCTGCGACGCCTCATCACCGCCTACCAGCGCAACTACAAGCGGGAAGAACTCAAGATGCAGCAGAGAGCCAAGGTTACTTATCATGTCCTAGCATTATCCCAATTGCCCTAGACTTTATGCCGCTTACCCTTGCGTTGTGAAATAAGGCGAGGTTTTCTCAAGAGATTAAAGCATAGGACTCTTCCAAGAAGAGTGTGAAACGGGCTAAGGGCTTAGAAACGCGTTAGTAAAACCCCTGGTGTTGCAAGCGTTCATAGGCTGCGGTGACCACCTTCCATCAGGTAGGCCGAATGCTTGAGTGCCACCTAGTGGTAGAAAAAAAAGCAGGGACATGCAATTACATATAGAAATTAAAAAATTCAAAAACTTGAAATCCTTTAAATATCTATAGTTCTATAGACTATTCATCCATAAATTACGTAACACGAATTTCGTAATTTTTGACCACCCCTCCGTCCTTGTCACAGCTGGTCACACTTGTGGGACTCCTTCCTTCTTAGTGTGATGTCACATATTTTGAAAGGTCATTGGGCACCTTAGTATTGAAACTATACCCATGGTGGACACAAATGAAATTAGTAGAGTGTAATGATATAAGGCTCTGATTTACTATGGCATTAGTCACATTAATGTGAGCCACGGGAATCTTGAAAAATTTAAGTTTTATAGACTGATATGAGGAATTTGAGTTAAATGCTAGCTCATTAAAATATTTTTATTCAATTTGATCCAAATCAAGCATAAGACCATTTAAGAAGGCAGCAGGTGCGTCTGTTGCTTCCTGATGTCTGGCCCAAGACAGATAATAATCTATGCTAGCGATGATGTGGGCGCAGCTCCCAACAGTTCGGCGGCCGTGTATACATGAGCAGTAGTACTCTTCTATACTTTGTCGTCCGTGTTGTGTTGGGTTTAACAAAATATATGTTTAGTACTGTTTCGATCGGATTTGACGTGACTGGATTCGTCCTTTGATCAAAATCTTATTATCAATTAAATGTTGATGTACTAAAATGTTGATACATTTCTATTAAATAATCCCCGTCTGGTCTTATGTGCTCGTAAAAATAAGACCTTGCGATTCTCAAATGGTATGAGCCCAACGTAAATAAGATTAAATCTTCATAGGTCTAAACTAGTTTGGCCTAACTAATGTGCAAAAGAGACAGCGTATACATGCCTCCAAATATCGGCTCATCAGTGCATTATGCTGTATCATATCGGAATTCTTTTATGCCTTTAATGATGGAATAAAATCCTCTGAAACCGTATGTTTTTTATTTTTTTTTAAAGATCCTGTACATTTTTCTCCATTGATTTTTAAATAAGTAACTATATACAATGAAAGGTCATATTGTTCCCCTTAGTTTAAAACTATTTTGATTAATGTCCGCCACTCTTCGCAAAGCGGGTCAGATACGCTTTATAACAAGAAATCATTATATTTAAACAGCAGTTCCAAAATTTTCATAAGACCTGGATTTTGAAGTGTGACGTCACGAAATTAGGATCTCTCCCATCCCTTTGCCACACCATGTCACACTTCGTCAACCCCCTCCCACCCCCTGAACGTGTGACGTTTATTTATGGATAGCCCCTAATAGAAAAATAATTATTATTTTTCTATTATTAATTCCAAAATTAAAGTTAATAATTATAATTTGTTGTGTTTAAACTTATAAACTTATAATATGCGATTATGTTATATTATTATTAATAATTACGTGAGATAACACATAACCACACTTTATGATTCTAATGATATTTTTGAGTTATTACACTGCCTCATAGTTTTCTGCTAAATTAACTGATACAGAAAGTCTTGTAGCATTGAGTTCGCCTTTTGTATGATGTTTTATTTGTGCGATAAAGTTTTATTGAATTTATTGAAGTTTGTTACGCTATCGCTATCATCACACTATTATTGACTACATTTAAATCAATCTTAGAACTCTCTGAAATAGCACACTGAGGCTATTACTGATATTAGCGCCTTAGGGCGATAATAATTCACATAGTATTTATTATGCAATAATCTGTAGTTTCAGCCAAATAAGTGTATAACTATATTATTATTTATAATTTAATCATTTATTTGCTAGATTTTAGTCATACTTAAAAGTTAAAACGATTTCAATTGAAAAATGTTCTCTGTAGGTATATGAGATATATAACATCGGTGTTGTATTGTCCGGCCTGTATTAATTATTTGTTAATTTGTATCCGTCTAGATGGAGCGACGTGAGCGAATGGATCAACTTGCTAGAGATGAGATTGCTCAATGGAGATGGTCGCGAGCTGATGAGGAAGCATTCCGCCGGACGGTGGCGTCCTATGGTGTCGAATTTGATCCAGCTACAAAAAGTCTTCGCTGGAGTCGGTTTAGAACGCTTGCACGCCTGGACTCTAAAAGCGACGATGCTCTTACTGATTATCTTAAAGCTTTTATGGCTATGTGCAAACGGCAATGTGGTCTTTCTGTTGGTGAAGCTGAACTACCAACTCGTGCTGACTTAAAAGCAGAACCTATTGGCGAAGAAAGAGCCATTGCTACTTTAGAAAGGTTAGTTTGATCAAATATTTGCATGAGAGGGAGAAGAAAAAGCATTTATCAGTGGAGTATTTTTGCTATATCTTTATATTAAGGATTATCTCCGTCAAATATGTCTTAAGAGCGTGCAGTCAAATTTAGGCAAGTCAAAATCTACGCAAACGATAGTCGATGCCGTAGGTACAATATAATGAACTTGCGTCTAGGTGCGTAAGCGCTCTCCGGAGCATAATGATGTTGATACTTTGATATGAGCGATGCAACGGGTGGGTAAATAATACAACTTTTTATTTGAGCATATAAATTTACTGTCTTAACAACCTTTTATAACATTAGAAACAGGTGTTTCTGCTTGGCATCGATCTGCTCTTCCTCAGGTCGACGTATTCTGGCAAAAAGAACTACTCGTAAAAAATTACTAATCTTGGTTACCAAAAGTCATGGTCCTTTTGTATTAATCCGACTTTCTGGACCTGTTCATACAGCAAATAGACCCATGTCATTTTCGCTGAAACATAAAAAGCAAAAAGACATGTTTTTTTTTACTATTATTATTTTCACAACGATGCCTTCCTGCTGCTGCAGTTGCTCTATAGCGGACTTTTAATTGCTTTTAGCATATTTGATGGCAGGTATTTTGTTCAAAGTATAAGAGTACCTACACAATCGACTTCACTAGCGGTGCTGAACCAATGTCTCTTGCAAATCTAAGAAAAAAAAGTTTTAAGTATTTAGTGATTAATAAGTTTTACCGGACTTCTTGGCGGGAAAGTGAAGCATGTCTTTAGTTTTGTTTTATTTTCTAAAATTTGTGATATTTCGGACGTTAATGTGTAACGGTGGATTATTAACGGGTTGCACTCCAGAACTGCCGGTAGAAGTGAAAATGTAGTATTTACATTTAATTATTTTCATCATTAACAACTTTAACATCCACATAAAGACAATCTATGCAGCCTGCGGATGATGACTGCGTCGTCGATGTTAGTGTTGGTGTCTGAATTGACCTGGGAATCATTTTACTGACCGTGTCTTTTCTGGGTAGGTATTTTGCAGCGGTAACCGACATCCACGCGGGCGGAGCCGCGGGCGACCGCTAGTAATATTATAAAGAGGACAAATTTGTATTTTTGTATGTAACGAATAAACTCAAAAAGTACAGGAGCGATTTTAATAATTCTTTTTCATTAGAAGCCTACATTATCACTGAGTAATATAGTCTATATTTATTTCTAGCTCACTATCTAAAGCTAGAACTATCCTATCTAAAATCAACCGAAGGTGTAAAAAAATTATCCATAAAATATCTTTCCTCGCATACGCTGCGAAGAATATTAATGATAGGACCAAAAAATTTTTGACAATATAATAGAATATATCAATATCTAGAAAAAACTTCGCGAGACCGTATGTCTAACTATTGTAGTTACGTCACCATAACTATTAGGTCGGGGAAAAAGTCTTTTCGCATAACGTAGGTATAAACTTATTATAAAATTTTTTTGACTGTACTATTTGTGTCTGGCTGGTTTTGGTAACATTAAAAAGGTTCCATTATAAAGAAAAGAAAAAAATAAAAAAAAGTTGTTTCCCGCTATTTTTCATTTGTTTTTCTCTCCGTAAAAATGAGTGAATCTAATGAAGAAATTCGATACATTTTAAAATTTTATTATAAAAAAGGCAAAAATGCAACTCAAGCAGTGATAAAAATTTGTGATGTTTATGGACCTGATGCAGTGTCAGTAAGAGTAGCACAAATTTGGTTCAAACGTTTTCAGTCCGGAAATTTTGATGTTAAAGATGCACCTCGCTCTGGTCGCCCTGTTACGAATAAAATGGACGCCATTTTTGAAAGAGTGGAGCAAGATCGGCATATTAGTAGTTACGATGCAGCTGAAGAACTGGGAATTGACCAAAAAACAGTTTTGACCCATTTGAAGAAAGCTGGTTATACAAAAAAGCTCGATATTTGGGTGCCACACGAGCTCACTCAAAGAAACTTAATGAACCGTGTACTCATTTGCGATTCATTATTGAGACGTAATGAAACCGAGCCGTTTTTGAAGAGATTGATAACTGGCGATGAAAAGTGGATCACGTACGACAAGAACGTGCGAAAAAGGTCGTGTTCGAAAGTTGGCCAGGCTTCACAGACTGTGGCCAAACCTGGCCTAACACGAAATAAGGTGATGCTGTGTGTATGGTGGGATTGGAAGGGCATTGTTTATTATGAGCTTTTACCGCCCGGCAAAACCATCGATTCTGATCTTTACTGCCAGCAACTGATGAGATTAAAGGAAGCAGTCGAGAGAAAACGGCCGGAATTGATCAACAGGAAGGGTGTGGTCTTTCACCACGATAACGCTAGACCACACACATCTTTAGCCACTCAGCAAAAATTAAGAGAGTTCGACTGGGAGGTCCTAGTGCATCCACCATATAGCCCTGACCTTGCGCCTTCAGATTTTCACCTGTTTCGGTCTCTGCAGAATTCTTTAGGTTCTGTAAGGTTGACCTCAAGAGAGGACTGCCAAAACTATTTGTCCCGTTTTTTTGATCAGAAGTCCCAAAGTTTCTACAGTAACGGGATAATGTCTCTGCCCACAAAATGGCAGAAAGTTATTCAACAAAACGGTACATATATATTGTAAATAAATGTAAATAAACTTTGAAAAAAATGTCTTGACTTTTCATACAAAAATACGAAAAGACTTTTTCCCCAACCTATTACTTTTTTACATTTAATAAATTAACAGAAATGCCGATCAAAATCAGACCGTGTTATTCATACCATTTATATTTTTTTATCTAAATAAACAATTTAATATTCAAGGCTGTCTCAATACCGGATAATTGCTTTTTGAATTATTGGAATCGAACATTCCATTCAAAAGATATCATGAAATATGCCGGCGGCGGCCGCCAGCGCATCGAGTAACTAAAGAATTAAGAGATAATGTGATTGTAGCAACTATCATTACGGGTCCCGCGGCCGGTTAGCTCGAACGTGTTTCGCGAATCCCGATGATACCAACTGATTTGCCCATATCTTTTAAAAGGTTACAGTTTCCTTTAAAAATATCCTTTGCCCTAACAATAAATAAATCCCAGGTTCAAACTTTTTCCATAGTTTGTATCGACTTAAGAAAAGAGTGCTTTTCCTACGGGGAATTGTTAGTGGCACTTTCTCGAGTGGGATCTCCTGAAAATTAGACAACGAAGTGTACAGGGAGGCTTTAAGAAAAGCATCCATTTTTTTCTGATTTAGTAATTCATGGTCATGATTATAACTTAAATAACCTATTTATAAAGAATTTATTGATTCAGGCGTTACTTTGCGGAAATCCATTGTAAGCAAGTGATGTGCGAAGCCGGGACGGGCCGCTAGATAGCTATATACAATATATTATTGGATTACCCTGCTAAAAGATGACGTTGTAAGTAAGCATCTGCGTAGCTCTAACCATAGCGCACTTTTATATCTATTGATGTATCTTACACTATCGTCATGATCATTTTTCGTGGCAACACAAGAATCGCTATTCTGTAAAGATTGATTACAACATTCTTTATATTTCAGTCTTCAGTTTTTTGCCTGGGAAAGTATGTCATTATAATTTATTATCAACTTTTTAATTTAATATTCATATTCCACTTATTAGTACGAAGCAAATGAGTTTATACTAATATGACACGTCAATAGCCTTGCGACAGACGGTCAATAAAATAAAAAGCAAAATATTACTACCCGCTATTACTACCTTAGAAAATCTAGAAAAGTAAGAGTAGTCAAAAGTTCACTATATTACAATTACAACTGTAAAATATTACAAACTTAATAAACGTATCTCTATGCTTGCCTGGCCTTCGCTGCAGTCTTCGTATTTTTATTGCTACAATATTTTTTTCTTTTGTCACCCATGACGCCTAAAATGTTATATTTTGTTTAGTATAGTAGCGTTATTATTACAAATAAAAACTATTTGGTAATTAAATTAATATTACTCACCATGTCCACTCTCAATAAGCACTGGTCGCACTATACTAAATATCGGGCACTGTCGGGCGATCGTCGTAGGCGCGGACAGCGAGCGATGCGGCCTCCCGTTGGGATGGCCCGGCGCGTACTGAATTCAATTCAATCAAACATCGCGCGCGCGGTTATCTTCAAAAAATCGTATAAACTAACTATTATAGTAAATAATTATGAAAAAAATTATTTAACCATTGTTAACTCCTTGTTTATATGTTAATAATATTTATGACGAATAAAATCGGCTATTTCTAATGGAAACAGTGTATTTAAAAACGTAAATTAAGACTATTTTTGATATTAGTTTAAAGTTATTAAATTATTTTTAAAAAAAATTTTCTTCTATGTGACACAAGTTAACCATAGAACCTGTCGTATAAAAATGTAAAATAACATATATTTACACATTATAATGGTAATATCATATCTCAAAGTAGGTTTTCAAAATCCTGCCTTCCGCAAAAATCTAATTAACTAAAATCTATTGATAAAATCTGTAATTTTCCTCTGAAGAACACTAATATATGACTTTATCTTTGGTACATGATTAATTATTTTACTTAAAAAGTAAGAATTGGGTATAAAGCAGTTGGCCAAAACCGCTAAAAGATTGAAGTTACGTCGTAAATCGACCACACGCTCTTAAGACAGAAGACTTAATAAAGAACAATCTTGTCATACTGTACTTTTTCAATGGCAATACAGATCTACCGTATTCGTCTGACCAGATCTTAGGAAGCTGTAGTGAATGACACCAACGCTGGTTCACCATACCAACCAGTAATTTTTTTGGGATCAACTTTTGCTCGGGGCAAGATTTGGCCGGTTCATCTGGGTTCTACCACTGTGATGAGCGTTTCCGATTATCATACGTAATCCATTTTTTATCACAAGTTATGATACGATTCAAATAACGTTATTGTGACGGTTGAGTCACGTGACGCAGTCGATGCGTATTTGATGGGTTGCTTTACTTAATTCATGTGGTACCCATCTTTTTCAAGATTTTTTACTTTTCCAATTTGTTTTAAATTATCCAAAATGGTGTTATCATTCACACAGAAGCCTGCTTGACGAAACTCACGTGGTTTGAGATGAATGTCCTTCCACGATCGCTTTCAATTCGCGCTTTCGCCTCAGTTACAACTAGGGTCTCCGGCCATCTACGAGGTTTTTTCTGGAAGTCAAAATTTCCAGAACGAAAGCGTTGGAACTAACAACGTACCGTGTTTTAATTTACAGTGGATTCTGAGTACACATCATTAATCCTTTTCGAGCTGTTTCTGCATCGTTCGTGCCACGATGGAACTCGCGTATTCAAAAATAATACGTTATTTTTAATTTCGCAATCTAAAATTTCGGATTTTTTAGATCAAAGTGGCCAGTGCGTTAAAACGCCAATTTCATATGTAAGGGACCTAATATTAAGAAAGGAATATTTTACAGGATTGATTTATTGCGCGTGTTGCGAGAAGAAGTAGCCCCACACCAGTCTCTGGACTCCCGCTTGGCTCTCTGTGAACGCTCTTCAGACACGCCTCCATGGTGGCAGCCGGCTCGCCATGACAAACTATTGATATTCGGTGTTTGCAAGTAAGTTGTTTAACTTGTAACTCATACACGTCCGTCGGTTTAGGGTACTTTTGACGTCTTACGTGGTCTTCCCCTCCCAACACTTCCAATAACTTATCCATCATAAATTATTTTCCCCCCTTTAAACATTCGTTATAATAATAATAATTAATAATAATAAGAAAACGGTGTACACCTCTCGACACCCTGAAGCCGAGGATATCTATGTTGCGCTCCTGCCGTTGCACTACGGCTATTTTGGAGTGCCCATTTAATCCTCTGGCTAGTCACCGCCTGCCATTTACAATCATTTGAGACTAATGATGACGGCAGGTGTCCGGTAGTCTCCTCTATCCATAGTCCAATTTACCCAGTCCTTCAGCTTTTCAACCCAATATCCCGGCCATAGTAGATTCCAGCTTATCCTAATAGTACTGCACCGACCGGGGATTGTCCTTAGGTGTGTTTCTATAATGCACATAGGGATAATCGCCGGTTGGTGTCACATAACCATTAGATTAAAATTGTCTAAGGGGCCTCTACGTGTTGGCTTCGGCCCCACGCATGCCTTCCAAATGTCCAGGTCACCATTGGCCCGAGATCGGAAAGAGACAAACATAATAATAAATAATAATAATAATTGATTATTCTTGTAACTTCAGATAAATAAAATAAAATAATGTTATGGAACAGAGTGTTTTGGGCACCCTCCAGGTGTTTTTATCTCTGAATCTCGCCTTGACTATTGTGTATTTACTATAGGAATCGCGTGGAATTTTGCATTGAATGGAAACTACGTATCACAATTACAGTCAATTATCTATTTAACTCTTAGGTAATATTTCTGGATGGCTATCATTAATATTTCCGGATGGCTAACATTTAAAATTTAATTTCAGACACGGTTTGGGAGACACATACAATAAAATTTTTTGTGACCCGAAGTTGCCTTTTGCGGATAGTGCTACGAAATGGTATTCAAGTCACAGGAGTAACGCTAAGGCGGAGTCACAAAAAATGTCCTCAGATGAGGAAGAGATGAATATTTCTGAAGAGACCGCCGACGATATTAGAACATCCCTTCGACGCAGTAAGCGCACGATTCACGTCGGGGACCGGGACAACGAGGAAGATAACGATGCGTTATCTGAACTGGAAACTTTAGCTAAGCTTGGCAGGATCGAGGGCGCGCTTACTCCCGAATACTGGTTCACGGAGAGAGCTTTAGAAACGCGCCTTCACCACATCGCGCACGCGGTGCAGAACCGGGAGTGGCCTTCGACGAGCGGCGCCAAGCCAGCGGCGGCGGAAGGCGCGGACGAGCGGCGCCTGCACAAGCGGCACATCGCCATCGACGTGGAGACCGACCGCGCCAAGCTGCACGCGCTGCTGTCGTCCCCTGCCGCCGCGCACTGCGCGCCGCGCGACGACGCGTCGAGCGACTCGGGCTCGCGCCGCTCCACGCCTGCGCCGCCGCCCGCCCACCAGCGGCCCGCGGTGTCCCCGGCCGCCGCAGTCGCCGCTGCCGCCGCCTCAGCCTCCGCCTCCTCGCAGGTGCCAGGGGGCAGCGGGCAGAGTGCCGCGCCCAGCTCTGCGCCAGTGGACCTGTCGGCGCCACTCGACTTAAGCGAGGCGCAAGACTTCTCCATGGGCCGTCGCACGCCCCACGCCGATGGGACCGCCACTGCTTCAGCATCGTCGCCCGCGCCCCCAGCGCGCAGTCGCCTCGACGACACCCTTACGAGGCTGATGAAAAGGAAAAACGCCGTAAGTTTATACATTATTCAAACTAAATTATTTATGAACAAACTATTTATATTTAATTATTGATAGAGCCCATGTAGCACGAAAGACCTTATATCACCGAACTATATGCGTAAAGCGTGTGCATTATAATAGTAAACTGAAAACTAGCTTCTGCTTATCTGCGTAGAACTATATATTGCATCTTACGGATGTCAGATAAAAAGTAACCTATGTTCTTTCTGGTTAAAGCTTTCATAGTTCCAATGTTCTTCAAAATCAGTCCAGCAGAGAGCGTAACAATCAATGATTTATGTCTATGTAATAATGTAATTGTGGTATATTACATTAACAACAATTTTCTAGATGCATTTTCTAGAAGTAGGTGATTTTTTTATAAATTATTTAATAGTGTTGGACGATGGTAGTGTTATAAGCAGAACCTATAAGATACCAGCGAACATAGCGGTCCACTAGTGTTAGTATAGTAAAAATAAAGGATAACTCATCTAGCATATCAGACACTGATAGTTACATTATTCAGTATTTGTTTCATTTTTGCCCACAGCCTGCACCGGAACAAATTATTGGAAAAGAGAAGAAACGCAAAAAGCTGGATGAAATTGTGTTAGGGCTTTCTGCGGGAAAAATAAGAAGTCCGACAGCATCTGTACCGACAGAAAGTATCCGTAATAGAAATACTCCCATTCTGCCTGATGTAACTGTTACTCCCGCGGCTCCACCTACATCATTGTCAGCTGCGGCTGTTCAAAAACCTTTTTCAGTAACTGTTACAAATGTTCCCTCTCCACAATCATCTTCTAAAGAGTTGTCGTCATTTTTGCAGCAGTCCTTAGAACAAAATAAGACACAAAAGCAATCTTCTCCCGCTTCGATGAAATCATACTCACACGAAGCCAAAGTTAACAAATGGCTAGCAGAACAAGGCAGCGATTCACGACGGCGGGGATTGACTCCGCGACTCGCGCCTGATGAACATGTTCCGGTAGTGCATAGAGTAACTGGAAAACGGATTGTTGGTCACAAAGCACCGCAGTTAAAACATCTTGCTCATTGGATAGCTGAAAATCCTATGTACGACATTGACTCAAAATGGACGGAAGGTATAAAAGAGCATGTGAAATTACCCCAAGAAGTTCGGAGTCAGAGACAATCACCGATGCAGTCGACTAGTACTACGGGAGAACGGAAGAAAGGTCGACCTCCAACTTTAGATACTCCGGCATCTAATATGCTATCGCCTAATTCACATTTAAATCAAAGTATGGGGTCGTTAAATCCAGCTCTGCTCGCTAGTCTTTCAAGTCTAAGTGCGTTTGATCCCAAAGCACTAGCAGCAACTCTCTCCAATTTGGCCGGTTTTGATCCTAAACTACTCAATACGTTTGATCCCAAGTTGTTATCAAGCTTGGGAAGTTTTGATGTAAAAAATAGCGCTTTATTAAACTCCTTTAGTGGAATGCCTAATTTATTAGGAAACATTGCTGGTGGTTCCCTGTTTGCAAATTTGGCAGGCTTAGGGCTTCCAGGTTTTTCCTCCGTTGATATGAATAGTTTAAGTTCTGGGAATACGGTTGATAAAACCAAACAGAGAAAACCTCCTGAAGGAGCAAGTAATTCTGCTTCTAAATCTGCAAATTCACAATTCCCTTTCGTGTTTCCCAATCCTAATATGCTTTACCCTCAATTAGGCTTAAGTGGCTTGAACCCATTTGGCATGCATTCTGGCATGTCTTCTGCATATGATGCATTAGGTCTATTAAGTAACAGTTTGGCAGCAAGTTCTGCTTCTACTGCGCTACATAATTCATCTCGCAGTAATTCAAAGACCACAACTCCTAGGTCAAATACTATAGTCACAAGTTCCGCATCCTCTCGTCAACAGAAAGTATCAGATCGTCAACAAGCAGGCCAATTACCACAAATACTCTTACCCCCTGATCCTTATTTGTTAGAATCTATTTCTAAACAATCCATTAACTATGATGCTGTTCTCCGGGCAGATAAAAGGTCTAGAGAAAGTGATGGTCTAGAATCGATTGCTACAGATTTGTCTAAAAGTGATAAAAAGAAAACGGCATATGATTCCTTAAGATCTCATGTGCCTCCAGAATTTGCTGCCGTACAAGAAAAACTGTTAAAAGGTGATAAGAAAGACATTGATATTAGCAAAATGTTACTGGAACAGATGGCTTCAGGAGCACTTAGTGCAAGTCTGGTGAGTTCCAATGAAGCTAAAAAATTAAAAGATGCTGAAAAAGATGCCTACGAGAAGCTAAATAAAAGTTCATCAGAGTATATTGCCAGAACACTCCAATCTGAAGATAGTACTTCAAAATTAACATTATCACATAAAAGAACTCATGAAGAAATGAATTGTGAACCTGAAAATTTAGCCATACAATCAAGTGAACTAAATCTCGCAAAGAAAGTCAAAGAATCAAATATACAGGACAATATTAAGGAAAAATCTGCTGATCCAACAGCAAACACAGGTGAAATGGATCTAGAAGATTTAATAGCTCCATCAACTGTTATAAAAACGGGAATGAAATCATGTGATTTTGATAAAACTGCCACTGCAGGATCGTCATCGCCTATAGGGCATGTGGAACGTGATGAGAAAAAAATACCCAGCCCTTATCCTGAAGATTCTTCTATAATACAAGACGAGTGTGAAACTAAACAACTAATTGGCGATAATTCTAGTCGTAAGTCGGATTTGGAAAACAAAGAGAGTTATTTGGATGACAGTATTATTGGAGAGGGATCAAATGATAGTCGGAAAGGAAACACTAGAAAAAAGAATCGAAAATCAACTGAAGAACCCGCATCTTGTCCAAGACGTGAATTGCGTTCGAGTTCGGGTCGGCAGTCAACGGATCATAATACTCTCGGTCATTAACTTTGGTCGATTGGTTTTTATTGCTTAGTCACATTATAATAAAACCAACTGTAATGTGATTTTTATATATATATTCAAAACGCGGACATTCTCGTAAAATTATTAGCGGCTGCTTGCGACTTTATATGCGCAGACCTGATTTTGGAAATAGCAGATTTAGAAATGTACCGCAGACTTAACAAAAATTTTGCTATTCCACAACATACGACAGTGATTTTTTTGTATATTCGCTGTTGTTTGTTGAAATCTGGTTTTAATAATTAGTTGCTTTCTAAACAACGTACAGACTAGCGTTTATTAATTTTTGGAATCTCTTTGAAAATATTTAATTCTTAGGTTCAATTTCTTTTTTCTGATTTAGGTGCGATCATAGAAACAATATTTGCATGTTTTGTTCCTGTGGCCCCTTCGGTTCAAATGTGATTTCCAACAGAAAAAGGTCCGTCATTAGAGCGGCTTACGTAATTTGCAGTGTTAATTATTTTCATTAATATGATTTTATGTTATTCCTTTACAAAATTACAGCCTACTTGCCTAACCTCCCTTGTCTATTTAGGTAATTACAACTTAGAGCTTTGGTAAAAATGTACCTGCATTCCGTTTTACGTACTTCTTCGTAACGGAAATCTATTATAAATATATTAAAAAATGCGTGACATGAAACTTTTTTGGTATACCCAATCCAATTGCCAATTTAATATTTCTTGTATTAGTTATAACACAAATAATTACTTTTGTTTTTTGAAACAGTGATACTAGCGCAGGAAATTAAAACAGCATTTATTCTTTATTTAAATATACCTAAACGTGAAATCATAGTTGTATTTGCAAGGTGGTATTTATGCTTAAGAAGCTAATCGTGATTCAGCTGTTGCTAAACCATATTATAGTTACGGTTGCTGCCCTAGGAATAAAAGTGACAATTTCATATTATACTATAAAGCTAATTCACACATTTTACTCTCTTTTCATGAACTACATAATTTTTTTTTTATTTATGTTTCTAAAATAAAATATTTTTTTATTACTCATAATAACTTTACTCTCATTACAGTACAAATTCATTATACATACAACATACAAATTCATTTTTGTCGTTTTAATACAATGAAAAAGTAAAACGAAAAATGTACGTATTAATCACGCGTAGAAAATAAAAATTGACCACGAGAGGTTCCATCGACACGAACTCGCAGACACATACGCGCAAACATTGCAAATACGTTACTTTACAAAAAATTATAGTTTTTTATGACCTCTCGATGTTAAAACGACCAAAATATAAATCAAGTATAGAAACGTGCAATATCTGTGGGGATTATTACAATTAAATTCATATTTTTAGTTGTCTGAATACCCTATTATAGAGAAAAATCAATTCTATCGTCACTACATCAGTACACTCTTCACTTACATTCCTTCCAATGGACATATTGTTTTTATTTATAAGATAAATTGCTTGTCACTTTTAAATAGGTGATCTTAGTCCGGCAAATCAGTAACCTACTTCCCCTAAATTAGGCACAGCATGATTTCTTCCATTTATGGTATGGGCCTAAGCAATAAATTGAACCTGATTTCATTTGTAAAAGTTTAGTATTGTAACTGTCGTATGGACCGTATCTACACAATAATGTATGTTGCCCTATATTTAATACCGCTTACAAATTATGCGTACTTGAGGTACATTTAATTCCTTTTCTCTTAAAATATTGGCCTATTTGAAATGTATGTATTAATATGGACGTATGTTGTTCCTCGGAACGATTGAACACTCTTAAATCTTAAAGTTATTTATATGGTTAGTTAGAATGTAAGAATTTTCATTTTAAATCATGTATATTAAATAGTAATTGAAGACTGGATTATCTCCATATGCTTATTGTTATTAAGTTTATGATTAGTTGTATTCAACGTGTAACAGAATATGTTGTTTTCGTATTTTGACTGACCCCCTGTACAGAAAGTACAAGAAATTAAGCCAAGTGGTAATCAGAATATGGCAAAAGGACTAGGAAAACTTATTTAAACACAAATATGTTTCTTGTCAAAACCTATTTATGTTTTGAGTTATCTTTTTATTGAAGTACCCTATGCAGTTAATGTTAAAATTGTGTAATATTATATCAGTTGTTCCACGTTTTAATATTCCAACTATTTAATACTGTATAAATTGAGTTATATCACTCAAGATTAAATTGACATATTTTATTTGTTTTTTCCGTTGAATATTTAATTAAGTTAAACACCAGATACTGTAAGTGATGTCTATGCAAGGGAATTCGAAACATTATTTTCGAGATATTATGATATCTTATTATTGTACTTTTTTTTATTAAAGAAGTCAATGAGAAAAATAAATAAAAAAAATTTTTTTTCTTAAAAATTGCTTGGAACAAAATAAGGCTAAAACGTTATAAGCTATGAACTGAACCATTACGGACAGATTTTTAATGTTATTTTTCATTTCAAAATCATTTATCATTTACGACTGATGTTTTTTTTTGTCTACCCGATGCTGACTGCCTTACAGTAACTTACAAAATTATTTCTTGTCAGAAAAGAAATATGATGAAGTCCATGGCTTGCATCGTCATGGTCGACGTCGCCTGATCATTATCTAAATCAAAAGCATTGCACCTAAACTATGTCAACATCCACACGGCCTCGCATCGGCACCTGTAATCAGTTTTATTTTTACGTGGGCAGGCGACTGAGACTTTGCCTGTTTGTACAGGTAACAGCATAAATCCAATGTAACATTGCTTCTAAATGAACCGCTTACAACCGTTAGTCCCAAATAAAATCACCAAGGACTAAAATACAATGTAAATACCATTCGTAATAGTATTTTTGACCTCGGTAATCATCAAAAAAAATTGATAGCTAATTTAACTTTGTTTGGTTAAATCTTACGTCTGGATATAAGTTATATAATAAACCATTTATATTTCAATGGTCTTTTAAGTAACTTAATCCTACAGACAATAGAACTTGTAGGCTCAAAATTATTTCAATATCTAAGATCTATAAGAGAAGTCTCACAAAGTTCAGCTGTTGTATGGTTGACCGTTAGCGTAATCAACCTGTGAACCAACGCGGTCTGTGAGGTGGAGTATGACCTGAATCCTTTTACCTTGGTTTGTTAGCAGACGAACGTTAATGAGCTAAAATGATAGTTATGAGTGGTATTTAAATAGTCTTTTAGCCTTAGATTATTGGAACGTACTTTACGGAACAGCCTGTAATAAGCAGTAATTCAATCAGGTTTTATAGTATGCTGAGTGAGAGTTTATTTATTGTAAAGTCTCCAATCGTTTGCGTAAGCAATGAAGATGTATGAAGTCACCGTGTGGCATCTTAGATGAACAGATTTTTCATACTTTAAATCTAATGTAACCCACTGATTTTTAAGTAAAGTACTTCACTTCTTAGCGATGTGAATGTAAAGAGGTCCAAGGAAGACAGTATTTTGGCAGCTGAGCGTTATACAGGTTGTCTTCTATGGCACGTCGGCATTTAAAGCACGGCGCCTTCTATCGCTAAAACGTTATTAGAAAATCCTTGATAGTCCGAGGGCTTCAGAATAAGATTTAATTTAAATTTAATCAAGGTAATCGATAAATACTTCTGGACACTACGGAAATATTTCCCGTCAGGGTCCTTTTGTATGTCGAAGGATCCTTAGGCGTTTCGTGCTGGTAGTGGGCGCCGAACCTTATTATAATTGTACATAGGTTCGACCTTTTTTTTGACTATACATAGGTTTTTAAAAAAATAATCAACTTACAAAATCATTAATGCATGATTTGGAGAAACTCACTTAGCATACAGGGATTATTTGTTTCTTTTTATATTAAGGTTAAGTCAAACACTGAATGTGATAAATTTATTTATTACATAATCTTATTACTTTACATTGCTTTATTGATGAATTGTATTATAGTTAAGTATACTTAATAAATTGTGACAAATCGTAATAAAATATTACCTAAATTAATTTACAATTTTATTGCCTCGCCTCTAAAATAGCAGCATTGCAAAATTGTAACATTCAATTATTCAAAAAGATATTCGTACAACTGTTAAAAGTTATCTATACATATATGATATCTTGAATATTGTGTACCTTTTTTTTCTTTTTAATCGATGAAAATTATAATATATTAATATACTTTTATAAAAGTACCTCATTGTGATAAAAAGCCACACTGAGGTTATCTGGGATTCTCCGATTTGGCATACCTACTAAAAAACGTAGGTGGATCTTCTTTCTCTAGTCGGCGTGTCGTGCGGGGAACTTTGTAGTCTTCCGTACGACACGTCTGTGTCGGCCCGAAGGTCCCTACTTTATTATGGGGGAACAATTGGCAGAGAATTGTCCACCTAATCGATAAATGTGGCAGGCTACGGGGCCCTATCCCCTCTCCTGCTGCCTTGTTCAGGGTGGTTGGAGCAAGCCAAATTTCCTTTTACATGTACGCCTCCGCGGGTTCGGAGTCGCAAAGGGATCATCCTCGCGCCCGCTTCGCGGTTTCTTTCTGGAGCATGGCCCACTCGCAATAGGTGGCGATCACGCCTAGTATGCCGCGCTGTCAACCATGGTCTGAACTATAGTTGACACCGAGAAATCCGATCCACACAAGGCAAAGATGCTACTGCGCTGCCGAGACCGTTTTGGACAGGTTTCAGTGAGTGCAGGACGGTGTCATCGGCATCACAACAAGGGCTCGGCTCCCTCCCAATGTGCAGAAAATGTCCGAAGCACCCATGGTCGGTCAGAATCTGCACAAGCCTGTAGGTAAGGGAGCCGTGCCGTCGATGCAACCTTTCGGCCGAATTCTCGTAATGGTCCAGTGGCCACTTGTCGGTGCCTTTAGACGTTGCCGCCATCGACTCATTGTCACCCTTTCACGCCATCGACTAAGCAGTTCTGATGACGGTCGGGCTCCTTGTCTGCGTACTTCCGCATTTCGATGATATACATCAGCAAGGGCAATCGCGTCAAGGTTCCAAGATGGGGTCCCTGTTAAAGCACACGCGGCCTCGTAGGACACTGTGTGGTAGGCGCGACCTAAATGGCCATAACCCGCTGCGGTCTACGCAGCAGGGCTTTAGCTTGTGATGGCAAAGTCTCTGCCCACACAGGTGAGCCATATAAAGCCATGGACCTCACTACGCCTGTATAAAGGCGGCGGCAGGTTCCACTTGGTCCGCCAAAATTAGGCAATAACCAAAAGTAAATAAATAGGTACTTAGGGCGCTCACGGTTTGAATTGAACTAACTTCGTACCCAATCTATTAAAGTGTTCTGTAAAAGACCAACGTGAATCAAGCAGCAATCCCAAGTACCGCATTGGAGCGCCAATGGGCACCCGAATACCGCGCAGAGCTATTTATGCACCAATAGGAGGCTTCTGTCGAGGTCCATGAAATAGTAAGGCCTCAGATTTCGCCAGTGCATTTTAACCCAAAGGTTTCAATGCGCCCGACTATCACCTCGCCCCCAACAGTGGCAAGAAACGCCGCAGTATTATAACTGCCTCCCTGGGCTAGTAGGAGAATATCGTCCGCGTAGCAAACTAGACTCAGTTCTCTTAGGAAGGGCCCTCTTAACACCTAGTTATAACTAATGTTTCACAGGATCGGGCCCAGAACCTAAACCTATGGAACGCGACATGTCATAGGTCTCTCTGCCATCACGGTCTACGCACCTAGGTACGTCTAGGTACTAGGGCACTCGGTGGTATCGTACAGCCTCCTCAATGCAGGAAAAGGGCAGGGTATTAAAGGCGTTAGCTATATCTACCGACACCACAAGTAACACCATTTCCCTAGCTACTTCTTCTTGGGCGAGGGTGCGGACACGTTGGATAGCGTCTATTGTAGATCTCCCCTCGCGAAAACCAAACTGCCAGTCTACCAGATTGGGCCCAATGTCACTCAGATGATGCGCGAGTCTGTGAGCTACCACTCTCTCCAGAAGTTTACCAACCTCGTCAAGCAGTACGATGGGCCTGTAGGCCGATGGACAGTTAGTTGGTTTCCCAGGTTTTTGGAGCAGAGCTAGACGACCAACTTTCCATGTAGAAGGGAATATACCATTTTCTAAACAGGTATTGTAGAGGTTCCGCAGACGGCTATCCAGGGGCCCAGAGGCTATTGCTAAGATGCGTCTCATATGAGTGTTTTCTCCTTCTGAAGTCGAGGGCATCGAAGAATCTGAAGAATCTGGTGGAGTGAATTCTCCGGACTCCGGAAACAAGCAGCTTGCAGCTACCTTACGCAAGAATTTCGGGGATATAGACTTTTTTTAACATCAATCGAAGAGATATGAGCGGTACCATAATAAAGAAATAAAAGCAAATAGGTTCTTTGTCAGAATTTGTCAAGGTTTGTCAGTTTATCTGTCTGTTGTAGTTTTTCTCAACATTTGTCAGTCTGTCGGTGACTCTTATCGGGGGAATCTGTCAATCAGCCTGTCGTGATTCTAAAGGAGGGAGGGAATTGTCCGTGTATATCCAAATACGGAACACACACAGTGAATATTGGAAAATATTGAAAGAGTCCCCAGATGGCGTAACCAATGAAGTAGCACTAAGGGAACCTTTCATCACAGTCAAGTAATGTGAAACTGAGCTAAATTGATGACATTGACAATGATCTGGTTGACTTTTTATTCAAATTTACACAGATACAAGTTGAAAATGTTAAGCCCAAGCTGGTTTATCCGATAAATTATCATTAACAGCATAAACTGCTTTTTAACTACAGTTTTAAAAGTTGGCAATGGTAGATCATTTTTTTCCTGCGGAATTTTAATATAAAATCTGATACAAGTGATTTTTTTGTTTTGTGAAGTCGTTAAATTCCATTACGAGCTACGAGTATTAAAATTATGTTTCTTTGAATTATTATTAAAGGTATTAATGTTTTTGCGAACATACATTATATTATGGAATATATACTGCGAAAAACCGGTTGTGAGCATTCATTTTCTCTCCGTATAACGATGGCAAACCACGTATTATTAGCTGCTACGGCGCTTAAGTTGTGTGGATATATAATTAAAAAAAATAAAAGAGAAACGATAACTCTGAATTCAAAAATGGTACCTACCTAAACCAATACGGTAACAGTTTGTTAAAGGAACTAACAATCGACCAATCAGTTTCAAATTTTACACGCATGTATGCGGGAGACATTAAATATTTGTGCTCCTTAGTGGCTGTGAAAATACAAAAATGTGACCCTAACTACTTATAGAGAAGCAATAACTATATCCAAAAGAGATACACTAGCTGATAACATTGAGATATTTGTCAACAGAAGACTTCTATAGCAGTCTTCAATATCTTTCCAGTGTAAGTATCTAAACATTCTATATCAACTACAGTTCTAGAAATGTGTGATGCACATATAAACACCCACAGTGATTTACGTTAAGGTAAATAAAAATCATGATAATGAAACAATCAAATTATTTATTAATTTATCTGCCTCATTTAAATAACGGAGATGTCGCCAAAATTTAAGTCTGATTTTTCTGTAGTAGTAGTCTAAGAGCCGCGACGGCCAGACCTTCGTTAATTTATTAAGGCTGCAAGTTTCTGTAGGTATGTATGCCCCCTATACATAGATGATGCGCAGTTACAGATCGCAATGGACTGAACGCGCTATCTCACTCGCACCCGTTTACATACATTTCTCTCGCGCTCGCGCCTACGGCAGACTTTTGATGAGTCTGGCAAGATGAGAAAACTATCGAAACTCTCTGGCTTTTGAGGACACGTCATTTGATAGTTCCCTAAATAACATATAGAAAATTCAGCTTTCATACTATAACGTAAGTATAATTACAATTTATCCTAGTTTAAGGGTGCCTGGCAGGGGGTTGCAACCGTACTAAGTGTCTGGCAATGGACGACGCGATTTCTACAGTTATTAAGAATAAAATATATGAAAAACTGAGCTTCATACTATAACGAATTTGCGACCTAATTTTATACACCTTTATTACCTGTTACCTGCCAAAGCCACCGCGACCCAAGTTTAAGGGGAAGGAGATCGTTCTTACCTGTATAGGGGGCATACATACAAAAACTTGCAGACTTAATAAATTAACGAAGGTCTGGCCGTCGCGGGCTCTTGCTCTATAGCAGCAGGAGTAAATTGTGTGTTCTGCAGATTTTCACCGCAAGTTATGGTTGACGTGGTAGTGGGTGGCAGTGTGTAATATCCTGGTCTATATACCTTATATTTTCCCATGTCCGCTTCGTGAATAATAGTATTCATAGCATGATTAACACATGATTGAGTGTAAGGATCGTATTATCAAAGTTCATGTGCTAATGATTACCGAACGCTACACATGGATCATTTATGAAAGTTAAACTTTTCTCAATTATTATGGCAATAGTGTTCTTCAATCAATTGTCAAAAGAATCATTTTGTGCCTTCGTATTCAGGCATCTTTTCTTTCGCGATGGTTGTGGTTATTGTGGCGACAGCAATGGTTGTTGTGGCGATGGCGATGGTTCTTGTAGCAATGGCGCGGGTTCTTGTGGGGATGGCTAGGGTTGTTGATTGTTGAGAAGGATTGCTCTGTAAAAATATTGATTATTTCGTTATTAGCAGACACCGTCCTCAGTAGAAGAATGGCTAGTAGTATCAAATGAATTTAAAATAAAATGGATCTTCCAACATGTTATAGGGGCTATTGACGCGAAACACGTAACTCTTCAAAGACCCATCAATATAAGTACTGATTACGACAATTACAAGAATTTTCCTAGTATAGTGCTCTTCTCTCTCGTGGATGCTAATTACGAATTCTTGTTTGTTAATGTCGGAAGTAAAGAGCGTTTGTAAATGTCGGAAATTTCCGACGGCGAGGTTTTTAAAAATACGATTTTATGTCGAAAATTTGAAAACTATCAATTGAACATTCCTGAAGCGCAAATACTACAAATACCGAACATAATGAAAATACTATATTTCATATTGGGCGACAAAGCTTTTATGCTTACCAAATATACTATGAAACCATTTGAAGGTAATCCAGAGGCGGGTTCAAAAGAAAAAGTGTTTAATTACAGACTTAGCAGAGCTTGCAGAGTCGTTGAAAATGCCTTTGGTATTTTAAGTTCAGCAGTCTACAGAGTCCTTAGGAAACCTATCCTCCTAGAGCTGGCTCTAGAAATAGCTACAAAAGTTGTCTTAGCAACAGTGTATTTATATAATCGAAGCGCTCGTAGCTCTGCGGTGCTCAGTGGTCGGAAACGATCACCGAAGTAGAGCAGAGTTTACAGAGATCAGTCCTTGGATGGGTGACCATTTGTGTGGCATTTGATATCGAGCGCTTCCGTGCTTCGGAAGGCACGTTAAGCCGTTGGTTATCACTAAATGTGGTAGTCGTTAAGACATGTTAGAGGCCTAATGGGCCGCTTGCAAAATTTTAACAGCAGGACGCCATACACCTGCCTCCGCCAATCCGCACTGGGTCAGCGTGGTGGAGTATGACCCAATACCCTCACACCTTGAAATGTGATAGGAGGCTCGTGCTCAGTAGTGAGACGTTAATGAGCTGTGATGATGATGATGATTTACTTATATAATTACTTACTAAGAAATAACTATTCTATTCCACCAGAATATTATGATACAGAAGTGGATGGTTGGAATAAATATAAATAAATATTTCTGACACTTACACCAATTATGCACTTTTAGTGAATTCGCCAGAACTGCGTTAAATATAATAAGTTATCAGTTACGTTAGATTTAGAACTTATTTTGTAAATATAGGATGTATTACTAAAGTTATATATCAGGTAGGCTAATTTATGTTATATTATATTATATTTAAATAATATTGTAGATTGATAATTAAAAAGATAGAATATTGTATTTATTATAAAAATTGCTATGCTATCGCATTAGGTTAAGACACCTGTAATGGTAGCATAAGATTATAAATAAATAAATTATTTAGTTCAAGATACCAAGATAAGTATCATTAAGAACTTGTGTTACGGATACTAAATAACGAATAAACATACATAAATACTTTATTTTGTAAATACAGATTTGCGAGAAGAGTACCTATATTCTAATGATTTTAAAAGACCGAACCCCGGTATGCACCGAACTTTCGGGGTAAGTTTAACTTTCTGTACTATTTAAAACTTATTAAATTAATTATAACACAGAATCACACGTTTAAGGCAGAACTGGCCATCAAAATATGTGTGAAAAACGTCTCAATCAGTGTGTAAGTATGTTGGTTTACCATCTACTATATTTTTCCTATTAATCCTACGGACTTTTATAATTTTTCCCCAACCTATTCATACAGAAATGTTTTCAAGCACTACATCATCTGCCCAATCTGCTGGTACTCCTCTTACAACTCCCATTCGACTTATATTAAAATTAGGAAAAAATGCCTTTTTAAGGCATCACTTTCTAAGAAAGCATTGGCATCTTCAAATTTATGAAATGAAATAAAAAGTTTATTTCTACCTATTTTTTTTAGGCTGCCATTTACAATATTTTTCAAAAGAATGTTTCTTTAAAAATGCCCGAACTGGGTGAATATTTATATTTACTCATAGTTCTTTCTGAATGTAAATTAAAAATGGAGACACATCAGTTGACTCATAATAAGTCCTACCAATATGTACCGGTGATTGCACAGATGATTGTGTTGATCCTATGATTGCAGTTGGCAAATTGTAGATTTTTCATTGAGTTGTAAAGCTGAACAGTCAGTATCTATGTGTACCCTTCAGTGTCCATCTCCAATCCATCATGCCCATGACCAATGGTTATAACATTAGACAACTGAGGGCCTGAGCCCCCCAGGGTCTTCGGGGTCAAACATAGGCCCACTAGAAAAAAAAATAACTCACCAACGGCCTGGCTGGCATTATATATTTAGCAATGCCTCTAAACAGTATTAAATTGATAGTGTTGGTGTCAGAGTGTACCATCAGCAATTTAAAATAGTACAGAAAGTTAACTTCCTCCCGAAAGTTCGGTGCATATCGGGGAGTGCTTCGGTCTTTTAAAATCATTAGAATATACTTTTCTCGCAAATCTTAAACAAACTATAATTTTCTCTGATTCTAAGAATGCACTTCAATCTTTAGTAAAGTTCCCATTTAAAACAAGTTTAAAACAAAAGTTTGAGTCATATAGACATATTATTCAGATAAAGTATATGATTTCTACTCAGAGAACAGAACATAACAAAATATTTCTTGCACTTCTTGCTTTAAAGAAAGTTACCTTTAAGTTTATTTCTTTAGGTTTAAATATTTCTTCCAAACACCAGTGTTATGGTCTAAAAGTAATATATATGAAAATGTTTCATAAATATTATCATTATGAGTGATAAATAAAACATAATAGATTTGATATAAACTATAATTAACCTTAATTAAAGAACTTTTAAACATCTTCAATAGTTGGCAACCAAAATGCCATATTAGTACATGCTGATGCCAACATCATAAATTTTGGATTAAACTGAACACATTGTATAGGTGCCGGGTGGTCTCCATTCAATACACATACTTTGTACCCGGTATCTGCATTCCACACATGGACTCTGCCATCAGTTGACCCACTAAATATATACTGAGAGTCCGGACTGAAAGAAGCTTCAATTGGTATCCCTTTATTGTTTAAGTGTCCAGTAAATGTTTGCAAAGGGGTGCCGTGGTAGGCATCAACAAGTCTTATTATAGATCCATTTGTGCTTATCAGCATAGTCTTTCCATCACGAGAAAATTTTAAGCCAGTCCAGTCACATTCTTTCTCTTGATTTAACTTAAAAGTCACAAAAGGTCCTTTATCAAAAGATCGTAGATCATATAATTTGATACTTTCTGAATTGACACCCGCAGCAAATATAAGGCCTTCTGGATCATATGCTGCAACAGGTCTTCCAGACAGATGCATAAGTCCTTGACAATTAGGGGACCGCAAATCCCACAATCGTAGCGTTTTGTCTAATGATCCTGATAAAAATGTGTCCTCTATTGGTGATAAACACAAAGTAACTACTTTTTTGGTATGCCCTGGAAAATATCTTATGTATTTGTTGTCATGCAAAGACAAATATCTGATTGTGTCATCAACTTTAGTAGAACTGTGTATAGCAGTATTTTTGGCATGTGTAAAATGTATTAAATCCACTCCATACTTTTTACTGTTTACCGTTATTAATTGGGTCCCTTTGTCACAATCGTAGATAACAATTTGATCATCTTCACTACAGGATATCAATGTTTCTCCACTTGGTGAAAAGTCAATACTATTTATTTTGTCTGTATTTTCTCGAAATACTTTGGCGACCTTAAAACTACGAACAACTTGATCCACTAACTTCATCATGACGATTTTGTGGTTAGTGCTTCTCCACTTATAGACCGCTACTCCCAAATTAATAAATCTATATCATCTATCGCTTACAGGTGCATTTACACTTTCTTACATACCTAAATACAAAATTAGTTATGTTTAAAACTATAAATTCCCAACATTAATTTTCTGAATTTACTTCGTAAAAACGCTGAAAACACTTAAGTCACACAACCAAACATCCCATCACATCACCAAACAAATCGTTTTTACTTTTTTTTGTAACTTATTTCTCAAGGTAAAGTTCTATAATGCCATGTCATTTTATGTTTTCAGACAAGTCCAAATAACAAGTAATTATCACATATTTGAATACACAGTACATTATTGTATATATAAATGAATTTAAATTTTATCGCACACACATATAAATATCAGGAAATAGTTTAGAAAAATATGTTAGCAAAACCAATAAATATTATGCTAATAACTTAATAATTTAAGGACTGTTTGTAAAATATATATAATTAAAAACAACCACAGTTAAACTATCTTACTTTCACTAAACTCTGACGCTATCAAAGTAGCAATTACTTGTAAAGTTTAATGTTTTTATTCTATACGACAACTATTTACAAGTTTCTAGTTTTGCCTCAAGCCACGAAAAATAGCGCGCGCAGTGTCTTTTTTCTTTAAAATAATGGCTTCGTACGATTAGCACATTTAAACAGTATTAAGTAAGAGATATATTAATAATATATAATTATTATATATAAAAATTGAGTGGTGATAATATGATCAATAGTAAATAAGATGCCCTCCCTTAAACTCCCGGAGTCCCAAATTTATATCCTCAATGTATGCTCCTTCAGAAACGAAACTTTCACGCCAACGAATATTTCAATCATCAAAACATTTTTTAAACACTGTTTTCGTAGTTGAGTTCACTTCTCGCCGCGAATTCACCTTTATGTCTCCTACCGATTGAAAACGGGTGCCACGAAGTGGAAATTTGAGTAAGGAAAAAGAAAGAAGTCGGCCATATCTGATGAATATGGTGGTTGCTCGATGGTGCTTGTTGAGTGTTTGGACAAATATTCGTTCACAATGATGGCCTTGTGCAAAGTCGCATTATCGTGGTGTAAAAGAATTCCCAGCGCACAACACCGCGATAGTCAAAGAAAACAGTTAACATGACTTTGACTTTTGATCGACCAGTATTAACGGGTTTCATGAACGTTGAGTCGGTTTTGACTCGTTCTAGCATGTTCTCAACGACTCTCATGCGATTTAGTTTTTGAAGAAAATTCAGGTCTTTTGGAACTAGCCGGGCGGCAACACGTTTCATACCCAAATGATTAGTTAAAGTGGTACGGATCGACTTGTGCGATAAAGAAAGTTCGGCGGCCATCTCTCTCACTTGAATGAGGATTTTCAGTAACTATTTCCTTCACTTTTGCGATGCTAACTTCAGCAGAAGTTGATGGCCTACCAGAACGAGGCAAATCTTCCATTATATCACGACCGCTGTTGAACGCTTTATACCACTAGCACGTGTTTTTAATACAGCCGATTCACCGTAAGCCTTCTGTAACATTTTCAGTGTCTCCGAACAACGAATTTCCATTGGCGATGCAAAATTTAAGGCAATCTCTTTGTTCGATGTTTTGGTATATTTATGACGTTAAACGTTATGAATTTCGCAATACACCTAAATAGGTACTAAAAAACTAAAAACAGCACTGTTTTTTTAATATTTTAAATGACAATTGCAACTCAAACTCCGCGCCCAAATGGAAAACAATCGTGCCAATCTAACAACATAAAAAAAAGAAAAAAATATTTTTGAAGTTTTGGAACCATAAACAAAACAATCGGGACTTCCTGGCGGGAAAGTGAAGAGTCATGTCTGCAGTTTTGTTTTATTTTCTAAAATTTGTGATATTTCTAACATTAATGTGTAATAACGGTGGATTATTAACCTTTAAGTGTTTGTGAACATACATGAGTGTTGGTAAATCAAACAAAACAGTGCAACATCACTTTTCAAATTTTCTCTCAAGGAGTCCATGTGAGATCTCAGTATAATCCCGCATCAGTAAACTGAGGACTCAAGGGGCTTATGGGAGGGTATCTCATTTACCATTTATCATCTTTATCACCACTCATTCCCATTTACTATAAATTATATATTATTAATATATCACTTACTTGACACTGGCTAAATGTGCTAGACGCACGAAGCCATTATTTAAAAAAAAACAATTAATCCCAATACTTTGTTGATTGTATGTGTCTGTATATGCCTTAGAGCATTAACCCAGGCGTTGACTCATTTACTACCTATGATTTATATGGGATGGCATACAAAATTGTCGATCAGTCAGAAAGACAGATCGAAATAAAACAAAACTGCAGACATGACGCTTCACTTTCCCGCCAAGAAGTCCATGGAAAACAGTTGTGCCAATCTATTCTTTCTTTATTTTAAATAATGGCTTCGTGCGTCTAGCACATCTAGCCAGTGTCAAGTAAGTGATATATTAATAATATATAATTAATAGTAAATGAGAATAAGTAGTGATAAAGATGATAAATAGTAAATGAGATACCCTTCCCTAAGCCCCTTGAGTCCTCAGTAAAGATGTGGGACTATACTGAGATCTCACAAGGACTTCTTGAGAGAATTTGAAACGTTATGTTGCACTGTTTTAATTAATTTACCAACACTCATGTATGTTCACAAACACTTAACGGTTAATAATCCACCGTCATTACACATTAATGTTAGAAATATCACAAATTTTAGAAAATAAAACAAAACTGCAGACATGGCGCTTCACTTTCCCGCCAAGAAGTCTTGTGCCAATCTAACAACAACAAAATAAAACATTTTTTTTAAATTTTTAACCATAAACAAAACAACTTTTTTAATTTTTAACCATAAACAAAACAATCGTGCACTCTTGCTAATATTTATTCTTTACTGTACACTTAAAAAACTTAACACATAATTAGTTGTGATTATACACGTACGTATTGCCATTTACAATTTTATTAAAGACATCCGGAGAAGCACTATAACGCACGGATTGAGGCAGCCTATTTATATTCCATAAACAAGGTGAATGATTTGTCATAACAGCTAGAGGTATGTCGAGGGGTAGTATGACGCAAAACACTGCAATATGAAGAAGTGTGCTGACAATTTAGGGGTTTCCATCAAACATAAAAAACAGAGAAACAGAAAAAATACATGAATTTAAATTAAAAAATCTATTTTGGATTTACGGTTTTTTCGAAACGCTTTATTACGTCATTTACGTTAATGGGTACGTTTTTATGAACGAGGAGATTCCATTGAAGTTCTTAGCCACGATTTAGTTCTGTGTTACATAGAAAAATATATTTCTGCTGTCGCCACACTGACAAGTAGTTTAGCCATACAACATAAAAAAAGTCTTAAATTATCGATGTCTCAAATTAAAAAAAAAAAGATTATCTTATTTTTTAAAGACCTTTAAAATCATTGTGGTCACGACGATACACTTGAATTTCATTGTGTGATTTTATCTAAGATCTTAGGTTATGTTAGTAAGCTTAATGCTCTTCAATCTCCCCCCTGCAATAAATATATAGCTAGGCATAAGTCACGCAGCCGCCTTTTAGTAAAACACACGTACTAGAATAATGAGAAACTGATTATTTACCATTTCATAAAATTAATGAACTTTCAGCAACAATTTTAAATATTTTTTGTTATTTTTTGACAAAATATGAATAAAATCATTACGTTTAATTAGTGGTTCAGGGGGGGTCATGACCCCCATGGGGGAGTCATCCTGGATACGCCCTTGATGAGCGCTGCGATAGATTATGTTACCCTCACCTAGTACTTCGCACCCGAGGAATTGGGTGAGGGTTAACTTTAAACGCTATGCTCATACATACTATTATAATATTTTATCTTAAACAAAAACATATATACCAACATTTATTTAAGTTTCATTTCTATAAAATATCGCGTAAGTATTAAATGAAATAGCGGTTATCGATATTGACACTCAAGGTGCCCACGGAAGATCAGCGTCGCGACATCTCTGTGTTGTTCGACAATATGCTGAGCGGGCACCATTTCAATACTATTCTATTCTTGATTTGTGTTAACTTTATTTTGTTCTTATTTTATGTTTTTTTTTCCAACTTGTTTGAATAAATATTTTTCTTTCTTTCTTTTCTACTCACCCTAATGAAGACAACCGTACGTGGTCGAAACTAGTTGGACTACTCCAGCTATACAAAACATAAGTCAGCCCGTGTTTACTAAATTTAAATACGTAACAACGATAGTTTCTCTAATTAAATGTTGCTAGGTAATTAATTTTAATGAATATTGTATTGATATTTTTTGCGCGCTGTACGTCATATGAGTCAGGTGTAAAAGGGATGTCGAAAGTGATAAAAAAATATCGATATATCGATACATCGATATTTAAAAAAAAAACAATATTGGCATTGATATATCGCGGAAAAAATATCGATATATCGGCAAAATTTTAAAAAAATATTGTGGTTTTAAACTAACAGTGTCTTTAGCTTAACTTAGCGCAATAATATCAATTGTAATTAGAATAAGGCGACATAAATTTAAAAAAATACCTTCGTAGTTTGAACTTTTTTTCAATATGCCCATGAGTGTAAGTCGGCTGTAAAGGCATTTCCAAGCCAAGATCCATAAATTAAATAAAAATATCGTTTTTGATACAATTTTCGATATTGGATATTTTATATCGAAATATCGGTTAACAATATATCGGCAAAAAATATCGATTTATCGAATTAATAATATCGAATATATCGATGTATCGATATTTTTTCAACAAGCCTACTAAGGTGTCAAGTTAAGTCGTCCGAGTTGTACACTTGCTGTCAGTAATAGAGACAGAGACGGTATTATTTTTATATAGTTCAGTTAAGTTCAGTCAGTTTAGTCAGTCCAGAGTCCAAGCGGCTTATCTTTTATTATTTCGATAGGTTCATATCGTAATCATACTACAGTTTTTGTAAGTACGAGTTTACCTCAGTACTTTCACTTTAGTTCTATATGGTTCTTATTTTCCTTACCCACTGATACTTCAAAACTTATAACCCACCACATTAAAATACTTAACCGGTTAGAAAGTTATAAATAAGTAAATGCACTCCACATCATTGTGAACTTGAGCAGTGACACCAAACCGTGGTGATGTCTATCAATAGCAGAGTTCAGGATTCCGTCTCGAGTTATAATAACGAAGTGAGTAATTAGGTTTTAAATTCAATTATTTCTATAGGCTTACAAGCCGGCCTGCTCACGGTCAATTGAAAACAATAATTTCCTGGAGAAGAAATGCACCCACGTGTGACGACAGGAATAAACGGCATTAAAACATCATTACATCGAATTTTTCCATGAACCAAACATAACATTGGATTTAATATATTTTGTAAGCGCCTATCACACCACAACAATCTTTTAAAATTATATCAGCCTTTGCCTTGAAAGTAAACGCATATAAAAATACTTACTAACTGAAATTTGTGTCTTATAAATTTTGGAAACATCCAATTTAACATACACTGTCTTTTATTTCAGGAATTCAAAATGTTGCGTGCAGGACATAAAGCAGCACTTGTAAGTTATTTATGGACACATATATATTAATTGAATAATAAATGGTGTAGATAAAGCGATCAGAAGATATGTACATTAGCTATATTTATATGATTAAGAAATTCCAGTCTTTGCTTCACACTACACATCCTTAATTTCATCCATTATGGTTTACCATGTTGATAGGTTGTTTTCTTCAATAGTTTGTAAGTAATAATAGTTAAAATAATAAAAAATAAAATTACTAGAGTTAGGCGCCAAAAGTATCAAGTTATGTAAATACTACGATAGACCCATAACTATAATATTTAAGTGAGTGCAATCAAATACACCAGAGTGACCGACATAGCGAAGCGCGTTTGCAGGCTGAAGTGGCAATGGGCGGGGCACATAGCTCGAAGAACCGACGACCGATGGGGCGTTAAGGTTCTTGAATGGCGACCACGAATCAGCAAACGTAGTAGAGGGCGGCCCCCAACGCGATGGACCGATGATCTGGTCAGGGCGGCGGGGAGCCGGTGGATGCAGGCGGCAAAGAATCGATCTACGTGGAAAGCAATTGGGGAGGCCTATGTTCAGCAGTGGACCTCAGATGGCTGAAATGATGATGATGATGATGAATCAAATACAGACTAGAGTGGTGTACCCTAGAAAGTTTTTTACCTAAATCAATTGAATTTTTTTTAAAAACTTTTGTGCTTTATATTTGTAGTATCTATGTTAGTTAAACATCCTTCAACAGTTTATTCCCATCTGTCCCATTTTGTCAAGTCTGCAAATTTATTGTTCTCCAAAGTGTTGATATTTTATGCTTTATATTTTTTACCTTTATGTGGAGTTTGGTGGAAAGGTACAGTCAGGGATGTCAATTAAAAGCATAAAACAATGTTTTATTATTTTTTCTATTACTTATTCACAAATGTATAATCTTCCTTAATCTAACCATACTTGTATAAATCACAGTAGAATCATACCAAATATAAATAATTCTTCTAAAAATAACTTTCTTTGTCTAAGTAAATCACAGTATAATCATCACTATTGACATATAAAAATAATTAGTATTCACAAAATGATTTGGCTTCATTTCCTTCAGGTGCATTTTCTAATAATAATACCCATGCTTCTGTGTGTTTTGGGAAGATGTGCTGTGGCTGCACTCATCATAATATATTTTTTTCCATTTTGGAACATTTACTATTCCGGTCTGATTCCCCCCAAACCTTATGGGAGTGGAAAAAACACCCGCTTACATCAACTTCTTTAATAGCATTTAATGCTGGAATCTCTTAACCCTTCGACTGTTGACCGCGCGACGCAGAAATTCACTCATCTGTGGGCCGCGCTCCTGAGGTTCGACGTCTTATTGTCGCTTTTATTTAAACTATATCTATCTTGCTCTTACTCGCAAAAATTGTAGAGGAAAGATAAAAGTGGGCCTGTATTCACATGTCAAGTCTCTAAAACACACCTACGGCAACTACTTGAAACTTTAAAAGTCTTTAGCTTAGTTGTGTTTTCATGCGCGTACTGGTGATGTTTGAATGTTACGTTGTGCTTTGTCATAGAAGATCAACAAAAACATGAGTGGGTAACTAATGAACAGTTTTTAATTCATAGATTGTGTATTTGATTAATATTTTGAATATATATAGTTATTTCAACAAACATAATTTAGCATTTTTCGCGCAATTTCAGCGCTATGGCCGCACATTTTTTCTTGTTACGAATAATAAAAATATTTATACTAATGAAGACAAATTGTCCTCATTGTTTTTGTGGTTACGTATCTTTTTTATTGTTACTAAGCATTAAATATAAAACGACTACAAGGTTTTAGCGTAACATTAAGATGAAAAATACGCCAATTATAACATAATATCTCTAGGAATTTAATCAACAGACGCGTTAATTTAAGGTCAGTGCCACCTAAGTAGTCATTTTTGTAAATTTTACTCCTGAGATCGAGAAGTATGGACTAAGATGGTATAAGACTTTCTTGGATCCGATTGGTAACAGAAATTTATTAATATTTAAATTGTAATTTTTTAAAATATATGTTGTCTATTAATTTTGTCAAAATAATAAACTTGTCAAAATGTTATTCTATAAATATTATAACGGTATGGTATCGTTGAATTATTCTTATTCATAATTCATTATTACATTATTCCATCATTCATAACCCAAGTTACGAACTTACTTAGGTATAGCTAGCTCAATGTGTGCTATGTCCATAAATATTTTTTTATTTGATTTTATTATGATTTATAATTTATTTTCAATTTACGTTCATTCCACAGATTTATTATAAATCAATGGTTCATTCATATTTTAAAAAATTCAAGCGTTACAATGTAGGCCGAAGCCGTATGAATACTTTTTGACGTGTACTTTTTTTGCCTGTCTGTTGATCGATCTTTAGGAGATCGGTTTTGTAGTGAAATTCTTAACTTTTGTTGTTGAAATATTTTTATAAGGAAACATGCTTTTTTATTATGCTTATCAATTTGAAAAATCGATAAATTTCTAGAACGTTAATTTGTATTTTAAATAAGTGCAACAGTTTTGACCCTGGTTTCATAAGTTTTTATTAAGTTTTCAGATGCTTGGTTTAATGTTCGATTCTAAATAAGCGGAGCACTTGTACAGCTAAGACTCTGAATTCGATAAGTATAATAACCATATTTAAGCATAAAATATTAACCCAAGCCACTTGATCTGCAGTGTTTCTAGAGTCTTAGAATTGAAGAATAAACGAACGTACCCTATTTTTATTGGCCGGGCGTTCGCTTGTAAACCTTGAGGGGTGAAAAAAACGTATGGCAAAGTGTGTATTTTTAATGTTTCGTGTAAAATATTTTATTCTTATGTATATAAAATAAAAAAAAATTTAAATGTTGGTAAATAGTTTAAATTATACCGACTTTCCTTCAGTAAACTGGCATAAAAACTCCTACTGGGATTTCAAAGTAGAATTAAGAATACAATAAAATGCCAAACTGGATTAATCTATCTTTTAAATATTAGCTTGTTTTATAACAATTTTAACGACATAAGTTTTATATACAACTTTCATACTAAACTTTAGAGTTATAGTCATTTTAATAACACGCGCCGATTTCGTGCGAACAGCGCGCGATTAGCGTCACAGTTGCGCAGATTCGTGAACGCCACAGCTGAAGGGGTAATACCAATGTATGGTACACAATTGATATCCATCAACAAAGACAGTTTCCAAACAGATTCATGGACGGCAATTATTTTTTTTCAATCATTTAACATAATAATATGATAATCGACCTTTAAATTCTTTTTTGCTGGATATTTTTCATGAGAAATAGGGACTAGCTCCGATGGGAACCTTTACTTCAATTCTCCTTCACCTCATCTGCTTATACAAGATTGATCGCACAATATGAAGCTATAACATAAATCTTTTTTGTGTAAAAAAATATTCCAAATCATTAAACTCGACTTTATAAATATATACTTCTAAATTATGATATTATTTAACTCGACACATAGGTAATAAAAGCGGGACAGAAAACTAAACTCGACATAAAGGTAATAGAAGCAAAACAAGGTGGTCGGCTCGACATAACGAGACTCGACTTACAGGAAATAAATCCCTTCATCAATAATGTGAAGTTCCTATAAAAGACATTTATATAGATAAATTTTATGTAAAACTCACTTTCACACCCTTTGATTGAGCAGAAATTATTAGCTTTATCAAAGTAAAATTTTGCCCGGAGATCCTATATAGAAGGATATATCAAATGGTGAATGGCGAAGGTCTACCTTAGCACAGATAGAAACTAGATAAGCTCTCATTCCCTTAAAAAAATCCGCGGCCGTCACTCCTTGTTATAAGCCAAATCTGGTTACACAAATAAGCATACCCTGGGCCATAAGCTTGAGTCTAGGACAACCAGTAGCCCCCCAGACTGGTCTCCACCTTGTCGTGGTGGGAGGGCTGAGTACCTCCCGGAGGCCGGGAAAAGGTAACACCCAGAGACCGACGACACTGGGTGCCCTTAGTACTGACTACCGGGAGAGAAACTAAGAGGGACCTGTGGAGGGCGCAGCGGGCGGGCCAGAAGAGCCCGTCAAGCAGCGCCAGGAGGGTCTTAGGCAGTGGGGGCAGGGGGCCCCTGCTGTCTAACCATAGACCCTCCGAGAAGTCGGCCACACACGCTATGTTCGCACAAGGAGGTAGGAGGGGCGCGTCCACCGCGCCTCTCTGAGGAGGTCTTCCCGGTTTTGAGGACGGGGGACGTTTGGCCGCAAGCGGGGTGTCAGACGCTGCAACCCAGGTACTGGGCCCGCCATTTTCTCAACAAGCGGCGGGCGTCGTTGGAAAATTTTTAGTGGGTATTACTGTTGGCAGTCGCGTCTGCCGGTGGTGAGTCCCACACCCCCTGTCGGTCCCCCTTTGGCCGTAAGGTAGTGCGTAAAAGCATTTTGTTACCGACGTAAAACAAAAAAAAAAAAAAGGACAACTAGTAGAATGCTAGGATATGATGTCATATATAATTAGTTAATTATTAGTAGTATTGCATAGTCTGTCGCCAAGAGTGGTTCTTATATATTTTTGTAAATTTTACAGAGTTTTCCTAAAAGAATGTTCCTACAGCCATACGCAAGTTCATTTGAAATCAGTGCGAATTATACTTCCGCAACTGACACCGGAACCAACATTCAGCAACTTCCTAGATTGCCAGTGCCAAAACTTAACGAAACATTATCTAAATACTTGAAAACAGTCCGGCCACATTTGAGTGACGAAGAATTTTCAAATACTACTAAGGTAGTAAAGAATTTTGAAGAGAGCGAAGGCCAGAAATTACAGGTAAACAAATAGTATTATGTAATGAATTATACAATATTTTAATTTAAGTAGACTATACTATAATATCTATACTTAAAGTGGGCTTGTAAATATTTATATATCTTTTGTAAGTCATACTTATCTAAAGAAAAGTATAAAAGTTTGCGCACCCACATCGTAATTTACCATTTTCTAACCTTGGAAACCGCGTTTAAATTCTTAGGATTTACGTCACGTCGCAGTTTTTATATAATCTTTTTTTATAAGTTGTGCTTTTTTATGCTTGTTTTTTTAAAGAATTATAATATATGTATGACTTACAAAATTTTCACAAGCTAAATTACTATTCGCCACCTTCGGTCTGGAGTGCCCGGAATACAGGAACAGGCGAAATCTCTTAGTCCTAGGGTAAGATTTCTACCCTTTATGTATACTCCTTTGTTATGAAGCTAGTGCCGAGGAACTGTTTGATATTGATATGATGCCTACAGCTACCTTGGATAACCACATCTGTGTGTCTCAGAAAAAAGTTCCTACCGTGTACGCTTAGTCTATGGTCTGCACTTACGATACAACCGTACAATGTAGCCCACGGCTACAACCGCTATTTCAAGAAGCGCAAGTGGTATTTTTGTGTAGAGGTTGGTCATAGGCGACGGCAACCAAGCGGTTACCTATGATAGAAATTCCCATCAGATTGTACGTGAATAAAAGTTATGTTTAGGTAAAGCCCATCCGCGGTCTTCCGCGGACGTCACCTTAGTATTTTGTAATCTGTAATAATTAAAGTATCGCGTCGGCAATGACATTTGGCAACATAGCTTATCTGTGTGTTTATAACTGGTAGGCCTGCATATATTAGAAATAAGATTACTTTAACACGAGACATTAAAACTTAGAAGGATTCCGATCCCAGATCTCTTAGATCGATGGTTCCTAACTTTTTCTGTTCCGTTATGACTTCTGTCAATACGGATTTACTTTCGGATTATTATTTTCGGGCGATAGATTGGACCTTGCCGCAAGATCGCCTCATCTTCGTTTTCTTTGTACAGATAAATCAAAAGTATGTTCAATGCATACAAGTGTATTTTGAATTTAAATCTATTTCACTAACAAGTTTGTAAAGCTTCAAATCTTTTATTATTAATGAAATATTTAGTTTTAACTGTTCAGATCGAGGACTGCTATATGGTCGGTTGATTGTAAAAAATTGAAACAGATAGTTGCCCGTCGCATTCCGCGAAAACGAAAAGGTTCCTAATATTTTCCAAAGTAATCAACCTCGGATATGGTTACATGAATAAGCGATGATTGATATATCTGATACAGAATGTTAAACTTATCCACTTTTAAATGTGACATTTATATAATGTAATGATTACGGAACTTGCACATAGAAATGACGTGGGATTTAATCTGATATCATACTGTTGCAAGATTTATCTTGTAGATTTGCTATCCCTCATGATAATAACCTTATAGGTATTTACTTACTTTTTTACAGAGCTTACTAGAAAAGAGGGCAAAAAAACATTTAAATTGGCTAGAAGAATGGTGGTTAAATACTGCATATTTAGAATACCGCGATCCAGTCGTGGTGTACTCAAGCCCTGGTTTGGTATTCCCGTTCCGAAAATTTAATGGGCGCAAGGAACAACTTCATTATGCTGCGAAAACCTTACTTGCTGTGCTTGAATACAAATCCTTGATATATGGGTAATTGAACAAATATTCGCATGCTCTTTTTGAAATAAATATCTACCCAAATAGTTGTGAGCAAATCTTTAAAACTATAAATTTTGGGCGCAGGTTTATCGTATAGGGAAATAAAAGCAGACTAAAAAACGTCCGGCTTAAATTAAAAAAATATTACACTGCAAATCTATTTGGATTTTTCTATAGAACAATAAAATAAAGCATAGCCCAAACACGCTTAGCTCGGTGAAGTGGTTTAAATTAACTGTTTTCAACCTTGTACAAGTGTGTTATAGTTAACCAAAACACCTGGAAATAGACTTGATAAGGAGTTATTGAAGGCTAACATTCATTGCTTAATATCTCAATAATTATTAAGTACATCACAGTCGTCGGTGTTTTAAATTCTATACTAGTTTGCTGTTTTCACAGTTATTAAAGTTCATGTATCAACTACGAGTACTACTCGTGACTAACGACAAAAAATTCACCTAGTAGGAAACGAAAACTTTGATCTATGCTATGATATACCTACAAGATACGCCATATATCACTAAAACGTACCTAAGGGCATATGGGCATGAGCCCATACTTGGGTCTACTCTAACACCTCTACAGTTACAGTCCCAGTACAGTAAAAAAACAACAAGCAATCCACCAACCAACGAACATAAACAATAAAAAATATGGAAGTCCATACATTTTTAAGGCTGTAACATCTTTGCAGCCTTAAGTATAGATTCCACCTACTGCATATAACTTTAATGACTTCATATTATTGCGGTGCTTCACCTGCTTGCCGTTAGGAATGATTTAAAATAGAGATAACAAATGAATCCATGTTTACAGTAACAAAATTCCCGTAGAGAAGATGGGAAAGAATCCATTAGATATGTCGCAGTATAAGAAAATATTTGGGACTTGCAGAATACCCCAAGAGAAAAGAGATAAATTGTCCTTCAACGATACGAAATATGTCACCGTAATTCATAACAGTCATGTAAGATATTCTAGTTAATATTTGTGCTTTATTTTACTATCTGTCGCATATAAAACGAAACATTTAAATTTTGCCTCATAGGTCTTTGTTTAAATATACAACTTGAACATATAACAATCCTAATCTTGGTCTTTATGTTTCCAGCTGTAATTAATAAGTAGTTTGAGCCGGAGAACGGGTATCGCTGAAATTATATCAGACATTCTGCCGATCAATAGGTACAATCGCTTTCCGCGATGTTGTGTTCTAGGTGCAAGCTGGCGAATTTGATTTACTAATTTATATTTCGTGAAGGCGCCCAATTTTCGTGCAGTTTTAACTAAGATTGTCTTTTAATAGAACTTTACCGATTATCACTAATCATCATATGAATGACTCATTCGTTTTGTGACTAGGGTAAAATTAAAAAATATCGCGAAGAACAGAATTATTTAGACTCTTTAGATTTATTATATATACATTAACTATTTAGATTCTATGAAATGGTTAAAGATAGAATACTAAAACTAATTGTTCTTGGCAGATTTTTCACATGGACCTTTGGGGCAGTGACGATCAAATGTTAAGTGAAGAACAAATAGTTGAACAACTGAATAAGGTCATAGAACATTCCAGTTCTCTCACCAACAAATCAATTGGGATCCTTACATCTGAGAATCGAGATAATTGGGCTAAAGCCTATAACCTCTTAATTAAAGGTAAGTCTGAAACTATTTTTATATGAGAGTTGGGTGTGTTGTTGTGATCATAAATGTTCAATAGAATTATGAAATTTTATAATCCATTAAGAGTTCATTTGTAAAAATCTGACACGTTTTAATTAAATCTCTTAGACTTAAATACAAACTCTGAAATCGTTAGGATCGATAAAATTTTCTAAAATACATAGATAAATACGAACTCTTTTAATTCTATAATTCCGGACTGATAACAGACTGTATCCATTTTTGAATGTCTAAATAGGCTCAAGTATATTCTATCTATATGACAAACCAATCGAACACCACTACTTACTTACTCTATTTATAGCTAAAACAGCATTGCATTGTTAGTAGTTGTAGCAATTGAAGTAAATAGTTGTACATATATTTAGAAGCTATGTCTTAATTTTCTTTGCTATTTCTTTTCAGATAAGGTGAACAAAGATTCTTTAGCTGATATAGAAAAGAGTTTGGCTGTGCTGTGTTTAGACAAAGCAGTAGGTTTGTGGAACTGTTCCAACAAGAACGAACGGCAGAACTTAGCTGCGGCGCAAACCATCCACGGCGGCGGTTCTGGCAGCAACGGCGCCAATCGCTGGTTCGACAAAACAGTACAGGTAGGACCAATAGTGGGTGCCCTCGTAAGTGAAGTGGCACACTTTAACCATTATGCTACGGACACTGTTTTGTGAAAAAATATCACCACAGAAGAACATTTCACAAAAAAACGCTAAAAACTACATAATATAATTTTGTAATAAAATTGAACCATGCCCAGCAATGTCCACTGTTGAGCAAAAACTAGAAATGTAATGTGATCTATCCATAGATTTGTATAATAATAATACTAATCGCAATAGGTATAGTTTTACTCTCCCCTGATTTTAATGTGCTCGACAAGGTCTAAATTAATACTGGCATTATTTCGAGTATGTAGTACAGATATCTACTAGAAAACAATAAATAAAAAAAACCCATGTGAAATTCATATTTCGTGCCTGAAACGTAACATAACGCACTGGAACAGGGGCACGTTGGTTAATATTAACGCTAACAATATGGAGAGAAGATAGTATAAGTTTTACTAAAGAAACTATTAGTTACTCTGGTGGTTTTCCAATTTCAGTTCATAGTTGGGGAAGATGGCGTCAATGGCTTGACGTATGAACATTCCCCTGCCGAAGGACAGCCAATCGCAGTTTTAACTGACTACATAATTAATTATATGTAAGTGACTTTTTAGTAGCTTACAGTTCATCTTAAAGTATGTCCACAATTTTTATCCAAATGAAACGGGTAAACGTCCACTTAAAGTTATAACAAAAATCAGATTCGTATCATAAGTCGTAATTTCGTTTGACACAGAATAGCTTTATCATTTGTTTTTTCAGAGAACAAGGCAAGAAAGCACAATCGCAATCTTCTAGTCCGAAACCGCCTGTGAAGTTGGAATTCAATGTGAATTCTGAAGTGGACAACATGATCAACACGGCCAAATCAAATCTGGACAGGTTGGTTTTATATGTAAGATTATACAGAACGTGCATTGGACGTGGCGTGCCATTGGAGCCCTGTCCGGCAGTAGACAAATGTAGACTGATGATGATGGTACAGAAAGTTAGATCTATGTTTTAGAAGTGTTTTGCGAGTTCAGATGTTTTCCTATTTAGTTATTTGGTAGTGCGCTTTTCACCAATTAACGCGTTTGGTCCCCCAGTGCGCGGTATTTCTTCGGCAAATTTTAATACTATTTTACAAGAATTTGTAATCTATATTATAATTATAAATTATATTTATAATCTCTATATAATTTTCCTGTAGAGTCATATGTATACATGTTGAATTTATGTAAAGTCTCGGTGCAATTTTAAATGGTTTAAGTACCTACCTACCTTACAGTCCTACCTACAGTCGGCGTCAAACAGTTGTTAGCAGAGGCGGCTCGTTCTAAAGAGCGCTGGTGCAGTGCACTCCCACAAAAATTACCTACTAATTTACTTATTTCTTTATTAACCCTATCAATTCATACCTACATTAATTATTACTATGTCTATACAATACACTACGCGTTAAATGTTCAGTCTCTAAGATAATATTTGGTGTCATGTAGCGAATGGAGCGCTGGTGATTGCGCTCTTATGAAGCAAAGTTTAGTACAATGCCTAGCCCTGCATTCAATAAGTGCGAAAGAGAAACATCGACACAGCCCGGCGCGTGAAACAAAAGATTTCCTATGAAAAATTTACCTAATCTGGAGCGCAGCTTCTGCTACGCGACGTTGCCAATCGGGATCGAACAAGACGTGCGCGGGCGCGTGGAATTTCTATGCGTTGTTGTCGCTCTTGTGTAATAAAACAAACTTCGTCGCCGGTAACATTATGCTTCGCGGATTTTCTTTAAAAAATATTATAAAATAGTTTGTGCGCGACATTTGTGGTAAAAATGCAACAATACGGTGTATCTTTTATTAAAAATTGTGAGAAGACTCTCGAAATGCGTTTCGAAATGAAAAGTAAGGGGCCACCAAGGCCTGATATTGCACTTACTCAAAAGTGTTGTACGAAAACTAGAAAAACGGTTAATCAATTCATTATCTGATTTTTACAAGAAAGTGATAGATGTCTTTTGCTCGCCGAAAAGACCCGCGAATGGATTTCCTATACCGATAAAATAAATGGTAAGCTCTCGTTTTTTTTGCCATCAACCCATCAAAAAACTTCACGAGCCGCCTCTGGTTGTTAGCACCCAAAGCGCCATAACGTTGGGTGTTACTAACTATTTGACGCTCACTGTACAATGACAAAAAAGGTATTTTCAGCCTGTCCAGTCAGTATTAACAGGCTACATATATTAAATGATGTTATTAGTAAATTCATATCAAATGCATTATCATCATCATCATCTCAGCCATATGACGTTCACTGCTGAACATAGGCCTCCCCAATAAATTTCCACATTGTGCGATCCTGAGTTGCCTGCATCTATCGGCCTCCCGCAGCCTTGATTAGATCATCGGTCCATCGTCATGGGAGGCCGTCTTCTACTAAGTTTTCTGTTTCGCGGTCGCCATTGAAGAACCTTAACGCCCCATCAGTCGTCGGTTTTTCGAGCTTTTTCCCTCCTATTCCCACTACAGCCTGCAAACTCGCCTCGCTATGTCGGTTACTTCAGTCCAATACATTAACTACTCTTCAAATGTTATTTTAGATATTGATATTTGTAATTTCAGGTTAGCAGGAAATCTTAACTTAAATTGTTTTACTTATGATAAATATGGCAAAAACTTTATAAAGTCACAAAAGTTAAGCCCGGATAGTTATTTGCAAATGGCCATGCAATATGCTTTTTACAAGTAAGTACCAACCTTTTGTTTTTAATATGTGTGAGTCTACAAAATTTACATATAACTCTATGAACATTACCCGTTCTACCTGGATCATATCTTACGTTAAGTTCAAATTAAAAGTCCAGGACTTTCAGATAAGCTTACAAAATTCATTTAAGTACTAAGTTTGTCTACACTTAAAAATTTTACAGCTAACACTAAATGAGTTTATTTCATTTTCTCAAACTAGTGCAAATTCGAGTTTTCATGTGGAAATGTTGTGGTTTTTAAACATAAAAGAGAAAAAAAATTAAAGAAAAGTCATGTATAATATCATATTTCAGGCTGCACGATGTGCCTGGAGCTCATTATGAGTCGGCTGCCACTAGAATGTATGTCGGAGGACGTACGGAAACTATAAGATCTTGTTCTATAGAATCTATCGAATTCGCTAAAACCATGTTAAGTACAAAGAGCACACCTAAGGAAAAAGTACTTGCATTGCAAAAAGCTATCAATGGGCATAAGGACTACACTGTTCAGGTAAAAAATAATTATAATCTCTTATGAAACCTTATCTAGAATAAGCAGCAATACAAAATCGTCTGCACATAGCTACATTTGGACCCAAACTGTTTAGTCTGCAAGTACTTTACCTACTTACTTACAGTACATGCTATATATACCAAACAAAAAATTACCATAAATGTGCATAGGCGTAGCCACGGTGGGGCGCTTGCCCAACCTGATTCTGACCTGTGAGCTACCTAACCAAACCTAAAAAAGAAATTATCTATGTACTAACTAAAATTATACATAAAATCTAATAATACAGATACAGAGTGCTATAAGATGTAACTTTCTTTTATGAAAATATTAACTGGGGTAAGAACGCGGGTATAGTTTGCTTGTTACATATTATTTTAGACTGCTGCCTCATTTTTAACCCGTGGCTGGCTACGCCTATGTACATAATAGGTTGGGGAAAAAGTCTTTTCGTATTTTTGTATGAAAAGTCAAGACATTTTTTTCAAAGTTTATTTACATTTATTTTCAATATATATGTACCGTTTTGTTGAATAACTTTCTGCCATTTTGTGGGCAGAGACATTATCCCGTTACTGTAGAAACTTTGGGACTTCTGATCAAAAAAACGGGACAAATAGTTTTGGCAGTCCTCTCTTGAGGTCAACCTTACAGAACCTAAAGAATTCTGCAGAGACCGAAACAGGTGAAAATCTGAAGGCGCAAGGTCAGGGCTATATGGTGGATGCACTAGGACCTCCCAGTCGAACTCTCTTAATTTTTGCTGAGTGGCTAAAGATGTGTGTGGTCTAGCGTTATCGTGATGAAAGACCACACCCTTCCTGTTGATCAATTCCGGCCGTTTTCTCTCGACTGCTTCCTTTAATCTCATCAGTTGCTGGCAGTAAAGATCAGAATCGATGGTTTTGCCGGGCGGTAAAAGCTCATAATAAACAATGCCCTTCCAATCCCACCATACACACAGCATCACCTTATTTCGTGTTAGGCCAGGTTTGGCCACAGTCTGTGAAGCCTGGCCACCTTTCGACCACGACCTTTTTCGCACGTTCTTGTCGTACGTGATCCACTTTTCATCGCCAGTTATCAATCTCTTCAAAAACGGCTCGGTTTCATTACGTCTCAATAATGAATCGCAAATGAGTACACGGTTCATTAAGTTTCTTTGAGTGAGCTCGTGTGGCACCCAAATATCGAGCTTTTTTGTATAACCAGCTTTCTTCAAATGGGTCAAAACTGTTTTGTGGTCAATTCCCAGTTCTTCAGCTACATCGTAACTACTAATATGCCGATCTTGCTCCACTCTTTCAAAAATGGCGTCCATTTTATTCGTAACAGGGCGACCAGAGCGAGGTGCATCTTTAACATCAAAATTTCCGGACTGAAAACGTTTGAACCAAATTTGTGCTACTCTTACTGACACTGCATCAGGTCCATAAACATCACAAATATTTTTCACTGCTTGAGTTGCATTTTTGCCTTTTTTATAATAAAATTTTAAAATGTATCGAATTTCTTTATTAGATTCACTCATTTTTACGGAGAGAAAAACAAATGAAAAATAGCGGGAAACAACTTTTTTTAATTTTTTTCTTTTCTTTATAATGGAACCTTTTTAATGTTACCAAAACCAGCCAGACACAAATAGTACAGTCAAAAAATTTTATAATAAGTTTATACCTACGTTATGCGAAAAGACTTTTTCCCCGACCTAATATATATACTTGATTTGACTCTGCATATAATTATATACCATAAATGTAAGTGTCCGAAAGGCACGTCTGGCAGTTCATTAATGCAGTAGAGATGAGAGCACTTAGAAGTATTCTAGGTGTGAAATTGAGTGATAGGATTAGGAATAAAATGATAAGGGCTGAAGCGTGTTAAAGAAAATATAGTGACAAGAATTGAGAAAGGTATCTGTTTAGATGGTTTGGTCATGTGGGACGAATGAAAGTAGACAAACGAAAGTGATTTATGATGGACAAGTGAATGGAAGTGTTGGGAGGGGAAGACCACGTAAAACCTTCCATGATCAAATCCAGAAAATGTTGAAGAAATGGCAGGTCAAAAGTACCCGAAATCGCCGGGCGTGTATGAGAAGTTTAATGAGTGTAAATGAAGCTAAAAGTGAGTGCCAAGATCGTAGCAAGTGGAAAGACGTGATCTCAGCCTACCCCTACGGGAAAGAGGGGTCACATTATGTATGTATGCATAAATCTACGTCATTAGTAATTTGACTGAATTCTGTCATTTATTTCAGTGAGAGAGTTCATTTTAAAAGTGGCCTTGCCGGACTTGTTCGAAATTGGTTTACGCGAAGAAATATTGCTCAAACAATGAATACTAGCTTATTATTATTATTTTAATTATAGCATTTGCTCTAAAAAAATATAATGATTACATAATTACTGTGTAAATGGATGCCGTGATCCAGTTTGCGTCATTGTATATATAATATAATGATTTGCTTTCAGGTCATTATTTACGTCAAACTTGCTCTTAATATAAATAAGTTTGTTTATACACATACTACTACATAAAAACCACTTAAAATAGACAAGATTTCGATTCTGATTCCACCAGGGGCCGACGGTTTATAGGTACAACATTATAGGTGATGTGATGTAGTTAAAAGATAAATGCTGCTGACCCCACCTTTAATACATCTTGAAACGTATGAATTCAAATAAACCACGCCTAACTAGACTATCTATTGAATGAAAACTGATGGTTAATAATATAATTGTTTATTAAATAATTGTATGTCACGCAATACCAGGAAATATAACGACGTATTGTCATATGGCCATTTTAGTCACATGTGAAATATACATGTATGTTGTACCCCCATACCTTTAGGCTTTGAATATACAGATCTATAAGACATTCATTCATCTCTTTTCAGGCACTGCAAGGGTTTGGTGTCGACCGTCACCTTCTGGGACTAAAACTGATTGCAATCGAGAACGGACTCGACATTCCCAAGATATATTCAGATGCAGGATTTGTTAAAAGCGCTCACATGAGGATTTCCACTAGTCAGGTTAGTAGTATTTATAACAAAAATAATAAATATCCCGACTGATACATCTCCAATAATTAAAAATTTAATTTAATGCAATTTGCCCAGCCCGGTCCTTTTATAACAGAAACAAAGGTTTTTGATAAGGGGGTGAAAATACGATGATAGTTCTATAATTATTGAAGTTTTCCTTGATATTAACTTTTGAGTGAGCCAGTAAGGGGTTCAAATTGTATTGGTGCGTTGAGATTTGTCCTAAATATTTTTTGTTTATATAATTACAGGTAGCGTGCAAAGCTGATGCGTTTATGTGTTACGGGCCCCTAGTATCCAACGGGTATGCGACTTGCTATAACCCTCGAGACAACGACATGAACTTCGCCACCTCAAAGTTCAATGACAACCCTGAGAGCGACTGCAACAAATACAGGGGGGCACTCGAACAGGCGTTACAAGACATGCATGATGTTTTGCTTACAAACACTCAATCGAAATTATAATTTTATATGAAAACATTTGTATAAATTTAGGTTTAAGTAAGGTGGTGGTGTAACGTAATATATAATCATAAAATATAGTGTGATATTAAGATTACCCTCATAAAAGTTTAATGCATTTTATCATTTCAATGTATTATCGAATACTATTATTAAGTGTATACCTTTGTGCTTTAGACTTGACCATAATTACGAAAAAACAATAAAAGGTATATGGCTTATAAAATTATATCGTCATAAGTAGTCGTAATCTCGCGTTATCTTTTCTTGCCGAAATAATATATATGATATCATACGTCCTAACAAGTTACCTATAGTGCCGCAATAATGTTGTTTGAATTATATTTTCGAAACAGCACAAATAATGTTAAGAAAGAGTATCATCCACCAAAGTTTCTGGTCGGTATTCCATCCTTTTTATTCATACGAGATTTATAAAACTTTCATGCTCGCTAAGTTTTCGCGCAAATTTATTTTTCCCCATACAAAACAACGATGTATATAAATTTCTTTTAACAGTGCTTATTTGCAGGTAATAATATGATAAGTGTTGTTATTAACGACTGTTTTGATCTGTGATAAAACTGATAAAGCAGGGTCGCTTAACAGAATGTATTTTATTATAAGACATCGATGTCTTACGTGATTATATTTACAAATAAATTGTTAATAATTAATGTTGTTTTTATTTATACAATTACAAGTCGTGTTTTATTTTAAACTAGAATACTATCCTATATACAACTAGGATACTAGGATATAATTATAGTCAATATTAAGAATTACATCGTTAGATACACGGAAAGAACTATTATATTTTTCTATTATGTCTACAACCCTGTTCTGGTAATATTAATATTATTTTAGTAGTATTAATATAAGAGGTAGATAAATAAAAGAAACACATAGTTACACTGTACAAACGTTTATTAACATTAGGTAATACATAAATATCATCCTTAATATTAAAATTGTTTCGCTATTCAAAATGATTGACAACATTTCAAAATTAGGTGCATATAAATGTGACCTGGTGTCGAATAATGACTTCCACTACACTTAATTGGTTTTGACTTTGCAATCTTTTGATGTGCATCTATACTATTTTACTGAAAATGCAAAATAAACGAGGATTTTATAACAACTAACCAAGTAGAATTCACGCAATTGTGATTTATATTTCAAATGTTTAAAAAAATAACAATATTTCTTTCCTAATGTCGATATGTACATCTCATATTTTTAATGATAAATGCTTACAGATTTATAGCCTTTTGATTTAATATGATTTTTAGCGAAGATTTGCGAGTTAGTCCTCACTACCTAAAAATCAGATATTGTTAAGAATTTACAATAATTATAGGTAAATGGTTACTTATTTAAAAGACCATGACAATAATTTATTATGGTAAATCTATTCTTAGGTGTTGAAAGGGTGGAACTACATAATGGATTTTCCATTCAAACTTCCAAATAGCTAACCCGATTTTTAATTATGTTAAAAAGAAGATTGAACTTACCTATAATTTAATAAATTCAGGAGTTTATTTTTTGACATATTTATTTTTGAAATAATAGGTTATTAAAGGTATTATACCATATAATATGCAAAAAGCATTAAATTTTATTCTAAATATTTTAAAATTTAATTAGATATTGGTGAAAAAAATGCTTTTACACCCATACACAGGTCAGTACATATTAGAATCTCCTTTTGAACATTATCTATAATTTCATAATCCATAAACTAAGCCTATAATTTTATTTTATTAGGCAGTCTTTACTACACATAAGTGAATAAGGGCATGGAAGTAAACTTTATTATTGTTTCAGCTAATAATGAAATGTTGCCAATTAAAACGACTCCTCTAATTGGAATATAACAAATCAATAGGTATGCATTTGAATGACACAAAAATCTCCATTTAGGGATATGCATATATACTTATATCTATTTTAATAATTATGCTGTAGATAAGTACTTATATTAATAAATTTATGGTTCAGAAGTTTATGTCCCGATCTTTGTCACTTAAATATTTGATATTCCTTTACCGTTATAACAAAAGCATTGTTATATGTGACAAGGCACTAAAGTGTACGCAATTAAAATTAAGTGATGTAAGGTATAGAGGTTGTACGATAGCATAACCCCCTCCATAACCCAAATTACTTTTACTAGTTGATATTTGTTAAGCATCTCTAACGTGTCAGTGCCGCTTTTGATCTACTTTCACTTATATTGAATAGTTATTGGATGCGCGGGTCATGTTATCGCAGATCTCCACGTCATTATTTCTATAAGTTCGTTACATCTGTCTGTCTATCGAAAAAACCTAACGTCCCACCGAGGTCTCCATTTTGATCGCTTCAAATGGGTTATTGACGCTAGACGGTTCTAAACCTTACGACCTATTCTTATTAAGCGATAGAGATCTCGTCGGGTCTAGGTAAATACAAATGGAGTTTATATATTATCTCTCCATAATCCCTAATTAAAATATTTTCAGATCCAAGAAACATACAGCTTGTTCTTATCTGGATATATAAATATTTGTATTCTCGATGTAACATGAATGTCTAAATTCATCGTCGCAATGAGATTGTACAGTTCCAACTTTTGCCAATTCGCTCTAGTCTATTTGTAGTTTGTAGGAAACAAAATAGATATCTACACGGTGTAAACAGACCCCTGACCAGAACCGACTTATTTATCAATGCAGTTTTTACAACACGAGATACGCTGTCTGTGGCGAGCGGTTCAATTAGTTGCTAGTATATTTTCATCTTTGTTTTAATACCAAAAGATTTTAATAGTCTTTTTTATGTTTAAAATGCGTTGCCTTAGGCTTTGATTAAGATCTTTTACACCCTATATGTATGCTGTAATTCTCACTAATCAAACCAATTACTGATTGAATTTAAAATTAAATGAAATGAATGACAAAAATCCCGCCTACATAAAACAACTTAATAGCGATAATAAGTTTGGCGTCAGCCGTAGATTTAACTTATTATAAAATAAGTATTAGTTAGGAAAATAATATTACGTTGCAGTTATGCTATAAAATTATAATTAGTCGCAATTACAATGCAAACGAATTAAAAAAAAGGTAGGTACTACATATATCTACGTTTTTTTAGATGTTCCAGATTATATTACACGACATGAAACGTTGTTTATAATCATATGTTAAAACATTATTTAATCTTAATATTTTTTGCAACAGCAATGTAATTTATCAATATACATTTATACTTGGAACATTATTTAAGCACCTACAAATAAACATTCGATGTTTATCAATGCGGTAGCAATGACAGGTTATCAAATATGTTAAAATCAGTTATGGAAATTTAGTAATAAAAAAAATACAGAATTGAACTAAACAAATTGTTATAGTTTTCTAGAAAGTCAGCTCAAAAGTATGCACATACTTAAATGCGCAATGTGATAAGGTACAAGGAATACAAAATCTGCGGACTGAAATAATTAGGTTACTTATTTATTCTTATATTAATTGTTAATTTCATCATTAATTTAGTTGATATTAAGCAACACCTACACTTTTATCTAAAATTTAACTAAGAACATGTGCTTAAATCTTATTTCAGTAGATAATTGTTCAAATGCATTAAAATTATAAATAATAAACTTGTGATAATAAAAACTCATTACTATAATAAATCACACGTTATTATATAGAAAATACCTATAAACAATAAATTGTCAGACGCCCAGTAATACTAATGTAAATATTATGATTATTAGCGAAAACTATAGTTTATTTTTGTTTAATGTTGAGACATTTGTAAACAATAAATATTGCAAAAAAAAAATTACTATTACAGAGGTTATATTGCCTTTAACATAAATTTTAACTCACCAACAGCCAAAGGGCTATCCCAAGCTGTCGAGTCAAAGCAATTGCAGAAGTGAGACAACGCTTTACACTATCTAAAAAGGCTTATAGTCTGTGCCATTTAAATCTGGACAAACCTTATTCCACCATACGCAAATATCGTAGAAACTGTCGAGAGTTACGATGCGAAAAGCGTATAATATTTTTCCTGCTAAGGTCATACGTAGACCTTGCGTCTATTAGAAAAATAAAGTGCGGCAGGATTAGCCATAGTTATTAAGATGTCGTATCCAAATACTGTGTACATTGATACTGAGGCATGAGATGTGAATGAACTTTTATCCACATTTATATCGCACGGACTATAGCACTAGCGTTTCCATCGCATTGACAGCTCGGGATAATAACTGTGTTGTTAATGTACGACATACCTAGTTGCAAATTAATACAACATAGACAGACATTAGCCGCCGACGATGGTCTTTTATCCGATTAAATCCTTGTATTATATATATTTATCGAATGTCAAGTTTAAATGCGGAAATTTTAGACTTCACGCTTTTAGAAATAATGAAAAATACGTCTCTACAGGAAGACCTGCAATAAATAAATTTCATTATTATGCTTTTCTCATTACAAAGTTCAGCAAGATACTGGTGAACTAAAATTCATTAACATCATACGACTATTGCATGCTAACAATTACTGGTTTTACTGACAGACGTAAAAACACATCAAATACGGAATGTCTTTCAAACTTAATTTATCTTTAATGCTACATCTGTTTATCTTCTATAAAGGTGAATAGCTGATGTATATAGTTAGTTAGACGACTTGATATCTGTACCATCGTAGTACCATAGCGGATTGACTAATTAGGATGTGGGATTTTTAAAAAAAATAGGTGGTCGCAGTAGCTTTGAATCTTGAAATAAAGGGTAATCTAAAAGAATCAACAAAGCATCAGTCTAAGTAAAAAAAGTTTTACAACATAATTATATCCTATTATTATTTATTTAAAGACGTACAATTTGTTTTGGAATGCATAAGCCTGTGTTAATAGGCAGACAGGCAAACAAAACAAATGAAGTTGATATAGCCAGCAGAGCAAACTTAACGTTTAGTCACCCACCTATAAAGTGCATAGAGCACGTATCACAGCAGATCAACAATTATTGCCGAAAACTCTGTATGTACGATTTAATTGCGTGAGAAGACTTGGCTCTTTTAGGCAGAAGGGGGTGTCACCCGAAGTTGGCCAATCGCGTTCTCGTTTCCCTAAAAAGCCGTCGTTAGTGCCACTTCAGCTAGCAAAATTTCTAAGCAATGAACCTTGGTTCTCTGTTAGATTTATATGACCCAGAAAAACACCTAAATTTGCTGATTCTCTCTAAAGGTTCAGTGACCTTAATCTGTGTACCAGCCTCACCGTCAGTGTCAAGTGATTTACGACAAAAAGGCTGCCCTAATTTCTTAAGTGCTGCTAAACTCAACCCAGCAGATTTCCTTCCCTTTCGAAATGATTTCTACCGAACTGTAATGTCTGCCGACGATCATTGGTCCCGGTAAAGTAACCAATGCATACGGTCTTGTATATATGCAGATATAAGTACAATTACATCTTTGAAAAGGTAATGTAAAAAGAATCATAGATAAAAAAATAACAGGCCCTCGGAAAAAAGGAAGGATATATAAAATATACATTATTGTCTCTTTGAATAATGATCTCTGGCATAATATGCATAGAAAACTTATTCTTTCATGATTTGATGTAAGGTACAGCTCTGAAAAATCAATACCACAATTTATAGTGCAACAAAATAATTGAAATCCAAATTTATTAATTTGTTCTTTACTTCAATTATATACCTACACAAACTAAGCTCTTGTGTTTGACATAAGTCAAAGCGCGCCGGTTCAGGGCAGTGGACTGGAGAACACCAGTTCCAAAAGAATACGCTACGAACTTGCTAACAATCTACCACCCACAAATTTATTAAGTTATTCAGTAAGTTAAGTTACACTTAACATAGTTATTTACATTTGAATTCGAGAAGTATATATCGTTAAGAAGTAAACTAGCCTTACATTGACGCAAAGGCTCATAAGGGTGAAAAACAAGTGGAAAACTTTATATGTTAATGTTAGATAAAAGCACAAACGGTATTTTAACAAAAAGACAGCAATATTTAAAATTGGATCGCATCAATTGTTCAGATAAAGCGGATTAATACTTGGAGTTGACCACACCTAAATGACTTCTAAACTAACTTTGAAATCTGTTTCATCTGGAATTAGGCCGTTTGTACCTAAATTACACATAAAATATGGGAAAAATCGTCATCAAACAAAAGCTTTGTGTAGCACAAGTGCTCAAGATGCTGCGTGCCAATCGAAACTGCGTTTTAAGTGCATTGTTGCGAATGTATTCCTTTTTTAAATTTATATGCATTTGAATTTTAGTGTATGAGTTCTGAATTTATATTTTTATGTTATAACTTTGGTTTGGTTAATAATTATTAATCAATGTAAAGATATAAAATGTTCTGATAATTAATTATTCTTAATTTTAAAATAGCGTTTATAAATTTGGACTTTTTATTAAACCGACATCTGACGAAAAAGTAATATTCTAAAAGGCAGGCTCGGAAAATTAAAGTGAACCGAGTTGTCCCTTAATTTTTATAAAATTTAAAGTTATTTTCTTTTTAACCTTTGAACTGAACTGCAATTCTGGTAGGCATTAGATACCGTTTGTACAAAAATTAGAACAATTAGTCTATAAAGACGTGAACCCCGATTATTATTTAAAAATTTTGAAGAATATATATAAATTGGATTAGTCCTTTTTCTTTGGTGTTTACTTGTAAAGTGTAGATTTGACGTCTTATCTCATTATAAGGAACTAATGTTTGAAAGCCAACCAATATTTAGATGCAGTTTTTGGGTCTATCAATTTACATAATAAGTTCTGGGTACAAATAGTATAATATGATAGAAGTTGATGTCTACTGAACATAAACACTGTGTAAGGGGAATAGGGGTGCAAGAGCCGCGCAAGAGTCGCACTAGCAAGAGCAGTAGGTGCCCTTGCAGGAGCCATGGTCACGAATACAGGGATAGTATTCATACTAGCAGCTGCAGTCATCGCGGGAGGTGGAGGCAGGCTGCGCAGCCAAAGGGCGGCCCGGCGACGCCGGCTTGTGTTGCACCCCTGACTCCGCCGCATTCAAATCCAACCTTCCGTCTTGAATACTCTGATATATCTTTTTAGCTGTTTCAAGGAACGCTTCTTCTACGTTCTGACCTCTAAAATGGATAAAAAAGATCATAAATACATCATTCTCTTACATCACACCCATTCTTTAGGTTCAAAAACTTGATTCTCTATAGTAGATACAACAACAAACAAAGGACAAACAATATTATCGTACCTCATTACCGTCCCAGTACTAAGCCTATGCCTCTTCTCACAAAAGAACTACGAGCTTTTCATAATAAATAAATATTAATACTAATTAACAGTAATTAATAATACACAAAAAGATTTGTCCTATGTGGGAATACCTACCTATCTACTCCACAAAATAGAAGTATGTTTTTTTTTTTCCTTCATTTGTTACTCCCTAACAAAAGAGTGTATGAAAGATGAAGTTAAATAAAAACTTGTTAAAACTACTTACGTTTTGGCACTAGCTTCGACAAACATTAAACCATTTTCATCCGCAAACTGTTTCGCTTCTTCATATGTTACATCTCTTTGCGCATCCAAATCTGATTTGTTGCCAATTAAGAATATCACGGTGCTAGGGTTTGTCAAATTGCGAGTATCGGTAAGCCAGCTGCTTAAATGATTGTAAGTGGACCTTGAATGATAAAAAAAGATTGTTTATTCAATTATTGTTTTAGTCAATGAATTTAGATTGTTATAGTAGTTTAGTTGATAAAATTTACCTTCTAGTTATATCATATACCATCAAAGCACCAGCTGCACCTCTATAATAAGACCGAGTGACTGCCCTAAACCTCTCCTGCCCAGCAGTGTCCCAAATCTGGAGTTTAATTTTTTGTCCGGCCACTTCGATAATACGTGTACCAAATTCCACTCCAATTGTATGTGGGCAGTCAGCCATAACTGGAAATAATCAATTAAAGATTAAAAAAAAGCTACAGTTGTCATATCTTTGCCCATGTTAGAATTTGACTGATTAAGCACAAAACTTTCTGTGGCCACAATAATAGATATAAGGTAAACAATTTTTCATAATTCATATAATATGTAAATTACATCACGCGCCAGCTCTCAAGACTTAGGAAGCGTTCTATGGGCGGTGGGTGGGAAAACGGTTTTTAGCTAACGATAAGTCCGATGAACTAGGTGTGGTCACCACAGAAGGATAAGGTCCTCCGGAAATTCGGAGGTTTTGTGAAGAGCTAAGGACCCATCCAGGGAAAAATAATTGGTTAAGAACACAACACACAAGAATAAACGATCCTCTCTAAACAAAAAGACAAATGCAACATTTAAGAAGGAACTCATGAGTTATGTGGCTAGCTACAGGTATAGTTCCGTAAATGTGTAGTGGTTCTATATGGTTACCGATTGAACACAATCTAGTTAAATTGTCGCAGAGCCTATTTCATAGCGCTGATGACGTAGTAGTTTAACATAGTAATTTTTTAAGTCGATGGTGGATCTTGCTGAATTATTTTGTATTATGTAAATGCCAAAAAAAAACCCATTGCTTAAAAATATTTGATATAAATTTCGTCAGCACTAAGCTGTTGTGTTTGTTTAAACTTTTCCGCTTTGAATAAATTGTCGCTTTCCTGGAAACTTATGTATTGTCAAGTTTTGTGAAAAAAGAAATAAGTAATATTTGGACCACATAAATAGAATGTAAGAAGGTGGAGTGGTGGTGGTGCAGCTGATAAATTAATAACTACTCAATTTTTGACATGAAGTTCAACTGTTGATCAAAGATTGAGTAGTAAGTATTTATTCCTGATATTACTTTATCAGTGTTTAAGTAGTAAGTCTTACGAGGGCTGCACTAAAAGAATCGGGAATGGAATATTTCCACTGTTCCTGTCATATTATATCGAATACGATTTATTTATTTTTAAAAAAAATCTCAGTCTTGTCAAACTTGTTTAGTCGTTGAGAAAATGCAATTGACTCGAGAAAATTCAAGAGCGATAATTTATTATTTTGACGACCGATATGGCGTGGAGGTCAGTATACCTAAACTTCTCCAGAGGTCGTGGGTTCGATTCCCACACAGGACAAATCTTTGTGTGCATGAACATGAATATTTGTTCTGGTCTGGGTGTTTTCCTATATTAAGTATTGTAGTTACAAAAAAAAGTATTTAGGTATGTTTATCCGTTGTTTAGTATCCATAACACAAGTTCTTAATGATACTTATCAATTGGAACTAAATAATTGGTGTAATAACAATTATTTTTGTAATAATTATTTTTCGATAGATTATAATCTATCGAAGACAAACCTAACGGTTTGCGTAATAATAATAATGCGTTAAATTGTGAGCAGTTTGTTACGGATCACAATTTTTCGACAGATTACAATATCGCGGGATAGATTATAATTTAACGTTATTTACAATTTTACGGTGACATATACAACATCGTATAGGATGACGAACCCTGGATATACGCGTACGAACCCGAAACAAAAAATCAGACTCGGGTTTTAATGTTCGTTCACGGAGTGTGGCAAAAAAATGGTGGCCACCTTTGTCTTCAAAACCGGCCATGTTGCGACTATTCCTCTTGAGGGACAAAGAACGGTTAATGTAGAATGGTATGCTAGCATTTGTTTGCCACATGTCGTTTCTGAACTCCGTAAAGACAACTGCAATCGCCGAATCATCCTCCATCACGACAATGCGAGTTCTCACACCGCGCACAGAACAAAAGAGTTCTTGGAGCAAGAAAACATAGAATTATTAAACCATCCGCGGTACATCCCCGACCTAAGCCCTAATGATTTCTATACATTTTCTAAAATAAAGAATAAATGGCGTGGTCAGAGATTTTCATCACCTGAAGAAGCTGTGGACGCCTACAAAACGGCCATTTTGTAGCTCCTTACTTCCGAATGGAATGGTAGCTTCAACGATGTTGTGTCACTTCCTTGATTCCCGAAATTTTTAGTGCCGCCCTAGTAGTACGTCGTATGTTGTATGTCTATTGTTATTGTAAAAAAAAGTATTTATATATGTATATCCATTATTAAGCATCCATAACACAATTTTTAATGATATTTATCTTGGAACTAAATAATTGGTGTACCTAATTGTTAGACAATATTTATTTACTATATTTTTTTGGAAATGGAGGCGGATTTTTCGGAATATGGAGACAATTACCTTTTTCTTATATAGTATTTGCATATAAAGTCAACAAAGCACATCTTAGTATTGATGATAAAGTACCTTATAATTATATGTGGCACAAGTTTCTAGCCGTTACACAAATAGTGTCCAAAAACACTAGTAAAAAGTGATATTTTTCACTGTGCTACCAATTTATTATAACCATCATCACTTTATTCCATTAATGTCTTACTATTGAGACGTGCCTTGACTCATGAACTAAGCAAAGAGGTAAGCCAAGTCAACATCACGAAAAAATTTAAATTATAAAGTCAAAACTAAAAAAGTAAGTCCAGGGGAACACAACGAAAATAAATGTAAACCCAACTGACATATTGGCATAAAAAAAAATTACATGGCATGTATGTAGGCATGGTGTTCTCTTGTTAGTAAAATTAGTAATTTTTTATCATTAATTACAAATTAAGGTTACTTATAACCTTAAACTTATAAAATTGATAGGTGGAACCACTATAAACTTCAGTGGCATGCATCTAAAGGACCATGAAATATACATATTATTTAATATTTTGGTGTTTATTTCCACTCCCAATACCTTTTTTTGGATGGCTGAAAATCTTAAGATGCCAGAGGTCATGTTTGGTGTACTACTTACATTTTTTGTCAGTAAATTGGTGAAGAAGACATGATTTGCCAACACCCATATCACCGATTATGATATACTTGAAGATGTAGGAATAATTGTACGGTCCTGACGTCATGATTCTCTTCTGAAAATAATTTTAACAATTTCTTACTTATCATAATAATAGAATAAAAATATTAGGGCAACATCTCACCAAATCATTATGACTCACAAAGAATACAAATTGTTATCAAGGGTACCAATACCCGATTAATGTTTAAAATTTTCATATTTTTGAAGTTATGACAAAATAAAACATGTAACCACAGTTAACGAGTCGTACAACATGAACACATTAGTATTCATTGAATTTACAAACAATGGTCAGTGGATAGTAAAATGTAACGTCAAACCAAACATTCTACAATACATCCACGGGACCTTATAATATAGATTCAATTACAAATTTATTTGGCTTCCAAGGAGTTACTTTATACACTTAAAGACTTACCTAATCAAACTTTATCTTTTATTAGTCCACAATTCACCACAATTCCTAGCAAAGATTAATTTTATGTAGGTACTGATTTATTTTGACGATTATAGGGATTTATTTAGCTGTCACATATGTCAAACTGATTTTTTATTACATACGGCACAGGCTAACATGACAACTATGCTACCTTCAGTTTAATAAGGAATCAATCAAACATACATACATACAAACACGCCTGTGTCCCACGTAGTAGCTGGCAAGCCTATTGCTGCTTACCTGGCACTATTAGTTCGCTACTTGGGCTTCTTAGGTCTTGGGACACGAACAGGAAAAAGTAGTACAAGAATAATTTGTCATCTAATCCGTTCGCTCGCGCTTGCCCATGTACTGTTGATTCGTTGCGGCTGAGAGTAGACAATGGATGAATTCGGCTAAAACTCTATAGGCAATATAAACATATGCATTCTTCTTCAATGATTCCTCTAGCTAGATGATCCTATACTAATTTTCGCCAATGCTGGCATGAATCAATATTAGTGGAGGCCTGTATTAATGTTAATTTTAATAGTTCATTCTTACAAATGCGACTAATCCATCCAACATCACAAGAATCAAGATCAAATATAATTTCAAACTTACTACATATTATTATGCCAGTATAAATACGTAGCGCAACCCTAGGATTTGCCACGGCGGCGACCGCCTTTGGTAGTTCAATTTGACTGTGACGTTTGACAGTTGGGTGCAACTATGCGCACGTATTTTTTGCTTTTGAGTTGACTACTTTTACTTCATTTCCTTTCTATATTCTTTCAATCATCGCTTTCCGTGGTGCTGAGTGAGGAGACAAATCTCATAATCTGTCGATGCACTTATCAATAAAGAACTTAGGAATAAATCGTAAGTTTTGTTTAAAATTATTTATTAACTGCCGAAGATATGTACTTTATTGTGCGGCTACAGTTATTATCATTAAGACATTTTTACTTCGGTCAAATAGTGTAGTTTTTCTCCATATGGACAATTAATATTGTATACTAAAGCAATGATTTTGCAACATACACATATATCTACATTAAAATGTAGACTACAAACTTGTAACAGCAGTCTTAATCGTAAATTTGGAATGAAATACATTCACAAAAGCCGCAAATTTAGTAAATTTACCCATGTACCTAGTGTGTGCAATACGGTGATTGTCTGCTGATTTTCGCTTAAGTAATTTTAGAGGAGTGTTCTCAAAATTAATAATTTTAGATAATCCATAATTTATTAATCAAGCTTAAAAATGAAATATATTCATTATTTTTTTTTAATTCAGGAAAGTATTAATGATGCATGTGACAATACTCTTATGAATATGGTTTCTTATTTACTGAATCAAATTATACTTTCATGTTCGTTCTGATTCATCTACTAGTTTATTGAAACCTGTATAATATTTAGATATTTAAAGAATAGACAATATTGCATACAAAATATTTTTAAATTTTTTTATGGTTATTTGAAACCAAGCTATCTAGATATAAAATTTATTGATATTTTAAGACATATTTGCCCTGTGTGGGAATGAGATTTATCAAAGAAATAGTGAAATACACAATACAACCTTCCTCTCTATAACATAGTTCTAGATAATTGCTAGCAACATATTGTTAGTAATAATATGATAAAGTGCTACCTATTGAAGTGTACATTTCTTTATGTCTAATTTCTTTAATTTAGTTTTTATATTAAATGTACAATAAACTGTTCATTCATTTATTTTTATTTATGAGAAATATAATAATTTATTTTGTTTTCCAGAATAGCAGTACTAACCATGGAGACTTCAATGAGTGCAGCTGATGTACGTAAAACATACATTGACTTCTTCATTAACAAAGAACATAAATATGTGCATTCTTCTTCAACGATTCCACTAGATGATCCTACACTACTTTTCGCCAATGCTGGCATGAATCAATTTAAACCCATCTTCTTGGGATCAGTAGATCCAAACTCTGATATGGCTCAGTACATCCGTGTAGTTAACACGCAGAAATGTATTAGAGCAGGTGGAAAACATAATGATTTAGATGATGTGGGAAAAGATGTCTATCATCACACTTTCTTTGAAATGATGGGTAACTGGTCCTTTGGGGATTATTTTAAAAAAGAAGTGTGTTCATGGGCTTGGGAATTACTTACATCTGTTTACAACTTGCCTAAAGATAGGTTATATGTAACTTATTTTGGGGGAGATTCAGCATCTGGTCTTGAACCTGATTTGGAGTGCAAGGACATTTGGTTGAAATTGGGTCTTCCAGAGTCACATATTTTGCCAGGAAGTATGACAGACAACTTTTGGGAGATGGGTGAAACTGGACCATGCGGACCTTGTTCAGAACTACATTATGATAGAATAGGTGGTAGAAATGCAGCTCACCTTGTAAATATGGATGATCCAGATGTTCTTGAAATTTGGAATTTAGTGTTTATTCAATTCAATAGAGAAACTGATGGCACTTTAAAATGTTTGCCTAAAAAACATATTGACTGTGGCTTGGGACTTGAAAGACTAGTTTCAGTAATTCAAAATAAGAGAGCAAATTATGATACGGATTTATTTATGCCCTTATTTAAAGCAATTGAAATAGGAACTGGTTCAAGGCCTTACTCTGGTAAAGTGGGTTTGGATGACGTTGATGGCGTCGATATGGCGTATCGCGTGTTAGCTGATCACGCTAGGACATTGACCATTGCTTTATCTGATGGTGGATTTCCAGATAACACAGGAAGAGGATATGTCTTGCGACGCATATTAAGAAGAGCTATTCGATATGCATGTGAAAAGCTAAATGCTAAACCAGGATTCTTTTCTTCTTTAGTTCACACTGTAGTAGAGTTATTGGGTGATGTGTTTCCTGAGATAAAAAAAGACCCAGATTCTATTATTCAACTTATAAATGAAGAAGAAGTACAATTTCTAAAGACGTTATCTCGTGGTAGAAACTTACTTAATAGAACCATAGAAAAACTTGGAGAATCTAAAATTGTACCAGGTGACGTCGCTTGGAGACTTTATGATACATACGGATTTCCAATAGATCTTACCAAGCTTATGTGTGAAGAAAAAGATTTATCAATTGATATGGAAAGTTATGAAATTGCTAAAAAAGAATCTATTCTGGCATCACAAGGAAAGACCGCAGGCCAGGAAGATTTGTTAGCATTAGACATACATGCTATAAGCTATTTGCAAAATAATAACATTTCTGTAACTGATGATTCCCCAAAATATGATTATAAAGCCTCATCTAGTAAAGAAGCAGCTTACGTTTTTTACCCCTGCACTGCCACAATTGTTGCTCTCAGAAAAAAAAAAAACTTTGTGGATGAAGTTACTACAGGTGATGAATGTGGTATTATTTTAGATCGTACTAGCTTTTACGCTGAGCAAGGAGGTCAAATATTTGATGAAGGTTTTATGGCAAAAGTCGAAGATGAATCTGTAGAATTTACAGTTAAAAATGTCCAAGTCAAAGGGGGTTATGTGTTACATGTTGGAAAGGTAGAAGGCACATTAAAAATTGGCGATGTGCTGTCATTGCATATTGATGCTGAAAGACGTAGATTAATCATGAACAACCACACTGGTACTCATATCCTAAACAATGTTCTGAGAAAAGTTCTTGGTAATGATTCTGATCAGCGTGGATCTTTAGTAATGCCAGACCGCTTAAGATTCGATTTCACCAACAAAGGTCCTATGACAATTAAACAAATCAAAGATGCGGAAGATGAAATAAAAAGTATAATCAACGAAAACAAATCCGTGTACGCTAAACATACTAAATTGGCAGATGCTAAAAAGATTAAAGGTTTAAGAGCTATGTTTGATGAACAGTACCCTGACCCAGTGCGTGTTGTATCTGTTGGTACACCTGTTGAAGAACTCGAGAATAATCCTGATGGTCCATCTGGTTTCCAAACATCAGTTGAATTTTGCGGTGGTTCTCACTTACATCAAACTGGGCACATAGGTGAATATGTAATTGTGAGTGAAGAAGGAATTGCAAAAGGTATTAGAAGGATTGTTGCGTTGACTGGTCCTGAAGCACTGAAAGCTTTAAACAAATCGAGCTTGCTAGAGAATTCGGTTAACGATGTTGCTAATTTTATTAAAACACAAGGCAATAGTATTAATCAAAAAGAAGTATCTAAGCAAATTTCAGATCTTAGTAACGAAATATCTCAAGCTCAAATCTCATACTGGAAGAAAGATGAATTAAGAACCATGCTCAAGAATCTTAAAAAGGAGCTTGATGACAAAGAGAGAGCATCTAAAGCCGCAACCATAACCTTAGTCACAGAAATGGCTAAGCAAATTTGCCTTGAAAATAAAGATAAAGAAGTAATCGTGTCCCAATTACAAGCTTATGGAAATACAAAAGCTTTGGACAGTGCCTTAAAACAAGTGAAACAGTTGACTCCTCATAGCGCAGCAATTTTCTTTACTGTCGATAGTGAAGCCAATAAAATTTATTGCTTAGCCTCTGTTCCCAAAAATTTAATCGAAAAAGGGCTTCTTGCCTCTGATTGGGTGCAGTCAGTGGTCGGATTATTAGGAGGTAAAGGGGGCGGAAAAGCAGAATCCGCTCAAGCGTCAGGAAACAACATTCAAAATATTGAACTAGCTATCAATGAAGCAAGAAAATTCGCTAAATCAAAACTTAGTTAAGTGATAAATTATAATGTAAATGTATTCAATTTCACCATGGCAGGAAATATTCCTCACCATACCATAAAATGTTATATTATTATGCTTTACAAATAAAAATGCTTTTGAGTAATAAAAAAATAAGGTTTTTTCCTTTTTCAACTCTTAAAATTCCTTCCGAAACCTGTAAAATATATTGGTAAATTCTATAATAAATGTCTCAAATCGCAAATTACAGAAAGTGGTAATACCTATCGCCTAGCCAGGAGTGACTTCCGTATTCCTAGAAATGCTTACTTTATTACAATGTATTTTAGACTTAAATAGGTATTCTATATTTCTTGCTAGGGTAACGTTTTGCAGAATCGTGTATAATAACTATTTTATGTGCTCTTGCAGAAAATGCATACACCAATATGCAATGTGTATATGTTTCTCTTAGTTTGTACGTATTTGAGACGGAATTAGATTTAGGAAAAAAAATTCAAGTAATCCCGCTTTTCCTAAAATCAGAAAAATTATCAAAGCGCCTAAATAAGAAAATGTATAAGCTCACTAAAATTTGTATTCGATCCTGCTTGGCACTTACAATAAACATGAAAAAGTTTTAAAAGTGTAAATGAATGCGTTAATGATTAATACGACTAAAACTCAGAACGATGTTGTCATAAGTTTGACGTCGGTCGGTTCAACCCAAGGTCAACCAATAATAAGAGTTTTATCAAATATTATGGTAAAAATTTTTCAGCCTTAAACGTTTTGCGCATAATTAGATAAGAACAAAACGCGACAGCTGATTACCTGAACAAATTGGAATAAACACACAAAACGACGGATCAATGACCTTCTTAACTTTACTCCACCCGGTTGACATGTGTGGAACTTGATATCGAGCGCTTTCGTGCTTCGCAAGGCACGGGTCGCAGTTGGTTAAGGTTATAACTAAATGTGGTAGTCGCTAAGCCATGTTAAAGGCATATTAGGCTTGAATAAGTCCTAGAACCAGGTTGTCACCTATCACCGCCAACCCGCTTGGGTCCGTGGTGGAGTATGGTCCAATACCCTCTCATTTTGGTTCTTGAGAGGCAGTCCGTGATTAGTAGTAGGACGTTAATAACCTCGTATTTGAATACTGCACGTCTATAACGGTATAAACATTCAAAAGGAAACAGGGATCGTAGAATGGGCGGCTCCGTTTTCCAGTTTATAATCACCAGTATAAGGATGTAAATATTTCAACAAAATAGAATTTAATTAATTTATTGAACTTCATAGACGAACTTTGTTAAATATCGTTCAAACAAAATAATTCTTATATAACCGACAGTACATAATTATACTAAATATATCTACATAATAATTAGTTTAAACAAAATATTCATACAATATTTGGTTGGTCTTTATACGACAGCACCAATTCAATTGGTGAATTACTTCTTCCTACCGGAGTGGTGCAGTATAACGTGCGAATAATTTACAAAAAGAATTCTAAAATATATCTATTTCACTCTTGTCCAAAGCCTTCAGTTTCTTCTATAGCATAATTTAATTTTTCACATAGTTGTTCATAACTTTTGTATGGAGGTAAATCCAGTCTATTGAAGCAGGTATGCGACCTAGGCAGCCATGTGTCTTTTCCAACCTGCGAAAAGTAAAATATTTTTATTGTATTGCATACATTTTTGTTGGTCCATACATATATTTCCAGGGGTATAAAATACAGAAACCAGGAAAAAAATATAACTAAACATGTGAGTTTAGGCGCTAGTGACACGACGAGACTGGGTGGTTAGGATTATCCACCAAAGTAATCCTGGGCTCACAGAGGTCAGCCCTTAGATAGGTGACCGTTTTCGTCGGATTTCATATGGAAAGTTTCCGTGCTTCGGAAGGCACGCTAAGCCGTGATAAGGCTAGTCTTTTTTTTTTAATTTGACTATTCAAAATAACATTACATTTTTTTAAACTTATTCTATCGCCAAACTATATAATAGTTTAATGGCGAATATAACACCTTTTTAAATACATATTATGTTACTAATAAGATCACAAACATAATAATTAATCCTTCATAAGAGGTTAGGAACAGCCAGAATCAAAAACATCAATAAGGTATTTTTTTCAACCTGTTTTTATATACTGCTGTGCTGCAGCAAACAATTTTACTTGGTATGTGGTTAAATAATAACTAACACTGTATGTAGTAATGATTAAGTCAAATTAGAAGCCCTATTGAGTAGTATGTCACGAAACATACCAAAGAAATATCTGTACCTTAGATTGCGAGAGAATGCCCAAGTTACACCCATATAATACCCAGTATACACCAACATTTATAAACATTTTGTAAGCCTGGGTAGATAACATTGTAATTAAATTGACTGATTTGGGATTATTAGTTTAGATAGCAAGCCAGTTTTAAAATAATGCTTTTGATTCTTTGATTATTTGAGTTTACTGTTAATTCGGCTGTATGTATAGATATAGGACTGTGATTTTACCTTTTCTATACAAAATCGTTGAGGTCCGTTTGACCCCATAAGTTCAGCAAAACCTCCAACGGGAACTCTGCACGTACCAGTCACGAACTGCAATAACCTTGCGCGTTTTTCATTGTCCATTTGCCTTACAAACTGGAAAATTAAGATGTAAATATTGAAACGTGTCATGTTTCCCCTGGCAGATGGAAAAATAATGTTGAACAGGTAGTATTCAAACATTTTCACATATTTCATTTTATAATATAAGTAGTATTTCACAAAATAAACAATTCAAATTAAATAGACGTTTAACAATACCGTCAAGAGGTTCAAATTGCCAGGTAACGACGATAACATCACTTCTTATATCATCATCATCACGGTAAAAAATTAGAAAGACTATTTTGTTAAAATAGAAGCGACTTTTGTAGATAAGTGACAGCATTGACTATTTTATTAATCCAGTAGAGTATATATTTAAATGGTGGCTTAACATTATAAAACTCCACCATCAATATAATATTTAACAGGCTGAGTCATTATCCTACCATTAATCCCGGTTGTGCCATAGACCTACGCTATGGAGCCAGGGTCTGCTTACTGGTCTAACCAGATTTGGCTGAATTTCAGTTATTAAACAGAGCCACTGCCATCTGACCTATGGAACCCAGAGGGAAACATCATTCCACAAACCAGCTGTCAGGATGTTAGAAGAAACTGACTTCCTCATAACGACTGCCATAGATATGGATCCGGGATCACCGGCTTAACTTGCTACCGAGGCATGGAGCAAGCTATAATTATGCACATAGCTTCGAAGACTCATAATTGCGCGCGATTTGAATCAGACACCCAATGAACTTTGTCAATTGAAAATTAATAAATGCTACTGACCTGCCAAAACCAAGCGATTTGTTTGCTAGTCCGTGTATAGTGGCGGTATATAGTATTCCTTTGCCAATCGTCAACATCTACCTCTTGCATACCACACAACATCAGTTCAAGTTCGCGTTCATCGAAGTACTTCAGCCATTCTAATGGAACTACCTAAAAGCAAAAGGTATTTTTGTATTTAAAAAAAACTAGTTCTAAGACTGTAGGTTATTAATTCTTCTATTTACCAGATTAATATACATACAAATGAAATATATATTTTAAAAACTGCTAGGAAATTATGTAAAATAAACCTTAGTTAATTACCTCATTAAAACCTTCCAAGAACGCAGCCGTTTGTTCTTCGATCCCTCGCGTCATACGCCATTGTGTTACCAGTTGCAAATATTGTTCTTTGTTAGTCTGTTGAAAATAAATAAAGGGTGAGTACAATGAAACTGTACTGGGAAAATAAGCATAATTTTAGTCGACCAAACACTTACGAGTGCAACGAAAACGCAAAAAATTAAAACTAAGTGAAGGTTTAAAAAAATTAATGAAAATGATCATTCGAAATATAACATTATAAAAAGTAATCATTACATAATAACTACAGTTTTTACAATTTCTTGGAAAAAAAAACAAGTGTTTGATAACAGTTTTACACGCTGCATGAAACAAATGCTTTGTTGAACTATGAAGTCAATTAAAGGCCAAACAGGCCTACGAAGCGAACAAGGGACCAAATCTCAAGGCTCAAGGAAATAGTTTACAAACAACGTATTTCAATATCCTAAGGCTTTGCCTATTGTAATTGTAGATAGATAATATTGAGTGAAATAAAATGATCTGACTATCAACTCACCTCACTGACACGTTCCTTATCTCCAGCTGGCTTAAGCTCATGGTGGATAACTTGCCCCAACACTTCGAAGTCCACGCTGAACCACATCTCCAAACCACATTCGTCGATATTGTTGTCTTTGATCCAAACTAACGAGTTATAAAACTCGGGATCAATAGACTCTATATCTTTCATTGTAAGCTTCTTATTAAGCATTCGTTTGTAAAAAGGCATCGTGAATCCAGAATATATAAATCTACCATGGTATAAGGCCATTGCAATAAATCTTCCTATAAACTTGAAATATAGCAAATGATCAGGATTAACATAACTTGCGGGATTTATTTGTAAGCTATAATTGTTTTTGTTCGCGTACTCGAATAGACAGTACATCGGATTCAACACTTCGTGTGAGAGCAAGAAGAACCATTCTCTGCTCACGCCACCATAATCTAAACCCTCCTCGCCTTTAAAAATAATATACAGTCGTCTCCGCAGTTCGTACGCGGGTAATCTCATAATCTGAAAAAAGAAGCAGGCATTATAAAAAACCCAATAATTTCATACAGATGTACGATTACCAGCCAATGTGCAAAATTAGGTATTAGTACACTATAGTTCGATCGCGTTAAGAATGCAGTGAGTCATAATTGTCCGCCGTCGCATCTAGCTCCGCCCCCTAACCAATCAAATCTTTTCAAATTACAAGGTCAAGTTCACATTGTCCAGTTGAATGCATTGCTTCGAACGCAACGGTTGTGACCTGTCATTTGTGTTATCTGAATAAAAAAAATATATACCTCACCAATTCAGAAAAATAAAAATGGTTATAAAGTTCTTAGTGAAAAATGGGAAAATAATAAATTTAAATCGCCAGTGAAAAAAATTGCCCGGATGTTTATGATTGATATTATTTGATGAATTAGACAAATAAGGAGAAAAGTACACTCAATATATTTAAATAACGACTACCAAACATTAAATAAAATTATCTTTATTTGCGAAGCTGATGAAGATGTTCCAACGATTAAACGTATCACACTTCATAAAATAATTCATGAGTTGAGATTTTACTTTTATACACAGAATAATAGAACATTATTACCTAATGGAAAGAGAAGACTTTGCTTTGTGGCGGCATAAATATCTTAGGCAAATCAAAGACAACAGAAAAGCAAAAAAATACATATAATTCACTAACGAGGATACTCGTGATAGTGGTTAAAATATGATATTTAGGACAAACTTTTGCTTTGAAGTAAATTTTGATAAATGAATTAAACTTAATCTTTTAAAATACAATTTGTTTTAATATAACACCTCTGTGCATACAACCTTACCCTGTAGTTGCACTGATGACTCACAGCATTCTTAACGCGAACATTTTATCACGAAAGCTTATTATGAAGAGAGACAAATTTTAAACATGCATTACGCAACATTTGTATATTTGCAATGCTTTATTAATAATGTTATGCGTGCATCCCACGCAAGCAGTTTGTCGTGACTTCAAAGTTCAATACAAAAGCCAGCAATATCATATATACAAAAAATACTGACCTGATGGTATGAATCTTCGAACAGAGTTTGTCGGGAAAGCGTGATTTTAATATGACTGGGTAAAGCATTGCTCTGACACAAGTATCTGAACTGGCTGAGCTTCCAGCGGAAAGAGCGCTCATAGGCACGCGGCACTCCATAGGCGCCCTGCGAACAACAATAAACACGCAATATTTATCTATTAATATTCTAGTAATATTTTTTATGTCACATGTTCTATTTTATTGTAATGGAATTGTGTAATATGCTCCTTGTAGACCTCATCTTCGTTACCTCCTTAATTTCCCTCCTCACAAGTCTAATTTCTTTTCATATTCCTTCTCAGTGCATGCAGTCAGGTTATGGAATGATCTGCCCTTGCACGTTCAGAATTGCCCCAGCGTTGCTTCTTTTAAAAAACATTTAAAAGTTCACTTTTTGTAATGTTGTTAGGTTTTTTTTCTTTGTTTACACTTTATATTACTATTGTTGTTGTTATTTTGTTTGTATCTGTCTTCGTTAGTATATGTATTTTGTATTTTTTTTTCTCTGTGTTTAGTATATTACAACGCACAGACTAGCCTGTTTTATCTTAAGTTTTTCCTATCGCGGGCCAGCTGGAAGATATTTCTATTTGGAATAAGCTGTGCCCTGTTTGTTTGTGTTGTTTCTTAGTTTTTTAGTATTTCTGTATATATATTTCTGTGTGTGTACTAAATAAATAAATAAATAATATCCAACATGGTCCTGATTTAATTTAAGCAAAGTTTAAAGTTTCACGTTCAAAATTAGGGTTAGGTTACCAGACATTAAGGTAGGCAGAAAGTTCCACACACCTGCGGTCCTTTAGGCGCTCCAGGGCGCGGATCCTGGAATGTGGTGGTACGTGTGTTGTGGTCCACAAAGTAACGTGTGCCTTCCTCTGTGAGGCGCGTCTCCCAGCCCGGCGGCAGCGCTTCATCTGGAGCAGTCGACACCTCTTGACCCTGTAACGTAAAAGTAAGGTTTTAACTCAAAGTTTCTTAATAATACTTCTATACTACCTTCCTTCATTTCAGAAATATTAATTGTAAAGGTTTTGTGTTGCCTGTTAAACCCGTGTCCTGAGGTTCTTCAGGCTGTGCTTTATTCATTGGTAATTCAGTGCTTGTTGTAATAAGTGGTGAAACAAAAAGATAACTTTCGCCATATAGGATATAATTAGTTTGTAATTAAACCAGCGGTGGTTAAACAGCAATTAAATTAAATTTTGAAAACATCTGCGCCCTTGGGTCCTGTAAGACATGCTTTGTGCGTCAATAAATCAGCGATTCTTTTAAAGCTGCTTAAAATAGTGTTAATGTACCTGCGTCCTGGGGTCCTCCCACTGCGTGGTGCGGTTCTTGTGGTTGACGAAATAGATGCGTCCATCGGGTTGCACGCGACGCTCCCAGCCCGCGGGCAGAGCGCCCAGCCCGTCGTCGACGGGGGCGGGCGTGCTACCACTGCTGGCCCCTGTGCCCGGGGGCGCCGGCGATAGGCCCAGCACTGGCCCAGTTCCCGTACTCAAAGCCGGTCCCGGTCCCGTCACACTTGTAATAGGAGTTACTGTGCTGACACCTATTGTGATAAACACAGTTGATAATAAGTAAATTTTTGTTTGGGTAAAATTTTTTTTGCTATCAACATCTTAGGAGCCGCTGCCAACGTCACCTGCAAGGGGTGCACTTGCTGATCAACAGACGAGGCAGTGGCGAACATAAAAGTTCCTGGCAAGCGGCAATACCAAAGTTAAGATCTCGTGCGAGATTCTTCTTTGGATCAGCCACCCAGCTCGCCACCAATTACGTGGGAGCAACAATATAACTGGCGAAATGTGGGCGTATAATATGTCTCTGCATAAGGGATAGACCTTCGGGAAAACAGGCGTAATTGTATGTAAATTTTGTTTTCTACTTTAATTATAAGCTAAATAATTGTACACAATAATACCAACCAAAAACCCGTTCTTTACCGACTTTTTATTACCATTAAAATTTATTCGAATTAGGGTCAAATTTCTAATGAAGCCTACAATAAATAATCAGTAATGATTTAGATACGTTTGTCTTTTATTTTATTCGTCATTCTGATATAGATATGCAAAATAATTGCACTTTAATCATAAAAATAAATATGTAATAGTTCTTCTTTGTTTGTGTAAAGGTTTGCTTCTTGTGGTGACTTTGGCTGTTTTTTTACATTCAATATTGTAACCTAATTATGTACAAAAAAATTCAGTAAACCTTGTAGTCATTGAATCATTAAGTATAATACCGTTATCAGATTAATTTCCCTGTGATAAGATTCATACGTGAAACAGATTAAAAAAATGCTTTTGTCGTTTCACTTGAGTGTAAATATTTATAGCCTAGTATTAAATGAATAACCAAATAGGTAGATACCAAAATCTACCTATTTGGTTATTCATATCAAAAATAGGAATCAAGAAGGTCAAATATTACCTACATTCAAAATAGGAACATTTTTTCGCCTCTTAACAAATAGTGGGAATTTCCATTGAGACCCAAATTAATCTACATTTATAGACGCAACGTAGTGCACAAGATCTAATTTTGTATTGGTTATACAATTATCTTACTCACTTGTAAAAAGCTAGACAAGATTTTAAAATCTAGACCCTGTGTTATTAATCCGACAAACGGCGTTCCGATTATTTTATTTATTTAAAACATTTACAGTTTCATTACAGGTTATCCCAAATCGATACTGTAAGTTACAGGAACACTAGAATGTTACATAAAAACTTAACAGAACAATAATGAATATTATTGAGTTTTCATTATAATTTCCGAAATTTCATTGCTGCTGGCTGTGAAAACCGCCACCATCTTTGACTGGTATTCGTAAATAATTGTGTCAAAATATTATGAGAAATATATTTTCCGTCTTTTCTATCTGTATCAAGACGTTTGGGAAGAAGTTTCCCAACAGTAGGGCGCAACGCTCCTAATTTATTTCGGTATCTGTGTTGATAGTTGTGTCCTTTATATTTTATCGTAAATATTTATTTTGCGTAAGGGAGTAAAACAAATCCATCTGCTATTACAATTGATTTATAAAATTTTACTTACCAACTGGGGCTGCGTCGCTATCAGCCTCCGGCTGGTGCGCTTGCGGTGGCTGCGGGTATAGGAAACGTTGGTTGCCCTGAAAACAAACACGTTTCAGGTCAGAAAAAAGTAATTCCTTATGTTTTTTGACTTCATACGTTTCAAAACTACAAATTTGTTTGAACCCTTTATATTGGTTGGTGGTATTGCTACTATGAAACGAACCTCATCCAGTTAAGTTTAAAAATAATCAAAAAAACATTATCAAACTGCTCTGCCCGTTAAAAGGAACATCCATAGAACGTAGGGTAGGGTGATGCAAGAATGTGCGTGCGGAAAGCGCACACCTTGCAACACTGATCCAGAGTGGTGTTTGCAGCTAACTTCAGTTGTTTTTTGATGAGCTTAGATACGTGCTTTAAAAATGTTTTGGAATTCTAGTAAAATTTAATCCATCCATCCATTTATTCTATCCAGATGAGTGCAAAGATTTTATTAAACTTTGTTATAGAACACAAAAGGATCAGAAATTATCAGTTGTTCTCCATATAAAACACTAATAGAACAAAATAATAATAAAAGAGACAATTAAAAAAACTCCAAATTGTATAAAAAAGACAAAAGAGGAAAACAAAAAAAAGATTGTAACTGATAGAAACAAAGTATTTATATATAGAGGTTGGACGGAATTATATAAGGAACCGATTCCTGAATGTCATGTTTGTCGAGAGTGATGGCACGATAAATGTACTGATTATATGGGTATTGATATGCGATATATATGCGATTTATGGCACTAATTAAACTATATTTAATTTTTTCGCAATTTTATTTATGCGCAATATTAGCGACCTTTATGCACATGTTTACCCATTCGGGTGTGTAAAATTGCGCAACTCTCAATTTTGCAGTTGTGGGCTTGTGGCAAATTTTTGGAAGACTAGTAGTTTTTAATTACTAAAATGTTTATTATTCTTTTATTTGATAAGAATATTATGATAATTTGTACAAAAGTTATTGTTGTTGTATTTATTATGTGTTTTGGTTTCAAAACTGCGCAAACTTACACCACCCTACCCTGTTTTATAATTTATTTTAATTGTGTTTTAATTAAACAAAAATAAATTATTGTTCGATAATGAACTGTCTTTTATAATAGAATCAACGATTTAATAATTTGATGATCCTATATCAAACAATTGGCATTAAAAACATATGGTTGATGATATACTGTTTTTTTTGTTATCTGTAATGTTTTTCCAAAATCTGTGAATGCAGTTCAAAATATCATCAAGTTGTGAATAATCTCTTATAAAAGTTTTCCTGTAATTATAACAGTAAGGGTATATGCACTTATCAGCAGCTACAAACTAAATTTAGTTTGCATATGGCAGCAGGAGGTTGCAGAAAATATTTATCTTTTTTTCACCACCACATTTTCTTTAATAGTTATTTTTCTTTAAGTTTAATTAAGTGAACGCCACATGACCGAAAATATTGTCAGGATAATATGAAATTAATACGATTTTTTATAAAAGACCCGAAACACGACGGCCTTTATTGAGTATAGTGTTACGTCAGAATTCACAAAACATTAAAACATACACAGAAATTTCTAGAAAAAAGAATGCGGGGAAAATAAGCGTTCTTGTTTTTTATAATTCTTTCAGCAAACTATAAAGAAGCCAATTAAAATCAACTAGTTGAAATCCCGCGCAATTATTTAGTACACACAAAACATGAAATGAGTTTGCTGGGAGAAAATTTGTTAACTGTGATGACAAAGCAACAATATGTTAGCCAGCTTAGTATTATGATGTAGGCATTCAATTTAATAATAGTTTTCTCGGATATTCAGAATTTTTTATCAACTTATTAGCGCGTCATTAGGATAAAGAAGAGATAGTTTGTATGTTTGGGGTATTTTACGATTCTACTGATCCGATTATGAAAACTCTTTCACTCTTAGAATGCTATGGACTTTTTATGCTCATATCAGTCATTTGTAAGTTCATTCCGAACACAGACAGACAGACGCGGCGTGCGACTTTGTTTAATAATAACTTAATGTTCTCTACTTATCATGAGTTTTTACCAACAAATAGTCTAAACGATTGTTTTTATATATAATTTGTCAAGACCAATTATATTGTTTTTTTTTGTCTTTGTGATTATCTGCAATCAGTTGCAAACTATAAGCAGATCTGTTCCATGTTCCTTAACGTGTCCAAGGAGCCCCTCAGCAGGAGACACCTCATCCTTCACCATCTGTCACCAAGTCAAGTGTGCTATATAAAATACAAAACTATTGCACGCCAATGGGGCAGACCAAAGCTAGATCTCGTGCGAGATTCTGCTTTGGATCAGCCACCTCAATGCACTCCGTGATGCCAACTCTGATTAATAATTCTCATTTGGCAATTGGTTAACTATTAAACAGGCATTACTGAGTTATTGTGAAAGTTTGTAGTACCACTGGAATAATACATATGAATTTTCGCTTTTTTTTTTAATCAACAGTTTGAACCAGCCTGTTTAATCAAATTACTTGGACGTATATACCACTAATTGTCAACGATTATCAGATAATCGTAGTTTTTGTTCAAGTTCCCTAGCGATTACGGTACCTGTGCGACGACGTGCCGCCTCTCGCCGCGCCAGTGCTGGAAGCGCGCCAGACGCTCGGTATCCGGGCGCTGCCACGTGGTGGTGCGAGAGTTATGGTCTACGTAGTAGACGCGCCCGCGAGCGTCGCGACGCACCTCCCAGCCCAGTGGCAGCGGCTGCGGACGCTCCCACGACGTCGAACGAGTGTTGTGGTCTACGTAATATCTGTTTAACATTATACATACCTATATAGCATTTATAAAGAAATTAACTATAAACATTTGTCACTTTTCTGCGCCTGCAGAGAACTATTTCATTTTTTTCTTTGGAATATTAGTCTTTTATTTACACATAATATCATGGCTACTTTAAACAGTGTGTAATTTACTGATTGCTCAAAATAAATAGCGAAATAAACTATGTCTATTTGTAACTTTTTCACACCTAAGCCAGCACACAAAAAATAATTGTTTTACTTGGAATTCCACTCTTTGGTTTACACATATTATGGCAATTTATAAGTGATTTATTAATTGTTCTCTAGGTACTTCGATACATTAGTACAAGAAAACGCAAAGTAAGTGGATGATCTACTAGCTATAGGCAAGATTTAAATTCAATTTTCTAAGATTTTTTTCTGTTTTCTAAATATTAATGAAAAAAAAAGATTATTAAAAAGCCATTTTACTTGGAATAACTTGTCGAGCGCAAACACTATTTTAAAAATTTTATGCTTAACTTGACCTAAACCAATAAAACTTTGATTAGATATAGACTGCATAAGTACCTTCGACCATATACGTCGTATCTCATTTCCCAACCAGAAGGCAACGGTTCCTCTGTACCACTAGTGGTAGCTGGATTATCTGATGGCAGTGCACTCTCTTGCTGAGAGGAACCCGCAGATGCTGGTCCCGCTGTGGTCCCTAATGGTTGTCCAGGCAACCTGTCCATATTCACCACTCCACTATGCATTGCCCCATTGCTTAGAGGTGGCGGCCCCGGCGGCGGCTATTGCAAAAAAATAAATATATTGGATGCAAAGAGGTAAAGATGTGCCCAATGGAGAGGCCTATGTTCAGCAGTGGACAAAGATAGGCTGATAATGATAATCCTGCTGATGATTCAAAAAGGTCAGTATTTCTTGCTACTCTGCATTTATTTATACCCAAACTTACTAAATATTATAGATATATTTTTTTTAACATTTAAAATATTTGTTCAGTTTAGTTATTAAGTAATGTACTAAATAGAACTCACTCTTAGGTTTTGTGTTCTTATGTTTGATCTTAATGTTTCTAGATTATTGCGTCTGAGACGAGCTCGGACTCCATCATTCAATGTGTTGCTAGAGGTTGTGGCTTCTCCAATAACTTCATGTGACTGATGCAAAACGGATGGTTCAATTCTTAACCCGTCAAGTAGTATTACTACCTCAGCGGTTTTTGTTTCAGATGGATTGGAATTATTCTCCTGTGATGCAGTCTTTAACATATCTAAAATAAATAGGATTTTCTATGTGTTATTATTTTACATGCAATCTTTCATTATAATAATTTTGAGAAAATGAACTCTAATTTTAAATTAAGAAATGACTTTATTATCAAAAATAAGATTTAGGTTATATAGTAATATCATTAAGCCTATACCTTCTATTGCATGTAGTAACACAACTTGTGATGTGTATACAACAAGATATAAAATGCTTCATTAATCATAAAAGGAGGATAATATATAAAAAACACTATATTTTCAACCACTTCTATAGCCATCATAATCACCTATTGTATAGCTCAAACATAAAACTCTTTAAGAGATACATTATCAAATTAAGCACTTTACTAAGTACTTTAAATATGATTGCCATTTTATAATGAACCCAATAATAATAATACATACCAAGAGTTAACTCCACATTTTCACATTTTCCATTAAAACATTTTAATATTTTCAGTAAGTTTAATCTTTGTTCTCCAATAATATTATCTTTTCTGAAACTATGATGATCAGCCAATTTAAACAATATTTGGGATAATGGAGTGACTAAAATTGTGAATTCTTCTCTCCATTTCGGATGTAAAGTGTTCTTGATAACTTCTGTTTTCTTGGAGATCTTATCATCAATTGTCACTTGCAAGTATGGATTTGGTTTGAATATCCCAGAATTTCGAATACTTGCAGATTCAACTAAAAAACAAAGTCAATGTTGTGAAAATTTATATAACATAAGAAATAATTATTAACTATATGCAAGTTTTCTACTTAATTGGTAATTTTACTAGCATTTCTTGTTCTTTAGTTTATAAGTTAAAAGAAACTAAAATTGTTGACTTAAAAAACTTACACCTCTAATTTTAGCAATTCAAACAATACAACAGAGCTTTGCAAACAGATACAAGGCTTTATATGTAATCACTATCAAATTTAATAAAATATAGCTGATTACACTATTTGCAAAAGACAAGTGCAAACATTAAATATTCATACCAGTTAAACTCAATTGATGATATGTGGATAGTGAAATAGGAGCAGTAAGAGTTGAAATACTTTCAGTCATGGTGAATATTAGAACTTCATATTAATTATCAATTCACTTATTGCATCAGCTACCTGAAATAGATGATTGATTTTAATCACATATACTGTATATAAGGCTTACAAATACATGTTTATCCGCAACAATAAAGTGGTTTATACACAAATACACTTGTAACCAATAGTCTGAAAATAATGAGTCATGCAAACATAATCAACAATTTATTAGAAGTATAATTTACTTTTGATCTAGTAAATCTGTATGGGTACTTTATTCTGGCAAAAGATACTAACTAAACAAGGTAAAACAAAATAGAATACAATGATCTCTTATGTAAAACATAAAAACTCATTCAAATCATTAAATGTACATGTTGGTACTATCTACTTACTTAATTTTATATTGAGATTAGGTAGATGTACAGAAACAGATAACGATATATTTTCTTAGGCGGATGAAATTACACATATTTTACTAGTTATAATGGTTGGAAAACAATAGGAACTATAATTTTAATTAGAATAATTCGATTGTTGTGATAATTGCAAAACAAAAAAGACAAACCGTGTTTAGTGCACCAAGATTCCGTATATTATAGCCAAATTAACTTATTGCATGTAGCTTATCTTCTTGCTGAAAGGAAATAAGATAGACAAGACTTGCGTAAATACCTTTTGTACCTACTCAATCATTTTTATTATCATCCAAGTTTATTATTTTTGATATACCTTCTATACATTGTTAAATATAAAGTAACACTACCGAAAAATCATAGTTTTAACAAGATATTTTTGAGAAAACACACAGCTTTTGTGATTGTAAAATATTGTAATTCCAAAAAATTGTCACTTATTAATCTATTACACCACGGACTAGTGACATACCAAAGCTAGTCTAGAAGAGGATATTATGGTCTCCATGGAAATGTTCGCTGTCAAAATAGCATATTACTAAAATATTCTTTATTTTTCTAGATATAAAACTAATTTTCGTTTACTGTAGAGAAAAAAAAGGCAAAACAGTTAGTGAGTACGGAGCATCTGTGTATATTTCGTTCACTTGCTGATGTCGATAAAAATAATGTAGAAAATTAATAAATAATATTCTAATCTAACTTAAAACGGCCAGGACACTCGCACAAGACTACTTGTCAGAGTAACTATGAAGAATATTACTGGGAAATATTGAAAAACACACATAATAAGAAAAAAATAATTTCTGTTTCATCTAAATTGATAATTAAGTCATAATTATACTTGGCTGATTTTCTTGATAATCGTAAAATACTATTGGTTAGACTGTATATTCTATCACAGATAAATTGAAACTTAAGACTAGGCAGTATAATCAATAAACAATGTCAGGGACAGAATAATGTCAGTGAAATCAAAATATTGATTTTTTTGTTACAAATTTTGTAATTGCGTAAAGTTCGTAATATCTAGGTACTAGTGTATTTTTTAATAAAAATAAAAAGATTGCATTAATATAATTATCAAAAGAATGACTAACCATCTTAAAACTTTGTACGTAGTTAGTGACTTCTCAGTTGGTTTTATTTAAACCATCCGCGATAACTTTTACTTTTTGTAAACTATGAGATAACTCACCTTGAAATTGATATTTTAGGCGTCGTCTATATAAAAACAATCTTTTTATTTAATCCAGACTAACCCCTCTAAAAGTCCTCTTCACTACACTACTGAATTTTACCTATTCATACGAATAAATGTAATTTACCTATAGAAGACCTCTTTAAAGTACACCACTGTAAACTACAAAGGACTGTAGTTTACACTACATTGGTATGTGCAATAATTTTATTGTTTGCTTTTTCAAGTTGTATAGAGCCAGCTTGTTCTGTGGCTGTTTATTGAAGAAGTAGAAAATGTATTTTACTAATTTCTCAGAGTACCTACAATTAAAAACCCTTTTCGTTAGTTAAGCTGACGTTCAGGCAATGACTTCATCTTAATTGAGATGTGGACTCCATAATTTGGAACATATAATATATAATTGACAGATCAATGGATATTTAAGCATTTGTTTTTAATAGTGAGCCAACTATATGGAGTATGTTTATATTGCTAATAAATATAAAGAATAGAGCCAAAGAGTATGGAAGCCATTTTCATAGTATTTTCAGTTTCAGTTAGAAGGTACTTTAGCTACAATATCATGAAAGGATACATCATAGACACAATAGAAAATGTATTGTTTGAAGAGTCACTGGATATACTAAATGAAACACATCTTCCAGTTTTAATCATGTGTATTATACTATATTATCCTCGATGGCCATGGGGTCACTAGGCTTTAAATCTTCTTATTTTTTCCTTTTCAGGAAAAACACTCTTCTCTGTTTTTTATTTCTTCAAACTAGGATCAAATAGGATGCTATTACTTGATGTCATTAGTAGGCCAGATTATATCTGAACAATTGTGACACAAAATTTGTGCCCACTTGTGGAAAACATGCTTACTAATTTCTTTTATATAATTTTTCATAAGATTTTTTTTTTTTTGAAATGAGTTGGGTAAAAGTCTATTTAAAAAAGGTAACAGGTAACAAGTAATTAAAATTGCAAAAGCATAAAGTTTGTATTATTGAGTGCCCAATCTAATGTTTCCTTATCTTCCAGTTCACATCAAATTGTGCAACAATTGGTAATGATATTTTTTATAGAGATTAATAGCATTAAATATAATTATTGAATTCCACTTCTTATTTTACAGAACAATGAGTCCTGTTGAAAGTGTTCCTGTGGCTGTTTTAAATTGTATTGATGACTATGTGGAGTTACTCTATGATGACATTCCAGAGAAAATTAAAGGATCTGCTCTTATTCTCCAATTGGCCAGAAACCCAGATAATTTGATAGAATTATCTAGAAATGGTCTGCAAGAGTCTTTACTAATTTACACTGTAATTTAAATAACACAACTATGTTTGGCACAAATAGTTGAGATGATTTGTTTTCTTTACAGAGACATTGCTTAGTGTTCTATCTCGTGTCCTGAGAGAAGAATGGAAAAGAAGTATTGAACTTAGCACAAACATTGTATACACCTTTTTCTGTTTCTCTACATACAATGAGTTTCATCAGGTCATCATTCAGTATAAAATAGGATCACTTTGTATGGATGTGATAGATTATGAGCTCAAAAGGTATGATCAATGGAAGGAGAAGGTTGAAGGAAAAAAGCCACTATTGACTCCTGATAAGGCATGTATTTTATATTTTTCAAATTTTGCTTATAGTTTATTTACAAAGTTAATGGAACCTTTGTTAATGTTACCTTAACAAAAAAGTAGTGTGTATCACTGAATGTAAGTACCAGTTACATGGATAATGCCTAGGAAAGATGTTTGAATTGCATTCAATTATGAGTGCTGCTGTGAGTTAGGAGGCACATCAATCACAATGCCGCATTTCTGTGTGCATCTATCTGCACTTAGTCTAATTTATTTAAATTTTGTTGTAGAGTGAACCTCCAAAGAGTCGTATTCCAGAACCAAAACGAAGACCAAAATCTGGCACATGGGCTGTTGCTGATGTAAACTTGCAGAAATCTAGGTCTCTAGTGTCAAGTTACCATGAAGATTTGTGTAATATCTCCGATGAGTGCCTATCAAAAAATGATGAAGAACAAATGAGAAGGAAGTTAAAAATGTTATCAAAAAGACAAGAGCAACTGCTTAGGGTTGCGTTTTATATGCTACTGAATATTGCAGACAATGTTAAAGTTGAAGAAAAAATGCATAAAAAAGACATAGTTGGCTTACTAATGGGTGCGATGGAAAGACATTCTAATATTGATTTACTTATTCTTATTGTTTCTTTCCTACAAAAGCTTTCAATCATGGTAGAAAATAAGAATAGTATGGGTTCCAAAGGTATCATAGAAAAACTGGCACCTTTATTAGATTCTAATAATGCAGACTTAGTCAATGTTACTTTAAAGTTATTATTTAATCTGACATTTGACACGAAATTGCGTAATAAAATGATTAAAATTGGGTTACTTCCTAAATTTATAAAATTCACAAGTAAGTTGAAAAATTTAAACATAATGTTTTTTAAAATTTAAACAGTTTTTGTGGATGATTGTAGTTTCTACAACTTTATTTTCGTTTTAGGTGATGACAAACACATTAACTTGGCGATGAAAATTTTATATCACTTAAGCATGGATGACAGGGTTAAAGTACTGTTTTCACAGTCTGATTGTGTAAAGTTGGTGTGTATAATTATTTATTATTTTATTTATTAAAACTTTATCTCACAAATTAAAATTAAAATGTACAAACGGCGAACTTAATGCTGCAAGGCATTCTCTACCAGTTAACCTTTGGGTTAGCAAAAAAGTATGAGGCAGTACGAATAAGAAAACATATAAACTTATGTAAGTTTATATGTAGAATTAAATATGTGTTATTAATAAACTACATATACCTATACACAAAATTAGTAGTAATTATGATATGTAGACTCAATCGGATGATAACTCCTCAAGAAAGTATTTCTTGAGCAACCCTTTAAAAGTAGGCTTGCTTTCTGCCAACCTAATATCAGTAGGGAGAGAGTTCCAAAGTTGAATAGCTTTTATGCAGAAAGAGTTCGACATAAAACCTTAACTGTGTTGTGGAGTGGCAAGGAGAAAGTTGTCACACAAGCGAAGCTGCCTTGAATGAGTAGAAAAAAGAGTTCTGAATTTGGAGCGTAAATATTCAGGTGACTCAGGATTACGTAAAATGGAAAAAAAGGTAGTTAGGAGCCTTACTTGGCGACGCTGAGGAATAGATAACCAGTTAAGTTAAAAACGATAGGGAGAAATGTGGTCATACTTACGGACTCCGAAAATAAAGCGAATAGTACTATTTTGCAAACGGTCCAATTTGTAGTAAAAGGTCTTTGTTTAAATCAGGAAAGCATACATCGGCATAATCAATAATGGGGATAATTAAGGCCTGCACTAACAAAACTTTAGTGCTGAAAGGAAGAAAATATTTAAACCTATGAAGGGCACGCAAAGCACCAGTAATTTTCCGACTGACCTCTGTGATATGAGTAGACCAGCTAAGAGTAGAGTCAATGTGAAGGCCAAGATCCCGAACACTGGAACTAAATGGTATGCTAATGTCATTGAGCACCAAAAGCGGAACCATAGCCAAATCTAACTTACAGAGCTTTCGAGAACTACAAATGATAATTGCTTGACATTTTGAAGGGTTTACCAATAAGCCAAACCTTTTGGACCAATTAGTAATTATCGTCAAATCCTCGTTTAGGAGAGCAATTGCAGTATTGATATTAGCAATGTCACATTCACAGTACAATTGCAGGTCATCAGCATAAAGGTGGTGAGAGCAACCAAGGTAAGAAACCAAAGTATTTATAAAAAGAGAAAAAAGGAGAGGAGATAAAATTCCACCTTGGGGGACACCACTATTTATATCACAGCAACTGGAAAATAGCTTATTGTCTTTAACAATCTGCTGTCGACCACGAAGATAGCCCTTGAACCAATCTTAGGATATCCTCGAGAAATTTAATTTGGATAGGATAGCAATGAGCAGGTCATGGTCAACCGTATTAAAAGCATTGGAGAAGTCAATCAGAACCAACACAGTGATCTTATCGTGTTCCATGCTATCTCTGAAGTCCTCTGTGACTTTCAGCAAAGCTGTGCTTGTGCTATGGCCGGGACGAAAGCCAGGGAGCCTACCGCCGAATTCGATGGATTACCGGTAATCCATCTAGATCAAACTTTGTTTTGCGTTCATTAATCCGTACCGGGGAATCTGCCGATAGCCACCTCTCATTCATGACCTTCAGTCCGTGACAGACCAATAGGTAAATGGAGAACGCCATTTTGTTTCGATTTCCATGAGTTCGGCGGTACGACAGAATCAATTCGAAATCCATTTTGCCTTATAATCGATTACCATCGAACTCGGCGGTAGGCCCCCAGACTGGAATGAGGAGAGACGCGAGTTTTTGTAAACAAATGTTGGTAATTGTTTAAGTACATTGGCTTCAAGGATTTTAGAAAGAAAAGGTAATATGGATATAGGTCTATAATTATTTGAGGCAGATGGATTGGGTACTTTGGGAAGAGGACGGACATAAGCTTTACGCCAGCAAGTTGGAAAAAATCCTGATTTTAAGGAGAAATTAATGATGTGGGATAAAGCAGGAAGGACCGGATCTAAAATTTCCATATTCATGGTTCTACTAATATTATCAAAGCCAACAGCATTAGATTTTATTGACACCACCACCCTTCTCAACTTGTCCTCAGTCAGTGCAGTGCAGATAAATTGAAAGAAATTGACTCTAATGATGGCAATCGCGATATTTCATTGAGAGTCTGTGCCTTCATGGAGTCATCAATAGAGGAAGAAGAAAAATGAAGGTTTAACTCATCTAGGGAAAATTGGGAATTCAGATTATTATTCCCAACTTTCCCGAAACCAAGGCCCTTCAAAAACTTCCAAATATCAGCCGAAGATGATTTAGCCACATTACTGTGAATATATTTTCGCTTGGCTGCTCTCACCATCTGATTGCAACGATTCCTGGCAACCCTAAAAATTTCCCAATTATCCTCCGATCTGTCACGCTTAAATTTTCGGAAAGCTCTGTTACGCCCTGTCATAGACATTCGAACACCGCGAGTCATCCATGGAGCAGGAGGACGTTTCAACCTAACTTGTTTTACAAGAGCATGGACATCAAAGAGTGCAATGATAGTTTGATTGAAAAAGTCCACCTTATCGTCAAGAGTAACACAGGCCACCATAGGGTCCCACTCAATGCTCAAGGCATCCCTGTAAATGGCATCAACGTCAATACGGGCATAGTTTCGCATTGAAACCACAACTGGTTTAGGTTTATTAATCTCTAAAGAAAATCCAGGTGCATCATGCTGAGCGTATGCTACAAGATTATGAGGAGAAAAAGTGATAATCAAATCAAGCCAAGAATCAGGGATATTTATATTATGATGAGTGGGGTTGAGAGGTAAAATGACAAAGTTTAGAGAAACAATAAGAGAAAGAAGTTTAGATGAGGAAGGGGTTTGTTTTAAAAGATCTGTATTGAAATCACCCACAATAATATGATGCGATAATATTATTAGTGTTTTATAATACTTTAATAACAATAATTTATATTGCATTAGTTATTAAGTAATAATAAATAATGTGATATAAATATGTTTCCATTGGAAACGCACTTGCAATGGCCAGTCATCTGTAGCATGCAAAGACCAACCATATTCGGAGGCTTTGTTTTCGCCCGAACCTTCGGCTGGTTACAAACAAATATTCGGTTCAAATTATCCCATTTGGCCCAAAAATTCGATCTGATCACTGGTCTAACCAGATTGGGCATGTTTTCAATTACATGTATGTGAATCACTGATATCAGTTTTTCCCACAGCTGACAGACATGCTGCTGCTGAATATGAGCAGTGAAAGTGGAGGCGGAGCTGACGCGTTGTTGGCACTGTGCGTGAACCTGGCTTGGAGCGAGCGGGCGGCGCGTCAGATGGCGGGGGACGGTCGTCTGCGGGAACTTCTTACTCGCGCCTTTCGCCTGCGCAACGCACTGCAGATGAAACTAGTCCGTAATCTATCAAATCACGCAGCAAACAAGCCACTATTTGTAGTAAGTTGCGCTTTTTTATTACTAAATCCTAGCCTTATAAACTGGGATATTTAGGGAGGCATAACAGACAGGGTTATATCAAAAAATGCAATTAAAACATATCTTAGTATGCAGTGAAGGAAATTTGTCAAATTTATATGATGTCGTCACACAGCATAACTTACGGCCTGTCTGAATACTTATCCAATCAAAGTTTACTGAAGTATGAAATGTTTTAAAAATAGTCTTATTTATTTTGAGCTTGTAGTACTATATTAAAAAGTTCTTATTTTTTTCTTATTCATGCTACACTTTGTATTAACTGAATCATGTTTTTGTTTTTAGGAGTTTGTCGGTGATATTGCTGCTGCTGTCACAAGTGGTGACGTGCCTGAAGAGTTTCTAATCGAGTGTCTGGGAACACTTAGCAACATTTTGTTGGGTAACGACGAGATAGATGTGTACGCTGTCGTGGAAAGATATGATTTAATATCTTTTATTATGAAGATTTTAGATCCAGGTATTTACTAGCAAGTTATTAATTATCACCTTGCAAATTTTACATAATTGTTTAGTCGTAGCTTTGTTTTTAACTTCTTTTATAAGCAAATTGCATCTAAGCAAGGTAGTCCACTAGAAGTAGCAGTACAAGTTTTTTTATAAGAAAAAATTGCTAAGACACTCGGCAAGGTTATATTTCCCGCTTTTCCATTAAGGTAGATAATCTAAAGAAATGTTCCACTGTAATAAAAAAAAGTTATATCAATAGATCAATCATTAATCTGATCTATAAACACAAACCTTAAAATAAGTTTGGATTTAGTTTAGCAATACCTATGAACGATTATTTAAAGTAATGGTTACCCTAACGGCCACTTTAATGAGAAATGAAAGCATATTAATTCAGCAATTCAAAAATAAAGCCAGTTATGCTACGTAGCGTATGGAAGTGCCCAGTATCTGCCCTAAGCTAGGGTCTATGAGACAGAAGATGGTGTTAGTCTGCTTTATAGAAAATTTAATAACAGTAAACAGTGTATATATAATAGTGTATATATAATAGAGTCGAGTCTTCTGGCGCGCCATTGCTTATGGGAGTTCCACAAGGTTCGATTTTAGGCCTTTTATTGTTTCTAATTTATATTAACGATCTACCTTTCTATACTAGAGATCTGTGCGAAACAGTTTTGTATGCTGACGATACATCTCTGATATTTAAAGTGAACAGAGGCAAGGATCATTCTGACGTGATAAATAATGCTCTTGCGAAGGTTTTACATTGGTTTACGGTTAACAATCTATCTCTTAACGCAAGTAAAACTAAATGTATAAAGTTCTCATTGCCTAATGTTACAAAAGTCTCAACTAACTTGAAAATGAATGGCAAGAATATCGAGTTATTAAATGACACAAAGTTCTTAGGCATCAATATTGATTTTAAATTGCAGTGGAACCCCCATATAATGGATTTGTCCGGAAGGCTTAGCTCAGCATGCTATGCCATCAAAAAGATAAGACTCATAACAGACGAAGAAACAGCTAGATTAGTTTATTTTAGCTATTTTCATAGCATTATGTCATATGGTATGTTATTGTGGGGATCTGCTGCGGACATACATAATATATTTGTACTACAAAAGCGCGCCATAAGAGCTATCTATAATCTTAAGTCCAGAGATTCTCTTAGAGAGATGTTTAAAAGAATTAACATATTAACGGTTGCATCTCAGTATATATTTGATAATATAATGTATGTTCGCAAAAACATTAATACATTTGATAAAAATTCAAAAGTACATAATTTTAATACTAGGAATAGAAATAAGCTCTCTCTGCCAAATTGTCGACTTCACAAAACAAAAAATTCATTTTTGGGTAATAGTATCAGATTTTTTAATAAAATTCCGCAGGAAATAATTGATCTACCATTGGCAACTTTTAAAACTGTAGTTAAAAAGCAGTTTCTTCAAAAGGGGTATTATGCTGTTAATGATTACTTATCGGATAAACAAGCTTGGGCTTAACATTTTCAACTTGTATGTGTATATTAGAATAAAAAGTCAACCAGATCATTGTCGTGACCATCCCTTATTGTACAGGCTCAGCTCAGTTTCACAATACATACTTAGTTGACTGTGATGGAAGGTTCCCTTAGTGCTACTTTATTGGTTACAGCTTCGGGGGACCCTTTCAGTATCATCAAATTTACACTGTGTGTGTCATGTAATAAAAATAATTTAAAAGAGCATAGCCTGTGAGTTTCTTGTCAGTTCTTCTCACAGAGCGGAGGCTCGGAACTGGCACTTAGATTCACTTACACCTAATTTTTATTTATTTGCATGTAAGTGAATCTAAGCTTCGTGATTTCAGGGTTGATATAAATTTTTTTTCATGTATACTTTGTTTTGACGTTTTCAAGTGCTATGTAATAGTTTATGAAATAAAGAACTTTTTACTTTTACTTTACTTTATAACTCGACAATTGACAGCTGTTAATTTGTTTCAAATAGATCATGTCACTTCTACAAAATCAGCTAACATTAAACATATGCAATGCTCACAACAAGTGCAATAAAATTATAATGCATTGATTTATTTTTTTCAGAGAAACTCTGTGATGAGGATTTGATATTGGAAGGGGTAGTGCTAGCAGGTGCGGTGTGCGCTGAAGAACGTTCAGCCGCCGCATTAGCCATGGCGGGAGGAGGCGCGAGGCTCGTGGCTTTACTGCGACTGAGACAAGCAGACGACGAACACGTATTGCAAACTATCTTCGCGTTCCGACAACTGCTCGCACATCCGCGCGCTGCCACGCATCTCGTCTCCAACACAGGTATAATCGTTGACGGATAAGTTAAACTACATAATATCACGCCTGTTTCATCGAAGTGGTAGGCAGAGGTATATTATAAATACGCTTACATTTCGCCCCAATTATATTGTTCGTCCCACTGAATAGGTGGCGGCTATTGCCGCTTACTGGGAACTTTTATAAAATAATAATAATAAATGAATATTCACACCAATTATTTAGTTCCAAGATAAGTATCACTAAGAACTTGTGTTATGGATGTTAAAGAACGGATAAATATACTTAAATACTTTTTTTTTTTAAATACATACTTAATATACATATGAAAACACCAGACCAGAACAAATATTCATGTTTATGCACACAAAGATTTGTCCTGTGTGGGATCGAACCCACGACCTCTGGAGTGAAGTGCAGGTATACTGACCTCCACGCCATATCGGTCGTCGGTCCGTTTATGTATGCCAGAGCCTCGTCCGTTGCTCGGCAGGTGCACCACTTGCAGGTGAGGTTAGCTTGGGGTCCTCAGATCTTGGTAGGAGCTCTATACACCTTGATATTATTGAGATTTAATCGCATTGCTGCATAGGGGATAGCGGGATGCGGCAACGCATTATTGCGCGCATTCATTAATCTACTGATGCTTGGGGTGCTGGCAAACCGTGAGTGCGGTGCCAATTGCGGCTTAAAAAAAATCAGGCGTTTAATTTACGAAGCGCTTGTATGCGTATGTTTTTTAATTAAATTGCTATGCCCTAACAATGATATAACTTATGGTGTATTTACTTATACTTTGTTTATTTTACAGAAGCGCCAGCTTATCTCATTGATCTCATGCAAGATAAAAATGTTGAAATTAGAAAGATGTGTGATTCTTGCCTGGATATCATATCCAAAATGCAAAACGAATGGGCAGATAGAATAAAGGTTAGTGAAACAATGTTAAAAATGTTTCAGTCACCTGTCATTTCAGTACCTGAAACCATGAATACATGTAAAGTATATCATAATGTATTGTAATACATGGCAAATTTAATTCGTAAAATGTGCTTTATTTTGTATGTGTCATCACTCTTCTTTCTTTACCACATCCATGCTAATGCCTGACGTGGCTAAAAGATTGATCATTTAATGCACATAGGTGAACAAATCGGTTTGGATAGATATTATGACGTAAACATCCGCTAATAAAGGATTCGAAAATGGATTTTAAACTTATCAAAAGTGATGTTATATTTAAGGTGGAATAAAACTTGACTGCCATTTAGACAGGGCATATGTTTTGATTTTTGGGAGGGGAAGACCGCGAAAGGTTTTCAATTACCGAATTCATATGGTTTTAGAGAACGAGCTAGTCAAAACCACCTACTCTTATCAGAAGGGGGTGCATGGGAAGGTTAATTAGTGTGTGTGGAGCTAACACTATATAGATTATTAGATTCACTCCCACTCATTAGCCAGAATTGTAGTAAGTGGTCTGAAATTATTGTACACAAAAGTTGACACATCCCTTATATCCGTCAGGTGGAAAGGTTCCGATGCCACAACGGGCAATGGTTGTCAGTGGTGGAAACTTTGGGGGCTGAAGGCGGCGCCGGCGACGCCACTGAGGACCTGCCGCCGTACCTCTCCGCCGAGTACCTCACTACACACCGTCTCGTAACCTCAGGTGCTTTATTTCCCTCGAAAGTTAATTATCATCATATCCTAGCCATTTCCCAGTTGTCCTGGTCTTAAGCTCGGGGCCCAGGATTTGCATTGGACACTTTATTACGTTTTGAAATTTGACACTTAGTTAATTATAGTTCCCTTATAAATACTTGTAGCAAGGTTTCAGCCCACCCCAAATGGGATAATCTGTAAAATACAATATTACCCCTTTCTGAGTGTCTATGTGTATTTACAGATTCTCAAACATCCCTCAATGATGACACCGACAGTTTTTCTGGAGAAGTTGACATTGATCGTGTTAACAGCAGGTAAGATATGGCAACTACTTGACAAATACCCCTTTAGCACGTACAATAGTTCACTCTAAGAACTAACATTCTCCTACCCTTTTGTAAATTCTTAACTTGCAGACAACAGACATACTGTGCTATCTAGTTAGTGAAAGATCTCTATTTAGAAAAATGTTTAGTTTAAACTGTATGCATTTAAAGTTGCGCAATTCGGCTAACATACGTTAAAATGTATTGTCGATGAAATAAAGGTCACGCACGGACTTCGGACAAAAATTTAAGTGCGGTTTCAATATAAAATTATGCGTAACAATAGTTTTAGTCAATAAAGAATATATAAAACACACCAAAGACTCTAACGGGTGACAGTCGGGATCACCTATTTAACAATTAAAGGGTTATTTACAAAAACGACATACTTATATCAATAAAATGGAATTAGAATTCTGAAAAAAGAAAAAATAATTTCTCTACTCATTTCAATTATTCAAGCTACATTTTCACATTTATAAGTTTATGAGAGACTTTTTAGCTAAGATTAAAATATTTTATGATTCTTATTTACTTTAGAAAAATTATAAGTGTTTGTTAATCACAGTCTCACAAAAATAATCGTTTGTTATGTCGTTTTTGTAAATAACTTTTGAATTGCGAGCAACAAATAATATAATACTGATATGAAAATCATTGATTCTTTTACAGGAATGCAGATAATAAGTCTGGTGATATGTATGGAGCAACTGAAGTTTCGTCTGAGAATAACGATTCCATGTTTACAAAAGATATTAATGTATTTGGGTAAAAATTAGATATGTAGAGATGTCTAGCCAGCTTCAATTGCTAATTTCCCAAAATTTTGCACTTTAAACAAGACGTCAAAAGTATTTTGTCGCACGCTGTCGGTCATAGACACTATTATTAATAAATTCTGTTCGTAATTTCATTGGTGTTCACAAGCTAAACAAACTATTAATATTAATGCTTGTAAAAAGAAAATATTAATCCGCAATAATGCACAATTCTGGTTTTGTTTTAATATAATGATAATTTTATTATTTAAAATGTTACAAATTACAATTATTAATGTTATTTAGTTATGTTTATTTCGTTACCATATAATATTAATAAAAACAACAACATAAAATTTGTGTTTTAATTATTTATCTTGTGACATACCTATAAATAGTATGTGAGACCCGCTGTCACTAATTGCCGCCGCCGAATCATTCATTTATTCAAGTTTGTCTCAATAAAGCTCTTGTCAAAGTCTACTAAAAAACTAATTTAACGTAAAAGAACAAGCAATCAAACCTTCAAGATTGGTTTTTTTCCCCAGTTACAAGGAATAGAACTTCATATTAAAACAATTTGAGATGTCTACAATAACTTGTGTTCTGCTATCACAAGATTTAAAATAAAAGAAGCTTATATGTGTTAAGTGAGAGAAGATTATGTATTTCTCCTCAGCATTTCCTAGCATTATCCCGGTTGTACTAGACTTCAGCTTAGGACCCAGGATCGGCTCACTGGTTTAACCAGATTTGGCTGAATTTCAGTTATTAAATGGAGTTAATGCCCTTTGATCTCCGCAAAGCAAAGGGAAATATCAATCTATGATTAAACCAGCTTTCAGGATGTTAGAAGGCACTGACTTTCTAATAACACATGCCATAGATGTCCATGACAGTCGGGACCCACGTCTAACGTGCCTTCAGAGGCACTGAGCAAGCAATAAATACACTCATAACTTGAAGAAGTTATAAGTACGGCACCAGGGTTTGAACCCTCTAATTTTGAAGACTATGACTAAATATTTTCTAACAATTACACCAATTAAGTATAAGTAAGAACTTGTGTTAAGGATACTAAATAATTGATAAACATACATACTTAATGTACATAGGAAAACACTATGGGCCTCGCTACTGGGCTATTGCTGCTTTATTTGTCTCACATCTTTTACATAAGGTAGTTTTAAAGAAAAATTACACTCAGGGTGGTTAATTTTCAATCACATGTTAAAGTTGAATGATTCTCAATGCTTTAACCTTTATTAGATGAGTCAGACATCAAAACTTTTATGCTTTAAAAGCACAGTAAATTGGTTTAAGAAAATTCAAATCAAGAATTCAATTAACAGTTTATTAACATTTTTACTTACACTAAGTGAGTTAAAATCATAATAGCACTACTAAAGCCAAAAACACAATTAGTGACTTTCTTTCTTGATAAATCGAAGTCCACAGTATCCACATGAGTGATTACCTGGTTTGTCCTGCAAAAAGGTATATTATTTTTTAAATATGTGAATATTATTATAATTATATTTTACGATTACTATTTTCGATTACGATTATATTATCAAATATCAATGTGTGGGTTAACCATAGAATGTGGTTTTCCTCTGGAATGCACAGATCAGATGGCAGTTATTCCATGTAATAAAAGAAATTCAGGCAAATCTTAATAAACCAGTAAGCAGACCCTAGGCCCTAAGCTTAAGTCTAGGGCAACTGGGATAATGCAAGCATTGGCTTTGGCAACCAGCTATTATTGGCGAAAGCTTTAATTAAACCTAATCTGTTTAAAAACAAACCATAATCTGTTTAAAAACAAATTACAATCAGTTTTAGCTGTTTAACCTTAGGCCTAGAACCAGAACTAGTGAAACAAAAAGCTGTTTTCAATTAGTTTTTAAATTTGAATAATTATAAAATAATAGAGTTTGAAGAATTTTTAAGTGATTCTTTTTAATAATCTTGGAAGTATCTATATTTTTATAGAGATGACAGCAACTAATAGTAAATGGCAAGTAAGCACATACATAAGAACAAAATAATGTACGTACCTAATTTCTCTTATTGTATTGTATCTTTCTTTGTATACAATATTAATTAGTAAATAAATAAAGAATATCGAGCTGAAAAAATCAGAAAGGAGTAATAATTACCAAATTTATGAAGACTCTCGGATGACCCTCTGGACCATCGCCACCATCACACCAAACAATCCTTTCAGTAACTTCCTTTGGTGGAACTTCCGCAATTAAATTAACAGCCCAGTTTGTATTTACTTGTTTGGGCGAGTTGGTAAATCGGACCATTCTATAATCATCACTATCCCACTTCTGAAAAAACAGCTTATGAACTTTACAAAGTATATAGTTCTAAATAAGGTAAAATCAAAATGCAAGATGCAGTAACTAACAGTGCATAAGTATTAAGTCCTTGTTCTTGATACATTACAAGCCATTTGTTTTCCTAGTAGTCTAGTGGTATTATCAGAAAAGAAATGCCACACAAAGATATGAAAACACATAGGCACAATAAGAATTTAAGGAATAATTACATACTTGTCCTGTATGAGTGGTTTCATCATTTATTTTATCCATTAAAAAGCGAGTGAATATAGGACTTATATTTTTATTAGCCACCGCCGGGAACATAGGACATAAACGCTTTAAGTTATTCATTTTAGTGGCCTTATATATGTTTGAATATTTTTATGAAGACCAGAAAAGTTTATGTAATTGTAGCTTAATGACATCTACTTTGAAAATGTCACAATGACAACCTTTTTTTTTATTAATGTCTTCGTTCGTTTAGCATGTTTAGTCAGAGTCAAGTAACAGATATATAAATAACATCTCAGAGCAAGTACTAAAGCGGACTTCTTGGCGGGAAAGTGAAGCGTCATGTCTGCAGTTTTGTTTTATTTTCTAAAATTTGTGATATTTCTAACATTAATGTGTAATAACGGTGGATTATTAACCGTTAAGTGTTTGTGAACATACATGAGTGTTGGTCAAACAAAACAGTGCAACATCACTTTTCAAATTTTCTCTCAAGGAGTCCATGTGAGATCTCAGTATAGTCCCACATCTTTACTGAGGACTCAAGGGGCTTAGGGGAGGGTATCTCATTTACCATATTTATCACCACTCATCCTCATTTACTATGAATTATATAATTATTAATATATCACTTACTTGACACTGGCTAAATGTGCTAGACGCACGAAGCCATTATTTAAAATAAAGAAAGAAAAGAAAGTACTAAAGCACTTTACTTTAGTACTTGCTCTGAGAATAGCATATAAATCATAGTAAATCAGAATGCATGGTAATAAAGAAGATAAATTGTAAATGAGATGCCCTCCCCTTAACCCTCTTGAGTTCTCAGTAAAGATGTAGAGCTAAACAGGACAGCAGAAAAACTGAAGACCGCCATTAGCTCACTGGAATCCGAACAATGGGAAAGACACCTGGAGGGCGTGAGCAAGGATTGGAACAAGATCCATCGCCTCTAAGGTCAAGTCTCCAAGGCCCCACCCCCAGTCAGACCGCTGAAGGGATCCGACGGGATGCCACGCTATCGTGCGGCAAACAGAGCGGAGATCTTCGCGGAGCACCTCGAAGAGAAGTTTCGACCGAACCCGACGTCCAACACAGAACACGAGCGGATGGTCATAGAAGAGCTCGACAGATTCCTCTCTGCACCAACGGCAATCGAGGAGGACCTATCGTCTTCTCCCCCGGCCAGGTGCAGAGACGTAAAGAAGACCAAACCCAGAAAGGCCCCCGGCTACGACGGCATCACCAACGTCGCACTGAGGCACCTACCGCCAAGAACCGTAGCCGCCCTAACCCGCTTCTTCAACGGCATCATGCGGACGGGCCACTTTCCAGGCCTATGGGAGTCGGAAAGAGTTATCAAGCTCCCGAAGCCTGGGAAGAACATACAGGACCCCGCCAGGTACCGTCCTATAACGTTTCTGCCCACAATATCGAAACTGTTCGATAGGCTCCTGCTCGGACACCTGATCCCGCACATCGAACCGCGTCAAGAGCAGTTCGGTTTCCGTGCCGAAAACTCGACCACACTGCAGCTTACGAGAGTACTGCACCACTTCACTGTGGCCGCGAACAAGAAGGAGTATACTGCTGCAGTACTCTTGGACATGGAGAAAGCTTTCGATCGTTTTTGGCACGAAAGTCTTCTGCACAAGATCTCGCAGTCCAGCGCACATAATTAAATAAAATAAAATAATTCTTCACTTTCCCGTCAAAAATCCTTTTATAGTTTCTTTCACCTCTTTAAGTATGAACTCACTTGATTAGAGTACATGCCAGTGTCAAGTAATTAGATACTCTAAGTTAATTACTACGTCTGCAGCGTTTTCGTCATTAAATAACAGTTATGTCAATTGACGTAAGTAGTACAGTCAAGTCAAAGTAGTAAGTACCGGGTAGGCCCCAGTAACGTAATGGAAACTTTACCAGAGGTGTCTATGGAGTTTTAGAATGAACACGGAAAAGCACAATTCACTGCAATATACTACTTTTCTACACTTGTGTACGTTGCTGAAGAAGTTAGGGCTAAAAATCTACAATCCTCATCATCATCATCATTTCAGCTATTTGACATCCACTGCTGAACATAGGCCTCCCCAATTGCTTTCCATTCCATCGACTCTTTGCCGCCTGCATCCACCTGCTCCCCGCCGCCCTGACCAGATCCATCGGTCCATCGCGTTGAGGCCGCCCTCTACTGTGTTTGCTGGTTCGTGGTCGCCATTCAAGAACGTCCTATCGGTCGTCGGTTCTTCGAGCTATGTGCCCCGCCAATGCCACTTCTTCGAGCATTGTGCCCAGATCCAAAAGCGACTCCGCTATGACTACTAAGTCGTCGGCGGAGTCATATACTCGTTGACGTTGATGCCGTAATTTTCCCAATAAAATCAACAATACTTGCAAATAAAAACCAAAATTTACACTAGTTTTAAAAATAAAACTTTGCTGCGATGTAGTCTATTCCTCGTTGGTGCCAAAACTCCCTTTCTTAGCTATGTAGGCATCTGATCTCCAATAAACCGATTTTATTTGACGTTTGGGATTAATTCAATACAGTGATCACTTGATCTTACTCTATCTTGACTATGGTTGATGGTTGTTATTTGGACATTTTGATTCAGTATGTAATTATATTTGATAATTGTGCAGAATTTGCTCACAAACAAATAAACAAAGCCATTATTCTGCTTATTGTATTTTTTTCATTTTTCTGCTGAAAAGTATTTTTCCTAGTTCAGGATGGCAGGGAATGACGAGAACTTGAACAATGAAGAAGATACTAATGTAATACAGATTACAGATCAGGAAGAAAATACTGATGAAAATATGAGTGAAGGTAAATTTAGATTTAAACCAAAAACCTTTTGTTTAAGGGCAGTCAGTACCGTGATATTATTTAATATATTACATTTAAACATTTAGGTAAACAATAAATACTACTTTAAAGAATCGTATTTAAGTCTTCAAGTCAAAAAGTTAATCTAACTTGGATCACTAGCTAGTTTTTGATACTGGGATCTTCATCCAGCTAGGGCTCTGTTTTATATGATACCTTGTCAATTAGTGGCAGGTCAGCTAATGCTTAAAAATATGTACTGCAGTATCATAAACCTTAAACAAGTAAAATTTATGTCGAGAAAAGTTTTTATATTTAATTATTGGTGTAAACATACTGAACTGACTTTCGCATCAAAAATTATGAGCAGCATTAGCTACATGATATTATGTATCCTTTTCTATTTTATGTAAAGTCTATGTGTTAAAATCTACCAACAGTCCAATTTTATAATATAAAATGATGTTGTCTTGAATTTAAATTGTGAAACTGCATGTTTAAGTTGTGAAACTTCATCAGGAAGTACATGCCATATAAAAACTAAAATGTATTTGGAGTAAAGATAGAATTACTCTATAAGGTTCAATTTGTTGTTGTTTTTTTTTCTATTGCTCTACGAGGGGTCTAAAACATTTTGGTGATATTTTTCGATTGTAGATTAGTAATAATTGATAGTCAGAAATATATTCGACTGAATTCGTTAATATTTTTTAGAATACTATGTGTTGGATTCAAAACTGGATGAATTAAACTCTGCATTGGACTTTTTGGAAAAGAGAACAGATGATATACATGAGAAACTGAAAGAACTATTACAGTCTAATATTAAAATACGAAACGAACTGAAGAACGAGCAAACAAAACCTGTTGAGAAATCATAATTGTTAGTTTGTGAAGCTATATTTTGATAATTCTCTTTGAGAATATTTCTAGGTTAATAGTAAAGTTAGATTTATAAAATGTTTTTATGTAATCAAATAATCTTATACTTATTTTATTTCTGTGAAACATCATTAATTATTCATGATTTAATAAAGAAAAAGTAGAATAAAAGAAATATCAGAAAACAATATATTTTGTGATTCCTTTAAAATTAAAGATCAGTTAAAGTCCAATGAACCTAGATAGTTTAAGTGACATGACACACACAGCACCCTTTACAAGAAAAAAAGAATTACCTGCCCGAGGCGAGGCAGTGCCGTGTTGCTTAATACAGAAGCAACTGGATTATTCATTATGAAATTTGGATTTTCAAAAAAAAATTTTGTTATCATTTATGATATTATAATGAGAAAATATTTGTATTTTTGAATATTTGTAATAAATAAATTCAACCGGTCTCAAAAATTCTTTCACCATTAAAATGCTCAACTATCACTAAGTAACATAGGCTTTCTTTGTTTCTAGAATAAATTTAGGGATCCCTGCGAATGCTCCGAAATGTAACCCAAGGCGTTAAGTATAAAGTAAATGTCTACCGAAGAGAAGCTAGTGCGTGCCACTTTAGTAACTAAATGTTATAGTGCCGATTAAAGAAGACTAGAATACCTATCATTTTAATATGACTCGTCATAATGCTATATGATTATCAGTCAGGTTGTCGTCATTAAGACGTGTTGCAAGAAGACGTTTTTTGACTGCTTGCTAGTCGGATTTTAAAACAAGTCGCCTGAATTTAAGGGGATTGGTGGTAAAAGTAAAGTTAAGTAAAAAGTTCTTGATTTCATAAACTATTACATAGCACTTGAAAACGTCAAAACAAGAAATACATAAAAAAAAAATATTAATACCCTGAAATCACAAAGCTTAGATTCACTTACATGCAAATAAATAAAAATTAGATGTAAGTGAATCTAAGTGCCAGTTCCGAGCCCCTGCTCTGTGAGAAGAACTGACAAGAAACTCACAGGCTATGCTCTTTTACATTATTTTTTACAAAACACACACAGTGAAAATTTAAAGATACTGAAAGGGTCCTCCGAAGCTGTAACCAATAAAGTAGCACTAAGGGAACCTTCCATCACAGTCAAGTAAGTATGTATTATGAAACTGAGCTAAGCCTGTACAATAAGGGATGGTCACGACAATGATCTGGTTGACTTTTTATTCTAATTATACACATACAAGTTGAAAATGTTAAGCCCAAGCTTGTTTATCCGATAAGTAATCATTAACAGCATAATACCCCTTTTGAAGAAACTGCTTTTTAACTACAGTTTTAAAGGGTGGTGTAGGTGACTTAAGGGAGTTAGTCTTAAGGGTGCTCTTTGGTTCGCCTGAAATTGTTTGTCCTAATATGGTTTGGCCAAACCGTTTTGCCCTAAACTTAAAACGTACCTACAATTATTGTTTCGCCTAAAATTTTTTTTGCCACCATTATAGTTTGGTCTAAGAATTGAAAGGCCTAATTATAGAATGTCTAATGTGAAATAGCCTAAAATATATTGCCATAGAAGGTCATTGTGGTATACCTTTATTTTGGCATAACGATTATTTCGCAAATTTATAAAAGAACTATTTTTAGCATATCTAAAATGAAATGTGCCAATAATGTAATGGATTGAAAGCATAGAATTTTATTCGAAGCGAATCGCTGCAAACCCGACTCCACGTGACTACGTGCCTACGTGAGTCTTGTCTGCCCTACCCTAGAGTGCAATATAAGCCTGAGTAGGCGCGGAGGGGCGAGGCGGCCCGCGAGCTAAGGAGCCGAAGCACAGAACACAATTACTCGGAAGCCTCGATGGTGAGCAAAAACCATCAACGCGCTGTCACGGTTCTTTGTACCCCCCCCCCCCCCCCTACCATAAACGTTACGTTGTTACGTAACGTTTATGGTAGGCACTCAAGTGACCATTTTTACCTTTTTAGAAATAAAAAGTCACTAAAATACCTTTGTTATTGGTAATAAATAAAACAAGACATTTCTTATTTATTTATATTGTCATAAAATATAACAAACTCTAAATATATTAATCTCTTAAAATAAAATAGGTACTTAACAAGTTTATTTTTTTCTTTGGCAATGCAATTAGAAGTATTCTTAAATTTCTTTGGTAAAATTAAATCACGCATAATTCAAATAGTAAAAGTATGTAAATAAACAATTTAATTACAGTTACTGCTCCTCTGTCCACGGGGTTGCTAGCCACTCAGATTCTTTCATTACTGGCATTCTGAGAGCAGACGAAGAGGGTGCCCGTCAGCATGACAGTCTTTGTACAGCTTATTATGTAAATCTCCCTCTTTTGAGGATATTACAGTAAATTAACTCAATCAAACAACACGATAATATGCTTCTGCGTAAACACTAACAAATACTGATAATGAAAGCTATATAAAAATGACGTACAATACAGTCAAGGGATTCCAAGGGAAAAGGGTTGCCAATTTGGTAGAGCAAATATAAATAGAGTACGATACCATTGAGAGATTCCCCGTAAAACATAAACGAAAAGGGTTGCCGACTTGGGAGATTTTAATTCCCTAGTTTTTTATGAAAATAAAAAAAACATGTTACGTAACGCGACGTTCGAACCCTCCCTTCCCCCCCCTGTAACGCATCGTAACGATTTACCCCCCCATATTGCGTTACGTAATACTTGAACGCTCCCTAAAACATCTATTAAACTATTAATTGTTTTGCTATATTTTCTTAACAAAACCGTCTTTTACACCATTATTATAAGTCATATTTATTTTATTAAAGAGTTTCTTGCCAAGTCTTGTTACAGAGCGGTGGCTCGGAACTGGCACTTATATTCACATAAATTACACTTAAATATTTTTTGTTTTTAAATTGTTTTGTTGCATGTTAGTTAATCTAACATGATTAAACTGACAAACCTTGACAAATTCTGACAAAGAACCCATTTGCTTTACTTCTTTATTATGGTACCGCTCCTATTTCTTTCATTATTGTTAAAAAAATATATGGAATTTCCATTTTTGTAAATGTTTGACGAATCTAAATGATCATGTTAATCTTAAAGACATTAAAGTGTATTTTATTTATTTATTTTTTAATATATACATACATACATAATGTCACGCCTCTTTCCCGTAGGGGTAGGCAGAGATCACATCCTTCCACTTGCACTTTTAGCTTCATTCGCACTCATTAACCTCCTCATACACGCCCGTTATTTTTTAAGCTTCGTGATTTGAGTGTACAAATTTTTCGATTGTTTTTTATTTATTTCCATTTAATTGATACAGCGCACGAGCCGAGCGAGCTAAGCGAGCGTGCCGTGGTAGCGGCCGGCGAGTGCCAGAACAGAAGCGACTTTAGGCCGTTCATTAATTGTTCATCACATAAATATTTGTCCTGGGTGGCGATGGAGCTCACGATAAATGATTATTTTCTTACCATAATATCATATTCAATGATTTAAATATTACAGAAATTATGTACCTATCACAATATACGTATATAAATGTTTACAAAAACGGTTGTTTTTTTTAACGTTTTTTTCTCGAAGTTTTGATAAATTAACATTTATTTATTTATTTAAATTTATTGAGCTTGTTTAAATTAGATTTTGTGAAAGTCAGACAACCGAGTTAAGAAGTAAAAAGTTGGGCCCTCAGTTCTCAAAGAGATTTAAGAAACGGGCCCTCACACCACACGCACACGTACCTATTATTTGAATACAAATCAATAAATTTCAAGAGGGACTTCTTGGCGGGAAAGTGAAGCGTCATGTCATGTCTGCAGTTTAGTTATATTTTCTAAAATTTGTGATATTTCTAACATTAATGTGTAATAACGGTGGATTATTAACCGTTAAGTGTTTGTGAACATACATGAGTGTTGGTAAATCAAACAAAACAGTGCAACATCACTTTTCAAATTTTCTTCCAAGGAAACCATGTGAGTTCTCAGTACAGTCCCACATCTTTACTGAGGACAGGACTCAGGGGAGGGTATCTCATTTACCATTTATCATCTTTATCACCACTCATTCTCATTTACTATGAATTATATATTATTAATATATCACTTACTTGACACTGGCTAAATGTGCTAGACGCACGAAGCTATTATTTAAATACATATAATACGGTCGGTCTAAACCTAGATGCTACAAGTGTGGTCAAGATCATAGTGCTGATTCATGTAATATATTAGAAGAAGACGCATCCTGCTGCCTGTGTACTGGCTTCCATTTTGCTATTAACAAAACTTGCCCTGAGTACATTCGTAAAACTCAGATAAAAACATATTAGGTCGGGGAAAAAGTCTTTTCGCATAACGTAGGTATAAACTTATTATAAAATTTTTTTGACTGTACTATTTGTGTCTGGCTGGTTTTGGTAACATTAAAAAGGTTCCATTATAAAGAAAAGAAAAAAATAAAAAAAAGTTGTTTCCCGCTATTTTTCATTTGTTTTTCTCTCCGTAAAAATGAGTGAATCTAATGAAGAAATTCGATACATTTTAAAATTTTATTATAAAAAAGGCAAAAATGCAACTCAAGCAGTGAAAAAAATTTGTGATGTTTATGGACCTGATGCAGTGTCAGTAAGAGTAGCACAAATTTGGTTCAAACGTTTTCAGTCCGGAAATTTTGATGTTAAAGATGCACCTCGCTCTGGTCGCCCTGTTACGAATAAAATGGACGCCATTTTTGAAAGAGTGGAGCAAGATCGGCATATTAGTAGTTACGATGTAGCTGAAGAACTGGGAATTGACCACAAAACAGTTTTGACCCATTTGAAGAAAGCTGGTTATACAAAAAAGCTCGATATTTGGGTGCCACACGAGCTCACTCAAAGAAACTTAATGAACCGTGTACTCATTTGCGATTCATTATTGAGACGTAATGAAACCGAGCCGTTTTTGAAGAGATTGATAACTGGCGATGAAAAGTGGATCACGTACGACAAGAACGTGCGAAAAAGGTCGTGGTCGAAAGTTGGCCAGGCTTCACAGACTGTGGCCAAACCTGGCCTAACACGAAATAAGGTGATGCTGTGTGTATGGTGGGATTGGATGGGCATTGTTTATTATGAGCCTTTACCGCCCGGCAAAACCATCGATTCTGATCTTTACTGCCAGCAACTGATGAGATTAAAGGAAGCAGTCGAGAGAAAACGGCCAGAATTGATCAACAGGAAGGGTGTGGTCTTTCATCACGATAACGCTAGACCACACACATCTTTAGCCACTCAGCAAAAATTAAGAGAGTTCGACTGGGAGGTCCTAGTGCATCCACCATATAGCACTGACCTTGCGCCTTCAGATTTTCACCTGTTTCGGTCTCTGCAGAATTCTTTAGGTTCTGTAAGGTTGACCTCAAGAGAGGACTGCCAAAACTATTTGTCCCGTTTTTTTGATCAGAAGTCCCAAAGTTTCTACAGTAACGGGATAATGTCTCTGCCCACAAAATGGCAGAAAGTTATTCAACAAAACGGTACATATATATTGTAAATAAATGTAAATAAACTTTGAAAAAAATGTCTTGACCTTTCATACAAAAATACGAAAAGACTTTTTCCCCAACCTATTATATGGCTCAAAACTCTGTCTCATATGCGGAGACTTTAAAGCTACATCCTGCAGTTACTAAGTCATATGTTGACATAGTATCATCTTCCCCCAGCAAGAATGCATTTCAAAATTCCAATAGCAAACAAAAACATTACAATAATAATAATCAACACCAGTCTTCTTCATATAGAAAAACTATAACTTCAAAGTCTCGCCCTTTCATACACCATTCTAAGGGTTATGATAGAGAGGCACATAATTCAATTTTTGAAGAATTTTCCTTACCTATTCCGGAAAATAACTGTGCTTTAAAAAATAATCATAATACTGAGACAGTACCTCAACAAATAGACTTTATAACTGCAATTCTAAAGTTATTGACTCAGTTTAACATCTCCTTACCGTGCTTCTTCCAAAACCTAATAGATCTTATGTAACATCTACCCGGAAGTATAAACTTCCTGACAGTAATCCAAACAAATGGAATAAATTTACAGAGAGTGTTGATAGTAAATTGTCTACTCTTCCAAACATTGATGCTGGCAATGAAGACTTGTGTTCAGATGCTTTTACCAGAATATTACATGATGCGGCACAGGAGTTTTTCCTCAGAACAACTCACATTGAAAAATACCATCTCCTCCCGGGTGGGATAGTGAATGGACAGAGGCTATCAAAAAAAGAAAAGCTGCCGAAAAGGTTTATTATAAGAATATGTCTATGCATAATTATGAAGTTTTGTCAAAATAAATAAGGATACTAAGAAGTTGTTTAATAATAATAATAAAGCCTTTTATTTCCGAATTTTTGTAGTTACATGAAACACAATAACAGAACCTTCTAAAGTACCGTCCGATCCCTCGTCATGCCGACCCATAGTGTTATCGTCTGTGTTATTAAAAATTGCTGAAAATATGGTTAAAAACCGATTAGAATGGTATTTAGAACACAATAGTTATTTTTCAAACACTCAATTTGGCTTCAGGAAAGGAAAAAGTACTCTTGACAATATTAGTATTTTAACTACTGACATTAGGTTGGCTTTCACGTATAATGGGTCAGTAGTAGCGACATTCTTAGACATAAATGCAGCTTATGACAATGTACATTTATCGGTTTTAAAAACAAAATTAGAAGCTCTAGAAGTCCCTACAATCTTTATTCATTTTATAATTATCATATTATCTGAACGTCACCTAACACTTTCAATTGCTGGGCAAGATCTACAAAGACATGTATGGCAAGGTCTGCCACAGGGATCGGTATTGAGTTCAATATTGTATAATGTATATACCTCTGATCTGGATACCCTGTTTGAGAGCAATACTAAAGTTTTGCAATACGCAGACGATTTAGTGTTGTACTCTATCAGTGAATCTGTTGAGCTAGCTGCATCGAATCTGTCATCTGCTTTAGTTCGTCTTAAGCTGTGGTTAGATGAAAACGGCTTGTCCCTAGCTGCTACTAAGAGTAAGACTGTTGTTTTTTCTCGAATGAGAAACCCCCCACATGTAAATATTGTATATACATTGTTATAACCTATATAATATACCTATTTTACAACATTACAGCATTGAAAAAGTTGGACATTATTCAATCAAAAGCATTAAGATTAATAGCAGGCGTAATGAAATCGAGCCCCATTAATGCCTTACAGATAGAATGCTGTGAACCTCCTCTACACTTAAGGCTGCAATATCTTGCTGACAGATTTTTATTCAGAATTGTACAAAATTCACATCATCCTCTCTTGTTCCTACTTCGCAATCTATCCAAAGTTATTCATTCATCCAGTTATTTTGCTCATAAATCTCTTCCATGTCTTGTTATAAGTTATAGAAAGTATAAAAACCTGTCATCCCCAACTTATCATTCCCATCGTCTTCCCATATTTGAAGTTAAATTTCCTGCTCTTGTAATAAATCCGAAAATCCATTACAATATTACTTCAAAAAATGATACCCATCCTAACATTATTTTTAAACAACATATATGTAATAAGTTCGCTGACCATACTTAACTACATTTATACTGATGCATCCAAACCTTCATCCTCAAATTGTGTCGGTATAGGTGTGTATCATTTACAATTTAACATTGTACAAAAAGTAAAACTTCCGCCAGAGTCATCCATTTTCACAGGAGAGTGCTACGCTCAAAGCTCTTGAATACATTCTTCTTGCAAAACTAAAAAAGTTCATAATAGTTTCGGATTCTAAAAGTACACTTCAAGCCATTGAAAAATATCCGTTCCAAAGGAAGTCGTATTACCCGGTTATATATAACATAAGAAAGTGTCTGTATGAATGCGTAACTAAGGGATATTCCGTGGAATTTGTTTGGGTTCCCAGTCACTGTGGAATTAAAGGAAATGAAATCGCTAACAAACTCGCTAAGGACGCAGTGCAATGTGGAGACGTTACATCCTTACAACAATTATTGCCAGGACTTGCAATCTTTAGCATCAAAAAATCTAGGAGATTCTTGGAAAATCTTGTGGGAAACCAGCAGTCAAATTAAAGGCAGATGCTATTTTCAAATTCAACCGAATATTCCAAATAAGCTTTGGTTCCGAAAGGCTAAATTTGGAAAATTTGAGTCTAGTGTTTTGCCCGACTTGGTCACGTTTGCACCCCAGAACATCGTGCAAAGCTAGGAATTGTGAGTGATGATACTTGTGAATGTGGGATGGACATTGGTAGCCTTAATCACATATTTTTCTCTTGCACGCTCTATGACCGTACTTCTTTCTGGGCCGCCCTTATCTCCTTACGTATTCCCCTTCCTACATCGTTGCCTTATCTCCTTTTCAACTATGATTCATGTTTTTATAAACACCTAGCTTCTTTTATTATCTTACTATAATAGTTTAAAAATATAAAACTATCATGTAAATATTTTATAATGTATTATAGTATATTTAATTTAATAGTTGTCTTAATGTTGCAAATATTTTATTTATCCTTTTTCATTTATTAACTCCTCTCCTGATCCTAGATACTTTCTTTTTATTTCTTATAGTTCCTATATTTTGTAAATTATTCGTTTCCTTACCTTTGACATTACATAGTAAATTTGTAATTGGCTAAATGCACAAGCCGTGCGAGCCATATTTTAAGAGGAAGAAGAAATATCATTACTTACTATTGACTTACTTGACACTGGCTAAATGTGCTAGACGCACGAAGCCATTATTTAAAATAAAGTAAAAAAGAAAATAAAAAAAACTTACATTACAATTGACAATTGTATTCATCTCAGTTCTGTGTGATTTCAGAAAGAAATAAAAAGAATAATAAATAATAGGCTGATTAAAAGTTTATTATCTTGTAAATGGCTGATCTTGTGAATAGTATCCAATGAGAAAATGATATTTCTAAACATTATACGTTTCACTAAACCAAAATGTCTTCGGACAGTTGCCCACTCATATTTTTATTCTACGCATTACAGCTTAAACTTAGTGTCGGAAAATTTACAAAATGACTGCTTAACTAAAGTTGATTCCAATTTGTCTGAAATAACCTCATATTATCCCAGCGCATTCAATCTTGCTGCATATGTTAACAGCTCAGAAACTTTGCAAACTCTTGTAGAATTAAATGTTAATTTAAGTAAAATAGAGAAAAAGCCTCATATTGTAGACCAAATTTTAAAAATAGATAATGACAGTATAAAAAAAACCGTTTTTTTTTTGTACGATTATGTCCCTGCTCATGAAATAGGTAATTATATTACAAAAAACCCCTTAATACTATGTGAATCTTTAGAAGACCTTAATATTAGATTAAATTATTTACAATCGAAACACTTCTCAAAGGACCAGATTGAAAGGATTGTTACAAAAAATGTATTTTGGCTCATGTTCAGGTAATTGAAACATTTAGATTAATGTGATTCTTATTATAGTTTAATTATAATAACTAGATGTACATAACCACTTTTCTTTTTTAAACATGAGTGCATTTCTGCTTGAAAATGCACTGTAAAAGAATTACTAATGTGTTATTTTATTATGATAAATTTTTATTTGGTTTCAAAACCATGGTTTGCCATTTGTTTCTAGTACTTCAAGAATAGACTCAAGATTGGGATTCTTTCAAAATAAATTTAATTTACTAGGAGGTGAAGTCAGACAACTTACTTGTAGACAGCCAACACTTATTACTTACAACATGCATCATATCACCACCAATACATTTGCTATTAAAGAAGAAATGGGATTTGAAGAAAATGAAATGAAACAGTTAGTACTAAACAAACCCAAAATATGGATGTTAAGTAAGTCCTTACAAATGATTTCTGTTTGACCTACAAGTTTTCATGTCCATTCATACATACCTTTCTTCCCGAAGGGTTAGGGGGAGGCATATAATACACCCACATTTCGCCAATTATGTTTTTGGCCCTGTGGCAAGCCTATTGCCATGTTCACTAGAGCCTTGTCAGTTGATTGGCAGGTGCATTATTTGCAGGTGAGGTTATATTAATCATGCGTGGCTCGAGAGGGGGGGGGGGGCTCCATAAATAAATCACGAAATATCAGAAGGGGGGTTGTAGTAATATATCATGAGTATTTATTTTCCATAATAAAATTGGTACTTGAACCTGTGTTTTATAATAAATATTCTAAAAAAATTAAGATTCTTTGTAGATACTAAAATACACCTGATGTAGGGTAGGGAGAGGGGGGGGAGGTGTAGTAGTCATGAACCTCACCATGGATGACCAAGAATAATTTAATATTTATTATAAATAAAAATGCCAACAAAAACATCACATGATTAATAGATGGCCCGCCCCTAAGGTGTTGAAAGGATACCTATACACTTGGTCACCCATAATTTTATGGGATAATCAATAACTTGATTTAACAGGGAAGAGATGATGATCAGCTTTATTTTCGGTTGGGTGGATAGGTCATCTAAAATACTTGGCACATTTCTATGATTTAGGTGCTGTTTGATAATGAGTTACCATAGGATACTGGACCACATTTGAAGAATCCTCCACAATTCTATTGAGATAAAAACTCAGCTAGATCACTGTCTCAAACCATCAATAATGATTATCTATCTAAAACTTATGATCCTACTTGATTAGAAGCTCATTTGCAAAACAGGGGTGGCTTATTAGGGCTGTAGTATTCTCTCTGGCTTATATATCTTAAAAGGTGACTGATTTACTAAAATTTGGTACATGTTGACTCTTAATTATCTTTTACAAGTAAGCTAGAGACATATATTAACACTAAGCACAGTTAAAAACAGATTTTGCTTAATCAACATTGTAAGATTTCTCTTCATCAATGCTTACGACTCTCTATAAGATAGAAGAGGGTAGCACTATTCTAAGCCAGCACCAATTGGCACAATAGCTATCGTTCGTTTCGGCCCATTAACGTCCCACTACTGAGCAAGAGCCTCCTCTCACATAACAAGGTGCGAGGGTATTGGGTCATACTCTACCACGCTGACCCAGTGCGGATTGGCGGAGGCAGGTGTATGGCGTCCTGCTGTTAGAATTTATCAAGACGCCCATGAGGCCTCTAACATGGCTTAACAGCTACCACATTTAGTGATAACGGGGACCAACGGCTTAACGTGCCTTCCGAAGCACGGAAGCGCTCGATATCAAATACCACACAAACGTACACCCATCCAAGGACTGACCTCTGTAAACTCTGCTGTACTTTGGTGATCGTATTCGACCCCCGAGCACCACAGAGCTACGAGCGCTTCAACAATAGCTATAAGTATGAGGCCAAATAAGGATAAATTTATTGTTTCAGATCAAAAGTCTCTTCTGGAGAGGTTCAACTACATTCACAATACAATGAAAATATCTCATTCAATGATTGTTTCTTACCCCGATGTGCTGCTCTATAGAAATTTTAAAATAAAACAACGCCATATGTTTTTGATGAACCTTGGCAGAGCTCAATATGACCCAAAAAAAGAAAACTATGTACCAATTATAGCATTAGCAGTAGGCTCAGATACAGAGTTTTGTAAAAAATATGCAAGATGTAATATAAATGAATTTAATATTTTCTTGAAAACTATATAACATCAACCTGATTTACCAAGTAATAGCTTATTCTGGAAAGCATTTAGTGAATGATATAACAATGTGTCAAATATTCCAGCAACTGTAAATACTCCTCCAATTATTGCACAGATGTTAGTAGCAAAATGACCAATTGATCTGGAAATAAAAAATAAAATAAGGTAAAGTTTTGACTAAAATAATTAAACAACAAAATTTTCATGAATTTTAAAATTTGCTGTATATATGAAAACTAGCAGCCCGCGGTTCCGGCTTCGCTCGGATATTCGACTTTTACAGCTGTAGTTATGAAAATAGAAACTCCTTCCAATTCAAAGTGATAATAAGTTGCCAATTATTATAGGAATATAATAAACTGAACCTCTAAAAAATACTTTTTGATCATCAAAAATACTGAGTGAGCACCTAATGAGGTGATTAGGTGTGCAATCAGTATTTTTGATGCACAAAAAGGTTAGGTTGGGTTGGCAATTTATTAATTCTGATAACACGTTAAATACAAGCCATTATTATATCTGACAGATGGACAGACCTAGGTTCTTTATTAATATATTCGGAATCCTCATTTCATCAGCTTTAATTTGATATCCATTTTGTTTTATGTTTATTTGTCTATGTCGGTAGGAACGTCGAGTAATTGAAAAATAAGATATTTCGTAAATTAAACTTGAACACCACTAAAATCGTTATTGTGGCTAAACCTTTAAGGATAGACATATGCTATCGCAGATTTTTTTATAGAACTTTTTGAGAAGAATAATTCCCCCATACATTGTTATTCTGTATTTTGAGTTATTTCAGCAGCACACGCAATGCAAGCCTCCAAAAAGCTCGTTTTTCTTCCGTCCGTCTGATAACTGTTACGATTACTCTAATAATTTCTTAAGTAGGTACACCTAAATTATACACCTATAGAATCCCTGGAATGTCTTCTTTCCATTATTGAAAACCGCATAGCTATTGATATAGTAGTTTTTGAGATCCTAGGTAACAAACACATTTTGGGCGCCCTTCGCAACTTCATTTTATACTATGTATAGATATCTTCCTATTTTCAATTTCATTTAGACTTGGCTCATTTAATTCTACAGGCATTAGGCAATAAAATAGTACATAGATAATAACTTTTTATCCTTAACAGGTATAAGGTTCAAAACGCAATGTGAAATTATCTGGTCACAATTATTCGTAAATATAAGATACGTATGATATGATGTTATCTTTTCAGAATTATAATCTATATACAATCATTACCTCACCTCGTTTTTTGTATATTTCTGAAAAAGGACTTATATGAGTAATATTAGGTCTAAAACATATAAAAAGAAAATTCGACATGTAATCATTTGTGACCATTTTACAAAAGAATACATACAACTAGCCATATATTTAAAATACCCATATATTCTAGCTATTTATTAAAAAAAAGTTAAATAAGAGAAATTATTTTCGATTTCAAACTCTGTCTTGTGATAAAACAGGATCTTTAAATATGGAATATAATAAACTGAACCTCTAAAAAATACTTTTTTGATCATCAAAAATACTGATCTAGCATCTAATAGGGGATTAGGTGCTCCATCAGAATTTTTTGATGTACAAAAAGGTTAGGTTGGTAATTTATTAATTTTGATGACACATTAAATATGAGCCTTTAAATATCTATCTGCGTACTGCGTGCGTGTCTACAATGTAACAAAATTACCATAAGAAATCCAAATAAATAATTAAGTCCAAGAAACAGATTTTTAATGGTGCTATCTTTACCTCATGAAAAAGCAAAATATTTTGGATTAATAAAATGTTTTCATGAAAGAATCCTTAGTACAATAAGTTAATTAAGTTTTACTCAGCTTAGTTAATATTACTTTATTACGTAATAAACACTACTTCTAATATACCTACCAATATGTAATTTCAAAGCCTGGAACTTAAATGGTGAGATGGGTCATTTTGGTGCATCATACAATAAATTGTTTATTATTGTAATTAGTTTGTATTCACAAATTTTATGATGCACCAATAAATAATAATAATTATTATAAATGCTTAAGTTTCAGGTTTTCAAATTACTGTTATTTATTTAAATGTTGTATACTTTTGGTTCCTTCGAGAGTATTTATTATCGTTACTAAGTTGAATTGCAGACAAGTTGCTATTTTAGTAGCGTTCTTGAAACAAGGTACTGAAAGCTCCAGCCTCTAGGCCACTCAAAGACAGGTTGACGTTGACAGAACGTAACATCAGTAATAGGTTAGTTAACGATCTTCTTTGTTTTTTAGGTATAGTATATATGTAACGTTCGTTTGTAATTTGTCTAGTTACTAGAAAAATATTTCCTTGGGGTGTGCCGGCACCTATTCTATACTCGGGTCAAATACATTACGTGCGCATGAGACAACGGACATCATGTTTTCCCACGCAACTGCTCAGGAGTGACGTCACGCAGAAGCGCGTTGTTTGCACTAACGTTTATCGATAAATAATAAGGGGTCAATCTTGCTGTTTTATGTACACAAATATGCTTATCTAGAGGGTTACTTATTATCTCATTACCTTCAATATATAATCTGTAGGTGAGTAAGTATTAGTAAAATTATTAGGAATATTCAACACTTCTAATAGATGTACTGCACATGTGATCGATGACTCAGGTAGTTCTTGTTGTCGACAGTAATTTAGGCATATCATCTGTGATGTACTTTTTTCTCTAATTCAAATAATGCCAATGACTGTGGTAGTTACCAATGTTTTATAAGATCTATAAGACTCACCTTTCCTTTTCTGTGTATTTAACCATGAGTGGAGACAGTTCATAACTGAAAAACGCACCAGGCATTCCAGACTCTACATTTGTATTAGAGACAGATTTTTGATGTCTTGTTACTGAGAATTGGTTGGTATTCAACACAGATTTATCAAGTTTCACATACATGGTTGGAACAATTTTGAGGTAATATTGAAACATTACAGCACCTGAAAAAAGATTATGGCATTTAGTTAATGCTAACTAGCGTTCGGTTTCGCTTTAGCGGTGAAACTTTTTTCATATAATATTCTTTTAAAAACTTGCACTGATCTCACTTGGGGTGGGTGTGACATATTATATTGATGAGAAAAGAATTGTGTGGGACTCTATGGAACTAATATCTAATAAAATAAATAATATATCATTAAGACCTTGTATTATGGATACTAAAAAACGGATAAACCTACATACATACTTCTTTTTTTTTATAAATACATACTTAATATTCATAGAAAAACACCCATCAGACCAGAACAAATATTCATATTTATACACACAAATATTTGTCCTGAGTGGGCATCGAACCCACGATCTCAGGAGTTTTTATCGATCACCGGCTTGACATAGCTGTCAGTGTGTTGAACCCATTCAAAAAGCTAAATACATTTAATTTCATATCATACTACAAACAAAATATAGATCAATCATTTATTTTAAATGGTACACAAAACTAATTACAATTCAAGGAATTTTTCAATCAAAATCTTTAAGCAAGGCAGTATAGCTTTGGCTTTTGCCATTTCTTAATGACAGGCATACAATGTATAAAAAAGCAAAGAACCATCAGATTGGACTTCTTGGCGGGAAAGTGAAGCGTCATGTCTGCAGTTTTGTTTTATTTTCTAAAATTTGTGATATTTCTAACATTAATGTGTAATAACGGTGGATTATTAACCGACAAGTGTTTGTGAATATACATGAGTGTTGGTAAATCAAACAAAACAGTGCAACATCACTTTTCAAATTTTCCCTCAAGGAGTCCATGTGAGATCTCAGTATAGTCCCACATCTTTACTGAGGACTCGAGGGGCTTAGGGGAGGGTACCTCATTTACCATTTATCATTTTTATCACCACTCATTCTCATTTACTATGAATTATATATTATTAATATATCACTTACTTGACACTGGCTAAATGTGCTAGACGCACGAAGCCATTATTTAAAATAAAGAAAAAAGACTTCTTGGCGGGAAAGTGAAGCGTCATGTCTGCAGTTTTGTTTTATTTTCTAAAATTTGTGATATTTCTAACATTAATGTGTAATAACGGTGGATTATTAACCGACAAGTGTTTGTGAATATACATGAGTGTTGGTAAATCAAACAAAACAGTGCAACATCACTTTTCAAATTTTCCCTCAAGGAGTCCATGTGAGATCTCAGTATAGTCCCACATCTTTACTGAGGACTCGAGGGGCTTAGGAGAGGGTACCTCATTTACCATTTATCATTTTTATCACCACTCATTCTCATTTACTATGAATTATATATTATTAATATATCACTTACTTGACACTGGCTAAATGTGCTAGACGCACGAAGCCATTATTTAAAATAAAGAAATAAAAGAAAGAACCATCAGATTCAGACAGAAGGCGAACTGTCAGATTGGAAAAAGATAAAATTTTCGAATATTGTGCAATTTTAAATATAAGTAAAAATGCCTATGGTCCCAGGTGGAGTGTACCAAAATCAAGGTCCATCTTGTTTTGATAAAATGAAAATGGGCTTTATGATTGGATTCTGTGTTGGAATGGCTAGTGGAGGTCTTTTCGGTGGTTTCACTGCTTTGAGGTTGTTATTGCATTTACGGACAAACTTATTTTATTGTTTTATCTTATTTTGAAAATAATGATGGTGTGTCATCTTTTAGATATGGATCAAGAGGACGAGAATTGGTTCATTCTGTAGGAAAAGTAATGCTTCAGGGCGGAGGCACATTTGGCACGTTTATGGCTATTGGAACTGGAATACGCTGTTGAATACCTCGAAATTGTTTCTTTTTTGTATATACCATATGGGGCAACTTGAAAACCTACTTAATTGTTGTTATACAGTAATTAAATTCACAGACTAATATAACCCTACCATTGAGTATCTATAAGTTCATGTTAACATATTTTTTTCTTGTGCAACAGGTAATGGTAAAATTAATTTAAAGAGCATATTTATGAGCCTCTTCTTTGCATTTAAAAGATCAAAAATGATCATCGAAAAAGCACTATATATGTTACGGTGTTAAAAGTAGTCATTTGAACAGGCTTTAGTTTCCAACTAATATTGAAAATTCTGCTAAATGGGCTGCATTGTTAGTTGTATGTTATAGTCATTGCACACATTTTTGCTTATGCTATAGGCACAAAATATGTGTACCAGTTTCAAAGTGCAAACAAAATATGTTTCAAAAGTGCTGCCTCTAGATAATTGGCTATCCATCACCATATTTCTGCACTTTTTAATAATATTTTGATGTTTGAATAAAAGGAGCCACCCTAAATTTTAAAGGCTAGCTCACATATTGTTAATAAAACAAAATTTATGCGCGTGGAGAATGTAGTGAATTTACTTGGTAAATAAATGATTGAGAGTCACTTAGTAGTAGTTAGTAATGGGATAATGTAATTTTTAATAAGGTTTGAAATATAATTGTGAGTGTAGATCTCGATTTTCATTTAATAAATAAGGGACCTTACCTTTTATTTTACAGCAAATGTGTGTTTTGCTAAATACCTCCTATTTTAATACAAAAAGATTCGAATGACTGATTAGATCTACTTACATTATTATTATAGATTCTTTACAGATTATACTTCTAATATAAATTATACTTAAGTATTCATTTTCATGTTTCAAATATTGAAAATCTTGTAGGACATTTATATATTGAGAGGGTGCAGTGTGGGGAACCAATCATGAATATTATTTGGCTCATAGTTTTAATGTCCCATTTCAATGTTAAATAAAAACCTCACCTTCCTTGGCCAATCCTGTAACTCCATCTAGTGGTGCAGTATTTCCACTTTTTATATCACTTCCAAAGGATAAATGTTTTATATAATGTGTTGTATTAAATGATGATGATGAAAATGGCTGTACATCATGCACATGTACATGATTAATAGTAAAACTTTTTCCTGGTGCTATATGAAAACTTCCTCCAACCTAAAACAATTATTTTGTATGATTTATTAAAAATAACTTCAATAATAATTTAATTCAACATAAAAAACTAATTGAAAATTGTTCCTAACTAATTTTATTAGACAAACCAATTAACTGGACTGCTGCTTTTTTACCTCTCCAGAAAACAATAAAATTAATTACCTACCCTGTTCACTTCCATGTAACCATATATTTGACATCCTTCTTTCAATGCTAAATTAGTGCGCTCAATAGATTCATCATTTTTACATTGTTCTATAGTAGAAAGATCTGGTAATGCCCATCTTTTCAGCCTGTATGCTTCCTTTACTTCTTCACATGTGTTACAGCAACTAAAATAGTATGTTTTATTGGATTAAAAAAAAGCCTTGTCAAGGTTACTAATATTACATATTTTTAACAATAATTGTTATCATTCCCTTACACAAGTCAGAATGGATAAATAAAATAAAACTCTTTTAAGGAGCGGGTGAAGTCTTACTTTTTGAATATATCTGATTAGTTGTTTGTATCAGTTTTTTAAATAATATATGTAAATATATATTTTATGTATTTGTGTATTTTATTCATATTTAACAAATAGTATTTGTGTTTATTATTTTTAAAGTTTATGTCCTCTGCCTACTGCTTTCCTGTTCTCTCCTTTGCGTCAGGTTGTCTGGAAGAGATTGCTTTTAGCGATAAGACTGCCTAGATTGGCTTTAATTTTTTTTTTGAATATCATAATCTGTAGTTTTTTTTAAGTTTCTTGGCCAATAAATAAATAATAAATAAATATTTTCTAACAATTACACCAATTATTTAGTTCCAAGATAAGTATCATTAAGAACTTGTGTTGTGGATACTAAATAACAGATAAACATACATAAATACTTTTTTTTTTTTTGTAAATAAATACTTAATATACATAGGGCAACACCCAGACCAGAACAAATATTCATGTTCATGCACACAAATATTTGTCCTGTGTGGGAATCGAACCCACGACCTTGGAGCGGAGAGCGGGTATACTCGCCACCACGCCATATCGGTACATCTATCTAAAATTATTGTGCCAATCTAATGTAATAAACAACAACTTACGCTGAATCATTAAATGAAGCACCGTAACAGCTTCCACAAACAACTTTTGCTATACTTGTATTATTTTCTTTAACCTAAAATAAAAATAGTTTTAAAATAATCACTAGAATTATATCAATAGAATAGTTAATTATCTTGAAAACATTAAGTAAACTATTTTACTATTTGTGTTGATGTCATAATTTCCTCTTTTTTGGGTTCCTCAATTGCATTCCCATCTAGATCCAATCTTCGTTTGTGTACATTGTGATCCATTTGTAAGTGCTGTTCTCCAGAAGAATCCATAGCATCTAATACTAAATCTGAAACAATATAACTTGACTATATTATACTAATATCATCATAAATATATAAAGGCATCGAAAAGTATAATTAACACTTACAATCACATGAGATTTTTGGCACTATAATATCAAAATTGATGCGTAATTTATGACCTCTTGATGTGTCCACAAACAGTTCTTCAGATATGTTAGGAGACAGGTATGTATACAGTTCCGATAAAAATAGTAAAATCATAACAAAGGCTCCAATTACGGTAACTAAAATAATAGAAAAATAGTTAAGTTTTAGGCTACAAATCAACCAATTCAGTTTTAAAAAAAAGTCTTACTTGCAGCACCGGTTGCTGTTTTTATTCGAAAATCTTCTAATGTTTTTGCATATGCATCAAGTTTTTTAAACCTATCAATTATTGGCGTAGACATTTTTTTATTTTATACTATAGATAATTTGGTGCAAGCGATTGGTTTGTTAATAATAGGGTTTAAATATAATTACACCAAAACACTACTATTTAGGTATTTGTTTCAATTTGTTTGCAACCAAGTGCCCTGCCGCCGAGTGTTGATTACAGTCGATCGAAACGACATTGACGTGACGTGTCAGCTGTCAACAAATCAGGGGGAGGTCCTTTTGTTTCGCATGGAACAAGCTGAGGTTGAGCATACTGCCTCATTAACAAAGTTTATTTCAACAATTTAATGAAAGTAGCAGTTTTTAATATATATATTTTTATCTCATCGAATAGTTAATTATCGCTGTTTTACATCATCGAAAATCATTTACTAAAAAAATGGTTGCCTGTAAAGTCGTTTTTACGGGCGAAGATTTTACGTGACAACGTCTTTTTCTCGGTAGAATATTTATTGATATGAATATAATTAAATTGCACAATAGGAACAAGGAATTCTAGTGCTGCGCGCGCGGCAGACCGATCATAGTTGAGTGGGAGAGAGACGCAAGGCATTCGCCGGGCCTCTCTCTCGTTCGGTGACTCATCGTAACGTTACCGAGCGTTACACTTTTTCATAAGTGACTCCCAGCCGCAACCTAATTTAAGACGTTGTCACGTCAAAAAAATCTTCTAACCTCGCACCTGTGCGCTTTTATGTTACACTCTAGGGGTAGGGCAGATAAGTATGACTACGTGGAGTAAGAGTAAACTGAGTCGATTGAAATACCTTTTTTTACATAATGCTCTAAAAACATTGATGTATTGAAGTAAAACATTTTGTGTACATAAGTTTGCAAAATTAAAACTTTTAAAGAAATAAAAATACCTATAGGTAACAAAACTTTACAATATTTCGATAAAATGTATAAAACATGAAGAGAAATAACAATACAACAACACTACAACTTATTCTTCTTGACCCCAGTACATTGATTGTCTGTAGCAAGGTACGATTCAGATAACAAACGCAATTGGCAATGTATGTAATAGTAATGAATGCACTGGTGCCACACGTAAAATTCAAAATTCATTAGTACCTACGCACGCGAAAACAAAACTCATCTAAGACTTTTAAAGTTTCAAGTACGGCAACTACAGTAGGTGTATTTTAGAGACATGACATGTGGATAAAGGCCTACTTTGTTCTTTTCTCTACACTTTTTGCAAGATAGAGCAAGAAAGATATAGTTTACAACAGGCTACGGTTAAATAAAAGCGACGATAAGACATCGAACTCCAGGGCGAGGCCCACAGATGAGTGAATTTCGACGTCGCGCTCCTAGATCGCGGTCAACAGTCGAAGGGAAAATGTTATATAAACCCAACAAATTCTTCAACTATAAAACTACAATGAGATTCAATCTATTCATCGTCACTCATTCGAAAAACTAATTTCTTTCGCTTTTTGCATTACTTTACCGCAGACAGCACTCAAAGTAGATATTTCTTGCTTTTCCGAATTAGATTTGCCATCGCTTTTATTATCTCGAAAGGAGTTACTAGATCTCTGAATGCTGTTTTCAGTAGCATCATTTTTGTTTTATTGAGTGTTGTGCGAATATCCTGTAATTTTCTTTACCTGAGTTGGCAAATTTTATGTCTATGACGGGCCCTGACAAAACAGCATCTCTTTTTTTTTTTGTTTTCCGTCGGTAACAAAATGCGTTTACGCACCACCTTTCGGCCAAAGGGGGACCGAAAGGGGGGTGGGACTCACCACCGACAGACGCGACTGCCAGCAGTAATACCCACTAAAAATCTTCCGACGACGCCCGCCGCTTGTTAAGAAAAAGGCGGGGGCCAGTACCTAGTTTACAGCGTCTGACGCCCCGCCTGCGGCCAACGTCCCCCAGACCAAAATCGGGAGGATCTCCTCAGAGAGACGCAGTGAACGCGCCCCTCCTACCTCCTTGTGCGACCATAGCGTATGTGGCCGACTCCTCGAAGGATCTATGGTTAGACAGCAGGGGCCCCCTGCCCCCACTGCCTAAGACCCTCCTAGCGCTGCTTGACGGGCCCTCCTGGCCCGCCCGCTGCGCCCTCCACAGGCCCCTTTTAGTTTCTCCTCCGGTAGTCAGTACTAAGGGCACCCAGAGTCGTCGGTCTCTGGGTGTTACCTTTTCCCGGCCTCCGGAAGGTACTCAGCCCCCCCACCACGACAAGGTGGAGACCAGTCGGGGGGGGAAACAGCATCTATATATGTAGGGAAAATAAGCTTGGTGTACACTTTTAATATATGGTAGCTCTGTTTTAGATAAATACGATAATAAAGCAAATTTGTAAGTACAGTTTTTTTCTGATATTATGCTTTTATCAAAGCCATGTGAGGTCCTTTGCATAACACACTTATATTTTGTTTTCTCACAGTTATTATGGTTACCACCACATTTCGGACAGATAACTTTCCTTGATGGACAGACACGCACAAGGTGGCCAAACTGCCAGCAACCTGACACTGGGTCAGTGGGAAAGTATACGGTTCCATTTGAAACCTTTAACCATAGGTGTAAACATACGGCGGTAAAAAAGAACTTCTATAGCACACCCTTACAGTTTCGCTTTTTACCCATTCTCAAGAGACAGCGTACATCTTTAGTCTTCTCACCAACACTCAGTGGCGGCGTAAAGGGGGGGTGGTCCGCCCCGGGTGTCAAGCATCAAGGGGTGACAAATCGGTGACAAAGAAATGACAACTCCGTCTGGCAGATAGTAGCCGCTGGCGCATCGCGAGCGGAAAGGGCGCCTAACTTCGGTTCCTCCCTTCCCCACCCGTGTCGTTGATGCTCGCGAAACAATGACAGTTGGTTAGTCAGTGTTGTTATTTATAACCGTCGCGTTGCGTCACATTAATTTAACAATCACTTACATTACATCCGCGATACATCAGGCTTAGACCTTATAGCTCACCACAAACACCCACGACATCCTGAGCCGAGGTTCGGGTCTGCTAGAGATCGCTCTTAGTATGTCGCTTTTCAATTGAATTACTTTAATCTAGGAGTTAGCCGACTAGTTTGGGCCACCGCCACGGCGATCAACCAAGTTAGCTAGTGTGAAGTATACGCATCTTCTTCAAAGAAGTACGCACTTTGCTTCGGAAGCGCACGCCCGGCTCATCGTCGGTGACTAACGTCACACGCGTTAAAAACATTAATTCAAACGAAAGTCAATACTTACTTAATATTGGCGGATAGTATACAGAGGTCAAAAGGTGAATTTTATTTGTATTTTAGGTGAACTATACACCTATTTTAAATTTAACTTTCTGTTGACATTATAAATTATACATATAATATAATTTATCACGACGATGTAAAACGAGCAGTATAACGTTTCATTTAATTCATGCATAACAATGGCGAAACCCCAACATGTGATCCCAGAAGCATCCACTCCCTTACCAGCTTTGTGTGACTTAAGTATTTTATGCTACCTTTCTTTTTGGTGTGAAATGCTAGAAGAAGTTAATCAATCAAGTTAATTACACAAAAGTATATCCAAACATCTGGGCTATCGCTGGAAAAGTGTGTTATAAAAATCAAAGCCCTAAATTTTTTTCTTTAATCTCAAGATATTCAAATAGTGGAAAGAGCTATTTCCCACGCAACTGAAAAATGTAACCAAGGACTTGAATATTTCCTTTGAAAGAAAAGGAATTCCGAAAACGAATGCCAGGAGAAATGTCCCAAGACGTTGGACTAACATTGCTAGTCCAACGTCTTGCGAAGAGTTGCACAGAGCTTTGTTAGAATGTCTTGATAGATTTTACGAAGAGCATCGCTACAAAGTAATTGATGACATTCTCATAACATTTGGTGTTGTTCAGTCTGAAACTCTATTTACGTCAACAGAAGAAGAACTTAATCTATAGTGAATTTTCTGTAGAGGACATTATTTTGAAGATTTTACAACAGAGGCGACACTTGGAAGCCGCCAGAATTTCTCTTCAAGAAGCAATCCAATGGACTAACCTGATGCTTCTGAAAATTATTGCAAAATGGAACTATTCTGAGTCTGTTATAAGTCTAGCTCTATGTCTAAGATTTTTTATAACTATTTGTGTTTTATTGGCCCAACAATGAGCCAAACACGACTTTCCAGTCTATCCATATTATTATTGTCCATTGACAAGGAGAGGAAAGTACCTAAATTTTGATAATGTCATTGAGTATTTTGACAAAATAAAGTCACGTAAACACGTTTAATATTTGTCGTTTTATTTTAAGGGTGCTCGATAGAAAGTCGCCCCGGGTGCCAACCTATGCTACGCCGCCGCTGCCGACACTATTTCGCATTTAGAATGCAATTCATTTTGAATATAATTTTGCCTCTACTTCTAAATCTACTTGCCTTAATACTCCGTACGATAAGATTACTTCTCCCATTAACTGAAATGGAATATCCATTTGCCGTAAAGCAACTGTTACTACGCACTACTACAAGAACTATTTTGTTGTCAAGAAATATACCTATGTACTTTATATGGGTTTTTTAATAGAATTTTATAAATATTTAAGATATATTTGGCCTTGAGTAGTTTTGCTAGCCCAATTTGTTTCGGTAAAATTTCCTTACCAGTTACGCTTACAACAATTTTGTTTGTTAATGCATCTTTATTTTATAGATTATCTGATATTCGGTTCATAGTTCTGTCCATACCTACAATTTTTTTTGAAGCCTGGGTAAACTCTTCCTCATTTACATATATTGCTTCCATTATATTGTTTATACGCATCTCACCTTTCCGTTCCACATCAACTATTTCTTTACTCTCAACAAAAAAATTTGGTTCTCGCGTCCATAATAAATTCCCTCTTCTACTATTTTACTGTCACTCAAAAAAAATAGTAATTATGATGGAATTTAGTATAGAGTGAATGTAGGTATCAAAACATAGGATAGTTTAAATATCAAAAATAATCCCTTATAAGCTGAAAAGCTTTATACTCGCAGCAACGCTATGATTCGTATTTTGGATTCTCATAGTGATTGTGCAATGTGTGCTGAATCAGTAAGTGTTTAAAATTTATAATAACCGGGTACAGCTTTTAGAGAACATCTCCTCAGCAACGTCTTACAAAAACAGCATGAAATTGAAGTTGATTATTTACTATTATGTAACAAACTGTAGACAACAGTTGCAATGTGTGTAAAAGTGCTAAATTAGGCGTGTTAAATAAGGGTTGTTAAATTAGGGTCTGTTCTACAATGTGTGAATTGTTATTCGAACCAAATATATTTTGTTCATTTTGAAATATTAAATTAAGTAGTATTGTAAACGGCATGATCCCACTATTCTAGTAAAAATGTTTCAATCGAAAATAGGAAAAGAGGACATAAAGTGTGAGATTAGGGAATAAATTATTAGTTATTGTTAAGACAGCAAATAGTTTTTAAACTACAGAAAAGATGCATTAGATCTTTGTTTGGTACTTATTACTTGGAGTCATGTAAACCTTTATTTATAAAGTATAGACTTCTAACGATCCCTTGATTACACATTAAAAAAATGTATATGTGTAAAGGAGAATCAGGACATTTTAAGAAAAGATCAGTCTGCTTCGACTAAATTTCTCCGACCTAGGCCAGGGAACAAGGTAGAAAATCAGGTCTCAAAACTGACATTAGCAATGCAAAAAATATGAGTACAATAATATTTAACGCGTTACCAGATAAAAATCGCACGTTAACTGGACCTATATTTAAACGAAAACTATAGAAATATTTGATAGAGGGCTATTTCTATTTAATTAAGTACTACTTTCAGGCTAACCATGTCAATATGTCTTTGGAATGTAGAAATGATAATGTTATATAATAGTAATCTGGCAGTGACATTTTGATGTTTTTTTTTCTTTAATTCAATCAAAATAATTTTTAACATTTGCACACTTAAATATAAGTAGATTTTGACGACCGATATGGCGTGGAGGTCAGTATACCTGCATTTCATTCCAGAGGTCGTGGGTTCGATTCCCACACAGGACAAATCTTTGTGTGCATGAACATGAATATTTGTTCTGGTCTGGGTGTTTTCCTATGTATATTAAGTATATATTTACAAAAAAAAAGGGTATTTAAGTATGTTTATCCGTTCTTTAGTATCCATAACACAAGTTCTTAATGATGCTTATCTTGGATCTAAATAATTGGTGTGATTGTAAGAGAATATTTATTTATTTTATTTATTTATTTATTTAACCTGTATATCTTTATGTAAGCGCGCAAAATCAATGCAAATAAATCTATTTTATTTAATTTTATTTAAGAGGTACAAATATCTGTTCTGCTTATTCCGAAGCATTTTACCTTGATATTTTGATCACCATCATGAACCTTGAGACCTACCTACCTACGTATACGTTGCTTACTAGGTGCAAGAAATATAAAATACACTTTCCAATTTAAATTTTTATTGTCAATTATTTATCAAATAACCTAAAAATACTTAATGCTATTTTTACTACATAATATTATGTAAAAAATGTGATTGGTCACTGCATTCATAACATCAACGTAGTTGTACTAACAGTGGTAATATATTTTTTGAAAGTTTTAACAACATGATTAATAGAACAGAACTAATGTTAAATTTTTTTACTGATGTAGACATCGCGTCTTCAGCCTGTCACTTAACCATTGATGTAATTATTATTAACATTATTGAGTATTATTTACATGTGTTTACAGTCTTTTAAATAAACTTAGAGATCACTTCTTGACATTGAAGCCCTCTCCTGTGGGGTCCAGAATCCAAGGGTAGTTGTGTGGACATTCCATACAGGTGAATAGACGTAGAGTCTCCCCGGGCAGCTCCCGAGTTGTAAGCGGGCAAGCATTGGGCAAGGAACAGTAAGGTTGCCCTTTAACGTCGCATTTGTCTTGTTTCCATTCTTGGAAGTCTCTCAAAGACGACAGTTCTGTAGGATTTTGCATCCACTGTATGACTTGAAGCAAAGATACAAAGTACACATCATTCTTTTCTAACATTTCTTCAATGAATTTGATCAACTCATCTCTAAACTCCTTCTTTGACTTAAGCCATGAAGCGTGGAAATGAAGACCTAGTGGAGCACGGTTGGTAGAGTAGTGGCGGTTGAAGTTGTGACGCAGAAGACGGGCGAACTGTTCACCGGTTTGAATGTTTGAGCATGAGTCTACTACGTGGCAACCAGGTAGAGATTCGTCGAAGGTAGGATCGTCTCTTCTGTCTAATTCATTCATGACCATTTCCCATACAGGGTGACTTCTAGATGGGCAGTTGTGGGCATTTCCGTTACACTTATGGGGCATACGGAAGTATAAAGTGTAAGGCCAAATGGGGACACGACTGAGAGGTGCAGTAATCGAAGCATCATAAACGAAATATTGATCAGCCATCATTTCGAATTGCCTGTTTCCACCGACTCTCAAATATGGAGCTCGTACTCCTATGATTGACGCATCAGTCAGGTTAGAGAAACGCTCAAGAATCAAACGTCCTCCTGCCATCTCTGCCAACCAATCATCATAGCTGCCACTGCTCCAGTATTGGGGATCGTCTTTGTGTGTTAATGAAAATACTGCTATTTCGTGACCTTTCCTGTGTAGTTCTTGTACAGCAGCGTAGTTGGTGTATTTATGTGACACAAAGAAGGTACCACGAACTTGGCAGCCATTCGGATTGTGTCGGTTACCGTTGAAAATTTGGTCGTAAAGGTCAATATTATCGACATTTACTGCTCCGTTGAACGTGATAGTGATCATCTGAGGCACTTGGTTGGGTTCGATTCCTCCTGGAATACGAGTACCATCAGCGGAACAGAAGCAATCCGGCAGAGTACACTGTTTAGGATCACAGTCTGGCGCTCTGTTAGGGTCTAATTCTACGGCTGTAATAGAACAATAGTTTTGTTATCATCAAGGATCTAATATTTCACAACTCATTTACGTATTTTTTTTCGAGTGAACTTTTTACTTACTACAAGCATTTTCGTCCGAATCATCCTTGCAGTCAGGTTTTCCGTTGCAGAAAAGTTCCCTTTCTAAGCATTCAGAATTTCCGCAAGCTAATTTTCCTTCCGGGCATATCGGCTCATCGGTTTTCAGAATAGGTAAAATTTTCCTTGGTTCTGAAAAAGTAATAAATTTGTATTTATCACAAAAATATATACCTTTCATGTGGAGGACCTAAATTATGCAGGTAAATATTCACTGCCATATTGTGCTTCGATTGTGTGACTATATCATATTGTAATAGTGTTATACAGGACCATATGAATCGAGTTGTGGAGACTCGGCGAAGCGTGACAGAAATGACTAAGTTATTGAGAAGGCAAACAATTAATGAGGAAGGAGGGGTATTTTAAAGAATAGCTCTCAGCCTAGATTTATAATAAGGATGCAAATGTATTTTTTTTATCAGGCTTACACATAAAATGAAAATGATAAGATTTAAAACAAGGTATGTGAAAGGGCAGGGTCCCCCTTCATGGTTTGATAGTTAAGAAAATTGTAAGTAGCTACTTAAACTTTTTGCTAATAACAATTTATGATCATGTGAAAGTATATCAGAAAAAATATTTACATTCCCATTTGGAAATCGATAAATGTTATAAAGTAATAATTAATTGGATTGGATTGCTAGCACAGTATACTGAAATTTCATTGATTGTAGGTTCCTAATACAAAAGTAAAATAAGTGCCTTTACAAAAAAAAAGAATGTATATACAAAGCGACTACGATGTATTGTTAATAGTTTGTAGTTAGTAATAATATGATACATACTTATGAATTAAAATTTTAGTAAAAATCCCTCCACCGGTACTTAATAGTGAAGTTAGGAAAGTTAAATGTAAAAGCAGAAGCATGGTATTAATATTTTGAGACGTCAGAAGAGTGTATAGTGTTCGTGTAATTAAGCCGGTATTATACTTTGCAGTATCTGCACTGTATATCTGTTGTGCTGGGCAAATTGTAGAACCAACAAAGTATATTTCAACTCTGCTTGTTCGATATTTGTGAATGTGGCAGTTAAATGCATCAACATTACTTCGTCTAATTAATATCTAGCAGCTAATGCTTGGGCCGCACATAGGCGTAATGTTTCTAACATTTGAACCAAATTAACGGTATTTTCTTACGCCATTAATAACCCATCTAAATTTATCATTGGCATAATCAATTTGGTGGTGCGGTCCAAGAATTAGAGATAAACCCGTAAATTATTATTGTAACATAAATTTGTTTTTCCGTAGAAAAAAATCGGATACATGTAAGGTAAAATTTTCTTGAAGAATGTTAATGCTGAACAAACGGGTAGGTCCAGTGTGGGCCTCCGCCGCTGTCGGGGCCTCATGCAAACACCTAAACTACTGTGCGGCGTGGCCCCTTCACCCAAGCCTGGTTGTTCGCTATGAGCGAAGAGCTTTTCTGGGCACTTACTCTCGAGTTTATCACAGTTGGTCACTTTACCCTTCCAGTCGCAGGTTTGTTTTTCGAGATCGAAAGCCAGTCCAGACGGGCAAGTGATCTGTTTAAGACCTGACCTAGTGCACCTGCATTGACAAGAAACGTAATTAAAGTAAATGTTATGAAGAAGGAAATGGGCATCCGGGAGGCTGAAGACTCATTAACATCGACAGTTGTTCTGGCCGGTTCCGCGGCGGAAGTCGAGCCCTCCGCATGACCACTTCCTGCGATACACGGAACTTACTTTCTATTTCATTGCAATTCTTAACGTGTGTTTTCCAATCACAGGTTTGGCGTTCAATATCGAAGGCGAGACCGCCGGGGCAGCGCACAGAGGCGAGCCGCGTCACGCCGTCCTCGCCGCCCTGGTCGCACCTGTACATAGCGATGCTCTCAACTATACAAATGCATAATTATTGTGTTCAATGCCATTTCCGGAACTCTCAGCCAGCTACTATAATGGTTCTTGTTTTTTAACGCTTTATTGACAAGACATACATAATGTACAAAACAGAATAATTTTAAATTTTTATTTACATTTCATCATCAAGTGGTGGCGTCACACTGAAAGATTTGCTTTATGGAAAGGTAATATTTTTGAAAAAAATAAATATTTTTATTTTTAAAAGTCACTGCCGATGAAAAGGTGGTACACGTGACATACCTACTTTGATGGTTGTTTTGTGGTTTTCTGGGATCTTTCTCCATATACAGTTTAGAAGCAAGGAGCATGATATGACTAAAACTGTAATAAGAGGAATGTAGACGTACTAATATTCAGAACACGTTGTGGTTGCCTGTTCCACAGACACAACTGCACGGCATAAGAATTTATAATTGAACTGTTCCTATGTTGCAGAATGAGTAAAAAATATACGTTATAGATAGATTTTGAAACAGAATTTTACTAAGAAAATATACTTAGTGAATATACAATTTATATAAAAATGAATAATATGAAAAATGTAGTTTGGATTCAATTTACACACTGAAAGGATTTTTAGGTATCAATCTTTAAATATAGTACATAATCATAGTAATTTTATAAAAAAATGGTAAATAGTAAAGATAAATTAAGTAGTGTCTTTATTTAGTACTATATGTATGTATACATATATCCCCTAGCTACACAATAACTTTAGTATGTACAATCAAGATGGAAAATATTTTCTAGGCACTTCAAATTTACAGCTCAAATGTCATGCCGCATTTTCCATTCTCTTGTGTTACGTTTGCCTAGTGTAGCCGCAGCCTTATTGTATCGGTTCTAATTGAAATTATTGCCAATATGTCGAGGCGCGGTAGGGAGTGGGCTGTAGTTACCTGACTACATCGCGGCAGTCGCCCTCGGTGCTTAGCCTGAAGTACTCGTCGGCTGGTCGCCCGTCGCAGAGCTGCTCGGGAGTCGAATCTTCACTACCACTGTCCTCCTCTTGTCTCTTAACTCGCACCTCGCCATTAACTGCACAGTTACAATAAGTATTACACCTACTGGCAGGTTTTAAATATTTTTTAAAGGAAAATGAAGTAACAACGAACTAGTCATTATCTCAGCCCATTAAAATCTCATTTATAGGAAATTCTTTGGGCCTCCTTTTATAGGTCTTATGCATATGCTATCTTGCGAATAAAGGTTTATCTTTGAACTTCTGTAGTCAAACCGCTGACTAAGGCGTCTTAACTAGGCTTGAAGACTACCATATACCGAGGATTTCCGCTGCAAAAACGGAAGCTCAATATCAAATGCCACGCTAACGGTGTCCTATTTAAGTATTGACCTTTGTGAAAGCTACTTAACATAGGTGGTTTTTGCAATCAACCTTGTACAGCGGCGCACAATTAAGCAATGTTATTGATGGCACTGTTAACCTTTTGGGGTAAGTATTGTATTACGAGTAGGTCACGTCCTTAAAGAACTGACCGATAGGCAACGAGTGCAACGACTTAGTGCTAAATAGAAAAAATGTATCTAAAAATCAAGCACAACACAAATTTAATTATTTTTAAACATCTCAAAAAGCGTCACCCAGTCTCAAGTTGAATAGATTTTGTACTATGAGTAATACAAAACAGAAACCAAAAAATTATGTGAGAATCTAAATTCCCTTTATTATTTAAACATGATACATCAGAGAAACTATTAATATTCTGCATAGATGTACTTTCCCTGTGCGGGAATCGAACCCACGGTCTTTCCACCACGCCATATTGCTAATTAAATTAGGATATATACGTATAAATTAAGTAATACCTTCGATAATGTAATAACTAGATTGAGGGTAAGGTACGCGATGTTAATAAATTTACAACATGAGGTAACTCGTTACAGTAATTAGCTATGAAGCTCGTTGATGTCTAATGTACCTGTGTCTTAGTTTTTGCTGTCTTTAGCAAATAGTTAAAGGATTAAGCTATCCTTTCTAGGTAAATTAGATATACATACTAAAATTCGAACATGTAATATTCATTTATATCATTGCAAATTATTAAAAACACATGCGTCTAGTGTTTTTTATATGGATAGGTAGTGATTTTTTATATGGAAGCAATCATACGAAATACGATACCTACGCTACGATTAATTCCAAATCCTTAAGTAAACAATCATATTTATGTGCCGAGTCTAATTAATTATTTAAATCTTATATAAATGCAAAATGGCCCAAAATCTCTAATTTGGACTGTCGAAAGTTTCTTGAAACTGTTTTCACAAACAACGGAAGGTCACGGTGTTTTTTAGATATTTGGCGAAAGTACTGAATATGCACTGAGTATATTAAAACAACATAAGAAATCATAATTTTGTTCACCAACAACGCTATTATTAGGTAATGCAACTTAACGTAAGCGACTATTACAACATAGCCAGTAGAGGAATGTAGTACCGTTTCATTGCAGCGCTGAATGCGGCGCGAGTTAACTGCGCTCGCCTCGTTTAATTATGCTTCTTACAAAAGTTAGGAAATTACAGAGTACCAATATATGTGTTGGGTTGGTACTAAAACCCTACATGGACATAATTATTCCAAGCTGTAGTGGTACAACTATCTATACAAAATAAGAAGGCCTAGTGTTTATACTGATTCGGCTTCCTACCCACTACATTACATTCTAGAACCGACTCGACGTCGGCATTGAAAGTTGAAATGTTGAAAAGAAATCGAGGTCAACTGACACCAAGTTAACGGGCCACGTAGTGGGGCCGGCAGTCTTTTATTGTTGCTTTTTAATGCTAACACGTGAAAAGCTGCAATAAATCTCGGTTTTCATTTTCTTATAGTAACAAATGTCTCGTTTAGTTGCGTTATGTTTAAAAAAAAATTATAACTTAATTTCATAACAAAAATAGGCACATCACATCTATCAAACTTGTGGTCTACAACTAAAGTTTGTCATAGATGAGAAACCGGTAAACATATTATGAATTGAACCTCAATTTAATTTATCGAATCTAATATATTAAATCTAAATTACAATAACAATTATTTATCGGGATATAAAAATCCTATTCTTCCGCGCAGATATAACAGATTTATAGCTTTCTTTATACCCATAAAAACACGTTACAATTTTTTTCGAGAATAAATCAAAGTTACTCACTATAGTAGGCGAGCAGCAGAACACCAAGACACAAAAACGCGTGTCGAGCCATGGCGCTCGGCGTGGACTGGTCGTTGCGTCGCGCGCCGCCAAGAAAGTGCAAGAGGTCTACGTTGCCCCTCTTCACCTATTTATATAAGCCGGCACGGCGCGTCGTACTCCAGCGCGATATCAGCCTCCAGCCGTCCTATACCGACTGCGACTCCCACCGATATAAACCGACCCTCCACTGTTTCACCTTTTATTATCAACCTAGGACGTTTCAAGGAACGCCCAATAATCATTATTGACGATTTGGCTAATGAATTATTAAAAAAATGATGACGTAGTCTATTAGCACTTCATGATACTTTGTGCAATTTCACTTTCTCTCTCAAAAATGTGTAGCATTTGAATAGAATAACAGTCTTCCGCTCATTGCTAAGCTCCTGACATCAACTACTGTAGTAGAAATTCGATTTGGTGCATTTTGCCGACTTTTGTAATTTTTCTCTTAAAATTAAAAGTTTTCTTAAATTTTGCACCTACCAAAAATTAAGTCCCTAGTAACAATCATAAGCAGGACAATATTTGTTATCATATACTAGATGTGTATATATATGTTTTACAACATAAAATGCACTTATAAACAATTCTACAGATTATATTTCATATTTTTCCACATACTTTATTTTTATTTTATTTTATTTTACAATTTTGGGAAAACTTACGACTAATCACAATGTTATCTTAGATTAACGTTTATAAACATGGACAATTACAAGTTTTCACTTATAATCATTTCTGTAACAAAGTGAACTTATATGGAGGACTTAACCCCGTCACGCTAATTGTAAAGCATTAACAAGTGCAAACTAAATAAATACTACATACGAAACACATAATGCAACGTATGTACATGCATATTTAGGAAAAATTAAAAACTGCGATGACAATAAATAAACTTATTAAATTAAATTATTGATATAAACACTAATATTTTAAGTTTCAAAAAAGTTTCTACTTAAAATAACTTTGAGTGAAGCTATACTCGTATGGTGCAGATCTAAGTCGACAGCCCGACATTCTTGGTTAAATGTACGGCATGCCCTTATCATATATGAATTTCCCCAATAATTAGTTTTCACAGCCGGGGTTGAAAGAAGGTCACGCCTTCTCAGAAAAGCAGAAGGCACACGCATACCAATCTCATCAAGCAAATCAGATACACAAATTGAAACATTCATTATCTTAAATAAGAATGTTAAGTCTGCTATTTTTCTCCTTATTTGTAGCGGCAAAATATAAAAACTTTGTTTGGTCACAATTGCATTTTAATGAAGACGTTATCATTGACTTTTAAAATACGAATAATACAATTATTTAGAAATATCCGGTTGTGAAGGCAATTATTCTGCGGATATATATGGTCATATTTTTCCCTGCATAGTTATGTCTAATTCCTTAATAGCGATAATTAAGTACATTGTTCTTTTTCACGTTTGTAGAATAATGTTCTATTTTCTATCTCTATTGGGTTTAGGTAAAGTCCTCTTACCTTGACGCTCTATATTTCCCTAGTATTCGCTTGACATCAGGTTCCGATATCACTATAGGACCTAGCTATAATTTATCTTATTAGCATCTGTCACTTTCAAATCCATTGTTTTAAAAAAATGTGACCGGTTTGGGTACTTTACTCTAAGATTGCTACTTGAAGCGTTTGTTAAGCAGCGTGACTCCATCAAGGGTCACAATTCTATTAACCAGTTAAACATATTAAAGACACAAATATGATATATGTAATGCAATTTAAGCAATAAAAAAAAGAACAAATGTTATTTGAAGTTGTGTGAAGAGAGTTCTTTCTATACGACGTATTTTAACGTAAATGACATTTTGAAATTAATATCATGTACAATGTTGTTCGTAGAACCACCCACTTTGGGTTCACTACTAAGATAACTTAATTCAACTGCAACACTTGCGTATATTGGGTTGCACTAAAATGAGGAATTTACCATATTGAATAATATATATCTTTATAATATTTTTTTCTATATAATAATTTATCTTTATAATAACATATCTTTATAATAACAGATTTGTTATTGTTATTGGTTTACCTGCAATGTATAACTAAGAAACAGTTAAGCTATAAAGAATTGGTTCGCTACTTGTTTTCGTTTATTTTCTTGAACTCTTCCAACTCGGCTTCTCATAGTGTCATTTAAAAAAAATAAACGATTTATGCACTTTAGGCACATCCGTGTTTGGGTCACAAATATTAATATGTGCGTCAAATTTTAATTTAATCGCCCTAGTCAAATTTGGATCAAAATGTCTGTGACAGAAGGACAGACCGTCACACAAGTGACCCTTTGAAAGATTTAGAAACAGTTAATAAAATAGTCAGACATTTTTATGCGTCTCAATTCAACCTTAAACTAAGAATTGTAAGTATAACAACGGATACATATTTATTATTTTAGTGAGTACCATCTACATACCTACAGTATTTTTTTTAAATATTGTTAAGTTTAAGAAAGAATTATAAGATGATACATATTTTGAATTATATATCTGTGAAGATTATATAATATGTAGGAAGATCGTTTCATGCGAATGAAAGCTCACTTCGCCTTTATTGATGAGCATGACGGCTTTCTTATTAATACAGTATATCAGTAACAATTATTAATAACATGTGAGGTAGTCTACTTAAATTCAATAAGAGTTATTAATTCCACCAGCAATATTTTGTACCTTCAGTGTCATACATCGAGTAAATTTTTACAGCTGACGATTTTCAATTATTTATTTAAAATTTGTGGTGTATTGATACGTGGCTGTACAGAATACCTTTATAATGAGACTACTTGTCGACATTTTTATCAAAAGAACCTGTTATAATAATTTGTATAAAATAAGTCAAGGTCGAATAAAGGCAACTTGAGTAGAATCAACTTTACAAGTTCTTGAATTTTAATTCTATAGTAGCCGAGATGCTTAATATATCAGGGCGATGAATTGTGTGTGATATTTCGAGAACTAACGAAAGGAATAAATATTAATCAAGTAATTATTCAAATTAAACACTGCTAATGGTTCATGTTTCTCAATAACTAAAAATATTAGTTAGATAAAGATTTGGAAATTAAATAAATACCTGTTTCAGAAAGATTCCTATCTTGCTTGCTTATATATATTGTTTTCATAATAATAATAATTAGTTATTCGTATATAAATATTAAGGCTATTTCATATAGAGTCACTAAAACATTTTTTTTTAAATTGTTGTGAAGCCCCTCTGCTCTGGACATCAATAGTAAATATTGATACGTTGTTAGGCAACACACATTCCCGCAAACTATATAACTTTAAATTTGACTCGTTATGAACCAATAACGGTATATGTATAACATGAGTCTTTATAAGTTTTTTATTATTCTTTAATAATAATGTCTAGTTACTTATGATTTAAATATATTTATGGATATTGAATAAGAACAAAATATCTATCCGATGTAATAAATAGATATTTTGACAAGTTAAAACATGAACACATAATTTTCAGTGCTATATTATTCTATTCTATCTATTCTATATTATATGCAACAAATTCTACTAAAATGATAATATATTCTGAGGTCAAAAAATATACTAGAATGGATTATGTAATCTGTATGTTCGAGACTTCAAAACCTACTTTGAATTTGCTAGCCTGTCAAGAGTCAAGGTTGGTATTAAATTGCGTGAAATTATTAATATATTATGATGCTGGATGCACATTAAACAAATTATTATTTTACGTCTATTAACTCTCAGTTCTTCAGTTGTATTCAAATATATATTTAAGTTACAGTAATTAAAAAAATTTACAATCCGTTAAACATATTTTTTGATGCCGTCTATCATTACCTCAGATCAAGTAAAAAAAGGTAGATACCTTACGACTAATAACAAAGTGAAGCCATATTTTTAACTATGTGTGAGTTACTGAAGTGTTGCCACTTTTTGAAAATCTTCCCAGATATTACAAGTATAATTAATTAATAATAAATATAAGCGATTTACGTTAGTAAATTTACAAGAATCAATTTACCCGGTGATATACCAAATTCAAATTTTCTAACGATTTTTGCAAATTTCAGCTCTGTACGAAGTAGAATTTTAATTCAATTAAAACACTTATTGTAAATATTATTACAATTATAGTATAATTTGACATAATGACAAATAATTTTCTAATCTAATCAGGCATATTTTAATTATTTTTTTAAACTTTATAGTAATGTGTAAAAAAAACAGACAGCTTTTGTAAAGTATTTTTATTCCACAAAGTAATATATTTGGTAGGGGCAAAAACTAAACAATAATCTAAAACACGTTATGCTGTATAAGTTTTTTAAAATGTTTGGGGCTTAGAGCTCAGTGTCATCGTCAGTGTATTTATTTTAGAAATATGATGCAGTCTTATGTCCAAATATTTTTTTATTACCAATCGGATTAAATTTACTTTATGCCCATGACCAGCACTGTAATGGTCATTTTCTAGGTTCTTAAAAGTTTTATTATTACCTGTAAAATAACCTAAAATTTTAGTGACCTTATATGTGTGCTGGTTAATTGTCTCTTTCATCATTGCATCTCTCAGTAATTTCTACCGGAACAACACGTGCTGGTCTTAGAAACCATCCTCATACTGTGCAGACTATCAGCACTCGAACCAAGAAATTTGGGAAATCGTTTCTGAGCAAGTGGAATTCACTGCCGGCTCATGTGTTTCCTAATTCCTATAATCCCGGATCTTGTAAGCGGGGCGTGAATCGGCATTTTAGCAGGCCGTCATGAGTGGATGCGCTTTGTACTATGCTTACTTCACGGTATGAAGCGCTTTCATTTTTTATTGGACTGCATCGACTGCTTACCATCAGGCAAGATGTAGTCATTATGACGTGTATAATATTACTTGGATGCGGCAGACAAGTATTAAAAGTTTGCCTCACGTATTCATATGCCTTTGGTGAATAATAGTCAAGTGTTAGATAAAATATTAAATAAATTTATAATTGTAATATTTTCACTTAATGAATTAAATAAATCTGGGTCTATTAAATTTAGTTTTTTATATTAGTAAAAATATCTTTCCTCCGGACCTCCGGACAAAAACAAACAAAATTAAAAATGATTATGGCGAATTTATTTATTCGTGCCAAAGCACCCGATTTTAGTACCCACATTTTTGTTGAGTATTAGAAATACCAACTACTGGCAACACTGTCTGGTTGCGTCAACTCGGGTTATTTTGTCAATATTTTTTCCGAATAACCTACAAATTATTTTGAAACATAAAAAAAGATACTTTTGTGTTAACTTATGTGTGAAACGATATTTCTTCAGACTTTTTGTTCGCTTTAGTGTTGTTTTAGCACCATTTAATCACACAGGACGGCATTTTATTGACAAAGTTACTACTCGGTGTCTCGGGAGATACTAACGTAAAACTAAGTTCATTTTACGTATGTGTGTGCGTGAGCGCGTGTATTTACACAAATGAGCTTACTTTTGTGACTTCAGTGCTATCAATGGCCATGCGCTATCTACCTTTTTTTACTTGATCTGAGATCATTACACTGATCTACCTAAAAAGGTAATTATGCATGAGATGGCACTTGACTTTGACTCACAGACCATTCTAACGAAAGAAACGGAAAATATTGTACTTTTTAATTTATCCCTTATTAACAAAAACACTAAATGTGTTAAGTTTTTTTAGCCTAATATAAAAGTAACTGCGAAATATAATAAATATAGTAATATGGAGTGTTAAAGCGATTTTAATCAAATATCACCTTTACTGAAGTCATTATAAATAATATAGTATATTTTTTTTAATGATTCCTTGAACACATTTTCTAATTAAGTAATGCTAAATAGTTAATTTCATTCCACTGAGTTCATAATAAGTTTCTAATTCTAATTATGGTTATTATACTAATAAAATGTAATTTTAAAATTAAATATAGTGAGTAACGTAATATGATAAATAATATAATGATTAGAACTAAGCTTTTCGCAATAAACCCAGATTGTTATTTTCGTTTTTATCAATACTTATTGTAATCTGTAGCTTTTAAGTTTTTTGTCAATAAAGAGTATATCTATCTATTTAAGTACATTTGGACAAAGTGTACAAAGTGCAGTTACATATATTATTATGCTATACGTTCGGCTGCTGTAATGTGGTTGACCCTACCGAAAGTGGTTTGATAATTTCCGGAACACAGACTAGCTATTTTGATTGTGCCTGAATAAACACATAAAAATGAAATAAAGTCTATGAAGTCAAATGTAAAATCAAAAAAATTAGTTTAGTAGCAGGGTGCAATTATCAGAATTTAATAGTGGGTATGTTTAATTGTTAATATTTCTGATTATGTTGTTGAAAAGGGATCCATACAAAGTAATTGCTTGCAGCTTCTTAGGTGCGAAGTGGTAGACGACCTTGTATGACATCCGGGTGTTTCAGGTTATGTAACGTGTCTCGCTGGCAACTGCGACGACGGCGAGTGGCGGCGGAGAGTGCTGCGGCGAAGGAAGGGAGCGCCGGCCCGACCTCTTGACCGCTGCCTGTTTTATACACATTACACCAATGAAAAACAAAGCATCATACCGCAAAGGCGCATGCAACATCACGATCAGATATACACGTCATTTCCCCATCATAAAACCAATTACAATACTTTTGAGTGATATACGAAGTAGCGTAAAGTGGACTGTTAACATGTATTGGTCGTTACATTCATAACATAATTGCTTTTATTAAACTATCACATGTTAATCGTGTCTCGTCTATCAATCTCTGCATAATAGTTTTATTGACACTTTCACGAAAAGCTTTATTTCGTTGCATAATATTACCAACTTAGACATTTGAACTATCGATTGCCATATGACACCTAAGTTATCGTATTACTAAACATAGTGTTGATCACAGGTCTCATGTGTGATGCACTAAGCGCCACATCGCCGCGCCCGGCCGCGCCGACGTCGGAGTCGCCCGAGAAGGCGCTCGGCACACGGCGCTCGACTCAAGGATCCTGCGAAATATTTCCTTTCACTTGCGACAATGCATGTACACCTATAGGTACGCTAGGTTGCGTACGCAGAGCCAGGCGATCCGATACCTCATCAGCTTCAGGTACACAAGTAAATAAATACATCACTTCATACGAAGGCCGTTTGCCACTTTGCCGGTAAAGTGCCGGTTATATTACCATATACGTATCTAGGAAATCGTAATGACATTTTAATTATGGCATAATCTTTTTGGTGTCTTCGATACGGAATCATAATTATGGTTTCAGAACTTGACAATACTTATTAGAGGAAATCTAAGTAGAGATGTATTTCATTTGTTGTTTCATGCGTTGTTTATTAACCGGCAAGTTGTAAGTAAGCATGACGTACCCTGCTCGTATTTCGCAGAACTTGGTAAGGGCAAATCAATGAATGTGACCTTGACTAAACAAGTTAAGCGGCTCAGGAAAAATAAAATTAATTTTATATATATAGATTTAAGGACTTGTACGTTATTATGCATCACGACGATTTACCTTTAATTTTTGTTACTTGAAACGACTAGCTTTTAACACTGACCCAGCAGTGCTATTATTTAGATATTGTAGTTGTTGCAACAAATGTGCTCACATAAATTAATTTATTTTGATGAAAATATTTATATATATATATATATTCATATATATTAACCAAATCTGGTTACACCAGTGAGCAGACCCTGGGTTCTTAGCGTAAGTCTTGGGCGCAACTGGGATAAATACCAGGATGATGATGAAATATTTATTTTATTTATTATTAATTATATGAAAATTCAAAGCGTAGCTATTTCAAACAAAACGTTTCTTTCAGATTCAGTTATTGACAATTTATAGTTTACATAGAAGAGAAAATTTAAAATTCTGCAGACAAACAGTTTTCTAACCCAGTTTTCTGTAATGTAATAGTTGTGGTAGACTTGGGTTATAAGTGACTCTTAAAATAGTGTTAAGAATGCTGCTCAAATAATAGTGAGATGTTACCGAGCACTTTCACTGCTTTCACTGTCGTGAGTTGGATCGATGTTTCTTCTAATACCATCTGCGCTCGGTGTTCGTCAATGATAATAATTCATTTTTATGGTTCTTAAATATTTATTTCGCTAAAGTCAAGCATTGCAAAACTAAATGGAAAGTGCTGAATGCTGATGGATGAGTGGTAATGTGCAATCGCCTGGCCGCCCACCAGGCTCGGGAAGAATGGCGTGTTGGTGGCGCTGGGCCATTGTCTGCGAAGCCAACTGCCGCCGCCAAGTACCGCCCTCCTTACACATTTACTTCAACATTTACTTCAAACTGTTAACGTCATCGATATATATATTTATGAAGGTTAGACCTGCCTGACTGGTAAGAAGCACAGAGTTCCATATATCATTGAAAATTAAACTGTAAGTATTTGAAATTTCTAATAAGTGCGACTTCTTTGGAAAAATGTCGGTCATATTGAATGGCCCTTGTATTAGTTTATGTACTTAAGATATCAAACTAGATATTAAAATCGTATTTAGTAATCGCTCAGTAAGTAACTTTATTTCACAAGCTCAATGTCATAATTATGTAAGATAAGACTGATCGAATCAATCAAGATCAATTTTGAAATTGAAGATCAGTTTGAAACATTATTTAATAATTGAATAAAAAACACTTAACTAAGACAGAGAAATCATGCTTTGTTTGATAATTACATTCCAAAAGTACCGTAGAGAATATAAATAATAGCTATGAGTATGTTTATCGCGACGTTGCCGAAGGTACGCAACGCAGGCCCAAGCATAAATCAATTGGTCAATACCCTCTCAAATTCTGTTGTGTATTAAGTTGGTGGGTATATATGGGCATATATGAGCGATTTGCATGGGATGAGCTTTCAAATGCCGAGAGTGCACACAAACAACAAAAGGCTAATGACTTCATTCTCCTCAAACAGGAAAGTCGCAGGCTATAAATAATTGCTTAAGCATCTAACTTAGATCATCTAACTTACATCAGAATATTTAGGATCATATTTTTTTTGTTGAACACGGTAGGTATTGAAATCAATTTATTTGATCTTACTATTTTTGATATAGTTTTTAAGTAAATCTTTTGTCGGTATTCAGTTTTTTAGGTTTTCAACAATTGTGAGAATTACAAGACATTTGTTTGGGCTTGGTAACTAATTAGCTTGATCGGATGAGGCTCCCTGTAGTTACTTGGAAGTAGTTAGATAGGAAACCAAGTTAGGTTTTTTGAAAAGTTCTAATAGCAAGGCACCACATATCTGCCTCTTACTGTCGGCACTGGGCTCATCTTGATCAGTGAGTAGAGGTCCAACCTAGTGGGGTGACAATTCACTAAAATTCAATGATGATGATATCTACACAACTTTTACTACTTGTGTAAAGAGTAGTCATAATGTATTAACTGGGTTTAATTAATATTTTCTATTTATAACCGCTTTAATTTAAATTTTAAAGAGTATAGTAATTTTGAATATTTGTTATCTTTTTAAGTATTTCAATAATTGGGAAAGTGTAACGATGAATTCAAGTAAGCACTGAATTGGCATTGTAGGCTACTTGATTATTTTTCATGTTGGTGTACTAGATACCGAAATTTCCCGATGTAAATAGCATTTATTTGCATTACATTATTATAATGAATATGTACCATTTTATGAATCGGTACTGAAGATAAACTTTTAGTTTATTTTATTGCAACAGGAATTAGTTAGTACGTTTACTTGACGTTTGACGAGCTTCTTGTCCGATCTTGTCCACTCAAGCTCCTGCCCGCAATGAATGGGCGTTTTAGTATTAAGTTATATCGGCACTCGTTATATGTGCTTCAGCAGAGCTTTAATTTTTTTTGTTAGACTTTTTTTCAATTGCCCTTATACACAAAAAACTTTTAGTATTTAGTAATCGGCTTTAAAAGAAATCCCAATGTATGGAAATAGCCATAAGCCAGTTATAGTAGTATACGTTATTACATATGAGTGACATACAAAAGAACTACATGAGCATTAAATAGAAGGGAGGGTGCGTCTGGTGCGTAATACGCCTGGCATTTACAAGTGCTTCTTAAAGGACCTCCTGGCTACCTACTATTTTATTTCACTTTTGATAATACAATAACAAAAGTAAGATTATATCAGCTTTTAACGTCACCCGACTGGGCTCAGGCCTTCTTTTGTACATAAAGTTTTGTATTTAGGGTTTTAAAGAAAACAGCACTGATTTTTGTGTTTTGTATTTTAAAATTTTTCAAACAGACTTACATTACAAAATCACATAAAGTTTTAAAACAGACTTATTAAATATTTATGTGAGTCTATATTACATACAGTAGGTACTTAGACTACGGGCGGGATTATGACCCGGTACACTTAGAAGTTACAGAGAAACATATTATGACTTAGACTTCATATTGAATAACATATTTTGTCTGCGATATCAATGAGAAATATAACTCCAAATATGTAACTCTGACAGCTTCCCAACCGCAATTTTATAAACTAATTCGTGCGCTAAAAGCGCGAGATCTAAGCGCTTTTAATAATGGCCGTCACCCGAGGGGTCATTGAGCCAGGGGTAGTTGACTGGGCACCGGAGACAGGTCTGCAGGTTAATGGTCTCATTAGGAACCTCCTTAGATGTCAGTTTGCATGAGTGCGGTACCCAACATGCGGGAATGCCTTCTACCGCGCACTTTTCCCTCCATGGCTCAAAGTTCTTAGCTTCGGAGACTGTGCGTGGATTTTGGATCCATTGAATCACTTGGGTCATGGTTGTAAAGTAAACGTCGTTATGGCTGGACAAGATTTCATCGATCCAATATAGGAAGGCCTCCAAGAATTCGGGATTATTCTTTAACCACGCAGCGTGGAAATAGAGACCAAGAGGTGCGCGATTTTGCTCGTAGTGACGATCAAAGTTGTGGTTCAAGAAATTGTAAAATTGATCTCCGGTTAAAATGTTTGAACAGGAGTCAACCATAGCGCAACCTGGAAGGTACTCATCATTGGTGGGGTCTTCACGCCGATCTAACTCGTTCATTACCATTTCCCACACAGCGTGACTCCTGGTAGGGCAGCTTTGTAGGTTTCCGTGACAACGGTGAGGCATTCTAAAGTACATAGTATAAGGCCATAGTGGCGGGTTTGAGAGAGGAGCGGTAATTGTACTGTCGTACAGGAAGGCCTGTTCTTCCATCATTGTGAATTGGTTGTTTCCACCAACACGGAGGTAAGGAGCGCGGACGCCGACTACGCTGTTGTCAGTGACGTTGGCGAACTTCTCGATGATCACTCTCATACCGGCCATTTCTTTTCCCCAGTCGTCAACTGTTGCGTTGCTCCAGAAGCGTTCGTCGTCGTTGTGCCTGTTAAAAATATGTACATATGTTAGATTTTTTCAATTACGTACTTATTGTTCTAATAAAAATAAAAAACTAGTTAAGTACTTTTCACAGGATTGACAGGATCACTTGGATGGGGAACCAGATTTGACTTCAGAAGGACTCGTATATTACTGCATAGTCGTTACGTAAGTTAGATGCCTTATAAGGGGGCTTGACAATTCTAACAGCAGGACGCCACTATGTCCCTGTCACCTTGATTTATGTTAATAGGCGGAGCTGAGGAATTAATTCTTACGTGATAGAGTGCACGGCGATCTCGTGACCTTTACGGTGAGTTTCGTGTACAGCAGAGTAGTTGGTGTATTTGTGTGAGACGAAGAATGTGGCCTTGATGTCACATCCGTTAGGGTTCTTGCGTTTGCCATTGAAGATCTCAGTGTATAGTTCAATATTGTTGTTGTTGATGGCGTCATCGAAGGTGATGGTAATCATCTGAGGGACGTCGCGAGATGGCAGGTCGCCCGGGATCACCGTGCCGTCCTCCGAACAGAAGCAGTCGGGCAGCACGCACTGAGAGGGGTCGCACGGCGGCGCCCTGTTCGGGTCGTTGTCGATATCTATAACAAACTTACACGTCACATTTATGTTTTTAATCCCCTATTTCACTAGTAAGTTCCTACTAATTTTTGATTGAAAGATAGTTCATAAAACGATAACTGTGTATAACTTTAACTGTGGAATATCTCCTAAACGGACCCTAATTGTGTATAAGAATTAAAATCTGAAAATATATCTAGTAAGTCTATTTAAGGCTGCAAAGAGTAACAGTAAGAATTAGTATATATGTACCATTGACGAGTTTAGTCAAATTTCGATTGCAAAAATACATAGACAGTAAGACGCGGCGGGGCTGCTGTAACAGCGTGTGATAATCGGGCGGGGCAGACTCAGAACTTGTATGGGTACTTTCGCTTGCTCCAATCGTTCGGCACAGCTGACACTCGCCAGATTTCACTTTTGATTCGGTAGTGCCGTTGAAGTTGATAAATTTGCAACTAGTAATATGTGTTGGTTGTAACATTAAGCAAACTTTCAATAGGCTACATCATTGTGCCTTTGTAAGTCTAAACGTATATTACAAATAATTTCAAAATTGTAGATTAGGCAAAAGCAATCGTCTCGATGTTACTTGAACGGGTACTTATGATTCTAGTCACGACCTCAATTACAATTCAACGTGTACTTCACATTAATTTCAAGTCATAAGGCGGCGCAGAAAAGTGTATTGTTTAGAATGAAAATGTTTGAGTCATTGAATACCGACTACCTGTTTGCGCTTGGGGTCAATCACTGCCTGCATTCTAGAAATATTCTACATTTATTGCCCCATTAGTCATAAATGTGCAATGTGGTTGGAAAACTTTCCGCGTCTGAGTATTTATTAAGTTTACTAAAAGCAGTCATGATGTTGTACCGTTCAACTTAATGGAATGTAAAGAACATAATTAAGCTCCCCTTTTGCGGTCACTTATATTACAACATAACATTGTTGTGGTTCTTTTAGGCCAAGTGATTGGTATTTCAGATAGGTCGTTCGTCACGCCTCACTAGCCGGTTGAAGTTCGTTCAAGTTTAGTCGCATACTTTAAAATATATTTAATATATATTTTTTTTAATATATAAGTACGCAAAAAGGAAAGAAGTTATATATTAATTCAAACCATATAAGAATATTGATAGTTTACACTGATAACACATATATTTATTTTATGTATTAGTATACTAATATAATAGGTAGTTTTCAATGCCACCGCCAGTTTTCATTGTTCTACAATAGCAAGTTGTATTATAAAAAGTAGTAACTAAAGGATATGATGTAGCTTTGCAATGCAACCCTGTGTGGGTTAGATTTTATGTCTTTATATGATTTCGAAATTTTGTTTTAACGTTTTAACTTTCGGTTGAAACGAGTTATATAAAATTTTAAATCAAGTCCGTCTTGAAGTTTGAGGGTGGCTTGCTCAACAATTTACTAAATATGATAAGTGCTAATCATATAATTATATAACTTCATAGCTAAACATGTTACCTAACACTGACTGCTATTGGCTAGATTTTAATAGTAGTTCTGTTCTTTTAACTTAACTCTTCCAAAGAAACATTTGCATTGAAATGTCAATATTATGTTCTAAAACAGTTCTTTCTGGTTATCGTATAGATAAACTACGTCAACATAACACACTTACCACAAGAGTTTTCATCGGAGCCATCGGCGCAGTCTCTCTCGCCGTTGCAGAAGAGGCCTCGCTCGATGCAGGTGCTGTCTCCACAGGCCAGGAAGCCGTCTTGGCACAGAGGCTCCTCTGTGTATAGCAAAGGCTTCACTTTGCGCTCTTTGTTCTTCAGCTTACAGTTCTTCACCGCGTCTTTCCAGTCGCATGTCTGCTTTTCGATGTCGAAGAACAAACCAGCTGGGCAACGGATAGCTTGGATACCCTGCATTCAATACTTATGTTATAAAATTACTTGGGGACGCGCATTACCCTAACATTGGATGATATCTCATAATAATAAAGACTAAGTCCAGCTACTCGGTGTTGATGTTATTTGTATGCACTAAACATCCCTATGTCAGCTGAATACCAATAAGCATAATGATTGTTATTATAGAATTCTTTATTTTTATAAAATACGTAATGATATGGGTAAAAACGCGACAGCTATTAAAAGATGTGAATGTACAACAGACGCAAGGACAAGGACACTAGACTGCGGTCCATGTTCGTCTAAACCTATAGCCTTATGGCATTAAAGTACTTATTATTGTTGTAGTCATTATAAGTCGAAAGGTACTAGGCAGCTTTTGGGAGATACGTGACAATTCGACATCAAGGTAATCGAGTCGAAATCGTATTAATTCAATATGTATTGAGGCCTCTGAAAGCTAGTACAAGCTTTCTTTTTTAGCTGTTACAACTCTTACCTATGGAATAAGTTAAGAAACGAGTGATAGTGAAAATGTCGTGCAGGAGAGAGTGTGTGTGATGTGTGTGTGTGTGTGTTTACCGAGGCGGTGCACTGGATGACGTCGCGGCAGTTGTCGCCCTCGCCGGCCACCAGCCGGAACCACTCGCCGGCGTCCTTGTCCTTGCACACCTCGAGCTCCAGGCCGTCGTCTTTCTTGGGCGAATCGTCCGCTTGTCGCCGCCACCGGTGCCCTTCGGCTACCGCTGCACACAGACAAAAACCTCACTTTACACTCGCGTCATCAATTAGAAAGGTTAGCAGATCAGGAAGTACGACTACTCATGCGTTTCCTACTATTAGTATTGAGACTATCGTTGGATACCAGTTTACCACACTAGCCTCTAATCACGACGGTTTCACATATATGAATAGATTAAAGTCTTAGGCTTCCTGGTATTTGTAATTTTTTATGATTGTTACTAAAATGTTATTTCAAATGTAGGTATTTAAATGTCAAAGGTGGGTTCTGTGAGCGCACATGACATTTGACTCGCGTGGAAATGTCAGCGCTTAAGCAAACGACAAGGACGACTCTTTCTAAGTTCTTCTGTCTATCTATAATGAATAGAGCACATTAAATGGCATTTATGATTTTGTATGCAGGCGAGGCTGTTGAAATTATTATAATTTTAAAAAGGTTATGGAATAGTTGATTTCCTTGAATCGTAATTCAGGAAAATTGACACGTCTATTAACAAATGAAATTATTGTCAAACTAGTTCTGGCTTTTTAAGTGTTTAAAGTATTAAAATTCTATTCGGTTAGTTTGAAATCGTATAATTTGACAAATTTATGCGAAAGATTTGCATAGTTTCATTAACATGTTGCGTTCGATCTAAGAAGTGTCACATCTCCTTTTTCGCCAATTAATTACGAAGTTTGCTAATAGATAAAAAGAAACAGATGCGGGTCGTGAGTGCGCGAGCACGTAACACGAGGAAACGGCACTGTTGCAACATTATCTAACTGTAGCGCGTCTGGGTGCGCGTGGCGGGCTGCGTGCGCGACCAATGTTCCTGCCATCACTTATAATATGTAGCCAATAAAACTAAATACCTGATACTTGAACAATTGAGTATGATGCCATGCGCTAATATCACAATATGTAAGTTTATCTTTTTATTATGTATGACAGTTGGTCTATACTTTTGTTTTTAAACCCTATGTATGCTTTACGTAATTCAGTTCAATTTAAAATGTTGTGTAGGTGAAGTAAACATAACTAGTCAATTAAGTAACTAATAAGTAGTATTTTTATGTAAGGTGTTGACTGTTGACGTGCCGCTTGAACTTGAGGTTTGTTTTGAGGTGTATATTTTTACAACATAATATATTATTAATTCTATTGCAATTTTAATTCCTGAACAATATAGAATTAAACAATACAAGTTTTTCTCGGACAACTTTTATAGTAAATTTAAGCGGGTGACGGCATATTATACAGAATGACAACATAAGTTCTTCGGTGCACTTAAAACAACTTTTTTTTATTCCACTAGCTATAAGCTTTACGTGATGGGAAGTATTTAATAATGTATATAAATGGTGCCTTATAATTATAGGGACACGAATATTTTATTTTTCATATAAGGAACAATGTTTTTTACTACTTGATGATTATTATTACACAGCGTCTTATTTAAGCTCTTACGGAACTCGAGTGCGTTTCAGCAATTAGCAAAGCGGATTAAGTATGTTATTACTTAAGCAATTGGTCCCGCTTGATTGACTGACGCTGCCTCATTCACATGTGTAGTGTATGTCACTGTGTTCACCTAATAACTACTCCGTTCGTTGCGACCAAATTTCACACATTTTACTTTCCTATAAATATTGTAGGAAAAAATTACCCAATGCTGATTATTGCCTTTTAGTCCATGACGAAGGTTTTTCGGATAATTTTTCATTTTGAAAGAGCAACATTATATTTTGTTATCATTGATGAATTGGACACGATTCGATGTTTAGTAGTCAGATTTCAAAAAGCAGCGGAATTTTTAAGAAATTTGTCACCTCTCAATAATTATGTTAAAATAATGAGTAACATTAATAAATTTATTCATAGTTGCGGGGCGGTGATAGGACTACCAGCCGAAATCGTAAACAAGAACTGGTTCCTTTTGACCCGGATCTAGCACGTGTGCGTTATCAAGTTACATTTGATATCTTGTAATATAACCTTTTAATTACAAGGGCTGTCTTTAGTGGCGAAACTTTTTTAATATAAAAATTATTTTAGAAGCGATTATTATTCAACAAAAAAAGTTATTTCTTTACATATCCATATATAATAAAATCGTGAAATAGTGAAGAAAATGGGAAGTTGCCGGAGATATACGTAGTGGCTTTTTGAAGCAAAAGCGCGTTGATATATTTAATCCCAACATATTAATCAACCTAGATTGTACTGAAATTGCTGACTTTCCACATTATGACAAATGTTATAATCATAATATGTCACTTGAAATAGTTATACAACGAGACACACATTGTAGCTTTTAAGTAGTTAGAGCGCTTTGATGTCTTTTACTCTAACATATTGATCAAACTTGCTTGCAAGATAAATTGTATTGCAATTGGTGACTTTGCACATTATGTAAGATTTTTAATCGTTATATGTCAAATGTAATGGTTATACAACGAGGTGACCCGGTAACGACGGCGCACCGACAGATCGCTCTTTTTGCGAGTTGTGCCACGGAGCCGTTCGCAATACGATATTCGCACGAGACTCTATCTATTATTAGTAACGTAGTACTTAATTCGTTTTTTCTCACTATAATTCGCAGGCTGAGACATAGCATATAGGTTTTAATAATACATTGCTGTGAGTACTAAAGAATATCTAGGTAAGAGTAATGAAGCAATTACACTATTTGATCAACAACATTTTTCTGTTGTTGATTAATATGCAACTATTAAATAACTATGTGCAAGCATCATAAAACATGGTTGGATATATTTTTAGCTACAATGTTTTCGATAAATGCGTTTACATAAGTTGTATGTTTGAAGTAAATAAATTTAATACTTATTTCGTAATGTCAAAAACCCTTTTTTCTATTTTCGCTAATTAAAACGTCGACTTGTACATTGTTTTAAAACTATGAAAGAAAAATAATTTTGTGGGGTACTATTTGCATGAACTAAAATTGGACTAATAATATATTCAATAGAAAAAACGTTTCGGAGATTCTCGTCACTTTCGGTTCTGACTAGAAGAGAAGGTTATGAATAATAAATGTGAAAGCGAGTTTTGTTTGTTTATTTCCGTTTTCCTTCACGTGTGAAAAACAATCTCTAACTTTATGAAATTTTGTTAAAAAAATTGAACCCTATTGATAGAGACTATCGGTCGAACGTAAGCTTTTTTGAATATAAAAACTATTAGGACGCAATACTGTACTTGACGGAGTCGATTTCACGGGTGGAACCTAGTCTTTGGTATGTTAAGTGGCGCAAAAAATCTTCTGAAAGTTAGGCGCCGAAAGTTCAGCTTAAGAAACCTTTGGCTCTAATCCGAATTGACGCGGCAAACAATGTAGTGCTACACCTTTCGTCTAATGACTATTTCATCGAAAATACATCACGCTAGGCGCATTTGGTTTATATTTCTCAGCTGATCGCTGCTATTTACTTCAACTCTAATAGACTAAATGTGTGAACTAAAGTTTTACGGAAACTCTACCTTTTGGGGGGGGGTGAAATTAAGAATGTAATCTTTATCTTAAAGTTTTTAGTAAGCTTTTGTATAAAAAAATCAAAACGTTTCGAATTAAAAAAAAATGTTTTGGTTCTCTTATTTTATTCTTTACATTTGTAAATATCGACATTGAAAGTAAGTTTTCACATCGAGCGAGGTGTCTGCCGGCATACAAATGTCGTAGCGGTCATCGGCCATCTCATTAATATTGCCTACAGTGCGGCTTTTCCTTGTTGGGCAATGTTCCCTACGTCCGCTCGCGGTCAACTGGAAGATTTCCGTTACTTACGAATTTATAATATACTTAATCAGTTGATACAAATATGATAGGTAAATATTTTTTATAATAAATGGTTACAATAGTTATAATATCATAGCACAGTCGTGCTTACCGCGCGAGCATACTCACGCAGTGTTTTGCACTGTTGGTGGATTTTTCAGGCTTATAAAAAACCAGTACTCTCTTAATGGCACAATTTTTTTTAAATTTTGTAACACAACAGCGTTGCTGTCTTTTAAAGTGAAGATTTACAGATACTGATTTATCAATATTTTTAAACGAGCAATATCTACTTGCTCAGTTTTTAACAAAAAAAACATTACAAATATCTATACTTATAAATTATATTATAAATACTCTATTAAGTTTGACTCTTAGTAAGATATTGGTAAAGTTCAAGCTTAAAGTTCAAAAGTGTATACTCGTAGAATCAGTTATCTATTGCTTAAATCGGTAATAAATACCTTTGGAGTCAGTAGACAACTGTTAACTTTAATTCTCTGTTGTGTTCGTATTATACATATATATATAGGTTTGAGCTAAAATTCGTTCAAATACCTGTTAAATGTACATACTAAAATTTACGATATCTTTTGCTTAGACCAAAAACTTCAATTCAAAATCTAAAATATTAGAAGTACTATATCAGAAATAGAAATATTTATTTCAATTCTTTTTTTGTTGTTGTTTGTTTAAAAGGTGAATATGGACAGAGCTTCCGCATTAGAAGAATTAATAGAAGTTGTGTACGGTGTGTGCCTGTGACTCGCAACACTACTAGTAATTTAATTTTTTTGTATACTTGTGAAATAAAATATATAGTATAGAATAATATATACATATATTTAATTTAATTGATTATCTTTTCCATATATAATAGGCAACAAAAATAAGTGAAACTTAAAAAAAAACTAATAAAAGCTTTATTATTTAATTCCATTCTTAATGATAAATTTCGCAATGAAAAAATATCTTTCGCATATATAACGAAGCACCCGGACGTCATTAGTACAATTGATTGGCCAATAAATTTAATTTGATTTGCGTAAAATGTGCATAACATATTTAAATATTGAGGTCAAGGTTACACATTTATTTTTTGCAGAACTTTGGCTTAAACTTGGCATATTTAAAAATTACACTTAGTAAGCTTTGTATATTTTTAACTTTTTCAAAAATGTAAATTGATTTTTATTTTGGTAGGTTCTATTTAGATTGTAATTTGAATACCTGGTTCTTATTATAATTTGGCTCATCTAAAGTCACAAACCAACTTAATTATATTTTGTATATAACAATTTTTGTGTAAAAATATAATTAAAATTTATGTAAAGTAAAAACTCATACTTTCAAAACACTACAAGGCCATCTATAAAACTTTTAATATTAACGACATTACTTGACTATAACAATGAAACGAAAGTTTTGTGTGTCGTTTGACGCTGACAGTTAATATGATAAAGATTTCCCAACAGTTTGACCTAGTCACAGTTAACTTTCCAACTAAATCCGTACGCAACAAATCCATCCGATGTCAAATAAGAAACCGATCGAGTTATTAAAGGAAGTAGGTGACAATTAATGTACTGAATGTTTGCGCAGATTAATGCGCCTATTATTGAACTTGTATTGATGTAATTAAAACTTGATTTTTTGACGTACGACCTTAGGAATTCTCCAGCCAGCCTAGCGAGTCATGAACCAGTATTGCAGTAATATTTGTGAAGAAATATTTCTGTTAAGACAGGTACCTACTTATAGTAAAACTATACTTTCTCAATGACAATAAAATGCGGTGTGCCAATTTTTCTTGTGGTTAAGAGTAGGGTTGACAAATAATAACATTTCTCCAACTTGCTGGGAAATGGCATAATTATTTTGGAAGTACATTACTATATTGGCCAATTTACACTAGTTTTTGCTTATTTCAATGATTAATCATGGATATTATATAAAAGCTTCCTTAAAGAATGTGTAAATGTTTAAGTTTGAGAATAATTGGTCTATGTGACTTGATATATTTTTATATTGTTTTGTTAAATAAGATAAGGTTCTGAAGTATATTTACTCGTTATATAGTTTACACTGAAACTTTATCATAAATTAATTTATTATAATAATATAAATATTGATTTGCTTTATTTATTAGGAAACATATTTATAAAATATCAGAAGGATAGTTGTTTTCTTTGGAAACCCTACACCTAACAGTAGTCGCTGAATAATTTGAAAGCTTATTTTTCAAGCAATGTTAGCAGAAAAAGAGATGTGCTAACTTAAATTCACTTAAGAAACTCTCACGTCGAAATCGAGGCCAGTTTGTGAAAATAGTAAAAGGAGTACTACCGTAAATCTTTAGAACGTTTGTATTTTCAATATTGAATCTGCAACTATTACTTCTATGTGATGTCTAAGACTACGTCCATTGGGTTTATAAATAAAAGTGCGTTTTGTAACCCGTTATGAGTAGGCTAACCTTCTTTGACTTGAGAGTTAAGAAAATAACAAGACTGTCACGCATCGAGACCGGCTCAGTGCATCGATTAAGCTACAATTTTATTAATTAGCACAAGTAAGTTGGTGCCTGGTACTATCCTGGGCTCGAACTGGATATGACATGCAACGCTTAAATAACGCTTAGACATTATATATGCAATCTTTAACATAGTTCTAAACGAACAAGCAAGCGAAATTACTTCCATGTTCATCGGCCGGGTCACCATTAATATTCTAAAACCACAACATTTTAATTTAATAACGTTTAAAATTCTTTAGTTACACTAATTGTCAGACAGTGAAATTGTGAAATAATTAGTCTTCGCATTTTACTTGCCAAGGTTAATTGATGCAAGTTTATAATATCTTAGCAAATATTTGAACTTGACTTTTTTTATTGAACTTTTAAATTAAATAATTGCAACATCACGTTTTTGCATAGTTATAAAACTAAAGGGAACTTGAAAGGGACCGATCATGGCGATAAAGTAGAATTAAATTCAATATTATAAATACATAACCAATCTAAATTGACATATAGGATGTATATTAGTTATAATATTGTAATAATTTCCATCATAAAATACGACTCATAAAGGTAAAAAGAAGCACGATGTTAAAATGTTATTTTAAGCCCACAGTAAATAAGAAGAGTCTTTTGTTTATAACATAAACAGAGACTATTATTGAGTATTTCGAAAATCGTCTTTCAAAGGAGTAAGAAGTTAATATATAAAACATTTTGTTTACTCGGAACATACGGAAAACATTTTTATAAGAATCGATTTAGATAGATCGATTTGACGACCGATATCACAGGCACTCCCTTCCTGAGGTCGTGGGCTCGATTCCCACACATGCCAAATCTTTGTGTGTATAAATATGAATATTTGTTCTGGTCTGGGTGTTTTCCTATGTATATTAAATATGTATTTACAAATAAAAAAGTATTTATGTATGTGTGTTCGTTATTTAGTATCCATAATACAAGTTCTTAACGATGCTTATCTTGGAACTAAATAATTGGTGTAAGTGTCAGAAATATTTATTTATTTATAGATAAGAGGGTGATGGATTAAAAATATCTTTGTAACAATTCCCGCGCTATTATAATTTCCCGAAAAATCGAGAAATTATTAAATACGATACGTGTTTCGCCCTTACACAGGGCATCTTCAAGTAAGATAGGAGCCTCAGAACAACGATGTCTTCACGACCAACGTTTCAGCGTATCTTATTGAATAGTTTCTCGATTATTCGGGAAATTATAGGCTTGCTTACACTTGCTTACAATGGATTTCAGCAAAGTAACGCCTGAATCAATAAATTATCTTTTTATAGATAATTTTATATAAACTATGCATGTAATCATATTATTATAATATAGATTGATTGGATGTATTGTACATGAGCTAGTCGTCCCCGTTTGTGGCCTAGTGACGTCACCCGAACGCAACACACTGCAGCTCAGCGAATGTGAAAGTTCTGCGCAGCCGAAGCAGGTGCCAAACAGTAGTTGAGCTTGGAGAACAACAGACTATTATCTTATACATATTTATGACCACTAAATAATCACTATAACCACACATAGTGATGATGAAACCCTTACTATTTGAAACGTTGAGCAAATGCAACCTTTATCAAGATTTTTCTATTGTGAAACGATTTCTTTTCATTAAAAAGCATAAGTACATTAATGAATATCGCACCCTAAACAATAGTGCCATGTTTTGTACTGAATCTATATTTACCTACGGATCTATATTTAACTATTGAGTTACGGTATATATTACATAGTTTCGTAACCGGCATGTTTCCTCTAGTCATACACCGAAACAAGTAAGAGCTGCAAACCAATTATTTTTGTTGCACTGGCACTTATGTGTGAGGTGCGATACTCGGCAGTTGAACACGTCGTGAGCCATATCCTTGAAACGATTGAGTCGCGACGTGTGGGTATCCTTTGATCGTACGACACAAGGCGATCGAGCCCGGCTGCATTCGTTCGTAAACTTTGGCCCTATCTCGCAACGGACGAGCTTTGGTCAACTTCACTGTTCACTTAGAGCGGCACGCATTATCGACGCAATCACTGAGTTATGACGGATGGACGGATGTAAGTTCACGTCACCCGTGACGTCGCGAGATGGACGGCCTTTCGTGGCGTAAGATAAAGGTTAGGACTCACCACAGGCGAACAAGAGGCACGCGGCCAGAGTAGCGACACGGGCGTAGCGCGCCATGACGGGATCACAACAGGTCGTTGCGCGGCCGACGAGCGGTTAAATAGTGGCCTCAATCTGCGCCCCGCCCGCCCCGCTCGCCCACGGCACTCGTCGGCGCCGCTGCAGGTGATGCACGCCTCATGAGGGAGGCGCACCCTTCGCGCTCATCTGCAGCACGCTGCACAGGCGCGGTCGGGCTCTGCCTGACTCCGGTACAAGCTCGGAAACTGCGCAGGCGCCGCACCGACGAGATGACGTTGGTCGCGACCACCCCCACGCCACTGGTCACCGTTTAGAATTCTGAGCCAGAGAATGTTATTTACTATACTATAGGGACAGGATATCGTACAGTTAGGTTAAAATATCTGCTTGGTCTAATAAGTAGATTGCAGAATGTTTTTTAAATCTATTTATAGAGTTTGGTACAAAGATAATATCAAAAAGATTTATAAAATAAGATTTTGTATGTAATACAAAATCTCAATACAAAATCTTATTTTGTATGTTTTAATATGATTGAATAAGTTAGTCTGTACCAAAGTGCCATAATGTTTAAATTTACTGTAATGCTTCATGAAAAAATTATATAATAATGGTATAGGGTAGTTGTATTAATGATAAGTTTGTTTTAAATATCTTATTTTGATTTCATTACATTATATACTTATAATTTTTAGCATAATGCGTTATTTTGTTAATTTCATAAAATTTTTACTTCACTATAATATATATATAATTATAAGCTTATATTGCTATGCCCTTGCAGGGTACATGTGCTGTACTAAACTAAATATTGTATAACTACGTATACCTAAACCACATGTAACGCAATAAACGATTTGATTTTGATTTTGATTATTTCTGCCTTAACTCATCATAAAAAAGAATAGATATGATAATCCTATTCTGGATTATTAAAAATATAATTCCTAAAATATACTTTTGAATATGTGATAGTTTAATTTCACTAGTGACATCTCAAGGGTCCAAAATCGCCCGTTATTTAATAATAGAGAAGTAGGTACATTATTTCTTCACTTCATTCTGAAATATTTTATTATTATTTTGTACTATTTGTTAACACGTTAAACGCCATGGCAGACACCGTTTATCTGCCAGTTTGTTTTATCAATGGGCTTATTGAAAAATAACAAAAGGGTTGTCGGACATATGGTGGCTGCCATGGCCCATAGAGCAAACTAGTATTTTCGGCTGGGCGTTTAAGCTGTTAATAGTTATTTTGATACCTTCATCTCACGAACTATTGAGAATTTTATAAAGAATAAGGAAATATTATATCTATCATAAACTATTTTGAAGAGATATATGGTGCATACATCTCTATCAAACTCTCTTTGAGATAATTCAAGCTGTACTGGCAGATAAACAAACTTGACGAGTTCTTGTCGAATTCTTCTCGACTGTACATCCATAGGCAATAGGCGCGTTAGTTATATCGACATTTTAAAATAACATTAATAAACATACATACATTCACGTTTCCCCGAAGGGCAGACGTCTAATTAACGCCCACATTTCGCCAATAATAATGATTAGATCACGTAATAGGTGGCGAGCTTATTGCCGCTTACCGGGAACTTTTATGTTTGCCAGAACCGGGTCCATATCGGCTCTCATAAAATTTGTATTCATATTTACGATTTTACTACGAATTGGAGTTCATAATAATCACTCTTCATAATTTTTTTCTTCATAAACTTTATGTTCATACATTAATATTCCTATAATCGGAACTCATAACACCCCGTCATCATATTTTTTTATTTCATAATGTTTTCATTAAGAAGGTGTTTAATTAATATTTTTTTTATTCAGAATAGTTTTCTTCATAAGAGACAATGTTCATATTATTTGTGTACAGGTATGTATCTACTGATTTACACTTATTATTATTATTATTTATTATAATTAACAATAATAATTAGTTTAGTTAAGCGGGCTACTGTTGTAATAAAATACTTTTTAATGGTAAGAAAAAAAAAATAACCTCAACCTAACCCAAAAAGGGAAGTAAGTAAGTAAGTAAGTAAATAAATAAATAAATAAATAATAATAATAATAATATAATTTATATGATTTTTGATGTATAGGATAAATAGCACTTCTGATTAAGAAATATATGAAAGCAAAAATGAGTACAAATAAATGTATGAACAATAAAATTATGAAGTCGATTCATTTGGCGTTTTAATATTTATTGAAATAAAAATTATGAAGAGTGATCATTATGAAATAAAATTGTATGAAACATATTTTCGGACTTTCGATGTTAGGAGTTAAAAAGTTATGTAAGAAAAAGCGCCCCCGCCAGAACCTCGTCCGCTGATAGGCAGGTGCACCACTTGGAGGAGAGGTTGGCTTGGGCTCCTAAGATCTTGGTAGGAACCCTATACACTTTGACAAAGTTTTTTTAAATGTGACTCTTTATGATGGACCATATCTTGCCTAGTAAGTAGTTGCTGCAGTCCAAAAAATTTAAGTGCTCCATATCGTGTGAAGCGCACCCGTTTATAACGGGCTGCATATATGCCGTTTCACGCCCTGTTTCAAGGCCAGGGAATATACAATTACTATTCAAGATTAGTGACATCGTGTAAATCCATTCAATAAATGTAATAAGTAGGGTTTGTAGGACTTAGAAGTGATAAATATTTACAGATTATTTGTAATCGATTTTAGTAACTACAAATAGTTCAATAAAACTAATCTTATTGTGTGTTTATTAGTTATGCTTTTATCAATTAAGCATGAAAAAGGTGTAACCACTTGTCAAATATTTATTCAAATTACCGTGAAACAATTGCACAAATAGTTAACAATATAATAAATACATAGTGTGTCTTTATATGACAGCAAGTTAAAAAAATTAAAGACCATAGCTTATGTTTGAAACCCACAGATCTTCTTATTAGGGTCCGCATCCAAATGGTAAAAAACGGGACCCTATTTCTAAGTCTCCGCTGTCCGTCCGTTCGTCTGTCACCAAGCTATATCTCATGAACCGTGATAGTCAGATAGTTGAAATTTTTACAGATGATGTATTTCTGTTGTCGCTATAACAACAAATACTAAAAATCAGAATATAATTAATATGTAAGCGGGCTCCCATACAACAAACGTGATGTTTTTGCTCGTTTTGGCTCGATATTTATAACGGCAACTTGTAGACGCTTGAAATATTCACAGAATATTAGGTTAAACGCCCTCTTTAGTTACCATAACCATTTATGGATACTCTTTCGAATTAAGCATTCGATTTCACAACAAATAGAATTCAGTACCATTGTTATATTTAATGGTACAGAACCCTTCGTGCGCGAGTCCGTCTCGCACTAGGCCGATTTTTTAAATATCTCGTCCAAATCTCGTTGTTTCACAAAAACTTATTTTGATAAAAATACACGTTAAGAACAACATAGTCATCATAGCCCATTAACGTCCCAATACTGAGCACGGAACTTGGGCCCACCGCCGAATTCGGTGAATTTCAGCTATTATGATGAAATCATAATTTAAATCTGGATGAAATCATCCAGATCAAAATTTTCTGAGGTTCATCAATCCGTACCGGGGAATCTGCGGAATTCATAACCTGGGCAGACTACTGAAGCGACTTATCAATTAAATGATTATTATTTGCGTTTTGATGACACATCTTTACCTAAATGTAATTTTTTTTAAATATAATTTAAAAAAAAACACAGATAGAGACTGTCAGATATTACGTCAGTCCTTCAAAATTTTAACGCCTACTTGTATAGAGTTCCTTGTGTTCGGCGGTACCCCAGAATCAATTTGAAATCGGTTTTGCCTAATAATAGATTACCAGCAAGATCGGCGGTAGACCCCCTTCTCTCATGAACCAAGGTGAGAGGGTTAAGGTCGACTCCACCACGCTGACCCAGTGCGGATTTACGAATATCTGTCTCAGTAATATGAATTACACTTATATTCATTCGTGAAATCGCGTAATCAAATATTAAACACAAAACAAGTTGCAACTTATGATAACATAGTATAAACAAATTAAAAAAAAATATAAACCAAGTTACACCTCAGACTATGTGTTCGTACATAAAAACCATATTTCAGGTTAACAATTTATTATAAGAAATCAAAATACAAAAAAAGTATGGATAAAAAAAAGATGACATTCTGATACAATAAAATTAACTTAGGAGGGATTCAAGTACCTGGACGGAAGAAGCATTTCCCCCATGGAGGATATCATTGACAGTTTTTCTGAATTGATTCAGCTTTGGTCGAAAAATATCAAAATTTTGATGTTTTAATGACATTTCGTTATACGTTCGAGCCATTCAATCTGTGTGATCTTACACTAAAAGCCCTCAAACGTCTGGAAATATTTTTATTAAGTTAATGTAAATGACTAATTTAAACGGTTTAATCAATTAATCTGATCGAATTAATAAAGTCGACCGATATAGCTGCACTCTGCCCCTCAGGTCGAGGTACCGATTATTATTACATTTGCCTATTTTCCACATAGGACAAATCTTTTGTGTGCATTGACATGAATATTTTTTCTGGTCTATATATTACCTATGCATGTAAATATAGTATTTACATAACATGTTTACCCCTTATTTCGTGTCCATAACACATGTTTTCACTTATTTGGGAATTTAATAATAATGGGGTCATTGTAAGATTATACATGTCTTATTTTGAACAAATCCATTTCTTATTGTTTGTACTCGTATTTAAAGAATACGTTAAATAATGCGTAGTTAGTAAAATAATGTGTTAATTAATTAAATTGCAAGAAAATTTTAGTTTTTGCATTACAATCATATTGCAGCATTAATCTTGCCGGTTGTATACTTAAGGATTGCAACAAATTTATGTCATTTTCATTAAGTACTCTATTTAAATAGTCCATATTTATAATCTATGTTATAAGAATGTTGATTGCTCTAATGAACATTGCCGCAAGGTGTACTTAATCACTGCACTAGATCTTTATGTAAGCTACGACTAGTCGATGGGAAAAATACCTCTAATTAGTTATTATTTTAGTTTCTAATAACAAATTACGGCATTTTTCAAAGTAGTTTATTTTTAATCATTTCCGTAAGTTGCAAGAATTACCAATTTGTATACGCTTCAACTCTAAGCTAAAATTTTCTCGGGAAAGCCCGTTTAGAAACACATATTAATATGATTAAATCACCCACTTATAGCAAACAGTTATATAACAAAAATAAATAAACAAGGAAAAGAGTTCGGAAACGTTTGAACTTAGTGATCATTTATCGAATGTTTAGATATAATGGAATTCAAGTAATTTGAGATATTTTCATGATTACTTTTCCACCTATTGAAATTCTTTCAAGATTACAATTTTAAGTTAACTAAATCAAATATTTATATAATCTGTACGCTAATGAGACCGTTTATAGGATCACACTGTGATATTTAGTAAAAAATACAGATCAAACAATCTTGCATTTCAGTTTTGTCCACTGTAACTAGTTGTGGTAATTCAGGCTATGAACTGTGTGCATTCCACATTTCACTCGCACCCGCTAAGATACTTATTATTGATACATAACTTTTCAATTTTGTAGAATAATAATAGACAGAATAATTCTAAATTGAGTTGTCACGTGATGTAGTATTTTCATATAAGGCACATATTATATATCGAATCTAGTACCACACTATTAGCAAGACCTTAGAACCCAAACCAACGTCACGTCCAAATAGTGCACCGGTCAATGAAAGGACGAGACTCTGGCAAACATGATAGTTCCTTGTAAGTGGCAATAGTCTCGTCATCGTTTGGAGTCAAAATAGAGTAGGCTAAATGTGAGTGTTTAATCTGCATCTGCCTTTCTGCCTTGGGAAAACAAGCATATATTTATAAGTATATGGTATTCCACACAAAACAGTGTTTCGTAGTCCAGTACACAACGTGATAATTTGCAGTTTACTGCGATCTACTAGTATTACATTAGTGTAGCAATAAACATACAACAACACATAACCATAGTTATTTATCATCTCATGTAACTGTAATCGGTTCTCATATTATACCGGCACCTATATTTTAATAAATGTAAAATTATGCATGTTAACTTATATTTTAAATGAAATAACATAAACATCTACGGAAAGGGTGGTCCACTAACAATTGCAAGTGCTAGATTGTTCTATTTATGGTAGAAGATGTTTAAGAAGTGTCCGAGATTTTACTGCGAAATAGTAGTGCTTTATGCAACCGGTTTGATTGAAGGATGTTGTAGATAGTGAAATTACGGTGCATGTGAGACATAAAAAGAAACCAGCGCAGTAATTAATATATTAAACGAGACATCTACTACTCTACTAGTATGTTAAGGGTCGGAAACGCGCTATGCCGTTGGTATTGTAAACGTACATAGTCGATGACCACTACCTTTTAGGTAAGTCGCATGCTTGAGTGACACCTTGGTATAAAAAAATGTTATAAAGAGTGGTATAAAAAAACTCACTACTTGAAATAAAAATACACCCCATAAAGATAATGTTTTGTCATTTAGTCAGTGTATGCTTATGACATCAAAATAATTTTCATTTAATGTGATCGGTTGTCCTCTTCACGGCACCTTGACCTGGTCAAAAGGAGTTTTGTTGGCTAATAACCCAAACTTCGTTTCAACGTTATTGAATTGAATTGTTTTGTCTCTACAATATATAGACGTTAAAGAACGAAAATTAATACAATAAATAAATAAAATTATGCTTTTTTCTCCGACGGGGTAAGCACATTTCGCCAGTAGGTAATAGTGTAAAAATTGGTGGCGAGCCTACTGCCGCTTACAGATAACGTTCATATGGACTCCTTAGAACTTGTATATTGTTGTAGCAAAAACGGAATCAGTAACTTATATTATCCTATAGTCTCGTATGGTGGTGATTCGCTCGTTAGAAAATCTCGCTTGCAGGCACACAATAAGCTGCCCCGTGACATACTCTGCATATCTTATCACATCTGATTTGTTTCTAATAACGTGCCAATTCTGAACCCGGGATTCTTTATCAGAATTAATGTCTTAGCAGTTTTGACATTTAGTATAAAGGTACGTTGCTCCAGCTCTTCACTTCTTTTTAGATTGGATTTTCAAAAGTATTTTCTTAGATGACGTCTTCAACTTTTAATAATAATAATCATTATATTTAAAGGAAATGATACATTACGACACAGTTTTCCCAATAAGTCCAGTTTTTTCTTGGATAACCTTATTAGTAAAACAATAATAGTTAAATAGGGTCAGAAATAAATTGACAAAACTTTCAAAGAATAATTAATATAAATGTCAGTTTGGTATTTTAATGTAACCTTATCTATATTCCATATCTTTTTACTAAATCACTTTATTAGCTAATTACTGCCCAATTTCAGGTTTAGTCAGTAAGTGAGTGAAAGTTTCGTTTTTATATTAATTATTTTTGATGGCCGTCTGTGGCCCTAATCAAGTTTGTTACTACAATGTTTGTATGTGTGTAAGTAAAAAATAGCGCAGAACATATTTATCTGAAATATAAAATTCTCCGAAACGGCTTAATTGATTTTTATGAAATTTGATATACATATTCAGAAGTTCTGAGAATCGTCTACATCTATTTTTTATACGCCTTAGTGATAAGGGTAGTTCAACCTTAATAAAAAAAAATGATACATCCCTAAATTTTCACCCTTCTATCACCAACCCCTATTTTTTATAGTAATTTTAGTAATTTCGTAATTTCTTATCCCGCTCGATAAATGATCAGTTATCAATTGATAAGCTATCGCCGAGACAATGTATTCCTGCTATACTTAGTGTTACCAGTGCTTTAAAACTGTTTAATTTATATGATTGTGAGGAATAAATTATAATAAAGTAATTTTTGGTGTATTGTTATTTATATATTGCCTCATCGTTCACAGCGCTCCATGCCTCATTCACCACAAATACTACACCCTTGCACACTTACAATAAGTTATTTTATTTTTCTGCTCTAGAAATTCCCTAGTAAATATTTCTATGGCAAAACAACGTTTGCCGGGTCAGCTAGTTTTAAGTATAAATAATTCAAATTAATATTTCGTATTTTCCGTATAAAATACGATATATCATACTACTTGAGGCCACCTTTCCTGACACCGACACGGCTGATAGGCTATTTTGTGTTGCTTGTTATGTTACAAAAATAAAAGATGTGACTGTAACAGACATTAAGCATGTTTCATAAGGATATTATAGTGGTTTGATTTTAATAAAACCTTAATTGATTATTTGATTTGAGATATAAGAAGATAAGTAACAGTAAACATGTAACGTTGATATTTTTTTCATGCGCGGAGCTTCAGGTTGAAGCAGTCAGTTCTAATTTGCCCTCTAGAAGTGACGAGTTTCCTTTGCAGCGGCGGTTATCGTCGGTTATCTTTTAATCCGTAGTTCGTCTGTTGGGAGCCAGTTGACACGGAGTTTAGATCTCGCCAGAGTACAATAGATGAAAACTACTGGTAACACAAGTTTTAGCGTACCACAGGAGGTTTGCAAAATAAAATGTTTCGGTTTCAAACTGTTTTCTCAATTGTTCTTAATATAAATAAAATCAATATTTTGTTGTAAAATTAAAACCAAGTAAAGTTTATTACTTATCAATGATAATGAAGCCTAAAAAAAATCGCGAAATAAGAGCGATATATTAACGGAACAAATAAATAAGTTATTTGTTCCTCTTGCGGTTGAGACGATGGGTCTATATGTGCCGGGGGCAAAGCAGCTCGTTAAAGATTATGGTGTTGGGTGCCTCCGGTGACAAGAAGGCTGGCAGCTACTTCTATCAGCGTATAATCCCGGTAATCCAAAGAGGTAAAATTGTCAGCATTCTTGGGACCGTACCCATGTGCCCACAGTTGGAAGACTTTAACGTTAAGAATTTTAAGTTTAGATAATTTATATAAGTGGTTAAGTTGTGTAGTTCTTCTTTCTCTTTTGGTTTTAAAATATGTTAATCAAGAGTAAATGCAAAAAAAATATGCACGATCAAACCAAATAAATTATAATTATAGTTTAGTAAACAACGACAACGTTCATTAAGAGCCATATCACTAACATACATTTTAATTTCGAACAACCTTGCATTATATTGCAAATTAGTTGTTGTTCAGACTAAAACACAAAGATACCAGTGTCACAGCAACTTTTTATTAAACTAATATTCAATGAAGATGCGATAATTCGCATTCGAGGAACCACACAGGGCTATATCGTCATCTCCGAGTCGAAAATACTGGCGGAGATAGAACATTTCGATAGGAGATTATGCGCCTTAAATATACCGCGACTTAAACCTATTTCGATACGATCTCTGAGCTATGCTGACACTATACCAAGGACTTAAAAGTTCAGACGAAATAGACCTTATACCTGGGTAGCTAATAAATTCATACTCCATGCGATTACGAAATTACATCCGACCTTTTAATATATAAGTATAGTGAGCAACAATGGTTCATTTAACCCATGGATTCAATAAGGTAGAACTCCGAAAGACCGCCTCAGGAGCTGTCTCTCTATCTATTCTTTATTCTTAGTTAAGTCTGAGGTCGACTACTCTTCATATTGGTTTTTCATAAATAGTCAATAAGTTAAATACATACTTAAAATGTATAATTAAATGACTCTACGTTTTCGTATCGATTTCAATGAAATCTAACTAATTTACATTGTGTTTTTAAAACTAGACCCTCGGCTACCAGTTTGTTTACATACAAATTGCTCTTAAAGAAGGAAACTACTAGGGTTAAGATTAGGTCCTAATACACTTTTTCAATCCATGGTTTAAAATTCGTCTGCTAGTAATTGGCCAATATTTTTTTTCAAAAAAACCAATATTTTTTTGGAGCTATTTATTCATACGACATATAGTTCACCCTATTTACAAAGGTGGAGACGATGGTTTTGTCACTAACTACCGTCCAATAGCTATTTTGTCTTCAATTTCTAAGGTTCTTGAACGTATAGTAAATAACAATCTGATAGCATATCTTGAACACTGTAAACTTTTGTCCCCTAAGCAATTTGCTTTTAGGAAAAATAAATCCACATCTGATGCCGAACACGAACTACTTGATAACATAATAAAATCATTAAATTCTAACAAAAAAGTTTTTACATTATTCATTGACCTCACCAAAGCCTTTGACACCGTTCCCATTAATATTCTTTTGCAAAAACTTGAATACATTGGTGTCAGAGGCACTCAGCTTGATTTTTTCTGCAGCTTTTTAAAGGACAGATGTCAAGCAGTCAAATTAAATAACTTTAAGAGCGTTGATCTCCCTGTAAGTTAAGGCGTGCCCCAGGGCAGTATCTTGGGCCCTACACTCTTTCTTATTTTCATTAATGACCTGAGTAACATTATAATACCTAGCACGCACATAGTTACCTATGCAGATGACACAGCTATTACTTTCACAGCAGACTCCTGGTCAAAACTCTAACTGGTTGCTAAAACGGGGCTTAACACGATCATTTCTTGGCTACTCAATCATATGCTAACGTTAAATACCTCTAAGACTAAATTTATCACCTTCTCTATTAGCTCTAGTTCACAACCTTTTATAATTCCTTCCCTGAAAGTACATTCATGCTCTAACTGGTCACTCAATTCTTGTCCATGCCCTTCTCTCTCTTCTGTTGATAACATCAAGTATTTGGGTATAACTCTTGACAAGTTTCTCAACTTTAAGAGTCACATCAATCTTCTCACAAATAGAATGCGTAAATTAATTTACGTACTTAAAACTTTAAGATATGTTGCAAACCCAATCATTCTGCAAAACGTGTACTACGCTTTGTGCCGTTCAATATTGACATATTGTATTTCTTGTTGGGGTGGTGTGCCCAAAACAATATTAAAACCCCTTGAAGTTGCACAACAAGCGATCTTAAAAGTGGCTACATTTCGTAACATTATGTTCCCTACAGATGAACTTTATAAATTATGTAAAGTTTTAACAGTGCTTCAGCTTTATATAGTTGATATTATTTGTCTTCAACGAAAAACTCTTTATAAGATAATAACCAAGCGGCGCAATGACAGGGATTGTGACATTCCCTCAACTACTTACTCATTTACTAAAAAGTTCTTATATTTCTTAGGTCCGTTCCTATATAATAATGTAAATGCTGAACTCCCTTTGTACAGATTTTCAAACATTGAATGTAAAGCTAATGTCCGATCTTTGCTTTTGAATAAATCATATGACGAAACAGAAAAATATTTTTGCATGAACATTAAGCCTGTTCATCTAACACACACATTTGCACATAAACTTGCAACTAAACACTACTCCAAATATTTTAAATCCTGCTTCCACACATCTCAAACAATTTCTCAATTTCTAGCACATCTAGCAAGTGTCAAGTAAGTGAGATATTAATAATATATATTCATAGTAAATGAGAATGAGTGATGATACAGATAAGATAATACATAAGAATGAGTGATAAATGGTAAATGAGATACCCTCCCCTAAGCCCCTTGAGTCCCCCCCCAGTAAAGATGTGGGACTATACTGAGATCTCACATGGACTTCTTGAGAGAATTTGAAAAGTGATGTTGCACTGCTTTGTTTAATTTACCAACACTCATGTAGGTATATTCACAAACACTTAACGGTTAATAATCCACCGTTATTACACATTTATGTTAGAAATATCACAAATTTTAGAAAATAAAACAAAACTGCAGACATGACGTTTCTCTTTCCCGCCAAGAAGTACAAATACAAATACAACAAATACAAATATTTATTCAGAAAATGCTTATAATGTACATATACAATTTTTTTAAATCAAGCGTCTATTGTTATCCTTGTTAGATTCTACAACTTTTGTTGTGGTACTTAGTAGAGTGTCAATTATTGTGCTAATGTCTCGATATCACCCTGTTAAACAAAGCAATCCGAGGTTTTTGGGCGAATGATGACCTGTTAAACAGGTATGTGCTTCATACCTATCTCAGGCATCAGTCTCACACAAACAAACTGTTACTTTGTAATGATTATAATCATCTACATACTGTTAATGTACCAATTGTTTGTGTTGCTATATTTAGAGCTCCTGTGATGGTACAGCTTCAAGTTGCAAGTAAACTGGTTCTCCTAAATTTTCATGTCAGAACAGCTGGCTTTTATAGAAATAGACTTATGAAAGAAGTCAGGCTAGCTACGAGTATTATAGTTGAAAGTACATTGAGTTTTGACATCTACTTTATAATACACTCCCTTTACATCATTATAAGCAAATCTAGAGGGTATTCAAATAAAATAAAAACAGTAGCTAATCCCTGTTCGGTGGCTTCAGAAATTCGCGAAATTCGAAATTCAATAGAGAGCAGGAGGCCATAAACTAAAATAACCTAAATCATTATTACCATGGTTTTTGAGAGGGGTACCAGTATCGGACCTTGGACGGGCTGGCATGATGGATGTACTGTACCTCTGTGTATAATTTTGCACGAATGGAGCTTTTGTTTTAATCTCTTTGTGTATACCACAATGATATTCCGTACATTTTAAATATATGTGTATTAATCACCACCACGATCCCCGAAAGTAAAAAAAATATATCTACGAGTATATCGAAATAAATTTGTTACGCTTTAACTATGACCAACTTGGTATAGACATAGATAGAACCACGTGTTTGACGCGGCTCTAAGTCAAAATATCTTTTCATCTTCTCACTTAACTAATTGCTTTGAAGTTTTAGCTAATAAAACACGAGTCCTTTTTTGTACTTACCTTTACAAAAAAACTATTAAGTATTCATACTAATACAATAAATTCAAAAGTTTGGATAAAACTTAGTAAACCAACAAGAGATAAAGGCTGCGCAACCTATTTTATAGTTGGACGATGTTTGTTATGTTTACTACATGGTGGATCAATGACTACTGATTATCTTGTATTGTTTGTAAGAGGATGCTTGTGTTGAGTAGAAGGAATTCAAAAGGCTGAGATAATGATTACTACTTCCTAAATTTTAAACAAACTCAAGCAACAAGCATAAAGTTATTGAAAGTTTATACCGTATAGGATCTCTAATTTTCGAGTAATTTATCTTATGGCTTAAGTAATGTGATTTGGTAGATAAATAAACAAAAACGTAACCACCGATACCAATATTGCTTTTATTTCATAAAATTATAGCCAAGAGATATTTAACCTTTAGTCTGTTGAGCTAAAACATGTATAAAATTATTTAATAGTCACAAATCACAGGAAGATGTTTATCACTAGAGAGAAAAAAATAAAATCTTTTTCTACATAGATCTAAATAGAGCTATTACACATAATATCACCACTGAAAGTCCTACATTATTAATTACAATATATTTAGTTATATTACATACACAAAATCATATTTTCTTTTTCTAAGTTGAGTGACACTTATTACTTTCAAACTATCCACTAATTTTTACACATTAAACATTTATATGTATGTTTAAATGTAATGGTAACTATACAGTAAAATAAAAGTAACAGAATACTTTGAATAGGATTAAATTAAAATAGATAATTAATGTGCAAACAAGTAAAATGAAATCCCTTTTTGTTGAAATCTAAACACGACTGAATGGGCAAAACACATCTGATTCATCATCATACATAACATATTAATAACACATCTGAAAAATAATATTGATAGTTCATTATGTACTTAGAATAATTACAGGTGTTATTATTCTAAGATTATGTACATATTCTTTGCACGACTAAGCTCTGATTGTTAACGACTATACTATAATGAACGCGAAGATCTCTCTAAACAGAATAATATAAATATAGTAGGTACTTCAACTTTTATTATAACAAGTTAGGTAATTAATAAGTATTATAATTTGCTTTTACTTCTGCAAAATAAGTTAATAATATCTATTTTTCAATATCACAATATAACTACTTGTTATTGTTGTAGCAACATCGAGACAACTTTAGCCTAAGGAAAGTGTACAGCCTGTTCATTATTCTTGCAAACATTCTACAAAATATAAATGCATATTTCAATGAACTAAAATAATATGCAGTTTTTTACAGAGATTTACGTTGACAATCATTATTTACCTACATTTGAAACAAGGGAAATTGCAATTATTTATTTTGTATTTGGCTTGTACTCTGGCTTATACGTGAATGCTGAATACATACACAGATAACGACATCTTGATGGGATAGTCAATGATGGACAACAATAGGCATTAATTCTTAAAGTACCTTATTAGTGAATTTTGACAAAAAAAAATGTTAAATAGGGAAAGATAGGAAATATATATTTTAAAAACATACTACTACTCTGTCAAGAAAGTACCGGGAAAAAACGCCAACTAATAATCAAATCATCACAACATTTTGTAAATGCTGTTTCCGGTATTGAGTTCAGTTCTCGCGCGCATTCTCCTTTATTTCTTTTACCGATTGAAAACGGGTAATTTGAGTGTAGGAAAAAGAAAGAAGTCGGCCATATCTGGTGAATATGGTGGTTGCTCGATGGTATATGTTGAGTGTTTAGACAAAAATTCGTTCACAATTATGACATTGTTCGAAGGCGCATTATCGTGGTGCAAAATACAAGAATTTTCTTTCTACAAATCTGGCTTTTTTCGTCGAATTCGTTCTCTTAAACGCCGCATAACGCTCAAATAATATTCTTTATTTACCGTTTGACCTTCCGGCAAGAATTTCGAATGCACAACACCGCGATAGTCAAAGAAAACAGTACACATGATTTTGACTTTTGATCGACTTTGACGTGGTTCTAGCATGTCCTCAGCGACCCTCATGCAATTTAGTTTTTGAAGAAAATTCAGGTCTTTGGGACTAGCCTGGGCTAGGATTAGGACTGGGCAACACATTTCATCCCCAGATTATTAGCTAACATGGTACGGATCAACTCGTGAGATATATAAAGTTCGGCGGACATTTCTCGCAAACTTGAATGAGGATTTTCAGTCACTATTTCCCTCACTTTTGCAATGTTAACTTCAACTGCAGACGTTGATGGCCTACCAGAACGATGCAAATCTTCCACCATATCTCGACCGCTTTTGAACGTTTTATACCACTCATAAGCACGTGTTTTTGATAAAGTCGATTCATCGTAAGCCTTTTGTATCATTTTCAGTGTCTCCGAACACGAAATTCAATTGGCGATGCAAAATTTAAGACAAACTCTTTGTTCGATGATTTTATCCATTATGAAATACGCAATATACACCTATATTATAAAACTAAAAACAGCACTGTTTTCAATATACATGACAGATGCAGCTCAAACTACGCGCCAAAATGGAAAACAATAGTGCCAATCTGACAACAAAAAAAATATTTTTTTTAATTTGGAATCAAAAACATAACATTCATTCCCGATACTTTGTTGACTGAATATAATGCGGTTAGGTATACATTACCGAATTTATGCCAAGTGCCCCCTTCATCACTGGGGTACAATGCCTTAAAGTAGGACCCCAACGTATTTAACTGATCATGGCTCAGGTACGCGTCCCGTTCAGCATCATATTGCTTCTAACAAAATAATAAAGTAGGTGTCTATTAACAAGTTAAGGTAATATCAAAAATATGTCGGAACTCAGAAAAACTTGCGACGATTTGGTTTCAGTACGCATTTTGAAAATTAATTACATCTGTCTATTAATGTAAAGCATTCAAATTGTCAATAATATAATAAAAAAAGCATTAAACTTTTATTTACCAACTTACATTTAAATCACACTAAAATGAGGTATCTAAGCGATATTGAGTGTTTGCCATACTATAAACAAATATTTACATACTTTGAAATTACAATGCTATAAGTTACAAAGGGTGTCTCAGTAAGAGTGCCTTTTTTTATTTTTAAATAAAAACAAGTAAGTTATGACGGACTTGTGATATTTTTATTATATTGTAAAGAAGACATGTTCCGATTAAGTATGAAATATCCGTCAAATGACCCCCACGGCTCCGATGACAGGCCATTACTCCTTTCCCTTCCTCCTTCCAAATCTGCTTTATTCGCTTGTATGGGCGGGCAATAGCTGAACTTTACGATGAACAGATTCAATACAAGGTCCAATCAGTCCTACTGTCACGTGAGATGGACTGTTAAATTAAATAATTGTTAACAAAGATCAAATTATAGGCCTTCTTTGATTTTGATAATTATATGTGTATATAAAATAGTCTGGAGTTAATATCAGGGTGAATATTAAATCCTTTTCTACTTACATTTTATTTTTGACATGAAAATATTATTTGATATTATATCAAGTGCCATGTTAGTCGATTATTTTTGCATTTGTATTACATTCAATTTGGCCTATTGTGAATTTAGAAATATGTTAATTTACATATTAACATATGGACGCACAAATTATTTAAATAATAGGTTGGGGAAAAAGTTCACTTTTCGTATTTTTGTATGAAAAGTCAAGACATTTTTTTCAAAGTTTATTTACATTTATTTACAATATATATGTACCGTTTTGTTGAATAACTTTCTGCCATTTTGTAGGCAGAGACATTATCCCGTTACTGTAGAAACTTTGGGACTTCTGATCAAAAAAACGGGACAAATAGTTTTGGCAGTCCTCTCTTGAGGTCAACCTTACAGAACCTAAAGAATTCTGCAGAGACCGAAACAGGTGAAAATCTGAAGGCGCAAGGTCAGGGCTATATGGTGGATGCACTAGGACCTCCCAGTCGAACTCTCTTAATTTTTGCTGAGTGGCTAAAGATGTGTGTGGTCTAGCGTTATCGTGATGAAAGACCACACCCTTCCTGTTGATCAATTCCGGCCGTTTTCTCTCGACTGCTTCCTTTAATCTCATCAGTTGCTGGCAGTAAAGATCAGAATCGATGGTTTTGCCGGGCGGTAAAAGCTCATAATAAACAATGCCCTTCCAATCCCACCATACACACAGCATCACCTTATTTCGTGTTAGGCCAGGTTTGGCCACAGTCTGTGAAGCCTGGCCAACTTTCGGCCACGACCTTTTTCGCACGTTCTTGTCGTATGTGATCCACTTTTCATCGCCAGTTATCAATCTCTTCAAAAACGGCTCGGTTTCATTACGTCTCAATAATGAATCGCAAATGAGTACACGGTTCATTAAGTTTCTTTGAGTGAGCTCGTGTGGCACCCAAATATCGAGCTTTTTTGTATAACCAGCTTTCTTCAAATGGGTCAAAACTGTTTTGTGGTCAATTCCCAGTTCTTCAGCTACATCGTAACTACTAATATGCCGATCTTGCTCCACTCTTTCAAAAATGGCGTCCATTTTATTCGTAACAGGGCGACCAGAGCGAGGTGCATCTTTAACATCAAAATTTCCGGACTGAAAACGTTTGAACCAAATTTGTGCTACTCTTACTGACACTGCATCAGGTCCATAAACATCACAAATTTTTTTCACTGCTTGAGTTGCATTTTTGCCTTTTTTATAATAAAATTTTAAAATGTATCGAATTTCTTCATTAGATTCACTCATTTTAACGGAGAGAAAAACAAATGAAAAATAGCGGGAAACAATTTTTTTTTTTTTTTCTTTTCTTTATAATGGAACCTTTTTAATGTTACCAAAACCAGCCAGACACAAATAGTACAGTCAAAAAAAATGTATAATAAGTTTATACCTACGTTATGCGAAAAGACTTTTTCCCCAACCTAATATATGCTTTTTATCATTTCTTGCAATATGTTACATTTTATCAACATTGAGTAGACAGTGGTTAATAATTAAAGAACATTCGACTAAATCATATAAACCTATATTTTGTGTATTATGTATTTTTTATCCAATAGCTAGGTCATAATTAAAATAAAATATAATCAATGTATTTATGGAGCAGGAAAAAATATTTTTACTTATTAGATAAAGACTATAAATTTAAGCCCGGTTAAAACTGAACTATGATAATTATAAAGTTAAAAAGAATGGAGCCATCTTAAAAAATAGCACCATTTTTTTTTCTTGAGATATAATTATCTGAAACTTATAAAAATCCGCACACGATGATCTAAGTTCCTACATAATCGCTACAACACTTGAACACGAAACACTAATTCTTTTTAAATTTTCTACTATGATATAATGACCATTATTATGTACCTATTCCTTGAAAATTACAAAATGCTATTTTGATAGCTTTATATATCACTACTGAAATAGCAATATTAACTAATGGTGTTACATTTTCAATGCACAAATTTAAAGGCATCCGAACTTCGTACCTACATAAAAAAGAGTCGTAAGCGTATTTGATTGCACTCCATGTATTTGCCTATATTTTTTGTATTTGAAAACACTACAATATCATTGCCAGCTTATAGTAGTCCACTGCATTTGCCTATTGCACGCCACTAGACCTGCTTATCACTAGACCTGATCCGCAGTCAGTCTCACCCAGTTCAACCCAGCCATCTTATGCGAAGAACGTCGCTTCATCTTCAACGTCACCAATTATTATTTAATGTTTACCATATTAATGCAATAAATATCTCTGACTTAGACATCTAGTGACGGCACCCTACAAACTACGATATCATTAAAAAGCAACAAAAATATCAATATTTCTCTAAGAAAATGCTGCAAAGGTTTTTATTTATGTATTTCAAAAATATATTCGTTGAATTTTTAAACGTAGGTACACAAAATTAGATTTTTGAACACTGATTCTAAGTATGGGAGCTTTACTCACATTTCTGAAAGTATTCTATGACTATATCTTAATTAGTAAAAATATAAAATACTTTGCCATATATCAATTATTAGTTATACTTTTACTTTGATTAACAGATAATGGTTTTCATAATACCACTTGCTAAGTGATATCCTAATCGACGGAAACATGTCTATTAGAGCTAAATAAGTTACTTAATTATACCTTTAGATCAGCTTTCAATGGTTTCGACATAAATAATTCAGTAATAGGTACTTCTAACTATTTGTTTCACAATGATGAAAGCCTTAAATATAGAAATGTATCTTTGTTCAGATTAAAACATCGAATCTATCTAACATTTGTTGATTAGATCTAAGCCCAGGTTATATTAATCTACTTTACAATAATAGTTTTGTACCTTTTTACGTTAAAGAAACTTATAACCATTATCAAAGCATATAACGATTACTATTTAAAATATATAAAACGAACGTATTATAGTTGAGGTGTGTTAAGCAGCTCTGGAATGAAACAAAAGAAAATTACCGAATTGAAACCAAAGGTATCCCTTTGGTTAAAGTGAAAGTCGCGATTTCATTTTGAATTCGATTATAAAAATACATATTGATAAAATCCTTGTCATCAGTTTTATATAATATGATGTGTAATTTTATTTTAGATGTGCACTTGTCATAATATTAAATTAATTTGCGCAAAATGTATAAATCTCTAAACCTAATATTATTAATGTACCACAATACTGTAAGGTAAAACAAAACAAAAACCTATGAAGAAAACAGCAACACCGAACAAAATTTGGTTGATGATTCAAGTCTTTTTTAGACTACAAAAGATACTACCAAATGTTGTTAGATATTATAACTGTACTTCTTATTCGTATTTTCACTAAGAAGAAGTCTGCTGAATTAGCTGTTGATGATGATTGTTGGTTTATGGTTGCAACAAGGGGCTCTCGGCAGCGCCGGCCTCAGCGTCGTGGTTGGGCTGCACATGAGCAGGCGACACCACCGCGCCGTTAACTTCCTGCTAACAAAGAAACATACATAAGTTTTTTATTCTTTTAAATAATGGCTTTGTGCGGTTTGCACATTTAGCCAGTGTCAAGTAAGAGAAAATATATTAATAACATATAAATTATAGTAAATGAGAATGAGTGGTGATAACGATGATAAATTGTAAATGAGATACCCTCCCCTAAACCCCTTAAGTCTTCAGTAAATATGTGGGACTATACTGATCTCACATGGACTTCTTGAGAGAATTTTAAAAGTGATGTTGCACGGTTTTGTTTCATTTACCATACGTATGGATGGACTTCTTAGCGGGAAAGTGAAGCGTCATGTCTATAGTTTTGTTTTATTGTCTAAAGTTTGTGATATTTCGAACATTAATGTGTAATAACGGTGTATTATTAACCGTTAAGTGTTTGTGAACTTACATGAGTGTTGGTAAATAAAACAAAACAGTTCAACATCCCTTTTCAAATTCTCTCAAGAAGTCTATATGAGATCTCAGTGTAGTCCCACATCTTTACTGAGGACTTAAGGGGTTTAGGGGGAGGGCATCTCATTTGTCATCTTTATCACCACTAATTCTCATTTACTATAATTTATATTATTATGTATCTCTTACTTGACACTGGCTAAATGTGCTAAACGCACGAAGGCATTATTTAAAAGAAATAATAATATATGTTTTTATTTTGTCTACTTTGAACAATATCAATTTTTTTTGATATTTACTAAAATTTATTGGTTATCGACTAACAAATATAAAACACATACATGCCTGATTTCATCTGAACATAATATACCTACATATTGCTATTTTCAACATATAAAATAATTAATACATGAAAGTCATATAAAATGATCTATAAATTTTGCTACATTATAAATTTAAAACTAAATTATGAGTATAATGATTATAGTTCTAATTGACACAAGATTTTTTAATTCTTTTATTTTGAAATATCTTTTAGGCATTTATTATTATTATCTTAACTACTCTATAAAAACAATGAATTAGTTAATGCTTGGGGATATGAACATAACTATAGTAGGTAATAGTCTGAGAGCCAAATAATTTTACCCCCTTTAAATAATAACATTTAAAAGTGTATGTTTCCTTAAGCCAGAAAGTCATTAACTAGGTTCCATTTTTGTTACGTGTTTAGTTAACTTTAAAACATCAAATAGTTAATCACTATAAACGGGAAATAAATTATAATCATACTTAAGTAAAATTAACAATAATTAACTCGAATGTATAATTGTATCATTTGGAAAGTTGATACATTGTATAATCTATGGTGTTCAGTTAATAGACCGTATTTCGTTAGTTATTGAGTAAATGAGTTGTACTAAACTAGTTCATAGTTATACTACTAAATAATTTCATTAATTAATTACCTGTCATTTTGTTTCCGTTGAACTAATTTCTTTTTTATGGGAAATTGATTAAACTGTAAATTAGTAACAGTGCACAACTACGATATATCAAAAAAAAACTATAAGAAATAACTCTTGTATTGCTTTGGTTTGTATTGGTGTGCAATTGATAAACTTACAAATATAATGCCCTTTGATGGAATTACAGTTTCTCAAGAATATTGAAAGTTAACAATAAACAGTTCGAAACAAACTAACTTTTTGTACATTATTTTATTACGATTAAATGTGTACATGAATAAACTAGCTGCATATATATTGTGGCTCACAAAAGACGAAACTAAATTATTGTAATGTGTCTTATATAGAAAAGTATTATCATCATCATCTTATATGATATGCCCTTACATAAAAATACGATTTATTTACTATATTTCATTTCGATCCTACCGAGACTTTACAAATGCCTTCAATACCTTGTATCTCTACAACATAGTTTCAAGAAGATTAAAAAATGTTTGTTGTATATAATGGATAAGTTATTACTTATTATTTATAGACTTACACATAATACGAAATTGCTTAACTGAGCAATTAAGTATGGTTGTATACCGTTGTATACCACTGTATAAAACGAAAAGAAAGAGCGTATTAACTTTCAAATATTAGTAAAATAACTAATCAGCAAAGTGAAGCAGCAGTAAAACTAATCTAAAGGACCTAAAAGCACTTTCAAAAAAAAATTTGCTGTAACTATACACTAAAACTAAAAAGTACCTACCCATATGCAAAAACATTTATCCTTTGTAAGAATCACACCCATCGTTATTATAGTGTCACAGCAGTCCCAGACTAAACATAATATATGAACCTACGGATTTATACCAGAGCGGTCGTCATCAACTCAAGTCCAGCTTTCCATTAAGCACCAGGTGTATGTCCTCCTTATGTTCGCTCTTGTAGACGCGTTCGTTGTTGGTGTGTGATCAGGGCGGCCTGTCCGTTCAGGGCGATATTAGGAACGTCGGCCTGTCCGGGTAGACTGTCCGGAGCACACACTTAGCAACTACTGACTTACTCTTTTCTTTCAATCACGCAACTTGCTATTCTCCTTTAACTTGTGCCACAATGTAGCTTTCTTCATTTAGCATTCTTACAAAAAATGTAGGGCCTAATATTACTTGTACTTTCGACAAGTATATAAAAATAAAATTCAAAAAAATATTATAATAGAAAGGGCAAGAAAATCGTCAAATTTAGTTTTTTCTCCCGCCGGTTACAATAAAAATACCTAATATTAAAACAATTGTGTTCTGCAGTCACAAAATCCAAAAGAACAGATGACAAAACTCTCTCTAGCAATATTAACATAATTACGGACAAACACAGCAGACATGGGAAGACGCGTTTCGCTCAACCATATTTTAGGGAACGCAACGACCCGACGCATGACGCCACCACCGCAGAAACATACAAATAATATCCAACATAACACCAACCAGCCCGAATATGAAGCTTGTACTTTGGATACTATACAAATATACGAGTATATAAGTACAACTTAGGGTTCATACAGACGAACTGCAAGTCGGAACGGCAGAGGCTACTTCAGCTGTCGCCAACTGTCGACGGCTGAAGTAGCCTCTGCCGTTCACAACTTGCAGTTCGTCTGTATGAACCCTTAAACATACTTTCTTATAATTATTTAATTACAATACGCAATAGGAAACGCACAGATGTTTATACATATAAATAAATTTCTTAAATGGTATCGTATTATTCCTATACAGGACAATTATAAATGGTAATAATAAGTCAATAGTTGCTCATATCAGTCGTCAAATATCAGCTCTATCGCCGTAATCAACTAAAATGTACAATGAAACTCTGGACAATTGTATATACTTAATAACCAATTGATTATGCATCTTATTCTATAATTATGCTATAGTTTGACAACAAAGACTATTGTGATTCATCATGGTTATGAAACCAAATGTAGGCAGGCACATGTGTCAGCAACAAGTTGTACAAGGCTGTGGCTGCGGCAATACATTCGCATCAAAATGATTAAGCTGCTTTGATGTAAGTATGCGCAATTTGCATAAACGAAAATTTATTCCCTCATGACGTCATGCTTCAGTTATTTTAAACTTTTTTCCTTTCTGGGAATTATTTCTTAAGCAATTTTTATACGTAGTAGTTACAGTAAACAGATGTTAAGTAAAACAGTGTCGTCTGAATTTCTTCCTCGTTTTTTCCTTTGTGGCCTCTTTTAGTTTAATTACGCTCAATGAAGATTGCTCTTTTCATCAAGGTAATTCGGTATATTTAATAAAATAAATTAAATTATGCTGGCCAATTGAATGGAAGTGTTGGGAGCGAAAGACCACATATACCTTCTAAGGTCACCTTCCATGACCAAATCCAGCAAATTTTGGAGAAAGGGTAAGTCAAAAGTACCCTAAATCAGGCGTGTATGAGAAGGTTAATAAGTGTAAATGAAGCTAAAAGTGTGTGCCAAGGTCGTAGCAAGTGGAAAGATGTGATCTCTGCCTACCCCTACGTGAAAGAGGCGCGACATTATATATGTATGTATATTAAATAAGGTATAGTCAAGTGCCATCGGTGACATCAAAATATCTAAATCTGATAACCCTTCTGAATTTTACAAGCTTTCATACATAATTATGTAATTATTTTATGAGATTATACAATGCGTACATCATTTTAAAATGCATACTATATTCAAAAAATATCTAGATAACTTGTAAATCTTTATTATTATTGAAATTGTTATTTTTATTAAATAATTATGTTTACAAATAGAAAATATCGCACCTTCAGTATGACAAGGGCATAATTGTCAAAAATTGTGAAAATTTGTTCGGTATGGATTGAGCGCAGAAAAAATCTTAAAAAAGCTCTCCTGCAAAATTGCAAATACTGCAATTTTGCCCTTGTCTTACCGAAGCTGCGATATGAGGAAACCCTTGCATGTATATCTAATATAGTACAGTGACTTGCAGTCCCAGGCCTCGTAAATTTAAATTTGAAGCATAACTCAGCTTTTGTAGGCATTAATGTGTTGATACATGCTTTTTAAAGCCAGTCACTTAAACAAGGTTAATTATATTAGTCAGAGAGCTCCAATTAATGTATGTCTGTTATTATGCAGTATAGTCTAGTGTACAATAAAATAATCCTGGACCCACCCTACAGTGTGACTAAGGAGGCTACAAGGCGAACCACATACTGACAAGACAAACATTGTAAATAATTAGATTCCTGTTTTTATTTAATTATATGGAATATGACATGTAGCCTAATTTATGGTAAGAAGCAAAATAAGCTACAGTCATTGAAGGAATCCTGAGCTGAATATGCTGCCGTACTCTTTTTGCGGACATTTTAACACCATGTCACGACACTGCCGATAATAGTGACGGAAAATGCAAACTTATTCATCGACATTGTTGCCGCAGATGATAAATGTTTCGTAAGTAAAATCGTTCATGTTAGAGTATTTAAAAAACTACAACAGACGCGCTTGGACTGTGTGTAGCGGCGGCCAACCTCGACGATTGGTCGAGGTTCGGAAACGCGAGGTACCTACATTACGTAATCTATTGTATATTTATGTCTGCGATATTTGTCGATTACCTCTTGGTTCCTAGTGGATGGTTTAGGAGCGCGTTTGCCTTGCAGATAGTACGTCATAAGCTGGCCCTTGCCCTTAACCGCCACCAGGCCGCGTTGTTCAAAGTAGTAACCAAAGCTTTCGAGGATGTGACAGGTCTCCTCTGTTACCTGAATAAATAACGTTAAAAACAATTAAAAGTACGATTTATCATCATTCGTAATAAATGATTACTCAGTGCCATCTAGTATGGGAACTAAGCAACAAATAATGTAAAATGTTTTTCTTTTTCATATGGACAATACTTGTTCTGTTTACGGAGTAGTGCCGACTAGATTTTTTTTAAATAGTAAAATTATTAACTAAGGCGGTCCCTTATCTCCGTTAATTGCAAAGTTTGTTTAATCAACCTTTGATTGCAAAGAAACAATATAAACCTGTATGCAACTAGCTTTTCCTGTGCTCTCCATGCGCGAGGCGACGTTGACAGTGTTACCCCAGATGTCATAGTGCGGCTTGCGCGCACCAATGACTCCAGCCGTGATGGGCCCGTGGTTGACGCCAAGTCTCAACACAAAGTGGTTGAACGACTGCTCGTTGATGGCGGCCAGCACGCGTTGAAGTTCCAAAGCAAACTCTACCAAGCGTGCTAGATGCGCCCAACGCACCAGAACACCATCGGATGGCTAAAAGAAAACGCCACTTTAATTCACTTTTAGATTCATAACCATATGAGGTTTGACAAGAAGTCTAAGCTGAGGCCTGCTAATAAAAAAATACTAAAGAGTTCAGGAAATATAACTCAGTACGCGAAACAGATTAGCGAACCGGTGCAGAGGGTCACGTTCTAAAATGGCTTACCGACTACCGTGTATAGTTTACCTTACAAATCACAGGAACTGTACGATATCACACACAAATGGCAACCATCCAAGACGGACTTGCGTGGACGCTGGTTGATATCAATAATGTTCTCCGAATATTAATCACATAGTAACGTAACTTTAAGCATAAAGTTCCCGTCAATGTATACACATAGGTACCTTATTATTTCGTGTAGTTACAAGAAACCGTTCAGATTATTGGTTAAATAAACTGATATAAATATATATATATTGCTTAATATCTTAAAAGTAGTTTCGAACTAACGATTATAGTTTGATTGCATAGTCGTGATATCCGAATAAATTTTGTGAGTTTTCATGATTAATGTAATTTCACAATCGAGTATTTTTATTAAACTATATCTTTTAATGAATGCTATATATGTTTATTTTTGTGTTCTTAAAAATACTCAACAAAATTTTGTGTAGCAAATATTTAGTTTATAGTATCATTGCTAATAAAAATTCCTAATGCATGTTAATATAATATGTAGATTTTAGCTCCGATTTACTGAGTTATAGTTCCAATTAAAACTATTTTCTCATCTGTTGTAGTTTCAAAATTCGCCACACCCTATCCTAACGGTGTGTTCCGCACAATGGTATTGTACGACTTTATTGGTTTGGTATTGACACTTTAATTATCTTTAACATCATCTTGTCAGTCACAAAGAGTCCACAGCTGATCATATGCCAACACAACTGATATCCACTTAGATTGATTTTAAGCTTTTATCCCAGGGGGCCTACCGCCGAGTTCGATGGCAATCGATTATAAGGCAAAATGGATTTCGAATTGATTCTATCGTACCGCCGAACTCATGGAAATCGAAACAAAATGGCGTTCTATTGGTCTGTCACGGACTGAATGTCATGAATGAGAGGTGGCTGTCGGCAGATTCCCCGGTACGGATTAATGAACGCAAAACAAAGTTTAATCTAGATGGATTACCGGTAATCCATCGAATTCGGCGGTAGGCCCCCAGGTATACCAAACTATTCAACAACTTCAAGGGCTAAACGCTTCACGATTATTGGGTACATATGAACCTTCCATGGTTTTCTTCTCGTCCACTCTAGGTACTCTTAGGGAAGACATACCAATGATCTTACACTAGACTCATATCATAACATCCTAGCATGATACCTAGACTTAAGCTTAGGGCCCAGGGTCTGCTCACTGGTCTAACCAAATATGGTTGAATTTCAGTTATTAAATGGAGCGACTGCCGTTTAACTTTCGCAACCCAGGGAGAAATATAATTTTGTGGTTAAACCAACTGTCCAGATATTCGAAGGCACTTCCGTCCCAAAAAGGAATGCATAGATGTTCATGACAGGAGACCAACGGCTTAACGTTCTTTCCGAGGCACGGAGCAAGCGGTAATTACGCACATAATTTCGAAAAGACATACGTACGCAACCGAGACTCTATGAATTTGAATTTTAAATTTTTAGTGTTAAGTACTTCTGTAGATTACGATTTTTTTACCTGCATCTGTCGAGTAGGGTTTAGGCCTGATGCCGCCATGTAAGTAGAGCTGATCGTCTTTATCTTTATAATGTCCTTGCAAAATTTCCCATCTTCCAAAAGCTAAAATTAAGAAACGATAAATTATTACCTTACTCTATCGTTTTTATATGTGCTACATTAAAGAATACGCAGATCACTATCCATTTTTAAAAAGGTCATGTTGTGATAGGTAACGTTAAATAATGGTCGTCGACAAGACAAGCAGTTATTCATGATAAAGGATTCGCAATGTCATAAGCACTATTCTTTTTTTGCATTACGTAAAAGCTTGTTTACAATTGGCAAGTATGAACTACAACGTTCGAAGGTAAAAATAAAAATTACCAAATCGAAGTCTGATATAACTTCGTTGAGAAATCGTAAACATTCCAGGCCTTGGTTGTTAACAGTTTCTTCCGAGTAGAATTCTGTAACGGATCATAAAATCAACGGATTAGTAACTCGGGCTGTGGACAAAATCTGGTTATTATATCATAAGGTTATACATCTGTTTAAAAGTCAATTTTGGCAGAACAAATAACAATGATTGATTTCAATTGTGATTCGATAAAGTATCTGAATTAGTTAAGCATAAAGGTACCATTTAGTAACTAAGTATATACTAATAGGTACTTGTTAGTATATAGGTAGTTAGATCTGACAAACATAATGAAAAGTTATACTGCTGAGCTTATATTTATTTTCACAGGATACTGCAATTGTATTTTTTTTTATTTAAGGCTAACTTAGCTCTGGCACACTACTTGTGGAGTCAGCAGATATGACTTAGCAACTTCTGGCATGTATAAAACAGTACAAATTGGGCATTGCGGCCAAAGAAAGTAATAGAACATCGGTGTATAGCAGACTTTCGTCAGGTTTAGGTTTAGAATAGCACCACAATGGATGACATTTGGACCACTGCTTTGGAGTTTGTTTGCAACTGAGAAGGTGATACCGTGTACTGCGCCAGTGGTGATGTTTTAATCCAAATAAAGGTTTTTAGTGCGTAAAGTTTTCTGCTGGATTATTTTAAATCACCTGAGAAATTAGGCATGGAAGCAAAGAGCACTCCGACTTCTGCGTAGCTCTGCGAGTAGAGGTCCCGGTGGTGATGGCGCGCGCCCATGAAGTGACGCGCCACGTGTGGAGGAAGCACATTGTGCACCAGCGCCTGGTTGCGTCGTCGCAGGTCTGATGCTTGGTAGGCCTATAATAACAAAACAATCACTTGCACAATTGGTTCTATAGATAAAAGCCTTCAAAAATCTTTTACACAGATACACATACACAAGACCTTTGAGTATTTTTCAGCTCTGGCGAACATAACAGTGCCCGATAAGCGGCAATAGGCTCGCCAGCTATTACGTGGGACCAACTATGTAATTGGCGAAGTGTAGGCGTGTGATATGCCTCAGCCTACCCCTTCGGAGAAACAGGCGTGAATGTATGTTTGTAAATATGTATGTATAATATGTATAATTACATAAGGTAATTCTTTGATATTTTTTTGATACCTAAGTAGTCAGACAGACCTACAGTCAGCGATGATTGCAAGCGATCCTTGAGATCTAATTTTGTCCTTTACATAAATAACGACCACCCTGTAAAAAGTTTAGCATGTCCCTTTTGAATTCGATATAATTATATAATAAGGTTTTAATAGTTGTTAAGGTGTTGAAATACATACGGTGCGCGTAAGCTAAAGCGCTTGCAGCTCTGCGAGACGAGACACAGAAACAGAGATTTCGGCCTACCAATTGAGCAAGGTTTACAGAGCTTAGTTCTTGGATGGTTGACAATCAATGTTTATGAGCATCCACGTTTTCTTAATTTCTCCTTATGCTTCTGTACCACTTTTATACCTGGGATCTTTGACAATTCTCATCAGATGTCTTTAAAACGCGTCGAAAAGTATGAGCTGGTATCTGGCGCTCTGGGCAAAATATGGCAGCAGTAGCAGTTTCGTGGGGCCTTATTTTCGATGTATAGATACCAATTCGATACACCGCTGAATGTCACTATCCACATCAATCTCCATGCTATTAGTTATGTTAGGGGTGTCTCGAAGAATCGAGAAGAAACCTCAAATGAGACTTTTTAGCGGTGAACACGCATTACTGTGTCGTTGCTGGGTTAAAATCAACATAGGCTGGAGTAAAAACGGTTTATAATTCAAAAAAAGGTCGTAAAGCTTGGTCAATACGGTCAATATAAACGGTCCTTTTTTATATTTAAAACATTGTATGTGTGAAATAAAGTAAACAAGTATCAACCACCCACCACTACCCACAGTCGGGTTAAATATTCCTGAATTCTGAAGAGGAATAAGGCATTTGATATAGTGATTTATATGTATACAGAATAAAACAAAAGTATTTAAGTAAGTAAGTATTTTTGGATATAATACGTTCGTTGTGCAATATTAAAAAAAAACAAATAAGCTGTAATAGTCAATTATTAGAATAATAAATATAGAATAATTACATAAAAAATATAAATGAAATAAACAGAGATTGCAAAGCAATAATATACCTGAGCATGCATGCGTTCTCCCCGTGAATGCCGCGCTCGCTCCAGAGACTCGGTCTGAAAGTAAACACCACTTATATATAAATAGCGCTCAAAGAGTACAGTCTATCCCATAATCCATCCATAACATTAGTTACGGCAAACATCGTATACAACACAAAGTACTTACGTATCTGTGAAATATGAGCATTGCGATCGTCAGGAAAAATAGCATTATGATGTTTCGCGCAGAGTGTATTTGCGATCTGTAGACAAGCGTAAAAAGTATTAATAATATTTCATAACAAAAGATAACGCACGTCTTATATTTCTATTCTCTACTAGAGTGAAAATGTATTCTCCTCTCGAAACTGACGACTGAATTCTCGTTAGTTAATTTTAGCATAAAACATTATATTAGGGGTGACATTGGTTTTTTCTTAGTGATCCTTTAAAACACCTTATCTACAATCAATTATAATAGTGACACATTAATTTTTTAATTACTCAATTAGCCAATGGCCTGCTGATCATAGGACTCCCCTAAAAAGCGACAAATATACATCCAGTACCAGTATCTTTCGTAAAATTGATTTTAATGACATCTGGGTTAAGTGATTCCAACTTTTTCTCTTAATACAGAGGTTAAAATTACAGACGAGGATTAGTGCTGGGGATTTCACTGAATCCTACTAAGGCAGACGATCTCACGTTCATCTGATGTTACGCCATCCAAGCTTCACCATATTTTGTATTAACGCTTGCCATTGAAATTAAAGTAAGCGATTGTTAGTGAGTGATTTTATGATTGCAAACTTCAATAACGTATTAACAATAATCAAGCCGTGTGTACAGGATGCAGCAAATTATGGTAGCACATGAGGAGATGGCTCCTTTGATATAGATTTTTCCTTGGAGTCTCATGTGATACCATAACTTTCTGCATCCTATATGCACTGATTATAACAACTTTTATAAAAATATAAAATATAAGGCAGCTTTTATCAATATGAAATAACAAAGGAATTATTTTACGAGAGAACAGTATGTTTTTATAACACTGTCTATCGCATTAGAATAATCCTGTTATATGATTGGTGACTTATGATAGATTCAGTTAGATAATCAAACTACGTACAAACTAAAATTCAAAATATAAATTTTCTGCAGACTAGGAATAGTTGAAACATTAAAATAATACAATACGTACAATAGATGATAACCCTCGTTTTCGTATTGCTGTGTGGAGTTGAGCAGTTGATAGGGGTCTGGGTCGATGGAGGGCCGGGGCGCGATGACTCCGGGGTGGAGGATGCTGGGCGCCGTGTGAGCAAATGTCAGCAGCACCAAAAGCGCCGCGCGCGCCGCCCCGCCCAGCGGTGTCACCCACAGGCCCCCAATAAGGGCACTGGCACCCAGCTGTGTTCAAACACATATATATTTAAAACCAACCTAGACGATTATATTGCCCGTTCTTTTACGATATAGCTCCCAACCGCAGTGAACGTGAGCGTTAATTTTTAGTTGGCTTTCAAAAGAGCTCTATGGATCCAAACTTGAATAAACGATTTTGACTTTGACTTTAAGTACAAAACCTTAGATACTACATATGCGCGTACTTCTGCCGGGAACCCTTGGGTTGTAGAAGCCGCCCCGGGCGAGCGAAGCGAGCATAGGGCTCTCCAAAAAAAACGTGAAACAGTTATTAAAGGGTCGGCGCAAGTGGTGCCCCTGGTGTTGCTGCGGTGACCACTATCCAGCAGATTGGCCGCATTCATGAGAACCACTTGTTTTATAAAAATATTTATCTTTATTGATTTCGGCTCACTCAAATTGAGTTTAGAGTCATAGTCTATCTCCAATTTAGGAGGTAAGCTCGTCAATGCAAACTCTGGGGACTTAAGATCCTGTATCATTCTAAAAACATCAATGCACAGCCACTAATGGATTTCTGTTCCAGAGATCTATCAGCCATACAACTGCTTTTACAAGATAGCATAAGCACAAGAATCATAATTGCATCGGCCTACATGCCGGACGGTGAACCGGCCCCCCCGGAGGAGGTTACACGTCTGGTCCGTCACTGTGAGAAGAACGCACTTGATCTGATCATAGCTACGTACTCAAACGCCCACCACCACCTGTGGGGTATAGAACAAAACAACCACAGAGGTATACAACTTGTTGACTTTTTACACACCACAAATCTAGAAAGACTAAACAGAGGTAATAGAGGTAGCCTCTACCTTTGTCGGAAGACGAAGTAGGACCATTATCGACCTAACACTAGCAACGCTACATGCAGCGAATAAGGTATCCGGATGGCACGTGTCTGACGACTGACGAGGCATCGTGCTCGGATCATAGATGGATTCGCTTCAATTTAAAGGTAACAACAATCACTCCAACACCTAGGAGATACCCGAGGAAAACAAACCAGCAGCAGTACACACTACTACTTAAGCAACGGGTTATGCCTGCTTATGCCTGTGAGAACATTGCAGACTCCGAACAGCTGAACAAACAGGTAGATTCTCTTAACAAATCCATAATCAACTGCTACGAAGAAGCGTGCACTCTAATCTGTCCCAAAGCATACATTTCTGATAAAGGTAGCTGGTGGGGAACAGAACTCGATAGACTCAGGACCAAACTGAGGAAACGTTTCAACAGAGCAATGAACACGAGAGACGACAGTGCCTGGGACTTATATAAGGAAACGAAGTCCTTATACAAAAAACGGATTAGATTCTGGAAGACATCGTCCTGGAGAAAATTCAGTGACGAAATTGTTACAAATTTACAAGCCAACAGGAAAATCTTAGCAAAGCATGGTTATCTTGAAGTAGGGATCTCAGACGAACTGATTGTACCATGTCGGATAACTTTGACGAAACCGATGACATCCTACTACGTACACATTTTCCGGACTGCCAGGTAACAAACCCACAAGACCAGCAGTTTTACGATGAAATCACAATAGCACCGACTGCGGATAGTAAGTCGATCGCTCGGGAGGTCGTGACACCTCAAAAGGTCAGGTGGGCTATAAACAGTTTTTCACCTTTTAAAGCAGCAGGCACAGGTAACATTTTTCCTGCACTGTTACAGTGGGGCATAGAATGCATCATCAAACAACTTACGAGCATTTTCCAAGCCTGCTTAACAATCCACTATACCCCACTCGCCTGGCGAGAGGTCAAAGTAGTTTTCATTTCAAAACCAGGTAAAACAGATTATAAAAACCCAAAATCATACAGGCCAATTAGTCTTACATCTTTCGTGCTACAATGCCTGGAGAGACTGTGCGATAGACATCTGCGTGATGATATACTACGCAGACACCCAATTCACCCTAACCAGCATGCGTACTGCGCTGGTAAGTCAGAATCAGCTCTACATCAAGTCATAGGTAAGATCGACTTTGCCCTACAAAATAAACTGGTTTGCTTGGGGGTATTCATTGACATAGAAGGAGCCTTTGACAGGACCAATTACTCCAGCATTGAGATAGCACTGGCCAGACATCATGTCCCCAAAGCTCTCATCGACTGGATACTTAACATGCTGAGGTGTAGAATAGTGGGAGTGAGTGGGGCAGGAAACAAGCGTGCAATAGTCGCGAGAGGATGCCCTCAAGGTAGAGTACTGTCACCACTCCTGTGGAAGCTGGTCGTCGACGACTTACTCACCCAACTGAACTCTAGGTACTTCTACACGATAGGCTATGCAGATGATTTAATAAATGGCCAACTAACCAGCACCACATATGACCTAATGCAAACTGCACTTAGGTTAGTGGAAAGATGGTGCAGAGAACATGACCTGAGCGTCAACCCAGGCAAGACGGAACCGGTCATGTTCACGAACAAACGTAACTTAGGAGAATTCCGTCTCCCCACTCTGTTTGGTATTACCCTAACAATCTCAACTGATGTCAAGTACCTTGGGATCAGAATAGACAGCAAACTAAGTTGGAACAGCCACATTGAGGAAAAACTAAAAACAGCAGGCATCGTTCTATGGCAATGCCGCAGAATCATAGGTAAAAAATGGGGATTGTCCCCAAAAATAATTAGATGGCTTTACCCTACTGTATTTCGACTTATGGTAAGTTACAGATCACTGGTATGGTGGCCCAGAACGAAATTAACGACTGGTATCAACAAACTACAAAGTTTCCAACGCCAGGTATGTTGTGCAGTTACAGGCTGCATGAGAACTACACCGACTACTGCCATGAAAGCCATGCTCAACATTCCGCCTCTTCACTTGTTTGTTCAACAAGAAGCGGCTCAATCAGCCTTAAGACTACAACAGCTCAAACTAGTAAGATTTCCTGCAGCTTAACATTTTCTGAACCTAATACACGAAGGTGTATTAAGTTCAGAAAATGTGGAAGGATACACCAATGGTGGAAGCCCCGTGCGACAGAATTGAGCCCGCCTTCATCTATAATAAGAAATACGACATCCAACTCTCGGAAATTGATGACCCAGCAGAACTCCATAGGTCTCTGATCATCTACACGGACGGTTCGAAGACAAGTAAAGGTACAGGTTCGGGAGTCTTCTCTGAAGACCTAAACATTAACATTGTGATGCCACTCGGTGAGCTCCACACTGTTTTCCAAGCGGAAAACGTGGGAGTGCTCATCGCGGCTAAGGCAATAGCAAACAGGAAGGTAAGACCAGATAAGCGTATTCTTATTCTTTCAGATAGTAAATCTGTTTTACAGGCTTTAAATCGTAGTATTACAAATTCTTGCCTCGTCAAAGAATGCCATACAATCTTAAACGAAGTAGGGCATGTCAATCAACTAATCCTCAGGTGGATTAAAGGGCATAATAATAATAATAGTGGTAATAGGGGAAATGACATTGCGGATGTTTTGGCAAAAAGAGGGTCTAACATCAAGCCATACGGCCCAGAACCAATTTTGCCACTACCCATAAACTGGCTTAAAATCAGAATAAATGAACATACTTCGTACCTACACAATATTCTCTGGGCAGGCCTGGAGGATTGCAGGCAAGCAAGACAAGCACTACGGCGGATCGAACCACGGTTCTACAAAATTTTAATGCAGCTTAAAAAACCTCAAATGCGCCTGGTCACAAGCGCTCTTACGGGTCATGGTAGCTTTCACAGACATCTTTTTAACATAGGTATAACAAACAGTCCTCTGTGCAGAGCATGCATGGGGACTGAGGAGACAGCCGCACACGTCTTGCTGGAATGCAGGGTGGTGGCTAGTTGCTGGGCGAGGTTCCTGAAGACACCAGGCAGTCTTCCGGAAGCCTTCAGCGACGTTAAGGCACTGATAGGATTCCTGGAGGAACTGGGATGGCTGGAGTAATCCAGCTCTCACCCTTCTACGCAAAATGGACGCATTGACGTCTGATTGCAGAAAAAGCCTGCACGACAAATAAGAAGAAGAGTCATAGTCTAGTAAAATCCGTCATAGTCAGGTCAAAGTAAGCAGTGGAGGCTTTTCTAGAAGCTTCTATGGAGTTTTGAAATCAACACGAAAAATTACAATTCCCATTCACAGTTTATATTTGAGTAAAATCGCTCCATTTTCGACACTAGTTGGTTGAAAATTATCACCGAATTGCTGGCAGGCAATCAGTTATGACTACTAATTGTTATCTATACTTGGAACTTTGACTAGCAAACTGTTCAAAAGTCTCTTAAAAAGTCTAGTAGATTTCTACGTCAGACAGAAGACCTACGCAACCCATTACTAATAAAAAAAATATGTTTTGGGTAATTTTCCGTATCCCACTAAAAATCATCTTCGATAAAAAACCCCTAAGAACATTTCAATGAGATCAGAATCATATTTTTTGTTTCTTCTGTACATTCAGTCAACAAAGGCATGAGTTCGATATACCAAAACGTAACTAATAACCGATATGAGTTTTATATCATATCATATCGATATTACGGTTATACATAACGGATATTATAAAAACTATGATATCGAGATAACCAAACGCAAACCGTGTACAACCGAATGGATTGATATTCGCTTCTTCTCTGTCTTCCTTTACAGGTGTAAAGATTTTATTCTATAAGTCCTAAGCCTAGTAAAGCATAAGGGAAAATCGCCATAACTAACAGAGCCAGCGCGATCTGTAAAACATATCCATTTAAATAACTCGATAATACGCGCATTATGTTTTGTTGTTAGTTTTTCCGTAACTTATAACTTAACGCAACGCACTTCAGTTAAGAAACTGTATTGATATCTAAATTTCAAAACGGTTATACATATCGATATGAAAACTCCATATCGGTTTTGTTGAAATATCAAAAACGCCCATGTCTACAACAAAGTATCGAGAATTACTGTTTTGTTTATGGTTCCAGATTCAAATTTTTGTTTTTTTATTGTTTTTAGATTGGCACAATTGTTTTCCATTTTGGCGCGGAGTTTTAGTTGCATCTGTCATTTATATAAAAAACAGTGCTGTTTTTACTTTTATAATATCTGTGTATTGCGAAATTATAATAAACAAAACATTGAACAAGACTTCTTGGCGGGAAAGTGAAGCGTCATGTCTGCAGTTTTGTTTTATTTTCTAAAATTTGTGATATTTCTAACATTAATGTGTAATAACGGTGGATTATTAACCGTCAAGTGTTTGTGAATATACATGAGTGTTGATAAATCAAACAAAACAGTGCAACATCACTTTTCAAATTTTCTCTCAAGGAGTCCATGTGAGATCTCAGTATAGTCCCACATCTTTATTGAGGACTCAAGGGTTATTTCATCTTCGATTTATCATCTTGATCACCACTCATTCTCATTTACTATAAATTATATATAATTAATATATCACTAACTTGACACTGGCTAAATGTGCTAGACGCACGAAGCCATTATTTAAATGGAAGAAGAAGAAACATTGAACAAAGAGTTTGTCCTAAATTTTGCATCGCCAATCGAATTTCGTGTTCGGAGACACTCAAAATGTTACAGAAGGCTTACGGTGAATCGACTTTATCAAAAACACGTGCTTGTGAGTTGTACAAAGCGTTCAAAACCGGTCGAGATATAATGGAAGATTTGCCTCGTTCTGGTAGGCCATCAACGTCTGCAACTGAAGTTAACATTGCAAAAGAGAAGTAAATAGTGACTGAAAGAAAATCCTCATTCAAGTTTGAGAGAGATGGCCGCCGAACTTTCTATATCTCACGAGTCGATCCGTACCATTTGAACTAATAATTTAGATAAGAAACGTGTTGCCCAGTCCTAGTCCTAGCCCAGGCTAGTCCCAAAAGACCTGAATTTTCCTCATAACTAAATCGCATGAGAGTCGCTGAGGACATGCTAGAACGAGTCAATACCGACCCAACATAAATGAAACACGTTGTTACAGGTGACGAGACGTGGGTTTACGAGTTTGACATGCAAACTAGTCAACAAGCTTTAGAATGGCGCCTTCCAACTGAACCAAAACCGAGAAAACTATGTCAAAGTCGATCAAAGTCAAAATCATGTTGACTGTTTCTTTGACTATCACGGTGTTGTGTACTCGGAATTCTTGCCGGAAGGTCAAATGGTAAATAAAGAATATTATTTGAGCATTATGCGGCGTTTAAGAGAACAAATTCGAAGAAAAAATCCAGACTTGCGGAAAGAAAATTCTTGGATTTTGCACCACAATAATTCGCCTTCGCACAAGGCCATCATTTTTTTCCAAACACTCAAGAAATACCATCGAGCAACCACCATATCCACCAGAATGGCTCCAGCCGACTTACCACTTCGTGGCACCCGTTTTCAATCGGTAGAAGACATAAAGGAGAATTCGCGGCGAGCACTGAACTCAATTCCGGAAACAGCGTTTAAAAATGTTTTGATGATTGGATTATTCGTTGGCGTAAATGTATTGTTTCTGAAGGAGCATACTTTGAAGAACTTAAATAAATTTATATGAATAACAAAAATTTTGTGCATTATTGTTTTTTTTCCGGTCCTTTCTTGACAGAGTAGTAATGCTTTTATGGGCATAAAATTGAGTAATACTTTCACGGATAAAGATGATTTCCTTCTACTTCTAGTTAAGTAATAATTCTATTGCGTGTGTAGGTGTTAATGTTAAACATAAGTGTTAAAATTTCGCACGTCATTGTTAATTTTTGTGCATGAGTTGGGCGCAGTTTCATCTTGATGTCTGGGCTCATCTTGACAATAGGAAGTGAAAGTCTTAGACTGAGGCTATACAAAACAGCGAAATGCCAAAACATAAAGTGTCAGCGATTACAAAATATTACTTATCTTTGTAATTTCTACAATACAAATGAAGTTGATTTATTAATGGAACATCGTTCACACTCAAGAGAAGCTCAATAATGCTTATAAATCTATTTACCTTAAGTATCTATGAGAGGCTACCCACTCACTTTTAGATTAGAATCATAATTAGACTGTAGCGGGCGGGTGATAATCGATACAGTTCACTTATTTAAGAGCGAGTACTGTCTCAGTAAAACCAACAATATTTTTTTTATAATACGTGTCAAAGAAAACGCTGAAACAAATGTATGCAAAGTCAATGAAATAGTATTTTTGTATACAATGGCAAATAAAAGGAAAATGAATTTAAGAGTGGGATGCCTCAAGCAACAGACAAAACCGTAGGTCAAATAGTGAGGTAAATAAGGAAGTAGTAACTGAAACTACATACGAAATTACCGACATATTATTTACTAATACTTGTGCTTTATTTTAGGTACAGACGCCTTTATTAATAAAAACGTTATTACAGCCAGTCGGTAAGTATCTTACCTGGACACTTAAGATCTCTTTTTACATATTATTCGATAGTTTTTGGATATATAAAAGCAGATGGACATTAACTTTTTTATATTATTAAAGTTGTGTAATTATTACATTATGCAAATACTATGAACTAATCGATGTGATGAAATAAGGTCAGACGCACATAATCTTTATATTTTACTTATTTTTATATACAGAATTGTAAAAAGTTCCTGATTGAAGCCGAGAGCTACGAATTCTGCCCAGAATTTGGATCATGTTATGCTTTAAACCTATTTCTAGAAAATCAATAGCCGTAATATTATTAAAAAATCAAAGTGTCAAACAATTGTTCACGACTTTTATTAAAAACAAACGTTAAGTTTTATTTAAATTTTTTATTTATTTAAAAGTCCGCGAAAATAAAAATTGCTCTCAGCAATAATTTTTGATTATGTCTCTTGTACAATGCGTAAGCCTTTGGGTTAGATCAAGGACTTTTTTCACTCTGCATATATAATAACAACAGTTGTTGAGAGATAAGTATTTTTTTATAACTAAACGTTATGACTATTTTTAAACTATATTTTTGTTTTACTAACATCTTAGATAACAAAAAAATTACCACAGCTACTTACGTGATAGTAGTAGGAAGGATGTAAGCAGCGGCGCGCTCCGCTGTGCGAGAGCGCGTTGTCTCGTAGGCCGTCCTTCAATGCGGTCTCAAAGCTACCACATATGACCTGAAAATTAACTTTCATGTAAATAATAATTCTTCCACAGTTAAGAACTTATGTTATAGATACTAATTAACTGATAAAAACTGTTAAATACTTTATTTTGTGTAAATACATAGCTAAAACAGATAAGAAACATCCAGACTTGAACAAATGCACATATTTATGCACACAATGATTTGTCCTGATTGGGAATCGAACCCACGACCTCTGATGCGGAGAGCAGGTATACTGACCTCCACGCCATGTCGGTTAACCACTATCATCATTAGTTGTACTAAAAAGTCTTTATTATTAATAAAATACCATCATACTCCTGCCCTGATTCTAGTTTATCTGGGGTCGACTGCATAAGTTTTTCTACCCTCGGATTCACCTCGGATAACCATCGTCGACAGATCCGGACTCTTTCTAAATTTTATCATTATAAATATTACATTACGAATTCATCATCTTAATGTTAAGTAGTCTGGTAGGACTCCGCAAATCACTACTATTACCTACCATAGCGAAAACTGACAACTTGTCATATGCGATAGTTGTGACCATCACCACTACAATCTGCCAGGATTTCGCTACGTTTTAGATCCAAATAACCGATATAATTGTTAACATTTTCATTTTCTATATTATTATTATTATTAGGAACACATACAGCATACAGCGGCAATTTAACTTCACAATTAATTAGAAATAAATACTATGTCCTTAAATGTGTTGTATTTTGAATTAAACAAGTCAAGTTCAGGATAAATAACCAGTTTGATTATTTCCTTAGCAGCTCTTACAAAAAATGAGTTCCGTCTATAGTTTGTAGTGCACCGTGGTATATTTAAGTACACAGGCCGCCTTACTGCAGTCCTGTTTGGTATATTTAAAATAAACGTAAGAAAGTAAATTAGGGGAATCTTTAAAGTATAGTAATGTCTTAATTAATAAAATGATATCGGCAATTCTTCTTTCCTTTCCTGCAAAGGTAGAATGTGAAATCTGCGACATCTTCAATATAAAGAGTAATTAATTGATTTTTGTTGTTTGGATATCACTTGAGAGTGGATAGATCGCTTTGTGCTTTTTATTATTTAAAGACGTGTATAAAATTCAGAAAATATAACGTATTTTTTGTAAACAATATTTGAATACGAATAAATGGTTGTCATGATCTGACTGTATCCTAAATTTAAAAAGTATGTACATATATGTTTTCGAAATGCTACATCGAGAGTGTTATTTTAACAGCCTACCGTAAGTTGGGTATACTCAATAAGGTGGGGCGATTTTCACTCCCAAGCAGCGCTGTTTGTTGTACAAGACTCAAGTGCGATCGAGTGTAGAGTATTCATATATACCTTCTATGATATTTCAAAACTTTTTACGATGGAAAGACTGCATCGAGGGATTTCGCATTTTTTTACATTTAATGTTTTTGGTGTGATCTTATTTATTTTTTGTAAGTGTATTTCTTATTTTTTTTTAGGTGATTTCATTATTTCTTGGACTTCAGCTACTGCTTTGCTTAGAACCCATTCTCTATCTATATTTCTTCTCGGAGGCTTCGTTACTTCTAAGGTAGTTAAGTCTACATCGCCATCTATCGAGCGCGCATACAATATTTATCGCAATACAATGGAGTTTTAGCTTTATTAATTTAATGAGCTATGAACTTCATGTATTAATTTGTATTAATTATAGTCAATTTATTACTTTCATATTGTTCTTTTCTATTCTATGTATGTATTCATCCAATTGAATACTTCAACAACGAACAAAGTTAACAATGCAGTCAAAATCTATACACAATGTTTTTGCCAAGCCGCAAATAAAATTGTTTTCTATGGTATATTGTTTTTTAATGGTTTTATAATTTTTCCTTAGTATGTCGCTAATGACTTATCTTGGTGCAAAATTTGAAGTTTCTAAGTCTGCTAGAAGTACCTTAGATTTTTGATGATCGGTCAGTGAGTCAGTGAGTGACAAAATAGTGTAACTTTGATCATAACTCCTAAGCTATTGATTCAATTGGCATGTAATTTCGAACTGAAGCTTGTTAATGCCTACTTTTATTCTACGAAAACCTAAACTCCTAGCTTTGTCCTCGTCGAAGATAAAGGGGGGGGGGGGCGAAACAGCCGCGAATCGCTTCGAGAAAAGATGGTACGGCCGTGCCCGTTTTGCTCGAGACTTGGCTGGGGCACTGCCGTGCCCCCAGATGATGTGTCACATAAAAAAGAAAATGCAAAAAAAAGTATATATATAAGCCATTTTTATTCGTTATGAAGTACCACTGTGAGTGGTGCCTAAAATATGAATATTTGAGTAGAAAGTTATTTTATTCAAATTTTTTTAAGTTAACGCTACTGTATTGCAGTTAAGTATATGTCGTTTTATTGATATAAATAAAGAATTTATTTTAAATTCAATTGAATGCGAAAGGCGAATTGCATGTGTGCGCCACACATGCAGTTCGCCTTTCGCATATGAGACAGTATAACAGTCTAGTGAATAGCGCTGTTTGTGAGATTTAGCCTAGTATAATCTAGTGATTAGCGTTTATAAATTCGTATACCAACCAATGGTGTAATATTAGCAGCCACGAACATCATGATGTTGAAGGAGCCGCAGATCATCTTCCAGTATGAACTTATTACTTTTTTCTGAAAATATCAATATGTAAAACTTAACTTCAAGTTAATGAAATGAAGAGTCGCGATGATTGCTTCTATATTAAACAACAACAGACATTTTACTCGAAGGCTAGAAATAAAAATCACTGAATACATTTATTTTGTTAAACTGTACAACTAAGCTGCAACTCGAGTGTGTGGGTACCACCACACTGCTGCACGCGCAAGTGTATGATATTAATAATTAAAATAAAAATGATCCACAAGGAAACACTTTGGTGCATCGACGAAATGTATCAATACAAAAATCTATTAATCTATCATGAATATTTCTATTGTATAATTTTAATACCATTGAGAATAAATGGTATACCTAAATAGCGAATCTTTATTTTCATTTTTATAGAGGGTTTAGCTTTTGTACATATTTGTTAAAGTAGCAGAGGACATCATTATAAAGCAACAACGAAAGATTTATATATATTTTTTTTAATTTCAATCTATAAAAATTACCTTGTACTGGGCATAGCGCCAGCTGGCATAGTAGACGACGTTTATGAGTCCGGTCTCCAAAACTATCGCGAGGTATACCGTGTGAACGGCCATGGAAAGCGGTACGGCGAAGGTGGCCAGCGCCATAACGGACGGCATCATCATCAGCGGGGCAGCAACCACGGTCAGCGGGTACGGGTCATATCGCTGAGAAAACCGCTCCTCCACCTCCATCGAATTAAACGTTAGGCACAAGCCGGTCGCGTCTGCTAGTTCGCTTTCGAAAAAAAAAGCCAATTTGTAACATATTTTTACATTATTTATCTCCTAATAACTTTCGCCTTCAGATTTAGTGTTACAAATTATTCTTAAACATTTCTGGTCTGTCACAAACTGTCATCAAAAATATTTTATATCAAAAACCCTCCAGTGTTGAGTTTTTTATATGCAGCAGACCATAGATTATGTAAAATTTGTAATAATATAAGTCATAACTAGGCATAAAACAACAGCAATGCTCCATTATCAATGCATTTGTCTTCAAATCTCTCACCATATTTCTGCTGTCTTATGATGTAATTATGTGACAGTGTTGCAAATCCTAAGCCCACAAAAACATCTGTCATAACACAAAAATGAAACAGTTGTGACTAAGATTTGCTATCATAAATGTAAAATAATGATATACTGTCTAAAATAGGTAAGCTTTGTGAATCTGTTTGTTATTATATGTGTTATCAATGAAATGTGTTCGATACAGTTCCACTAGGTTGACAAAGTAAGCTCGTAATATTTTTTGTACTTTTACAAACAACATAATTACTTCTTATTTGTACCTATTGTAACTGCGGTAGTCTAAACATAAAAAAGCAGATGACGTTAGCCACGGAAATGTAGTCTACTTTGCAATTATGAGTCAATTAACACTTTGTATAACACTCGCACTGGAACTTGACAAAAATCATGACGAGCCACTGAAGTTAATGACCGTCTCAAACAATTAAAATAAATTAGGTAACATGAACTTACTTATCGTCGTCTCTATTGACGAGTTCTTCTTGCAACATCTTGAGTATTTTCTGGTCTTCATTGTCCTTCGTCTCATCTTGCGGTGAGAGAACCTACGAATAATTTACGAAGCGTAGCTATGTAATTGAAAAGCAACAGATTAATATGCACGCTCATGATAAAAGTAGCATGGCTGAAATCGGTGTTGACACTAATGATCATTAAAATCGAGATGAGAATATCGAAGCTGTTTGTAGCTAGGCTACGGTTATGAAGGCTAGTGCAGCGCGGGCCCAGTGGCCTAGTGTCCTAGATTTGTTTAGGGCTGGGTCGGATTGGGCGGGGAGGGACAGAGGTGGGCGAGGGAGTGTTGGGTCATTAGTGCTCTCACCGAATCCTCGTCATCGTCCCGCATGTCGGAGAGCGTGTCGGCCGCGTCACCCTCCGCGTCGGCGGCGCGCTCTTCGCCTCCCTGGTGCTAGAACAATGAATACACCTCTTTGTCTGAACAAGGCTACCCAATTACCGTTTGTTATTTGCTTTCACACAACATGTGATGTTTCACAGAAAACCGGATCTTTACACATTTATTTATTGTGGCGTTCTTTTTTGTTTATTTCTTGATTAAACAATGTACGCACATAAGGAACATACACAAAGATAGAAGTTATGAAAGACATGTACAATTTTTGTTTGACAGATTGCTCAGATGATAGATCACAGCAGTATTTTTTTATACAAAAAAAAAAGTACTTATGTATGTATGGTTATCCGTTATTTAGTATCCATAACACAAGTTCTTAATGATACTTATCTTGGAACTAATTGGTGTAAGTGTCAGAAATATTTATTTATTTATTATTAACTACTTACTATTCCAATATATCTCGACACGAATTATGCTTAATGTGCTAGTGTTACGAGTTCGTGTTCATCGAGATTTCAACTCGGTGCCATCTGGTTTATTAACTGAACGTTTTATCGATAATACTTACCAAACTTAATAATTATGACCATAGGCTTAAGTATAATAATAGTCGCTATCGAAAATGTTCTACTACTAACCAGACATTCAGCAGGACACAAACCCGTGGCCTCATAATTCGAGAACAAGTACGCAAATTACTACTACATGAGGGGGTGAATCACATCTGCCTCCGCCATTCTGCACTGGGTCAGCGTGGTAGAGTATGTTCCATTACCCTCGCACCTTGGTTATGAGAGGAGGCTCGTGCTTAGTAGTGGGACGGTAATGGGCTGAGGTGATGATGATGAAAGGTGAAAAAAAATTATATTGCTTTGTCTAAATTACAACTTATAAAGCAATAATGGTTTTATGGTACCCACCTGGTTGGATATATTCTTTTTAACTTAAATTATTAACTAATTAATACGAAACTCAATCCAAAATCTCACTGCGAATGAAAATACTTAGATGTCATATAATCGGAAAAATACAAAAAAATATTAAAGTTCCTTCCGAAAGTAGTAAAATCCCAGAGGAAGCGTTCCTATCCAATATCCGTTCCATCGAGAGAGTTACGTATCTATCGTCAATAGGAACAGAAAGAATATTTATGCTTTTAGTCTATAAAACTCGGAATCTGGCATTATTTTCGAAGATTGATAAATATCATCATCATAAATAAATCATCATCACTTTCTAGCATTATCTCGATTGCCCTAGACTTGAGCTTAGGGCCCAGGGTATGCTCACTAGTCTTACTAGATTTGGCCATATATACATGTTCTAAACTTTTAAGCCAGGCAGTGGAAATATTATGTAGAAAATAGTATAAGTAGATAACCATGAGGTGCCTTACAATCATTGGGGGACGTGACACAGTAAAAAGGGGACAAGTGCGAGTTGAACTCGCGTGAAGAGGGTTCCGTACGATGTTACCTATCATGTTTTTTTTAAATCTGACCCAAATTTGTTTGTGGTAACTAAAAATTAATTAATATCTCCTAAAATATTGGTCGTAGAATGCTCATTGTGGGCTTATTTTTTTCATTAAATATTCACCTACAAACCGATTCAACAAAACTTAACATTGGAGTTAAAAAATATGTTCTCCCACACATTCCACCTGCAAATGTAAGTTGGTACGCACAATATTGAGTGATTTACCATGTTATTTTAATATCATGGACTTCTTATAGGTTTTCCTATAATCTATAAGGAGAAAACTAATTTCTGTATTTTTTTCAAAATTTTAGGTTCAGTAGTTTCGGAGATAAGGGGGGGAATGGTCAATTTTCGTCTATTTTCTTGAATAACTTGGAAACTATTTATTTTAAAATTACAAAAAAATACATTTAAGATTTTCTCAACAAGACCTTTCATTTGATATGCCACACGATGCAGTTTTCAGAATTTTTTTTTTTAATTTTCCCCTTCCCCCCCCAAAAATGACCCCCCCATATACAGATTTAATCTGCTCACGTCACACCTCTGTGTTTGGGTTACAGGAATTGATATGTGTACCAAATTTCAACTTAATCGGTCTAATAGATTCGGAGATAATTGACTGTAAGCGACGGACGGACAGACACACGAGTGATCCTATAAGGGTTCCGTTTTTGTATTCAGACGTACGGAACCCTAAAAATGAGCCTGGAAGCCGATTTCAGGGTTTTTTATGATAACATTTAATTGGGCCGCGGGTAAACCCGCAGTACACTTTGACCCCAAGGCCGATCTTTTGTGCAACCACTGCATAAAGGCATTTATTTCCATCTCTATGCTTATGTCAATTTTGGTAGAGAGGATATACTCTTGGCTCTATATAGGCCACTGTAAGGAAACCCATTTTGTGTGCAGCCAACAAGCCACAGGTACACAACAGGTGTTTCATAGACTACGACAACAACAAGCATGCTTAAATAGTCTATTCAATTAACGAATTTTCAGTAAATTTTATCTATTGTGTACCAGAAGGTAAGAAGCAGAAGCTTTCAGTTCTATTTATTACAACATACTAGTCAAAATTCGGACGTAATATTTCCACAAATTGCAAGAACACCTAGTGAACTACCTTATAGAAATCCTAATAGATTTTTATGACAACACTTTTACAAGGACACATTGCAGTATTTTATTTATAAAACCTAATTTAGTAATATCTCTCAAATTGATGTCGGCATAAGAGTTTTATGTATATAATGTCGATAATATATTCGAACTACATATATACGAGTGATATAGGCTGATTTATATAAAAATGAGCTAAGCTGAGAAAAAAATAAGAAGACTTATATTTAAACTTAACGGTTAAGTAGCAAAAGCATATTGAGTTACCTAACCTAGATTACCCATTCCAGTCCTGGGGAGCGCTGGTTTTCAGATAAGCCATTTCTTAGTATTAGATCACTATTTATACAGATTTGTTGTTGCGTAATTGAAGTTGATTCATTTCTTTGTTTTGATATAATTTAAGTTAAAGTATCCGTTCCACTGTTTGATAATATGATATATTATATCTCATGAATTGAAATATATACATGATATATTTGGGTTCTATGCAAGTAATCGTGATTACCTTCGATCAAATATTTCATTATGATACAAAAACCAACGTCTGCATGTCCAACTCGCTCTTGGTCGGTTTTATAATTTTAAAGTATCTGTGACTGTGCTAACAATTATCCAAGTATCAAATTAAATATTTCTTGATGATATACATTGTAACTTTAGTTAAAATATTCGTTTACATTTACGAATTATAAAAAGGTCTAACGTAAAAGTAATTTTTAAATATATATATAAAATATATACATATCTTATCCTGACAATGACGAATAAAATCAAAATTGTTGAAGTCACATACATACATTTTCGCGATTCACTTCTTGAGTACTGCTTGATTTAAAAGAATTTGATATCAATTTAAAGTTAAGAGTTGAACCTTCAAAATAATGTAATTTTTATGATTATTAAATAAAGTATTCAGTGCTGAAGATTGCGCCACGCCAAACCATTCAAAAATAATTCAAGAAAGTGGTTCCAAACTTTTTCTCGTAGATAGATTATGTAGGAGACAGAAAATTGGCCAAATTGCTAAAATCGCGCACATATATTTCTTCGATTCAGTTTTTATAATAGTAAAGTAAGCAGGTTTTCCTATATCGTATTTATATCTACGATGAGTTATGTAACGGGCAGGAGAGGCCTGCGATCGACATCATGGCCGACGGCCGACGGGGTACGCTTTTAGGTTTGGCGAAATGTATTGTATAATCCCAGGGTCATAGACAAGTAATCATTGTTTTTCAATCACGTCGTACAGCAAATCGTACTAAAAGTGTCTGCACAAATGACAATCATCTGAGATAATATTAATAACCTGCAATATTCAATAAACATTTTTTATGTTATTTATATTACCAAAAGGTGGCACTTATAGAAATCTAAACATATTATTAAGATTTCTATGGTGGCATGTGCTAGTATGAACTATCAGCCAATAGTGAGGGGCGCAGTTATAGAAAGAGGCCTTTGGTATCATCTCAACCAGTTCCTCAGAACAAACTACATTGAACAAGCAGTATAACACGTACCTACAAGGAGGAAAAAATCTTTCCCTACAATTATTGGTTCAATACCACTTGTATTCCTGGGATACTCGACCAATCTTTGAACATCGTTTTGACAAAGCTATTTGGGTGGCATCCACAACTGGTTGTGTGTATCAGTTGAACACAACAAAATGTTTCGAAAGGATAATGTACAATAAAGAACCTACTTTTATTTATTCTTATACAGCTTTCATTTTAGTAGTGGCTTGAACGAGATAGTATCCAGACATTATCCGACACCTTTGTCACTAAGTTGCCAGAATGAAATAATTCAGAATATTGGAAAAGAATAACTCTTGTGAACATTGTTGCAAGAGTTTTGACGCCAATGCGGAAAAGACACATCAGTTTGAGTTTTGTGTAAATATTAGGGATTTTGAGACACAATTTCTGCGGCAACGTACACTTGGGTAGGTACGCCGAAAAGTGGCATATTATAGTGGTCTTTGATTTTTCGTGTTGATTCCAATACTCCATAGAACCTCTAGTAATGTCTCCACTACTTTACTAGGGTATGACTTACGTTATGAATTTATTTATATTTTACTGTGACTAAATAACGAAAACGCAGCATCTATGCAAATGACTTCATTTATTTGATTATTTGATAAAGTTCAATACTCTTTACGAGTATATACGTAAAAAAAATTGCCACCGATATGGCAGACTCTGATGACTTTTTGTCTGTAATTATTTTTTAAATAGTACCAACTGCAGAACTTGTTACATAAACATATATTAGAATTAGAACCTGACTGAAATAATTTACTACTATCATGACGGCACTCGTACTATGAAGTATTACAATCTTGATGCTGGGCTGTCTCGACATCGCATTGCGATCACCAAATACAGAGAGAATAGAAGTTAAACTCCGTACAATGCATGCTCAAGCTCAGCCTAAATACATTTTATTTCGTTTCCGGACAATGAATCTAGGAACAAGTCGGAACAGTTTGTGTTATCGCACTCCGTGCCGAAATGGAGCAACTAAAACGTTTTGACTGTTCAGATAATAAATGTTGAAATTTGCCATTAACTAGTGAACTACCTTATTTAAACAACTAGTTATAACTAGAGAAGTAACTACGGATATGTTTGTTTTTTAAAAGTACGTAACCGTACGTTTTCTTTTATCTTTGTATTTGACAGCCCTAACGCGACCGCTGTGTGTAACGTGAAAAATGAAGTACATCTTGCATTGCATCAGCTTTTCTTCTATACTCTTTATGTTTTATGACAAATAATAATCAATAAAGTGATGTATTTGATAATAAAATTAAATGATTTATTATCATTATTATGTCGCAGCGCTCGCTATGTACCCGCTCCGTTTCATATTAGTCGCTAAATAAGTATCGATATTAAGGAAACTATTACACACACTTACTGGTTTTAGCACTCGTACGATGAAGTATGTCTTGATGCCGGCCTGGCGCAGCATCGCCTCGCGCCGTTCTCCATGTGCCGGCTCCACTTCGAACTCATCGCTTAAAAAGCTCAACGTAGCCTCCGAGATATGAACACGCCTGTCAACAATATTTAGATATTCTAAAATTGAAATAACACATTTTTAATGAGTACATAAGGATTAGTAAGCTGAAGGGACAGAAGGCCTACAGTGGAATCCACGGCTCGGTAATATGGGTTTAGGACGTTCTCCAGGTAGGTTGAGCGACGGCTTACTTAAGACGGCTTGTGGTTAGAGGCGAAGAGCTGAAGATCTAGTTCAGTGGCGTACAATTAAGAGGACGAAGCTAGGCTTACTAATTACACACTTTCGTGTACCATCAAAACGAATGCTGACCCAAACAACATAGTCCTTTAGGTTTTAGTAACATACAACATGTAAACTAATTACCGAAACTAAAATCAGTAAAATCTTAATATAATTGTAAATAAATAAACCTATTGCAATTTTCTTCCGGAAATTTCGTATAATTTTTCAGTTTATTAAATAATAGGTCAATGAGGTAGAATAAGTTGAACTTGGTCGGCGTGGTGGACCTCAATCCCTCGTACCTTGGTATGTGAGAGGAGGCCCGTGCTCAGAAGTCAGTAGTGGAACTTTAATGGACTAAGGGTTGTAATGTTTGTTATGATTTATTAACTCAAAATGTATCTAATCATTGTAATTAAAAGTACAGAAAATATTTATACATCTAATATAAATCAATTAAAAATAATAGTTCATATAATAATATCATTATCTTTGAAGAAAGAGAACTAATTGAAAGCAAAAAAACTTAAGCTGAGGCTATTTTTAGGCTCAGTAGGCGGAGCGGGCGCCCCAGGGCGAGACAACCTTACCCTATACAATACAGAATATTATACAAGGAAAATAAATATTAAACAAAAGTAAATACAAAAACCTAGACCAATGAA